>OY992530.1:207401134-208601134 GCA_963921185.1 Dasysyrphus tricinctus
AAGAAAACGCGTTTTAACAGGCATTAAGTTTAAAATCACAGTTTCCCAGAACACTTCCAACAGTTTTTTTATTTACAAAAACTTGAAATTACTGGATTTCCTAAAGCCTCTTTTTTAAGTCCTTTTTTTAAAACTTTAGGATGAAATTTGACTAGTTGATAGGATTTCAAAGTTTAAAGGAATAACATGAATTATTCTGCGTTTATAGAAGTTGAAAATCTAAGAAATAACATAGATTATAAGCTTATTTTCAAAAAATGTTCGACTACTGGGAGTGTTCGAAATAAGGCGACTCTACCCTATCCCTAATCCCCCTTTTTTCTCAAATTGATAAAAAAAATAGGCTTAACGATTTAGTAATAGCATTTCAGGATTTTATTTTAAAAAAAGAAATAAGACAAAAATAAGAACTTTTGCTGTAAAGTAACCCTTCCCTAAAGCAAATAGCAATTCTTATACTAATGTTAAAAGAACTTTAAAATTGAAGTTCATCACCTATCTCCCTCATCAATAACACTGTTCCAGCTGCAAGTTCTTTCATATCATTAATCTATCAATTCGTTTTACTTGAATTAAATAAATGTGCTTCAAATTGAGATAAGACAATAAATTCATCTATACTGCCAACTTGCTTATTTTTTCAATACATTTATATTACTTCTAAAAAAAAAACAAAAATTTCCAAATTGAACATAATATTAATTCAAGTAAGCGGAAATGATATGAAGAATTGGGTCACTTTGAAAAACGAAGAAAAACTACAAAATGTGAGGAGACTTTTCTTCTTTGCGCAATAATAGGGGAGATCCGAGCGTATCAATCAAAGTATATTTTGATTATCATGTATGTAAATGTATACAATATGTACGAATAGGAATACATCCATCAATTTTCTGCTCTCAAAAAAATTATTTTATTTTTAAACGAAAGATTTTTGTTTGTCATTTTTTTAAGCCTAAGCCTATACGCTACTGTTGTATTCCATTGCTTTGATACGAATGAGAAAAATATTGAATGAAAAATCGAAGAGGTAGAAACAAAAATAACGTCACTCGGTAGAATGCAGAAAAATTGAACCGATTGTCAAAATGTATTATAGTCCCATAGGGGTTCACTCGTTCCATCACTATATAATATGAAAAAAGTTATTTTTATGTTTTGGGAAAAATGCTCCCTATAAAAGAATTTGATTTTCTTTCCACGAGATACTACTGCATGGGATGTACATACATACATAGTATGTATAATCATTTGTTTGTGTATTTTGTTATGTAGGTATATTTTATTTTGTTTATTGATATTTTTATTGAGTGTGGTGCTGGTGAAAATTTGGAGATATACTTATTTGATTTTGCATGCGATTTAGATATTTAATTATTTTGGATCAGAAAAAAAGCAATCTCGGGAATTCAATATCAAGAAAGTGAGTCCCACATTTTTATTTATTTTCAATGAATTTAATACAATAAATCGTTTTTTCTTGATTATTCATTCTAAATGCATTTCGATTTTTTTTTTGTTCAACCTTGCCGTTTGACAGATCAACAATATTTTGTTTATCGTTCCTAAATTAAATGTTACAAAGTGTAACATTCTTGACAATGACCAATCCATTGCCATTTACGCTTTCTTATGTCGACGTCCAGCCGCTCTTGACTTGTCCTGCGCCAAAATGCCTCGTTTGATATAATTTGTGGCCAGTGAATCTTTAGGATGTGGCGGTAGACAGCGATTCACAAAAGCCTGCAATTTCCTCGAAATGGTAGACGTGACTTTCCAGGTTTTGCAAGCATATAACAGCACGGATTTGACATTGGATTGGAAGAATTTACTGGATTTTCCTAATTGGGGACAGAGTACCGAAGGCAGCACGAACCTTATTAATTCTTCTTTTAACGTGCAGATCCGTTCCGCCACCGTTTGCAGAAACAATACTGCCAAGGTAGTTAAACTGTCTTTTTGTCTTTTTGCTGTTTGTTCTTAGACCACTCGACTCTCCCTTCACTTGCAGTGTTTGGCACATCCCGTTCAGTTATTTGCCAGTAGACATATGTCATCGGCATAGTCTAGATGACTATATAAGCCTTTCAACCGGTCCTACATTTAATGTAGAGGGTCATATTATCTACAAATTGTCTACGAAATTTTTGGCAAAATTTATTTTTTAAGAGTTGTAGGAGAAAAGCCCATATTTTGAACATATCACCTTATTGAAGTACTAATATCTGCTAACAGATCACTCAATTGAAAAAAGTTTTGCAATAATTTTTGTAGACAATATAATAACATATAAAGTAGGCATACATTTATCTTCGACAACTTCGTTTTTTAAGAGGAAAAAGCAAAAAACCAGATTTCCTTAACTTTTGACGAGGTTTTTAATAAAGTGATATCTTTGGAAATATCACTCCTAGCAAAAAAAAATATGTTTTCTTGCCGAAAATTACATAGGGTAGAGTCGCCTAATTTCGAACACTCCCAGTAGTCGAACACTTTTTGAAAATGGGCTTATAATCTGTTTTATTTCTTAGATTTTCAACTTCTATAAACGCAGAATAGTTCATGTGTTATTCCTTTAAACCTTGAAATGCAATCAACTATTCAAATTTCATCCTAAAGTTTAAATAAAAGGACTTAAAAAAGAGGCTTTAGGAAATCCAGTAATTTCAAGTTTTTGTAATTAAAAAAACTGTTGGAAGTGTTCTGGGAAACTGTGATTTTTGGTGTAAAAATTAAACTTAATGCCTGTTATAACGCGTTTTCTTGTTGGATAATAGTTATTTTATTAATGTAACTTAAAGTTTTAACTTAAAGCTTAATAATTTATTAATAAATTGACTGTTCGAACATAGGAAACCAAATTTGTTTGAGTTGCCTGTTCGAACACTAGTGTTCGAATATAGGCAACTCCGTCAAAATTGTTTTATTTCGTTCAAGCAATAAATATTATAGAAAATTAAATTTTGTTTACGGTTTTACGTCAAGAACACTGAGAGGAACGCTGGGTCCAGTATTTGAACACCTTTTTCTTCTTTTCTTCCAGTGTTCGATTCAAGGAAACTCATGCAATTCTCATGTAATTGCTAGCTTCCTTTGTTCGAACAGTTTTTGAATTGTATTAAAACTAAGAATCCGTTAAACTGTTTTTTTTTGTTTTATTTCGTTTTTAAAAGAATTAAATAAAAACATATTAACAAACAAAATTTGTTTAATAAAACTGAGTGAAAATTACTTCTATGACTTTTTTTGGTTGAAACTATGTACAAAATCTTGTGTTCGAAATAAGGAAACTTTCTGTTCGGGCTTAGGAAACTAGTGTTCGACAACTGGGGAATTTGGCTTTTTTCAGCCTTTGATTTTTTATAAAAAAAAGTTGTTAAAGTTACTGGAAAAACCTTAAAAGTTATAACAAATATTTGAGTTTAAGCTGATAAATAATTTTACATCAAATATTTACGTTGAAGGGTTTCCTCACAGTCAACGATTACTTTCTTATGAACCACTAAGTGTTCGATTACTGGGCACATGACCCTACCTAGTGTACAAAATTTTTAAGTTTTTTTAGAAAGCAATCACCGTTCATGCGTTTATGGTGAAAAGTTTTTTTTTTAATGGTGATATCTCCGAAACGATCAGTTGGAGAAAAAAGGTTCATTAATACAAAATTACATGACCTACAAGCTTTGTATGAAGTACTCTTTAGTAGCATTTACCGTTTAAAAGTTATAAATGAAAAACCAGTTTTTTGACATTTGACCTTGAATAACTTCTAACGTCCACGAGGTTTGTCAATGGATTTTTGGTTGATATCCCTTATACCAAAATAAATGTTATTGCATTTAAAAACCACCATATAGATTTTTTCCGCTGTTTCCTCTTTGTATTTCAAAATGTGTACTTAGTTCTCATAAAGAAGTGGACTACTTTCTCAGCCTGTCCGGGAACTAAGTCCCTTGGTGGACTTAGTTTCCGGGGACTTAGTTGCCTGCACCAGTTCAGTCTTCAGAAGATGCATATAATAGCATAAGTGAGTCTGTTTTATGATCCTAACTCTTTGTCATACTCGTTACGTTTGTTTTGTTGCTTTTAGATATGAAATTCATGACGTACGGATATAATTCTAAGAAAATCTACTTTAAATAAAAATTTAATCAGCTTTAAGTGAAAGTTTTCCTTATTTTAAAATAAAATGGAAAAAATCTCATTGATGTGAGAAGTCTATCAAAGGGCACGGTAGTGCCCAGCCAAGTTCGCGGCACTACACCCTTTTTACAGGAACAAAATCAGGCGATTTTCAACCCCCCCCTAACTTCAGTACCAATAAAGTCAGAAGCTTCAAATTCGCAGTATTTGCTGAGCTGATCAAACACAGGTGGCTCACCAAATTTCAACTCTTTAGCATTAGTAATTCCGGAGATACAGAGCTTCAAAAATCGCAAAAACCGTAACTGACTGACTCACTGACTCACTGATTCACTGACTCACTGACCACTGACTCACTGACAGACCATCAAAACTATGGAGCACTTCCCGACATTGTAGAAAATTGAAATTTCGCACAACGGTAGGCCTTGTGATACATACAAAGGAAAAAAATCGAAAATGTGGAATTTTCTATTCAGGGGGCGTGGCATCCACCCACATTCTTAAAAATTCTTATAAATTATATGGAGCACTTCCGATTGTTGTAGACCGATGAAAATTGGTGTGTCGTTAGGGCTTGAGGTATTTAGAAAGAAAAAAATTAATAAATTGGAATTTTCCATTCAGGGGGCGTGGCATCCACCCACATTCTTAAAAATTCAAATAAATTATATGGAGCAATTTTTTCAATTTTTGCTTTATTGAACATTTCTATTTACAATTGGCTTAAAAAATAATTTATGACTATTAGATACATGATAAATAATAAAATTTTGTTGGCACATAAGGGGCCTAACGGTATACATTGGTAAAATTTTGAATACAAATAAGATTTATAATATGTGAAAACTTAATATTAAAGTCGGTTTGGCTTTGTCGTCCTCGGGTTGTTCAGTCCCGGTTGTTCTGTGGCAGTGTATTTATATAGGATGGGGGATAGAGTTGGCGTTTAGCCACGGTAATGTGCTGACCCTGGGTCAGAGTAGAAGTGTCCTGCTTCATCGTTGGTTGTTGTTGTTATATCCAGAATTTCCTTGGCGCCTAAGTACCTTGGTTCCGGATGTCGTTGTTGGTTTATCATCCTTCTCATCAGTTGATTAGGGTGGTTGGCGATGTTTCTAACCAGTTTATCTGCAGATAGCAATAAGTACTTGTCCAGGGGGACTACCTTGGCTTCAGAGTAGAGTTTCTCGTTCTTGAAATGTTTGCGCCGCTGACGATCGAAATGAAGCCCAGTGCATATCCTCAGAATTTTCCTTTCGAATATTTGTAGTTCCTTCATGGCTGTTTTGGAGATAGTGAACCAAACTGGAAAGCTGTAACTGATGACTGGTCTCAGAAGTTGCTTGTACATTAGAACTTTTGTCTGCTGGCTTAGCCCATTTCTTTTTTTCATCAGCGGGTAGAGGCGATGGAAGGCAAAGTTGGCTTTTTTAAGGACAATCCGTGAATGTGGGTTGAATCTCAGCAGCTCGTTGAAGTTTATGCCCAGGTATTTGGCGCTGCGCTTGGCTGGTAATCTGGTTCCGTCTGGGAGTGCTAGGGTGATGCTTCTGCAGTTTCCAGCTGAGCGGCCTCGTCTGCCTCCTGGTCGTCTGAAGCAGACAAGCTCCGATTTGGATGAGTTGATCCTGATACCCCATTTGGTGTAAAACTCGAAGAGTTTGCGGATGTGGGCCTCGACTTCTCGGACAGCTGTTAATGGCGATAATGATGAGTAATATGTGAGCGAGTCATCAGCGAAGAGAAGGTTCTCGCATTCACTTGAAGTTGGTTGGTCAGAGGTCATGATGTTGTATAGAAGTGGTCCAAGCTTCGACCCTTGGGCAACTCCAGCCCTGATGCTCTTCACTGTCGATTTGCAATTCTCCAGTTGTACGAAAAAGTTCCTGGAAGAAAGAAAGGAGAAAATAATTTTTGTTAGTGCTGAAGGAAAGCCTAGTAAGTGAGTTTATGGATAAGGGCTTCAATCCATACACTGTCGAATGCTTTTTCAACATCCAGAAAGCATCCGACGGTAACTCGATGGTTGTTCAAAGCTGTGGTGATGTCATGATAGAACTTCAGGAGCGGATGCAGAGTGGAATGCTTTTCCCGAAAACCGAACTGCATATCTGGGATGATGTTGTTCTCGCCGCAGAACTTCTTGAGCTTCCTGAGTATCAGCTCTTCCAAGATCTTACTTAGGTTATTGAGGAGGGATATCGGCCTGTAGTTGGCAACCATGTTCCTTGCACCTTTCTTGGGATTCGCCACTATTTTTGCAGTTTTCCATTTCTGGGGGAAATAACTGTTGTTTATGCAGTTGTTGAGGATGATGGCCAAGAAAACCATAACTGTTTGTGGAAGTTTCTTTAGGATGAAGTTGGATACCCCATCCGGCCCAGCTGACTTCTTTGGTTTTGAGCTGCTAATAATCTCATTTATCTCCTCTGGGGTGCTCAAGTTCGTGTTGTCGACTGGATCACTCGCAGGATTGTTGTCACTAAACGTTGCTCTATTCAAGTTGGGCATCATTGTCTGCTGGATGGATGCCTCAATTTCGCCAAGGAAGATTGGATCTTCAGATGGGCTGGCCGTGAAGTTTCCTTCAAATTGGGAAGCGAAGGCTTTAACTTTATCCTGTATCGTTGTTGCTTCTCCACTGTTGGTGATGATCGTCTCAGGCATTGGTGATTTTTGACCAATCAGTCTGTTAATGTTCTTAAAGGCATCAGGTCCAGGTTTGATTGACTGCAGTCTCTTCTGGAATTGTTTGTTGTTGTGATGTTGAATAGAATTCCGGAACATAATGTTAACGCACTGAAGCTCACTCCACACTGTCTGGTAGTTACTGTTGGTTGTGTTTAGCTCTCGTTGGTGGATCCTTTGCAGACGCTTTCTGAGTCGTTGCCTATGTGCATATAGGTTTTGGATATATTGGGGAAGGTGCTGATATCTATCCTTTGACGTCTTGGGCTGCTTTTGGTTATCCAGTGCATTTGCTACAGCTAATTCCAGACAGTCTATGGCTTTGTCAATTTCAATATTCTGCAGGTTCCTGTTTTGTGGTGGAAGTCTTATGTTGTCTTCGACGTCTCTTTGTAGCCTGTCTGTATCCAGTCTTCTGTAGTTGATGAAATGCTCCACTGGTTCTGTCGCTAGGAAGATGGCTTGGTGGAGTTTGATGCTTAGTTGAACAGCTTCATGGTCCGAGTCACTGGGTACTATTGTACAGGTGAAGTTGCTGATTTCTGGAAGAATATGTATAAAATTAGATGACGATAGAAAAAAGTCTAATGTTGATGGTGTCCTGGGGAAGGTTGGTTGGGGTCGGGAAATAACCACCAATGAATGTTGATCGCTGTTGGTATCCAGCCAGTCAGCAATAGCTTTGCCTTCGTTGGTGACAGCGGTATCCAGCCAAAGGTGATGCCTTGCGTTGAAATCACCACCGATGAGCCCATATGTGGTTCTCCTTAAGATACTGTTGAGAACGTGAAGATCCTTGTGGATGTTTCTCATGCTGGATTTGCATTTGAAGTAGACACTAATGATAGTGAGAGTTTCTCTCCCCAGTTGTATGATGACGGCGGTGGCTTCGCTGGTAAGGAGACCTGTGATGATGGTTTCGGTGGTGTTGGGGCAGATGTTCTTCCTTACATAAATTGCCGTCCCTCTTAAGCCTTCGCCCTTATCCTTACGGAAGGTTTTGAAGCCAATGATGTCGATGTTGTTGCATTTAGTAACGTTGGTCTCGCTGATTAGGGCGATATCCGGGTTGTTCCTCTTCATGAACAAGTTAAATGACGTCCTCTTCTCCAGGCTGTATAATGAATTCACATTATACGTCAGTATGCGGAGCTTCTTTAATTGCATAACTGGAAGATGAAAGTGGCCAATGCCACGGACTTTTCTCCCTCGCTCAGTTGACCATAGTTTGGTTGTATGGCAGTACGGGCTTTCTCCATAACGGACAAGAGATTAGATCCAAAGATGCGCTGGACTTCATTGTTGAGGTTCATTGGTGTGGAGTCTGTTGTTGGTTTGAATGGCTTGGCTGAGGCTGTCCTTGCTGAAATGTTCTTGATGGGGCCTTTGTTTGCTGATGCTGTTGTTGCTGCTGACTCAGATTCTTGGATGTTGCTGGCTTGGGTGCTGGGCCACCTTTGACCATTGCTGCAAAGCTGAGTGCAGGGCGGGTTGCCAAGCATGCCGACTTTGAAACAAATTCTTTATGAGCTTGTTTCTCAGCCAACGCCTTGTTCCTTTCAGTAAGCCGTGCCTTTAGCGTTGGACAGCCTTTAAAACTGGCTGGATGACCTTCCTTTTTACAGTTGGCGCACCACACGTCAATTCCTGTATTTTCTGTCCGCTTACACTGTCCTGGCTCGTGTTCCTCTTTGCACTTAACGCACACGTACTGGCGTCCGCAATTGGTGGCAACGTGTCCAAAACGTTGGCAGTTTCGGCACTGCACAATATCCTTGGACTTCAAACGCTCCCAGTGAACCCTCTGGTTCATTATTAGCGTCTTGGTGTAAACTTCGTTGATGTCACAGGTGCTGGATAGTTCGACAACAAAGTTGTTGTACGTTTTTCCTTGAGCCTTCTTTGCCTTGAATTGTGACACTTTGACGACTGGTAGCCCTTCGATTCTTAGTTCGTCTTCAACTTCAATGGCTGCATAAGTGTGGTGGATTCCTTTCAATAGTAGGAGGTTCTTCCTGTCTTCTCTTGGGGTAAAGGAATTAAACTGGATCTTCCTGGTTTTCAGGAAGTTCTTGATGGTATCAAAGGATTCCCTGTTTCCAGCATTGATGATCGTCGACTTTGTGTTGCGGTTTTTAAATGTAACGCTCAGTTTTTTGTCCTTGCAGTGTCTTCTTATTTCAGCTACGTTGCCAGAGTAGCAGAAAATTGGTGGCATTCCTGGGCCCTTGGTTGGGTTTTCGGTGGTATTTTTGGATGTGGTATTCATCCGATGGCTTTGAGTGGGTTTGGCAGTTGTTGATGTTGAATCTGATGTTTTGGTGGCTGCTGGAACTCATGAAGCAACTGGTGAAGTTGATTTTACGGCGGCGGCGGTTGTTGATGCAGAGTTCTTTGGGGCACTTGATATCGTTAATTCAGTTGAAATTGATGAAATTATTGCAGTTTCTTCTACAAATTGCGGGCGTTTGGTGGGGATATCCTTCGACTTGCTTGTTTTACGGGGCCTTTTCTGTCCGGGTAGCGGTGAATGGCTTCCGTCTTCTTCGGAACTGGTTGTTTCACTGATTTCTTCTTCGCTGGTTGATTTCTCCATACCGATGGTGGCTAAGGAACCTTCGTCGCTGTCCATCGCTTCGATTTCCATATTGTTATCTTTGCTGACCTCACTAGGTCTGACAATATTCATAAATGTCATACTTAGCCTTTGTCCATATTCGGGACCGAGGTCGTTGACTATCCGTTTCAGCAATGCTTCGAGGGCTGCGAATGCTGTATCCGGATTAAGTGGTTCACCCATTATTGGATTAACCTTTTTACTTGAAATTATTTTATTACACTGATTTAACACACACAACACTTATTTTAATAAAACTTTTGTTTTGCACATTAATCAGGGTGATTACGTGTTAGGGTAATCCCTTTTTTATTATTGTCTGGCAATAAACACAGGTAGCCCGCAGGTATACCTGTATCTGGTCCTTTTTTGTTTTGGGGTGGATTTTTTTTTTTAAATCTTCCGCTGTACGTTGTTCACTGTATGACTGCACAATGCAAACTGAATTATATGGAGCACTTCTTCCGATTGTTGTAGAACGATGAAAATTGGTAGGTCGGTAGGGCTTGAAGTACTTAGAAATACAAAAATTGGAAAATTGGAATTTTCCATTCAGGGGCGTGGCATCCACCCACATTTTTAAAAATTCTAATAAATTACATGGAGCACTTTCGATTGTTGTATAGCGATAAAAATTCGTAGATCGGTAGGGCTTGAAGTACTTTGAAAGAAAAAAATACAAAATTTGGCGTTTTTCCATCCACCCACTTTATCAGAATTGCTATTATTTATATGGAGCACTTTCGGTTGTCGTAGAATTATGAAAGTTTGTAGAGTGGTAGGGCTTGATTTTCACCTGGCATAATAAATCTTTGCAAAAAGGAGTGAAATCACAACAAAAACATAAATGTTAAAAAAGAGCCAAGTTCTTAAATGTACAAGAAACCTGTGTGTAAAAAGTCTGCCACAAAAAGTAATGAGATCTTTAATATATGCCAACTTTTAAGTTCATGAAGTTAAATATCAAAGTAGATTAATATCGAAACAATTCCAAATAATGACAGAAATTTTGTATTTAATGATTACTGATTAAAATTTGGTGGATTTACTTGGCAAGTTTTCTCTTAATTACTTACTTAGTCACAACTTTAAAATGAAAACTTGACCAGTGAACCCACCAAATTTTAATCAGTAATCATTAAATACCAAATTTCTGTCATTATTTGGAATTGTTTCGATATTAATCTACTTTGATATTTAACTTCATGAACTTAAAAGTTGGCATATATTTAAGATCTCATTACTTTTTGTGGCAGACTTTTTACACACAGGTTTCTTGTACATTTAAGAACTTGGCTCTTTTTTTAACATTTATGTTTTTGTTGTGATTCACTTTTCAGTGAGAAAAACTTCATTTTTCTAGAGAAAGTGTTTCTGACATCATGTGAGAAATGATTATACATCGATGACAACAATTTCCCGTCAAAACATAGTATATTACATTGGTTTCATGCATACAAATCATACTCGGTCACACCCGTAACGGTGACCTGTCACACCCGTAACGTTTTCAAATAAAAATTTTGTATAGTTTTTCGTAGCTTTGGTTCCCATTTCTTAACTGAAACCGAAGATCAACTATCTGGGTTAATATTTGCAAGAGAATGATACATACTTTTCATGCAATATTTTACACCACATGAAAATTTGATATCTTAATCGCATATCACATAAACATTTCTTAGGTCACACCCGTAACGCAACTACATTGCAACCTATAACTGGACCACTAATTGTTCATACTCTAGTACCTATACTAATTTTTACTTGCGATTATAGGTACTATACGGCAAGTTTTGGATTCGTGCAAAAAAAAATTTTTGAGATAACAATCAAACATGATATTACGATAATAGAGAACACCAAAAAAGTGGGTGGCACAATTCTGTCTGTCTGTCTGTCTGTTCATCTACAGCCTAAACGGCTCGATCGGTTTTCTTCAAACTTGGTACATAGTGGTTTTTGGTGATTCTGCCGACACGTTTTTTTCATTTTTTTTTTAGAACCAAAAATAACGGTACCTGCCATACATTTTTTTTGGAAAATTTACATAATCGTATTTTTCTCAAAAACGGCTCGACAACTTTTCTTAAAAAAATTCAATAAATTTATTTTTGTAAAGGCTTTCTTTGGGTGGAAAACCATTTTCAAAAATGGTTATTAATGGTACCTCCCAAGGAACCATTTTTTTTAATTTTTGATTTTCTTCGAAATGGTATGACCGATTTCAATTATTTTTTTTATACAGAATCTTCCAAAAAATGTTAATAGTTTTGTGCACCAACATTTTTGAAAAAATATTTTTTGGATTTTTAAAAAATATTTCCAATTTTTTTTGGAAAATCAAATATTTCGAAAACGGCATCATAGATTTTTTTGAAACTCGATATTTAAGATTTTTTTAGTACTCTCTAAAATATTTTTGAAAAAATTTTACATTTATGAAAAAATAACGGTACCTTCCATACAAAAGTGAAAAAACCGCAAAGGAAAATATTTTTTTGCTTGAAAACGACTCCTACGATTTTGATTAAACTTTTTTCATATACTAAAATTAGTACGATCTACCATCAAAAATTATAAAATTTTACACATAGCAACTATTAGTAGTACCTGTCATAGAACGTATTTTTTTATTTTGAGCTTTCTCGTTATCGGCTTAACGGATTTAAATGAATTTTCTTATATACAAATTTCAGATAAGATTAAATAATATTGCATATCAAAATTTTCAAAAAAAAGTTTTTGGATTTTTAAAAAAAGTTTCAAACTTTTTTTTTTTGAAAATTCGATATCTCAAAACGGGTTGACAATTTTTTTTCAAATTTTGTTTTTATATACACATAAATATATAGTTTAAATCTGCATACCAAAATTTGTTCTTAAAATGCCTTAAGAATTTTATATATAAAAAATTAATTTAAAAAAAAACCGCTCCAACGATTTTAAATTTTTTTTTACCATACAATCATATTCTATCATGAATTAAGATGGCATACTTTTTTTTCACCTCGAACTGTCAAAAGAGTTGTTTTAGCTAATTTAAATGTCGTATTTCATGCTTCTCTACATTTTTCTCTCATAATTTCCATGTTTGTATATACAATTTTCTTAAACTCGCAGTGTCTTGAACATAAGAGCAAGTACGTGCGACCCAGTCGTGCATTTTATTTAAAAGGGCTTCAGGTGTCATACAGTAGGTGTGTTTTGTTGACTTCTTTAATGTGAACATTAAGAAATACTTCACATTAAGGCAAATTTTCCAATGTAAATTCCAACAACAACAACAACACATTTGAACTCCAGTAACTCTATGGCTGAATGTGGAACGTATCTTAATGTTCACATTAACGAGGTCAACAAAACACGCCTAGTATAGTAAAGTTATTATTTATAAATTGGGAATAGAATGTGAATAATTAATAAAATATGGAGTCTCACTGTCACACCCGTCACAATGGAAACTACCCTATACGAAAAAAAAAAAAACAAATTGAATAAACGTTTAATATGATCACAACAAAAACATATATATGTAACAAAGTGGAGTAACATCGAAACAACTCCAAACTATGGCAGAAATTCGGTATTTAATGATAATTGATTAAAATTTCATTTATTCTTTCTAAGTACTTCAAGCCCTATTAATCTGCCAATTTTCATCGATCTACATCAATCAGAACCAGAAATGCTGCATATAATTTATAAGAATTTTTCAGAAAGTGAGTGGATGCCACGCCCCCTGAACGGAAAATTCCAAATTTTCGATTTTTTCTTTCTAAATACTTCAAGCCCTACCGATCTACCAATTTTCATCGTTCTACAGCAATCGGAAGTGCTCCACATAGTTTATAAGAAATATGGAGAAAATGAATGGATGCCAAGCCCCTTACTTTAAGCCCTACCCATCGAGCATTTTTCATCGTTATACAACAATCGGAAGTGATCCATATAATTTATAAGAATTTTTGAGAAAGTGGTTGGATGCCACGCCCCCTGAATAGAAAATTACAGATTTTTGAATTTTTCCTTTGTATGCACCACATGGTGAGCCACCTGTGTTTGATCAGTTCAGCAAATATTGCTAATTTGAAATTTTTGACTTAGGTAATTGGTGTTGAAGTAAGAGTGGGGTTGAAAATCACCTGAGTTTGTTACTATGTAACAAGGGTGTAGTGCCGTGAACTTGGCTGGGGACTTCTGTGCACTTTGATATTTTAATGTGAATTTTCAAGTTTGTGAAAGCAAATGCTTTTAGTGTCTAAAGTGAACTGCAAATGATTTCATAATAAAAGAAATTCTTGGGTACGTTTTTATATAAAGAGCTGTTTTTACCTACGTTGTTGTTCCTCTCTTGTCCATGAAAAAATGTGAAAAGTTTTACTTCAGAAAAGAACACATTCTTATCCGAAAGGGTAAATTTACCAACACATACATCCACTCACTGATATTTCATTTCTCTTTTACTAAATAAATTGATTTTCAGCGAAAGTGACTTATTTCACGCACTAGCAGTGGCTTCAATAAGCTAAATCTCGGCACAAAACAGAATATAGGTATTCTAACCTTTTCCATTATCACTTTTATCTATGCTGTGTGTTTAAAGGTAAAACCTAAAGGCTTTGGGCCAATTTGAGTGATTCTATTTAAACATTATTTTAACTGTTTTAAGGTTTTACATTTCGAAGCAGCATAGGTTATTCTCGTTAGTTTAAAATTTGTATTTTGTACGAGTATATGTAATTTCAAAATTACAAAAATACTATAGCACTCATATTCCCGAGCAAACATTTTAAAACTATTTCAAATTTCATCTTAATATTTTTAAAAGTTAAAAAAAAAAATTCTATACATAATATGTAGTTCATACTTAAAAAAAATATTTAAACTTCCGAAAAAACTGCACCTACTCAAATGATTAATGTGGGTGGTAATAGTTTTTTTTAAATTTAAATTCATTCAACTAAAAGACCAATTTCCACATTTAAATTATGTATAGGTATCATCTCATTTAAAGCATTTCGGAAGCAAGAAATTATGATATGTAGCTAATATAAAATTGTAAACATAAATTTCTTCTCACACAGGAAATGCCTACAATATCCGCATGTAGTTCAATAAAAAAAAAAACACAAAAATAACATAGGCAGAGTGTATACAAATTGAGTGCCCTTCAATGTTTCTATATGAGCAGAAAAAATACTAACCTGACTCAACCCACACTCTTGCCAAGACTGGTTACTTCGTCTAATCATCCCACTCGGGATAATACGTAGGTGCAGCTATCACTGAACTGCGTGCTGCGACTAGAAATAAACAAATATTTTTTACAATATTTCTTTCATCAACAACGCTTTTTGCTTGAAACCATTTGCGTGTTTGAAACGAAAATAGAAAATTTAGGGCGGGAAAATTGTTTTAGATATTTTTTTTATAGTTTTGTTGATTTTTGATATATGATGTAGGATGAGTATTTCAATGTTACTCAATAAAATACAGTCAAACTACGTTTTAACATCAAAAACATTTGTAACAGGGTATGGCTATAGATTTTGAATTTTACTGTTCTCCAAAGTATATAGTATGAGACAAAACAATAAGTTAAGCGTATACATACACAGTGACGTGCGGCACTCGAACGAACTGGGTAGACAGTTATAAATTTAATTAATTATTTTCCATCTTATCCAGTCAAAAATAAAAACTGTTAACAAAGTCCAAAAAACAGCGTATGTCTCTTTGAAATCAAACGTTTGACTTCACACAAGACTTCACAAACGTGTCTAAAAAACATGGCTACCAATAATGAACTCTATTAAGCAAAAATTAAATACCTATTTAATACAAGAATACAAATTACAAAAAATTGTACATTGTACAAATGCTTGTATTTTTTTGAAACAAACGTTGAAGGGCCAAGATATGTATGTACATAGTCCACACAAAGTTTTAAAAACATTATTTTGAAAACCTATCCAAGTCATAAAAACTGTCCTTGAATATGTCATCCTCATCCTTATTATTTTGTGTTGAGATAATGGTGATCAAAGACAAAAGTATGCATTTGTTTGACTAAAAGTTATATAGGTACACCAATCTCAAACAAACAAAACTTGCAGACCTAAATTTAAGCTGAATAAAAAATGTATTGATTTATAAAAAAAATTCAAGAAACTCATAAAACAAAGAAAATAATAGAACATTTGATTCTTGTACCATTTCTCTCAGTCGCAATAAGGCAATAATGGTACCTTAAAATAAATATGCATTTGTAAAACAATTTCAAAACAAGAAGAAGCACACAGCTTCAAAATGCTTTCTGTTTCGACTCAATACAGCAACTAATCCCAAAGATACAGCTCTTCAAAACGTCAGTAGTGTACTTCTGCGAAAGAGTCCAGCCTTCCTACCTATTGCATTTTTTAGGGTTGACCTACAACTACCCATTACCCAATCCCCTTTAATCAACTCCAAAAATAAAAAATTAAGAAGTTTTTCTCTTCACTTAACAGTCAACGAAAAAGTTTCGAATTTATGTCGAATTCCTTACAACAATTTCAAATCGATTTTTTTTGTTGGTTGTAAGGAACACACAAAAAATCAAATTTTTCGTGTGGGATTGTGTGTGTGTCATTTGACAGTAACTTTGAGGCAAGAAAGTAAACAAACTATGCGCATACAAATTTGTTACAAATATTCCAAAGTGCATTCAGTTTTTTGCGTCATTTTGTTAGATTAAAAACATATAAATTTCCAAGAAAAGTTGCAAAAATAAACAGGAAATAGTTATGTGGCCATTAAAGTAAAAAAAACAACCGAAATTCATCCAAGAAACACAACATTCGAGAAACACATCGGCGAGCGCGCGATTTATATCTTTAATTGACTTTGGGCACTTTGAATCGAAGTTAGTTGATATTTTTATAACTTCTAACTGACCATTCACTATTTTTTGATGAATTAAAATTAGTTTTAAATGATTTATTTGCTTTTAATCTATTTAAATGACCGACGAACACTTTAGAACATTTGTTAAACCCGCCGCAAAATACTTTCAACTCCAGAGAAATGTCAAATTTTGTTAGTGTGTGTGAAATCGATTTGAAATCTTGCTGAAAATGCAAGATTTGTTTTGACAGAATAAAATCGATTTTGTTTAGAAAAAAATCGATTCTGTTTAGAAAAAAATCGATTATTTGGTTGTAAGGAATTCGACATTAATTCAATAAGACAGATTCGAATCTGTCTACTTGCTTCACATAGAAATTCTACCTAAGCAACATAATCCGCTGATTTTATTTTCATATAATTAAGGTAGAACGAAAGACTCTGTCTTCGTTTTCAGTCGGGTTTTCCCGAAGCACGTAGCAGATGCAGAAGGCAGAGCCATAGCGAAGCTATAGCGTTTGTATTGTGTGAGCTTTGAGATATTGTGCTTTGTGGTTGTTGGTAGAGGTCAAATTATTATCTAAAGAAATAAAAGTAGGTGTGAAAAATGGGAGTGTGTGAATAGTAAGGGATGAATGTATGATTTATGTTTGTTAAATTTATAGGTGTTGACAATTTGAGATAGGTTATGGATGTTAGGGACTTAATGCAATGAATGTAAACACAGTTTTCTTGATTGTAACAAGTAGGTTTCTTTTTTTTCTCTCTTTACTGTAGGGTAGACACTGTCTAAAACGTCTTATTGGCGCACCGTCACTGTACATACATAGAAATTCTTTTAGACATTCAAATTAAAAAATATCCTATTTGTTTCAAACGGTCTTTTTGAAGATATTTAAATGTTAAACATATCAAAGGACACGGCGGCGGCCGGCGGTGCAGTGACCAGTCAAGTTCCCGGAACTACACCCTTTTAACATTAACTAACTCAGGTGATTTTCGTTCTATGCTCAGAAACTTCAAATTCACAGTATTTGCTGAACTAGTTTGGTTTGAAGTACATGCAAGGATAAAAGTAAAAAATTAGAATTTTCCACTCAGGGGCGTGGCATACACCCAAATTCTTAAAATTATTATTAAATATATGGTGCACTTGCGGTTGTCATAGAATGGTGAGAATTGAAAGAGAGAGGTAGGGCTTGAGGTGCATATAAAAAGAAAAATCAAACAATTTGGGATTTTCTGCTCAGAAGGTGTGGCATCCATCCACTTTTTTAAAATTGTTATCTATATAGTGCTTTTTCAATTTTTGTTTCAGCTTTTTCAGCTTTAGATAAAGACCTTCTAACCATACGGTATCAAAAGCCTTTTCCAAATCAATCAGACAGGCACCCGTACACTGATTTTTAGATTTCTTCCATTGGATATCAGAGACAAGCTTAGACGAAGCATGAATGGTGTCATGTACCGCCTTAAAACCGAACTGAGAATCCGGTATGATTTGCGGGTGGCAATGGTGCAGTGGATGTAGTGCTTGACTGCTAACTTAGAGGTGTGGGTTCGAGCCCCATTCTAGGCAGCATTCTTTTCTACATTCTCCCAGCTTAATTGGACGCCACCTGTGAGATTTAATGAGATAATAAACAGCTTGATCTCAATCCACTGTGCCAAATCTTTTCTATCCTCCTACTCTTTCTAACTAGTGCCGTGCAATTCAGGTTGCATTTGAAAGACCTAAGGTCTTACAGGCATATAGTTAAAATTATTATTATTATTATTATTGTCCTCTGCCCACTTAGACAGAACTCTATCCCTTGCAGGGGCGATGCCGCGCCCAATTTTCTTCAATCTTGGTTTATTAAGAAACGGCTCCACCGATATAGATGAAATTTATCTATATTTGACTCTTTTATTACTCAAAAATATAGACCAGAGCACTTAAACAAAATATTTTCTGAAAAAGGTGAGAGATAAATAACAACTTCAAAATTTCGACAATTTTTCGAAAATAACTTTTTATTGTGAGGTAATGTCAATAAATTCAAAAAAAAAAAAAAAATATTTTAACCTACAAAACCGAATCAAAAATACTACTCTACATCTAATGGGAGCAGAGATAATCACGTGGTTTTAACGCCTTTTTCAAAATGGCGGACAGTATATGTACGTTTTTTCGAAACCTGTAGATTTAGCCTCTCCAGCAGGTACTCTTTGCGCAATACACCAAAAAAAAAGAAACGATATACAGAGCAAAAAATTTCTCGGAAAGTACATAAGTGCGAGATATTGGAAAGATTTTAACTGATGTTTGAAGAAGAAGATTAGTGCTTTCAGATAGCTTAGACAATTTTACTGAACAAAATTATTTCTCTGTGTTACAAGGTTTCCAAAATGGCAACAATCTTTTTTGGTAATTTTCTAACGAAGATGTTTTGAAAATCCAAACTGATGACGTATTTGAGTTTGGCATCCAAAAGAATTCTAAGAAACAATCCTCACTTTTAATTTTGGCTATATAGGTATACTTATTTATCCCTTGATTTTTTAAACACAATTTTTGATTTCAAACTATGTATAATATTGAATCTAACTTTTGTATGTGCTTTTGAAAGCTCATTGGAAACCATTATAATAGCCCCTGTTCTGATTTCCGTTCGGATCCAAATCCGTATACTAAATTGATTTCCGTACGGATTCAAAAACCATGTTTTTAAATTAAGTTCGAACTCACTTCCGCAATATTCGATATCTAAACCGGTTTTTCTTTCGAAATCCATAAAACTAAGAGGCAAGTTCAGGAAAATGAGATCTCAAAGCCCTGAGCAATCTCAGTCTCTTGAACAGGATTCCTTAAAATGTTTGCTGTCAAATTACTGAGGAAAAAAAATATTGGATTCGCTTGCTCAGTTTTTGACACTGAGCCCTCTGAGATCTCATTTTCCTGAACTGGTGATTGGCTTTTAAGCGAAAATCTAGTCGTGTGTCTGCTCAAAAAAAAAAGTTTATGCATTTTTAAAATTATTTCAAATTCAAGAAAAGGTTAAACTTCAAATGAGTTTCAAGTGTCAAGCTGATTTTTAATTCAACCGAAAATCAAAGCACAATCATTCCACAAGTATTGAAAACGAAAAGAATTTAAAAACACCGAGAGTTTGAAAACGAAAGGACTTTTCAATTGATCGGAATTCAAAACAGTATATTTGTTCAGATTTTTTCTATCACTAAAAAGAAATAGTCGATCCAAGAGCCAGTCCATAATGCAATTTCTTACTGAACTGATTTGATGGAATATTAGTCCAGTCATCACGTCGTGAAAAAGGGCCTGACCTTGCGCGCAGAGGCACTGTCTGATTTTTTTTCATGGATCGATAGAGGCTCATTTAAAAAGCTTAAATCCAAATTTGCACTACCTGACAACTTTTTTTACCAAAGTTATTGGTAAAAATGTGTTTTTTGCCATTTTTTCGTCTTTTGTGAATATCTCGGCTGCAGTATCTCGCACAGAAAAAAATAAAGTATGGATTTATTTATAATAAGATTTGCTATTATATTATAAAAAAATTAATTTGTTTAAACAAATAAAAAAAAAGTTATAGTAAGTTGAAGTAAGTTTTTATTGTTTGAAAATCACTCTTTCTTGATTATTAAGAAAAAAGCTCATTTAACGATGAAGTTTTTATTTTTTGCTTTCAAAGTCTTTGTAATTACCTACAATTTAAAATAAAATTCAGCCCTTAAATACTAACACAAGCCGAGAAATAAATTTATGAACATAGGTAAGTCGGCGCCCCCACGCAATTTTATGTTTTTAGGTTTTATTTTATATCTCAGCCCCAGTATGTCGCAAAGTTAAAATTAAAAAATGTTATTGTTTATAATAATTCTTTCTATCAACTTGCGTTAAATTCAATTTGTTTAAACAAATAGAAAAAAAGTTGCAGTCCATTAATAGGTTTTTTTGTGTTGATTTTATACCTTTTTTCATAACTATTGAGAAAAAAACTGTATTTAACGGTACTTTTTTTCAGGTTTACTTTTTTTCGTAGTCCTATAAATTTTCTATAAATTAAAAAAATTAGTCCATTACGACAAACAGGAGCCAAGTTATTCATTAATTAAAAATGAAACGCATAACAATATTCTTTCTTTTTTTTTTGTGAATATCTCGACCTCTGTGTATGCATGGTATGGAATAAAACTTTTAATAATATTCATTATGGACTTAAAGTAATTTTATTTTCTCCAAGTAGATATCTACATACCTACAAAAGTTAAAGTTAGTAGTAATTAAGTTAGATTTTTTCTTATTCCGCCCACGCGAACCCTTTTCCGCACCATTTTCCGCACCACCCAAGGGGTAGAGTATGAGGCGCGTTTTTTTAAATCTTGTATGGTATCCCCTGTAGGCTTGATCCACTGCAAAGATCAATAATTAAATTGGTCTTATTCTCAACCGTTTTGGGCGTGAGGGTATTTCGTTTTCACTCTCTTCATTAGTGTTATGACATTCAAGGTTTGGTCTCTGCTCTGTTTCATTTTCGTTAGAAAAAGCTGTTGTCGTGAGCACAAGGTCGTAGTTTTCCTCGTCTTCGGAGTCATCAGCAATATCAACTACGTTGTAGCAGCTTTTCCCGCAGCAGATCTTGCAGACGGCTGAACACTTCAGTCCGGCTTTTCGACACCCGCAGGTTGCACCGCATTGTTTCGTACACGTGCAGGAAATCATGTCGATGAGTGTGGGTGGGATCGTCGGCCCTGAAGCCAATACCGGCTCCAATCCTCTTGAACTTTGTTTCCAGTATTTCCCAACCAAGCTTGTATACTTGATGGAATGTCCGGAATGAGTGTTGTTCTGCTGCTGATTCTGTAGGTGGCAAAGAAGCAGGATCGGACTTGATTTTAACACTCGCGCGTGAGAAATGAAGGTCCAGCGATGTTTCCTTACTGCTTCCTCCATATAGTGCAGTAAATACATTTTTCCCCACAGACGCGGCTTCTTCAGATTTAAAAATCTTCACGGTTTTCAAAAGGTTTGGAGCTTTCTTCAGCGAAGAGATTAGCTTACTTTTCCCAGATTTGAAAAAAAGCAGAGGTTGTGTCACAGCAGCGACATGTACAAATGCTGAAGGCTGAGGAAAAGTGTTTGTGTGTGTGCACCGATTCAGCTATGTATGTATGTACATATTAGGGTGGTCGTTATAATGTTTTTTTTTAGTTTTATTATTTGGATGGACCTAGGTTAGGTTAGGTTAGGTAGATGGACTGACAGTTGATCTCGTTACCGTCACACTTAGATCTACATATGTAGATCCGGATGGATGGACCTAAATCAGCACTAAATGAAGAAAAAAAATTCCATTATTTTTTCAGATTTTCGCTGTAGGGGTTAATTAAATTTCCCCTTTTTCAGAGCATGTAGGTGAGAAGTAGACAAGAAAAAATCCTACCGGAGTTGGGTAATATCTCCCACTACTTGGACGGAAGGGGCAATTTAATAAAATAATTGCATAAATAGAAAAAACTTATTAATAAACAACGGAAATACCGGCTGTAATGTTCTGTAGCTTTTTGGAAAGCCAGAAGTCCATTTTAATAGATGATTATTAAAAAAAGTTCGTTGAATAAACAATTTCAGCAAATTCTGTTTTCAAACCTATAATTTAAAAAAAATAATAATTTGTCTTCAAAATGTTGAGTTTGAAACAATTTTTTGCCAAAACTGTTCATCAAAAAAAACTTAATTTAAAAACAAGCCGTAAGAATGGACTTCTGGCTTTCCAAAAAGCTACAAATCATTACTGTAAGTATTGCCGTTGTTTTTTAATTATTTTTTTTCTATTTTATGCAAATATTTTATTAAATTACCCCTCCCGCCCAAGCGGGGGGGAGATAATACCCCCCTCCCATCGGATTTTTTTTTTGTATGGTTCCCACCTACATGCTCTGAATTTTTTGGCAGATCTTACGCGAATTTTCTAGTACCTATGCAGAAAAAAAGGGGAAATTTAATTTACCCCTACAGGACTATAGGGGATGAAAATAAAAATCAGAAAAAATTAGGGAATAATGGGCGGAATAAGAAAAAATTTAACTTAATTACTACTAACTTTAACTTTTGTAGGTATGTAGATATCTACTTGGGGAAAATAAAATTCCTTTAAGTCCATAATGAATATTATGAAAAGTTTCATTCCATACCATGCATACACAGAGGTCGAGATATTCACAAAAAAAAAAGAAAGAATATTGTTATGCGTTTCATTTTTAATTCATGAATAACTTGGCTCTTGTTTGTCGTAATGGACTATTTTTTTTTAATTTATAGAAAATTTATAGGACTACGAAAAAAAGTAAACCTGAAAAAAAGTACCGTTAAATACAGTTTTTTTCTCAATAGTTATGCAAAAAGGTATAAAATCAACACAAAAAAACCTATTAATGGACTGCAACTTTTTATCTATTTGTTTAAACAAATTGAATTTAACGCAAGTTGATAGAAAGAATTATTATAAACAATAGCATTTTTTAATTTTAACTTTGCGACATACTGGGGCTGAGATATAAAATAAAACCTAAAATATAAAATTGCGTGGGGGCGCCGACTTACCTATGTTCATAAATTTATTTCTCGGCTTGTGTTAGTAGTTAAGGGCTGAATTTTATTTTAAATTGTAGGTAATTACAAAGACTTTGAAAGCAAAAAATAAAAACTTCATCGTTAAATGAGCTTTTTTCTTAGTTATCAAGAAAGAGTGATTTTCAAACAATAAAAACTTACTTCAACTTACTATAACTTTTTTTTTATTTGTTTAAACAAATTAATTTTTTTATAATATAATAGCAAATCTTATTATAAATAAATCCATACTTTATTTTTTTCTGTGCGACATACTGCAGCCGAGATATTCACAAAAGACGAAAAAATGGCAAAAAACACATTTTTACCAATAACTTTGGTAAAAAAAGTTGTCAGGTGGTGCAAATTTGGATTTAAGCTTTTTAAATGAGCCTCTATCGATCCATGAAAAAAAATCAGACAGTGCCTCTGCGCGCAAGGTCAAATGACCTAATGACTGGACTATATGTTCAAGTTAGTCCCCCGAATGTTAATCCAAGTTGGCGGGATGGGACGGGGTGGAGCCGAGAGGCGTTTATCAAATATCTCGTGAACCGTGCATCTCACGGCAAAAATAGTATTTTTCTCGGAAGCTATTAATCCATTCTTTTATTTGTGGTCTTAAATCAAGTTATTTTCGTAAAAAGTTTTTAAGAAATTATATTTGAGTCAATATTTTTCAAATAAAATGTGATTTTTTTTCTTTTCAAGTTGATTGTTTTCAAAAATATATTGACTTTAAAATTGAATTTCTCAAAAGCTTTTCACTAAAATAACTTAATTCAAAAACACAAATAAAAGAATTGAATATCCAAAAAAAAATACAATTTTTGCCGTACGACGTACGATGCACTGTTCACGAGATATTTGAAAAAACGCGTTTTCGAAGATGGCGGCTGATGCTCGCAACTTGGATCTACATTCAGGGGACCCCCCTGAACATTTTCCATCAAATCAGTTCAGTAATTTTTATTTGCAGAAAAAAGTAATCGGATCTTGGCCTAAGAGATAAAATTAAAATGGGATTGTTCTTATCAATATACTTTTTCCGACTGTTGTAGGTAATTATTATTGATTCAAAATAGCTTTTTATGGCCTTTAGTCCTACAAATTGGCGTTTCGTTCGGCTTACTCAGTTGAACTCATCAGTGACATAGTGAGGGCTTTGTCAGACGCAATTTGTATTAAGTTCAGTTCAACTTACATGAATTTTTCAACGAAAATCCACTGTAAACTATATCCAACAAGATTGGAATTCCTAATCATTAAGCTGGAAGTTTTTTTTGCCCGGGGCCAGGCATAGTTTCTATATAAGAAGGTTTTATAATACAAATTCTATATACTACTGAAATAAATCAGCCAAGTAGAAGACTTAGCATTAAGGATTGGACTTGTTGAATTATTGATTCAAAATAGCTTTTTATGGCCTTTAGTCCTACAAATTGGCGTTTCGTTCGGCTTACTCACTTGAACTCATCAGTGACATAGTGAGGGCTTTGTCAGACGCAATTTGTATTAAGTTCAGTTCAACTTACATGAATTTTTCAACGAAAATCCACTGTAAACTATATCCAACAAGATTAGAATTCCTAATCATTAAGCTGGAAGTTTTTTTTGCCTGGGGCCAGGCATAGTTTCTATATAAGAAGGTTTTATAATACAAATTCTATATACTACTGAAATAAATCAGCCAAGTAGAAGACTTAGCATTAAGGATTGGACTTGTTGAATTATTGATTCAAAATAGCTTTTTATGGCCTTTAGTCCTACAAATTGGCGTTTGCCAATTTGTAGGACTAAAGGCCATAAAAAGCTATTTTGAATCAATAATTCAACAAGTCCAATCCTTAATGCTAAGTCTTCTACTTGGCTGATTTATTTCAGTAGTATATAGAATTTGTATTATAAAACCTTCTAATATAGAAACTATGCCTGGCCCCGGGCAAAAAAAACTTCCAGCTTAATGATTAGGAATTCTAATCTTGTTGGATATAGTTTACAGTGGATTTTCGTTGAAAAATTCATGTAAGTTGAACTGAACTTAATACAAATTGCGTCTGGCAAAGCCCTCACTATGTCACTGATGAGTTCAAGTGAGTAAGCCGAACGAAACGCCAATTTGTAGGACTAAAGGCCATAAAAAGCTATTTTGAATCAATAATTCAACAAGTCCAATCCTTAATGCTAAGTCTTCTACTTGGCTGATTTATTTCAGTAGTATATAGAATTTGTATTATAAAACCTTCTTATATGGTAATTATTATTAGCAAAAGTGGACTTTTGTTTTGTTTTGTTTTTTGGTAATTCAGTAGGTATACAGTGTTCCATTTTCCATAATTCAGTGCTAAATCAAGAATCTAAATTTAATAGATTAGAATTCAAGTAAACAGCTAGTATTGTTCTAACTTTTTCATGCTTAGCTCACTGCTCCTGAACTCTTTATCAGGCAGTGTAAGACGTGTACCTGTCAACGAACAGAAAGAGGACTGCCCTTTCCCCAAAACAAAAAAAGACGCATGGTCACCGTAACTATGGTATTACAGATGATATTTGCTAAAGTCTTTTTAAATTAACAAACAAACAAAACAATCAAATCGTAGCTCATGTTGCGAAAATGGCGAATGTTAAAATTAATTCATTCTCTGTAGCTAAAGATCATCAACCTTGAACAACAATCACTCACAAAAAGCATTGAAATATTTAAAATGCCGGCCAACAACACACAACACAGCTAACTAAAAATTGATCTAAAGTTTTGTGAAGGTACAAAATTAAGCTTTACAATATACAAACTAATAATATAGTTGCAGTAAAAGAGCACAAATAATATTATCCAAATGAAATTCATGCTTGATATTTGGAAAAGAAACAAAATTAAGGCAAAGATTTTAGGTCTATATGTATGATGTGAACTTCTCAACAGATAGCTTATTTGAATGTATTGCAGGTATATAGGATGTATAGAGATTTATATTTGCAAATCTGAATGGATATTTTGCACCAATATTACTTTTTCACATTTCTTTTAACTTATGTATACATAAATAATTATTTACAATAATACATTTCAAAACGAACCCAAACATTTATCAATCAATTGCATAAGAAATGGTATTTCGCATTGATTTCTCGCATGGAAGCAAGTAATTACTTAGTTCGACATAATTTTGTCTGCAATGACCTAGCAGCTACTAATTGTTATCAAAGTTTATACTTAATTAGGTAGTTAAAATAATAAACCTCAACTTAGCTGTTTATTGTGTTTATGAATCAGTATCAGCAAACCGGTCTAAAAAATAAATTGATCTCAAGATTAGTTTAATATAAACGAAGCCATCAAAATCAATACAGTGAACACAGATAACGTTGCTGCTTATAAATTCTATTGATCAATAATAATAAATTCGTTGTCTTTTGATTTAAGCGTCATTTTTTAACCGGCTCTTAGATATATAGAAATCGATACCATATGTTGGTTTTATATTGCGCAAATTATTGCTCTGCTAGTTATTGATGTCTTTATAAATGGGTTCTACTGTATATGGCATTATTTGTAATCAAGTACATGCCTTTACGGAAAGTTGGTGCATTTACTTGGTAAACTTGCACTTTTAAGTTTTAAGTAGTTGTCAAGTAGCTAAATACTAAATGAAATGCAGCATTTTAATGCATCCAATGCTCTTCAGTAACATAGTAACTGTTTCTCGTATATTGCGAATATTATAGGAGCAATATCTGTGACACACGAACATTTTTTGCTATGTTTATACAATCTGTAAGATACAATTTATATAGATATTAAACTGGTTAGTTGATTAAGAATTTTTGCAAGTTGCAATTTGCAGTTAGTTATGCAACGGTTAGACTAGGTATTGACATGGATGGAGTGCAGTCTTGATACTAGCTACATATTATGTAGTAGGTTTGTGTTCTTTATGAGTGCTTTTCAATTCAGGTTGATTGATGAAATGCAGATGCTATTGCAGTTAGGAAAGAAAAGTTTTTGCTGGCCTTTTTTTTTGAGGTATCTAAAGAGGAAAATATAATATTTGAGAAGTGATTTGATGGAGCGATGGAGTTATCGTAGCAATTGTTTTAATTATAAAATCATCTTCAGTTCAATAGTTAAGGAAAGTAATGTTGCAAATATAAAAGTGATATTGACACTTTTACTTATGAATATGATATTCGGTTGATACATATTGATTACCTAGACTGCTATCCTAAAGCCGCGTCCAAATTATGTTGAATTGTGTAGATCAACATCGTTGATCAACAGTTTTGAGTATGTGTACCTAGACGTGTTGATCGACAGTGCCAATCAGCATTTGTTGACCTGAACGAAAACCGATTCAAATGGATAGCAATCGACAAAGTTGTTTAACAAATTCCATTTTATTGAAAATATTTGTAGGGTTTTAATTTCATGAACATAATTTATTGGGTTTGTGTGTTGCCAACAATGTTTATTATCTTATTATTTATGATCCGACTCTAGCCTAAAGTCGACTTTAACAAAGACATCCGTTGAAATAAAACACAAATTTCACCACTAAATGCTTCTTAGAAGTACCTCAACTCAAGCTAGGTTTAAAATGATCTTATCCAAGCATTTAGAAGTGAAATTAGTGTTTTATTTCTACGGGTGTGCTTGTTAAAGTCGACTTTAGCTAGATTCTGATCTATTACTCAGGGCCAATATTTGTTGTGAATAAATATTTGATGTTAATAATATCGTTTTAACTTTATTGTTCACAAAAAAAAAAAATAAAAAAAAAATTGGCTACCCACAGGATTCGAAGCCTCAACCTTTCGGTTGAATCCTGATGCATCGATAAGAATATTCCAATCCACACAAATTGTTGCTACGAAAGTTTTTCAAGTACAGACTAGCATGTTGATCGACAATGTTAACCAACAATGTTGATCGGCGTAGTGTGGACTCTCCTTAAGGAAGTATCTCCATTTGAGTTGCTTTGAGATAAATTTTTTTTTTGGCTTCTTGCACAAACTAAATAATTTTGAAAAAAATGAAAAATTATTTCCTATAGTAAGAAAAAAATATTATTGAACGCATTTAGTATCTTTATAGCTTAGAAAAATGAACCTGCGATCTGTGGCAGTTCGAAATATGACTTTTAGCTTTAAACAAAAATAAGGCAATATTTAACAATTCCAAATATCCCACTAATTTTTGAATTCTGGAGTATGCATCCTTTTTTCTTATGATTGGGATTGCAATAAACTAGTTTACAAATATTTTAGTCAATCCAGAGTATCTACAAACCTAAAATGAGTATTTCTTAAATCTATTTGTTGGGATTTGTGTAATGTTTCTTCAAGAAACTTGCTAGATACTGAAAACGATAAGGATTTCTCTAAACGGAAGAGAAATTGTATTGTAAAAATTACAATTTTGTCTATTTATGGATGAAATAATTCAACCACTGATTTCTCAGGAGAATAGAAAATAGCACGGAAAAGGTGGCGTTGAATTATTGTTATGTTATGGTAGATAAAGTGCGGTAGCAAAAAAGATTCTAGTCTATAATCAACTTCAGGGAGATAGACCAGTCATGCAGTTACTCAGTCAGAATAAAGGATTTAAAGAGATCGCTTACCTGACGTCCTTTATTTTGGTGGACACTTTTCGGCGGAATAAAATAATTTTGATATCTGAATTTGTAGCTTACTAAATGCATATTTTTTGCGCAAACCATATATTTTCCCCGTGCATTTTCTTATTATGTATTAAAGTTTCCGCTAAAATAGTATTCTAATTTTGTACGCATAAATGAGTTTTGTACCTGAAATGGATTGTTCTTTCAATTTTTAAAATGAAATTCGCATTAAAGTTGCGCATTTTTAAATAAATAGAATGCAAATTTAAATACCAAATTAGGTATTTGATTTTGCCAAATTAGATGGGACTTGCTTAGCTGCTCCATTGTTCTACCCTTATCCTGGAGCGTTATAATTAGCCTGTTTTTGAATACGGGAAAATGAAGGTTCTTCACTGCAATTTGTCACTGCAGTCTTCAGAAACATTATACGCAGGTTAACCCCCTTGACAAGTGAGACACCCGTTTTTTTTTAATTAAAACATCTTGGAACGGAATGCTCTTAAGCAAACTATGATAGTATTTTAAAACATATATTTATTGGGTTGTGCCAAAAAATCGTAACTATTTATTCTCCTTAAATTTGAGCTTTTCATATTAGGTCAGTCTCACTAAATAAGATCTCACTGATGAGGGTTCAATGTCAATTTGGCGGAGGCGGAATGATTTGGTGGGACAAGACTCTCCAATTAATTGTAAAAAACATGGATTCATTCTCATACTGAGCTTCTGGACAAAAAAAATTCAACTTTACTTTAAATATTTAATTGTGAAAGCACAAAACTTTATGGAATTAATAAATGAAAAATAATACCAAGTTCAATTTATTTTCATTTGTCTAAAAATTCCGCCTTTATTTTCTATTTATTTATCGTTTTCGAATTTGCAATTCACCAAAAAACTAAAACTTAGCAAACAGCTGTTTTGGGTAAAAAAGGACTTTGAGAAACTAGTCAAAAAAATTTTCGACTTCGTAAAATCTCACAGTGCTCAGGTGAGATTTTCTGTTGCATTTGTTGCACTTAAAAAACACCTATTGATATTTATAGATGGGCTTATCGTAATTGTATGTATTTACTGTGTTGCATTCCTACTTTGATATCTGTAAGACTGATTAGTACAATTGAAAGTAATTATATAAATATCTATGGTAGACAATGTAACGTTCTTCAAAAATATATAAGAGTTAAATACGTTGGTACCTATTCTACGTCTATCACACCGTTTTGATGATATTCTGCCTGGTGCCTCTAGGCTTTACTTTTTCCATAGAAATTTGCAAAGGAATTTAAAATTTTGCATCCAAAGTTGAATGCCGCCCTTCGCAGTGTGCCGCCCCGGGCCATGGCCCTTATTGCCTCTAAGGTAAATACGCCACTGACTTTTACCTTTTCACAAAGAATTTTATTCTATCACTTTCTAAGCACGTATTTATAGCTAACTTACTAGATCTAGTCTGTTCTTGGAAGTACATATATTTTCAGGAATAAGAATGTCTTTACCCAGCTGGCACTGGCAGGAAGAAGGTTTCATATAAATCTAAAATGTCTCCACTTGGAAGTTCGTTATATTTAGTAAAAAACTTGTTTAAATCAATAGTAAGCAAAAGTCGCTTACATTATGATTTAAAATAGATGTTATCAACCCCCACATGGCTTTATTTTATTCGATATCAGGACATGATAATAATATTTATAAGCCCAAGCTTATATAAATGGGTATGTACGTACATATTAAAAATCTCTACCTAAAATGAAACGTTACCTTTCAAACTATTGCACTCATTTGCGATGCTGCTTGTGCTCGCTAGAGGATGACAATTGAAATTGATCGTGCGTGCTGCTTTTCTAGTTAATTTTCAGGAAATGAAATGCCTTTACGATGGATTTAATCATTTGAATCAAAACTTTATAATATTTTTCCTTGGGTAGTACAATTGCAAGGACGCATTGTTTGATTCTATTTTTCTTTTTTTAAATAAAATCTTCATTTTAGCTTTGGAACAATATTAAAGAATAAGAAAAAATTCAAACTCGGCTATTATCCATAAAGAAAAATTCATTTTCACACAATTTTTTTATAGGTCAGCCTTATTTCGTTAAATGTATTTAAAATTTCTTTGTTTTGCTTTTGTCGTTCAATATATTTTTCAATAAATTAGCAATTCACATTCGGTATTTTTATTGGCGTTTTAATTTTGTAAAATCAATTTGCATTTTTGTTGTTTAGCATTTAATTGCTATAAATTGTTTGTTTTCTGGTCAAGTGTTTTTTTTCACGAACCAAAATATCGCTGTTAAATTATTTCGCAAAATTTCCATAACCCGCTGTATTATTTCGCTGATATATCGTTTCACTGGATGACACCTCATTAGCATTGGTTTCTTTGCATAGACTTTTTTGTCTGAACTTTTGATCACCCCCTAAATCAAGGACAAATAGCAAAGTTTGCATGCCTTAAATGCAATGCATGTCCTGAAGATATGAAAGAGTTTTGCATCAACTGGTCTTTAATCCTTTTTACTACCCATACCCAGAAATATTTTGTTTTCAATTTCCTCATTATCCTTTAAAGTATTTCTTTTGCACTAAGGTTTTACTGGTGTGTTGTTTAGATTATTCAAAAGAAGGTTAAAACGACAGACATATAGCCATTCAAACTTTATCATTTCTTATCATTTTTACTTGCGATATACATAGGTAGGGTAGAAGGGGGACCCTCTGCCATAGGGGGACCTTTGCCAATCGAACTTTTTTGTCGAACGAACAAAATGTAAAATATCGAAAAATCGATTTTTATTGCATATCCCTATATACAAACTTCTGACAAAGTTTGGCAGTTCTCCGCTAGACACCAACCGAGTTGGAGGTGTGTATTGCTTTTTCAAGTGCCAGATTCTAAATTACAAGGTGAGCAATCTTCGTTAATTTCTATTTTTTTCTCATTCAATATCTTTTCGATTCAAATATCTTTTGATAATATATTTTTTGTGGTAAATAGTTTTGATTTACATTATTTGCTTACAAGGAAAAAAAAGTTATAAGTAAATTTTCAAAAAAACAGCTAGTGGGGAGCCTTTGCCGGTTATTAGTGGGTAGGTTTTCCTGGCAGAGGCACCCCATGATGTGGCTCTGCCATTGGCAAAGGCACTCCATGAAAATGAAATAAAAAGTCTGAATTATAAATATTTAAGCTACTTTTAATATAATTCAATCAATTAATATGTTTTGTTACGTTATTTAAATGTTTAGTCTTTCTTTGTATTTACTGACTTTGATATTTAGGTACCTGGTAAACGTACACTGAGGGAAAAATGTATGCACTCAGCACATCATTTTATTTACTCATCCCATATTTTTCTGCACACATACTTTTCTGTACTCATTACCTAATGAAATCTATACTGACAACATAAACTTATTAGCAGTGAAGCAGCTATTAAATAGTTCTGTAGACTCATTACACGAATATGTACTACGCCAGCTTACGATTATGTTGTGAAAATAGATTCTATGCACTATTTTTTGGTATCATTGCGTAAATATAAACGTTCAATGGACTCAGTAAATAATTATGTGTAGGTTGTCGCACGATGATGTACTGAGTATTGCTCATATGCACTTATTAAATAAATGTAAATAAATCTATTTAGGCATTTTTTGAAAAAACTGTTAGTTTTCTGCGATTAGTACAGTGTCTATGCACTCAATAAATAAGTATAAATATTTTATGTATGCATTTACTAAAAACAAACCGTTATCTGTGATAAGTACAGATTCTTTGTAGTGAGGACAGATCAAATTTGTATGTAATGAGTACATATTTATGTAATGAGTCCATATGTTTATGTACTCCATGTGTGTATGTCCTCACTACATATGTTTGTAATGAGGCTATGTACCCAATTCATATTTATGTAATGAGTCCATATGTCTATGTACTCCACATATTTGTGTAATGAGTCCATATGTCACTACACATTTATGTTATGAGTCCATACATTTAAGAGAATCCTCTGTAACGTTTCACCTTATTCTGAAAGTTTACTTTCTAGATATTTATTTTATTTTAAAAATACTTTGTGATACTTACTCGGATTTGAACTGGGAACCTTTCACACACGAAGGTAGCACGCATCCACTAGGCCACTTGGGGGCACAAAAAACTGGTGTCAAAACTGAATAAGTTGAAACTCATTGCTTGGATGGCTGAAGTGCTCAATATACACATAGAGTCAGTACAAGTTGCGTGGACTCAGCACTGTAGCTAGTCAATGGATACATGTGTTGTAGCAGGTATTGAGTATATACCGTCTGTATTGAATAAATGTCGAGATGGCACACGTCGTATTTACTCAACACATAACATAATGTAACGTATAACAGTTTCAGTTGCATGGGTTGCGCTTGATATGTGTTGAGTATATACCGTCTGTATTGAACAAATGTCACCATAGACTCTGTGCAGGTTGCATATACTCAGTACATAACTTCATGTAATAAATGTTTTTTATTGGCGGATGGCTGGCGCTTGAGTATAAACTGTTTGCATTGAATAAATGTCACTATAGACTCAGTGCACGTTGCATATACTCAGTATATAACTTTATGTATCAAATGTTTTTTATTGTTGGATGGCTGGCGCTTGATATGCGCTGATTATATACCGTCTGCATTCTATAAATGTAGACATAGACTCAGTACACGTCGTATTTACACAGCACATAACTTAATGTAGTTAATAATTTTGTATTTAGATGGCTGGCACTTGATATGTGTTGGGTATTAAACGTCTCTATTGAATAGATATCGAGATAGACTTAGTACACATTGCTTATACTCAGCACATAAGCTTAATTTTTAAATTTAAATTTTATTAAATCGAAACATATTAGACTTTAGCTGGTCCATAGTTTTGTAATGATTATATTACTCTGTATCCAATACACAAATCGGTACTCTAGATTGTTAGTTTTATTCGATACATAACTTGAATTATAACTAGTACACATTAACTTTACTTAGTGAATAGACCTTCGATGGCAATCCTTTGCAAAAATCGGTACATACAATTTACATTTATGGTTCTGTACGGAGTGCATTGATTTTTCCCTCCGTGTACCCCATACCCATGGCAAAGCATCCCTACCAGGAAGGCTTTACATATCACAAATTTTTATTTTTAATTAAAAATTAAAAATATAAATCATTAAAATATCAAGATGAAATGTACTTTAAAATAAAGATAATAAAGAAGGGAACATATTAGATAACAAGAAAATTGAAAACAAGCTAAAAGTTTCGCGTAAGGTCAAATTCCCGAAATCCTGGCAAAGGCTCCCCCGTCTACCCTACTATTGGACAAGTTTTGGATTCATTCAAATGACATTACGATGATAGAGAACACCAAAAAATTGGGTGGCAAAATTTTGTCTGTTTGTGTCTGGATCTACAGGCTAAGCCAATGATGCGATTTTCTTCAAATATTGAACTTAAGGCTTTTTGGTGTTTCTCCAGAGGGGATATAAAAATATTTTTTAGCTCCAAAAATGACGGTACTTGCCATGCAACTGTTAAGCAAAAATTTATTCATCTCAAAAACGGATCCAACGATTTTGATAAAAAATAAGTATACTACAAAGGTAGGTATGGTATAGTTTTTGGTAAAAAACAAATCAACAAAAACTATTATTAACGGTTCCTGCCATATAAGTTTTTTTTTTTTATTTTCGTTTTTCTCATTAACGGCTTAATGAAAATTTTTATGAAAAGGCTTCTTTAAATATCAATAGTATTGTATTTTGATTGAAATAAATTTTGGATTTTTAAAAAATACTATTTTTTTTTTGGAAAATTAAATATTTCAAAAACCGGTTGAGTAATATTTTTGAAACTACGTTTATAAAACACATTAATTATAAAATATAAATTAATTTTTTTTAACGTTAACAAAATGTTATATGTACCTATATAAGAAATAAGTTTTAAAGAAACCGCGGAAACGATTAATAGCTTTTTCTATAATTACTTGCATATTTCAAAAGTTCTTGAACTTGAACATAAGAGCAAGAACGTGCGATCCAGTGACTAAGTAACTAATTTAAAAATCCTTGCCATTCAGTCTGTATGAATGTATGTAACAATAGTCGGCAAACACAATTAACCTACTTCTTACATATTTTTTATAATCGTAAATTCTTGAGCTTGAATATTTTAACGAATGTGAAATTTGCCATGTAATAGTACCAAAAAAAGAGGCTTTCGGGCCAAAAATGCGAAATATTATAAGAAATTTTGAAATTTGATTGAGCATGCCATATTAAAGCCTTGAGTCTCTACTTTATTTTGTCTGAGCATGTATCAAGTCTTTTCTTGTTCCAAAAAAGGTATGCGTAATTTATTAAATAATTTAGAAACCCTTACTTTTTATTATAGATTTTTTTAATTTCTACTGCTTTAAAAAAACAACAGTATTTTCAACAGCCTTATATTTATAAACATAGTGCCTATAAAATTAACAAAGAAAATTTATCAAAACCCGACAGGTGATAGATAATACTTACAATATGCATCCATTCGGTTGCCCATCATAGCTATCAAAAACATTTGAAGCGCTAGTGATGACGACAACTCCATCTTTAAATGATACAATAGAATTCATATGTCAACCCACACCGAAGCGAAAGTTCTTGTCAGATTTTCCATAGTCAAAAATTGACCTATCTTCAGGGGCAAGTACAAGCGGTGGGGTATATAATTATTATTCAAAGCATTGTTTCTTTTCAGTACTAAATTTTTTCCATTTCAAAATTAGTTGTGACTCTTATAGCAACTTACCTACTCCAAATAGAAACATTCCTGGGCGTCCATCGTTTTCTTACATGTCCCACTAAGTTTGTAAATGAAAATAATTTATAAGATATCAAGTTCTTTATTTGATTTTGATAATAAATAAGCGTTTCTATATGCCTACAGTTCTTATCTTCATAAGTTATCCCACTGAACCAAGCCCAGCTGAGCAATCGTGTTGGCAGATTTTTTTTATCGTGCTGTTGTGTGCACTTATAGTCGTACTTTTGCTTACTTCTTTGTGGCGCTGTTCGTTTGACTCATCTGACTAGATCATGCATTTTTTATTTTCTCTGTTCGTATTATATACCAACATTTCTGTTTGTGTATTTATTTTGTGTAATCAATCGGTGGATACCTACACCTACAGTGACGAGCAAAAATGGATAAATGTTTTCTTTTATTTGAAGAAGTTGATGCGAAGCCGAGAGGAAAAAATTGTAATTTTATAATTTTGTGTATTTAATCAAATCTTATTTCAATTAAATTTTTATAAAAATATTAAAATACCCGCAGAAAAAAATGTTAAATGAATCCACTTTTGCTTGTCACTGTACGTATAATTATTATTGTGCTGTTGAATTAAGATTAACCCTTTGAACACAGTCAATATACCTGTAGCTTGTGACAAAAATTACATTTTATTTAACTTTTGCCCAGCTACAACTACAGTGTTTGGCCAGGAAAGATCACATACATTAGTGTCAGGAAGACGTTGAATATTTCTTTTCTTCAATGTCTTAGGCACACAATGAAAATAGGCATGTTCAAAAAATGGGATATCAAAGCCCTCAGCAATTTTAGTCTCGTGAACAGGATTCCTCAGAAATTTTGCTGTCAAGTTACTGAGGAAACAAAATATAAGATTTGCTTGCTCAGTTTTTGACGCTCACTTTTTAACGGAGCAAATTTAGCTGAGGGCTCTGAGATCTCATTTTTCTGAACACGCCCAATGTATTCCAACCTATTTTACTCCTTTTGATCAGATCGATTTGTTTTGAATATTATTAGGTATGTTTAGAAAAATGAGATCTCGAGCCGTCAGCTAAATTTGCTCCGTTAAAAAGTGAGCAAGCATATCCAAGAAATTTTTTCTTGGATCTGGTGTTGTCAAGAAAACCTGGATCAACCCTGGGTAAACTTCAACGAACGAACTTTGAGATTGCTAAAGGCTCTGAGATTTCATTTTCCTGAACATGCCTAAGTTATAGAAAAAGGTATCTAAGCAAAATTTTTTTAGTATGAATATTCAAGGCTTTTATTTTCTTCAGATAGAATATTATAACTAACTAATGTTCATATTTATCTGGCTCTTGAAAAATGAGTGGTCACTGGCTGCGACACGGTTGGAAGCCTTTCATCTTTTATAATTCCGATAGCATGTTGCTTTAAGTTATGCCAACTAATGGCTACAGTAGATCTGCAGCTCGTCTACACTAGCGCTGCAAAGAGCGTTGAACTTTAAATATATGTGCATCCTCATATTATTTATTTATCTATTTACTTATTAGACAAAGTTCTGTCAAAATGAAAAAGTCTTCTATCAATATTTCATTTGTCCAGTTTATATTTCTGAGGGCTCAGAGAATTTCCCCAGTTTTGCTGTCAAATACTAAGTAAACAAAATTTGGATTCGTCTTAAGGTGAGCGCTCTGATATATAAACTGAACCAATATTTTTTGTAGACGAATCTGTGGGTAACAAACTAAATTAAATCTATAAATATTTATCAACATAATTGAAAACTAAAACAATATATACTTTTAAGAATGACAGGAAATGTCAATATTAATACTGCCCGAAACCTATTATTTGAGATTTGTTTGTTTTTTGCTGGGGCTGTAATGAGATTGCGCAGCCTAATTTAGAAATAGGGGCATCATGCAGCGATGACCAGCATGCAGCTCTTGAGTGAATCTGCTGCCATAAGAACCTGTGTAATTCAACTTCTCTCGCTGCATTGAAAAAGCTGCACATCTGTTTTTGCCATATGATCTCAGACACAAGCTCAGCGTTGGCTTGGTCTTTTGACCGGAAGTTCAGTCTTCCTTGCTGCCTCGAACCTGGCTCAGCGTTGGCTTGGTATTTAGATCGGAAGTTCAGTCTTCCTTGCTGTCTCGAACCTGGCGTGTGCAATTCGAATACATACTTGGCTGGAGTCTTTTTGGTTGTTTTTTTTGCAATATTAGTTCTTACTTTCTGCATATCGTTCAACACTCAGACTGAGCACTGTATAATAAAATTGACTTGAAGAGCTTTGTAGAATGTGCACTTCGTCTTAAGATAAAACAATTAATTTATTTACAAATCCGTTAAATACTTACGTTACAATTTTTCTTATAACTTAATTTAATTACTCTATTGATACTATTACTATTATTCTCTGAGAGGCACTGAAGTGGTCTGAAGAAATCATTCAATCACTTTTGCTTGCGAGCACACCCCACTGAATAAAACTGATATTTAGTGAAAAACAACAATACCAAAACCTTTTTAATGATAAGAAATAACACAAAACACAGCTGGATCAATTTTTATAAGCTTTCGAGATAGAGCTCCTGGCGATGCAAGCATATGTATGCGACTTTGAAGTTGATCGATGAAATGGTGGTGAGTCCTGACTTCATAGTCGTTGTTTTTTCTTTGATTTGCAGTGTGAACATTAGGTGATGTTTGATCTGCCAAGCCAGAAGCTTTACTGTAATGCTGCATATGGTGTTGCAGAATGGTCTAAGATGCTCATACAGCATGTTGAATTGGATTTCATATGATCCTCAAAGTGTTTTCACTAATATTTTACCAGCTGAAATTAAAAAAAAACTATCATTACATTAAACAAGAACTTTGAATCCTTTTAAGGATAATCAGTTGTGTATTATTGGTTTTTGTGTCTTAGATCAAGCGTTCAAAAATACTTTTGAATCATGTGTCAAATGCTAGGGTTTTACTTAAATAAATAATTCATTTTGACAAACTTTCACCTCTTCTCCTTCTGCCTTTCTATTCCTAGTACCTCGTGGCACAATGGTTAATATGTGGGACTGTCATGCCGAAGGTCTGGGTTCGATTCCCAGCCGCTACCACCTAAGAACAGAAATGTTTTTCCTGAGGTACTGCGTCTTGTGAGGAACTGACAAATCCTCCAATAGTATATTTGTCATGAATAAGTGCTTCTCATCTAGCCGTTTGGAATGGACAAACAATCGCAGGCCTCCTCTATTCCAGCAAACAACACGCACACAGGAATGGTTGAAAGTTGTAAGTCACTAGGCCGTGGTTCTCCACGAGCTTTTGCACCACCAAATTTTAATTTATTTCTTTTCCTATTGAAAAAAAAAGAAAAAAGAACCATGAAAAAACGATGGTTCACTCTGGCGTATGCATACTTTTCTTATTTCATTGATTTTGTACAATTTTTCACCAATTTATTGGCAATTTTTATTTTACTTTTTCTATTAACAAAATGCCAGTGCTTTGAAGAAATGATTACACTTGGTCATTTTGATAAAACCTTGTGTTAGCAGTTGAAAGTTCGTTGTGACTCTGGTGACGGCGATCCTCGCCCTCCCAGCAAACATTTAAATAAAAATAAAAAAGATATTCATGATAAAATGAATAATAATAATCAAAACTATTATCAACCCTTGCAAAGCCTCATGGGTGATGCTGATGATATGGATGAAGTATCCGAAAACGATAATAATGAACGTTCCAACGTCATTAAAGAAAGTGTTCCTCCTATAGTGGTTCTCAAAACTACAAGTGAACGAGTGCGTCTAATGCTTAGTGATTTAAAGATCGACAAGTATCTTATCAAAAATATCTCTCTCGGTCAAAAAATTATCTCTCCGTCAAATGAAATCTTTGAAAAAATCAAATCAGAACTGGTAAAATCAGACATTCAATTTTTTTCATACTCGCGCAAAGAGATGCGACCTCTTAAAGTTGTATTATCGGGGCTTGATCTCATAGCCGAAAAATTAATTAAAGAAGAACTCATTTCGTCTGGAATAAAGTGCATCGATGTGAAAGTGATCACTAACAACCCAAAAACAAATACCCAGACTAAAAGCTACATTTACATCGTTTATATTCAACGCGGTACAATTGAACTGAATGAACTTAAGCGAAACCATGCATGTTTATTTAAAACCCTTGTCCGCTGGGATTTTAAAAGACAAAATCCCGGTAAAATAACGCAATGTCATAATTGTCAACTCTATGGACATGGTTCCATGCACTGTCACATTAAGAGCTTCTGTGCTAACTGCGCCGGCAACCACAAAACAACTGAATGCAAAATTTCTGACGTGATTCGATGCGCCAATTGCAATGGTCCACATAAGTCATCCGACTCCAGCTGCATAAGTCGCCAACAATACCTAGATATTCGTCAAAAATTCTCCAACCATCGACGTGTAGCAAACAACAAGCACACACCACCCACACTATCATCACAAAAACCTTTTGATCCACATTCTCTTTCTCATTTTCCTCCCTTACCCCTACGCCCCCCTCCTCCACCACCAAGGCTAGTAAATAAAAATCGCCCTGCTGATCTCTCATCATCACCATCATCATTGGTACCTGCACCTGTACATCACAAACAAGTTCCACTTGAGAACAAAACATCATCAACTAATAAAAAAGAGCACAATACATTATTCTCCTTTGAAGAGATTAACTCTCTTTTGAGTGAAGTGTTAGCTAAACTTAGAGTCTGTCATACCAAAAGTGATCAATTCAATGTAATTACATCTCTTGCTATTAAGTATATTTACTCAAATGAACATGTTATATAACTCTCTTAATATTATTACTTGGAATGCCAGAAGCATTCAAAAAAAACAATTAGAATTTTTTAATTTTATTATTGATAAAAAAGTTGACATTGCTTTAATTTCAGAAACCTGGTTAAGTGTTAACAAATCTTTTTCACACCCAAACTTTAAATGTTATCGTCTTGACAGGAGAAACGAAATAGGAGGAGGTGTTGCTGTTGTCATAAGAAAAGATATCCATCACTCGGTTCACTCTAATTTGCAACTAAGACTTTGTATATAAACTCTATAGTAATACCTTTGTATATAAACTTTATAGTATTATCATGGAGTCGTTTTTATTTACGTGGTATTCCATCGATGGTGGCGCCTTTGTATATAAACTTTATAGTATTATCATGGAGTCGTTTTTATTTACGTGGTATTCCATCGATGGTGGCGCTAGTGAGCACCCATGTTGTGAAACATGTTTCACATTTTGACCCCAGAATGGGGAGTATTTTTTTATTTCGAGGTACATTTATTATAATCGTAAGAACGAGAAAGTCATATATTATTCTCGTAATAAGCGAGTGAAGTAGTTTTTCCACTGCCACCGCGCATGACCAAACAAAGTGGTAGAATAGAAATACGATTTCTTACCGCAATCGAATATGCTGTCAAATGGCAGAAGGAAAAAAAAAACAAATCGTGCTGTAAAATTAAATTGTTTGAAGTTAAAAGTGAAAACAAAGTACCTAGCAAATAGATTTATGGAGCTGCAATAAAAGTTAATGACAAATAAGCAGAAAAATAATAGTTCATCCCATGTTCCCACATCATCATGCTGACAACGCGTCTACACCACAAAGCGTCCAGTTGCATCATTCGCCACATTCCATCACGTACGAGTGTTGACCTGTGGGAACGAGTAGAAAGGTAAAGTGCTTATGTTCACAGTTATTTACTATTTAAGCTTTAGATTTTAAGGAAAAACATTGTATTCGTTTCGGAGGCAGAATCGCTGCCGGTTTGAAAATTAATAAAGTAATAAATAAAAATTAAAAAATATTCTAATGAATATTTTTTTTATAACAATATAGTTAAAATTAATTTAATTTAAACTATAAAAAGGAAAGATCAAGAAACATCAATAAAATAGATAAGTATTTTGTTTTTACTGTAGATAAATATCTTTGCATTTTATTTTTTTCTTTGCTAATCATTTTTTTCTACCTACTTTCAGAAAATACCTACCTACCTACATAAATATTTCAGTGCATTAATATTCAAGAAAAACCACAAACAACAATGAACATCAAGATATCCTGTGCCGGGTAGCTGCTTGCCAGAAAAAAAATATCTACAATCAACGGCCAACAGTTCCAGTGGATAAAAATCCAAAAAACTAAATTGTGTGTGCTAGTGCTTTTTGTTACTATTTGTTTTGTAGTTTAAATACATGAGCTGCCAAAACTCGTCATATCAATGCCAAAAAAAATTGTATAATCAAATTGAATTGTTAAAGTAACTTTGAGAATACCTACTAAGAGAATAATTGTTGTATGTAATCATAGATTTATAACTCTATTTGTTATGGTTTTAGTTTTCGTGGCATTGACATGACGAGTTTTAGTTCCCATCACCTCATATTAAATCTGTGGTGTCTAAACACCACTTGTAAAATTAAAGTGCACAAAAATAGAGAAATTTGTTATTCTATAGCTATATGTGAATTGTGTAGTGAGTTTTTCATATGATATTAAATAAAGAAAAAAAAAATCTAACAAATACCTAAGTGTCTTGTTTTTCTTTTCGAAGTTGGAACTACAATGTATTTTGTACTTTTGGTTAATGTTCCCAAAAATCAAAATAAAATCGGTAAAAAAGTTTTTTCCAAAACTTTAAGAAAAAATATTTTCAATTCAATTTTTCTTCGAATTATGTATGAATGATATTATTTTTTTTAAATGCAAAAGAAACTTTACATACACCCAACCTCGCACCCACCCCCAATCCTATAGTGAGCCCAAGCAGGGGGGTTACACACCTCGGTGTTTATTCGTGTATATTTGCCACCCAAGGTACTGTTGCTCAAGAAAACTTGACATTGGCGCTCAACTAATGCATCGCATTATACGAAAAAATCGACTTGCGTAGGCTGCTGGTTGTATATACCACCATTCTTGCAGTGCAAATTTTCGTATTGGCAAAGGTGTTCCCTATCAATATAGAACAAAGTATGACTTACTTAAGAAAAGAAACGAAAGACTGGAAGGCCAGAAAAAAAAAGTTTTAAGGCTAAGTTTTCAAAAACTATGCTCTTAAACAACTTAATTTAAAAATGAAATTAACGAATGTATTTCTGGCTTTACAAAAACCATTAGCATGATATTATAAGCGTTGTCATTGTTGATTTAGTATGTTTTTTCTCATTTAAGTGAATTTTTTGTAAATTTCCCCTCCCACTCAAACTTTCAAATTACCTACTTCTTTCTTTTTTTTTCTTTCGGTACAACCTACATTCTCTCATCATTAATTGTATCGTATGCAAAACGCTCTGTACATACATAAATGCATTCAAATTAAAGCCATTTCCCGGGGGTGGACTGTGGCTAATTTTGGATATGATGATATGAATAATTATTTATTACTATGGTCTTTAAGGGTACCTATACTTTTTAATGGTGAATCTTTAACACCAAAATTAAGATGATAGCACCATTCATAGATTATACAGAGAAAAAGTAATGAAATGACTTTTCATTTTAAATACCAACATAGCTGAAAAAAAAATTCAATACCTGATACCATAGCATTTATTCTTTTCAATAAATAAATACCGAATTGCAATACGTAATTGCTAGTAAAAAATTGATCTGAATAAAAAATCGTTACAAAAAGCTGAAATAGCTTCAAAAAACTGCGAAAAGTATTTTTTAAAGAAAATCAAAAAACATAATACCCATACAGTCATATAAAATGAACTTCCATACAAAATCACATACACGCGAAAACACAATATGCCAAATTTCACAGAAATTAGCGTGGCTCGGTTCCTTTGCTCTATTTTTTCTTTTCCTCCAACTCCCATATATTTCATATATATACCTATACCGCCTTCTCATTCTCGCCATTTTAGCATTTTTTCATTTTCTACCACTTTTCATACTCTTCTACGGGGAAATATCAACCCTGTCAATAAAGTTCCTCAACATTCAAATGTCAAATCACCAAAAATTTCCTCAACTTTCGAATGTCAAAGAATGTTTATAGATACGGGGGCTTCAACATCAGATTGTGTAGAAACAATTGATGTCGATGATACTACTATAAAGTTTATATACAAAGGTGGCGCTAGTGAGCACCCATGTTGTGAAACATGTTTCACATTTTGACCCCAGAATGGGGAATATTTTTTTATTTCGAGGTACATTTATTATAATCGTAAGAACGAGAAAGTCATATATTATTCTCGTAATAAGCGAGTGAAGTAGTTTTTCCACTGCCACCGCGCATGACCAAACAAAGTGGTAGAATAGAAATACGATTTCTTACCGCAATCGAATATGCTGTCAAATGGCAGAAGGAAAAAAAAAAACAAATCGTGCTGTAAAATTAAATTGTTTGAAGTTAAAAGTGAAAACAAAGTACCTAGCAAATAGATTTATGGAGCTGCAATAAACTATAAAAAGGAAAGATCAAGAAACATCAATAAAATAGATAAGTATTTTGTTTTTACTGTAGATAAATATCTTTGCATTTTATTTTTTTCTTTGCTAATCATTTTTTTCTACCTACTTTCAGAAAATACCTACCTACCTACATAAATATTTCAGTGCATTAATATTCAAGAAAAACCACAAACAACAATGAACATCAAGATATCCTGTGCCGGGTAGCTGCTTGCCAGAAAAAAAATATCTACAATCAACGGCCAACAGTTCCAGTGGATAAAAATCCAAAAAACTAAATTGTGTGTGCTAGTGCTTTTTGTTACTATTTGTTTTGTAGTTTAAATACATGAGCTGCCAAAACTCGTCATATCAATGCCAAAAAAAATTGTATAATCAAATTGAATTGTTAAAGTAACTTTGAGAATACCTACTAAGAGAATAATTGTTGTATGTAATCATAGATTTATAACTCTATTTGTTATGGTTTTAGTTTTCGTGGCATTGACATGACGAGTTTTAGTTCCCATCACCTCATATTAAATCTGTGGTGTCTAAACACCACTTGTAAAATTAAAGTGCACAAAAATAGAGAAATTTGTTATTCTATAGCTATATGTGAATTGTGTAGTGAGTTTTTCATATGATATTAAATAAAGAAAAAAAAAATCTAACAAATACCTAAGTGTCTTGTTTTTCTTTTCGAAGTTGGAACTACAATGTATTTTGTACTTTTGGTTAATGTTCCCAAAAATCAAAATAAAATCGGTAAAAAAGTTTTTTCCAAAACTTTAAAAAAAAATATTTTCAATTCAATTTTTCTTCGAATTATGTATGAATGATATTATTTTTTTTAAATGCAAAAGAAACTTTACATACACCCAACCTCGCACCCACCCCCAATCCTATAGTGAGCCCAAGCAGGGGGGTTACACACCTCGGTGTTTATTCGTGTATATTTGCCACCCAAGGTACTGTTGCTCAAGAAAACTTGACATTGGCGCTCAACTAATGCATCGCATTATACGAAAAAATCGACTTGCGTAGGCTGCTGGTTGTATATACCACCATTCTTGCAGTGCAAATTTTCGTATTGGCAAAGGTGTTCCCTATCAATATAGAACAAAGTATGACTTACTTAAGAAAAGAAACGAAAGACTGGAAGGCCAGAAAAAAAAAGTTTTAAGGCTAAGTTTTCAAAAACTATGCTCTTAAACAACTTAATTTAAAAATGAAATTAACGAATGTATTTCTGGCTTTACAAAAACCATTAGCATGATATTATAAGCGTTGTCATTGTTGATTTAGTATGTTTTTTCTCATTTAAGTGAATTTTTTGTAAATTTCCCCTCCCACTCAAACTTTCAAATTACCTACTTCTTTCTTTTTTTTTCTTTCGGTACAACCTACATTCTCTCATCATTAATTGTATCGTATGCAAAACGCTCTGTACATACATAAATGCATTCAAATTAAAGCCATTTCCCGGGGGTGGACTGTGGCTAATTTTGGATATGATGATATGAATAATTATTTATTACTATGGTCTTTAAGGGTACCTATACTTTTTAATGGTGAATCTTTAACACCAAAATTAAGATGATAGCACCATTCATAGATTATACAGAGAAAAAGTAATGAAATGACTTTTCATTTTAAATACCAACATAGCTGAAAAAAAAATTCAATACCTGATACCATAGCATTTATTCTTTTCAATAAATAAATACCGAATTGCAATACGTAATTGCTAGTAAAAAATTGATCTGAATAAAAAATCGTTACAAAAAGCTGAAATAGCTTCAAAAAACTGCGAAAAGTATTTTTTAAAGAAAATCAAAAAACATAATACCCATACAGTCATATAAAATGAACTTCCATACAAAATCACATACACGCGAAAAAACAATATGCCAAATTTCACAGAAATTAGCGTGGCTCGGTTCCTTTGCTCTATTTTTTCTTTTCCTCCAACTCCCATATATTTCATATATATACCTATACCGCCTTCTCATTCTCGCCATTTTAGCATTTTTTCATTTTCTACCACTTTTCATACTCTTCTACGGGGAAATATCAACCCTGTCAATAAAGTTCCTCAACATTCAAATGTCAAATCACCAAAAATTTCCTCAACTTTCGAATGTCAAAGAATGTTTATAGATACGGGGGCTTCAACATCAGATTGTGTAGAAACAATTGATGTCGATGATACTACTATAAAGTTTATATACAAAGGTAATACCATGGAGACGTTTTTATTAGTTGGGTGTGTGATCGATGGTGCGCTGGCGTCGCTAAAGTTGCTTCAACATTTTTAAAATTGAATTATCAACATTCGCATGTGTATCTGGTTTTGTTGTTGATTTTTCGGTATGAATTCTCTTTTCTCTTTTTTTTGCTATGAATGAATTTTGAAAGCAATGGTGTTGGGTTTTTTCTTAATTTTTTGCTCTATATCTGTTTTCTGTGCGTTCGTCTGTTTTTTCGTTCTTCTTGAATCCAAAGAATTTTATAGGTATGCAAGGGTTTTGTTTTTGTTTGTTTTTTTTTTTTTTTTCGAGAGATTTCGATTTTTTTCTTATTTGGGTTCTTTGTGGTTGTGTATTTTTGTTGTATCTTGTGCCTGACGAGGTGCATTAAGAAAAAATTTTTTTTTTCTGAATTTACAATTTTGTAGATCAGAATCAAAACGAACGAAATTTAAGCTGAAAAAATGAAACAGCGATTTTTCAACTATTTTTCATGTAAATTATTGATTTCTTGAAATTTCATTGTTTTGATCAAAATTATCATTACGATGATCTTACAAATAATTCTCGTTAGATAAGTATGCATATAGTCCGTCAGTCTGCGAGGGTGTGTTTGTGGGATAATTATCTATGGGGAGCAGAGATGTGAAAGAATGCAATTATTTCAGTATTGCAATAAATTGATTAAAAAGACTTATGTATTTTGAAATATTTTTACTTCACCTCAGTACTTCAACTTTGAATGTAATTCCCATTCAATTTTGAAGTCCTTAGTAATGTAATCATTTCATGCATTTAAATGACTTAAAGTAAAACGAATGCAATACTAAAGACAGCTTGAAGTCTTTTAAAAGTCTTTTACTAAGAATGCATTCTTTAAGTCTTTTGATTACAGTCTTATGACTGCAGTCAATTGACTGCTTTGAAGTCCTTTAACTGCTTGAAGTCTTTTGACTGCTTGAAGTCTTTTACCTGCATGAAGTCTTTAAACTTCTTGGAGTCTTTAAACTGCTTGGATTCTTTTTACTTTTTTAATCATTATGAAGACTTAAACTATTATTGATATTTATTTGAATGCCTAAGGAATCGAAACTAACCACAAATTGAAAAAAAAATGTTACGTTCAAAAATTTTACATATATGCATTTTTTGTTTTTTTTTTACTGAGCATCATTTTGTTTGTTCTTCTACATTAAAAACGAAAACAAAAATAAATGAGGATAATCGGACGTGCCGCAATGAGTGTGAAAATTTGAATTAGATTTTTTATAAAATCTAAAAAACAATTTCACGCGGCATTTTTACCAATCAAGCTAACCGCGATAGGCGGAATTAATGAAGTGCATTTTCAAATTGGTTTACTTCGCTTGCAAAGAAAAAAACAAATGACACGACTGGGTTGCACGTGCTTGCTTAGATAGAATAGTTTGTATGGAATATACAGTTTGTTGATTTTTTTTTGCAAAACTTATCCCTTATCAATTTACTATAATCTAGTACAGCGATTCCCAAAGTGAGTTTTCAGGGTTCCACAAATTTCTGAAAGTATAAACAGTAAAATACAAACGATAAAAGAAAAAAAAATTGAAAATTTCCACAAAAAAAAATTGAACAAAAATATAACTACTTCCGATGGGAAGTTAAAAATACTAGAAAATTTCATAAAAAAAAAAATAACTATTTTTGGTAAAAAATGCCTCTTTTATTAATTTTTCAAAAAAACAGCTGTTTTTGAGATATAAAGACATATAAAATGGATTCATGCGAATCAGCTCTGAAAATTTCATGCAGATCGTATGAGCCGTTGCGACGATATAGAGACATGACAAAAATTATTTGTTTTTACCCGCCCCATTGCTCAGCTAAATTAATGACAACCGCCCGCCTGCCTATGCAACGTACTGACCATATCGAAATCAAACAATATTTTTTTTTCTTGAATTACTGAAAAACCTACCTACAACGATTACAATAACAAAAAACAAATACAAAAACACCCACCCCACGATGCCCAACTGACCTACATCAAGAACCAACCCAATATCGTTCAACCTACATACCTACATACATCCATCCTTCAATAAAATATTTCGATCGCTCGCCTAGCAGGAGCAGCAGCAGCCAAGTATAATGCAACATATACACACAAAAATAACAAAACACGAAAGTAAAAACAACCAAAAAATATACATGCCTAACTAAATGACAACATATACTTACCCACCTACCTACAATGCTACAATCTTCAATCATACATATACTTACATAAAGCACCAACAAACACATTCTTTTCCTTTTTGCTTATTGAGGGAAGAGCGCCAGGAACCAACGACAACCTTCCCCCAGTAAAGCATCTTCACAACTAAAAACAAAAAGTAAAAATGAAAACGACAACTAAAAATATACAAAGAGGCAAGCATGGTGTTTCAACATGTGGCAAGCAACATTCATGGGTGTGTCAACATGGGTGTGTCAACATCAGACGGTGTGTCAACATTTATCTTCATGATATTACTATAAAGTTCATATACAAAGACTAAGATGTATTGAGTTAATAGGAATAGATGTATTTTTGGAAAATAACTCTAAAGTGAGTATTTTTTCTGTCTACTTCCCGGGTGGAAATAGAACCCTTGAGAAAATTACTCTATTTAAAAGCGACATACAAAAGATTTTTAGAATTCGGAGCAAAGTCATTTTTGGTGGTGACTTAAACTGTCGTCATCGATTATGGAATTGCCTCAGGGCGAATTGTTGGGGTAACATATTGTATGATGTCAACGAGACACATTCAAACTTTTCTTTACTATACCCACCCAATTATACATATGTTCCTACATCTAAATCTAAAAGTCCTTCTACTTTAGACTTTTTCGTTACAAATATACCAACTAACTGTAGCAGGCCATTTACTTTCAATGAATTAGGATCTGACCATCTCCCTGTAAACATGAATATGAATCTCCGCACACAAGTTAAAGAAACCAGATTTTACTTTAAGTTTTCCGCAGCAAATTGGAACTCTTTTTCTTCCTTTTTTAACAGAAGCTGCAATCACAATTTTAATGCCCCGGTAAACAGCACAACTCAAATTGATTCAATGTGCAGTAATTTCGTATCCTTGTTGAATAGGGCTGCTGACTTTGCAATACCTAAGTGTCCTGTAAAAGATGATCATTCGGCTCGACTTCCCAGCAATATTTTACTTCTAATAAGACTTAGAAACTCGGAAAGAAGGAAATGGCTTCGCTATCGTTACGACAGCTTCCTCAACAGTACAAAACTTTTAAATTCAGCAATAGCAAAAGAAATAGATAAATACAGAAACTCTCGTTGGAATAATCTTCTTTCTTCCTTCGAGAAATCAAGTAAACCTTTTTGGAAAGTTGCTAAAATTATAAAAAAAAGAGGTTCAAGTATTCCACCCCTTAAAACAAATGACGAATTGTTAATAACGGCAAAAGATAAAGCAAACTTATTAGCTTCAAAATTTGCAAAGAATCATAAAATAACAGCAAATTTTAGTGATGACAATACTTCAACTGATGTTTCAAATACAATTATTTCTGTTTCGCAATCAAATGTCGAACTAACAGGTTTAAATTTAGTTAATCCTGGTAAAATAAGAAATTTGATTCAAAGCTTAAAAACTAAAAAATGTCCTGGCGTGGACGGTATAACCAATACAATTTTGAAATCAGTCCCCCTCTCAGGCTTACGATTGCTTTCTTCAATTTTCAATGCTTGTCTTAAATTAAGTTACTTTCCAGATTGTTGGAAAACTGCCATGGTAATACCAATTGCAAAGCCTGGCAAACCAAAGGACGATGCTACCAGCTATAGGCCTATAAGCTTACTGAGCTCGATAAGCAAGCTATTAGAAAAAATAATCAAGGAAAGTCTTGAAAATCACCTATTTGCAAATAATATTCTGCCTGATTATCAATTTGGATTCAGGCCTTTTCATAACACCAACCACCAAATTCTGAGAATTAAAAATCATGTTAAAGAAAAGTTTAATACAAAAGAATCGACTGCCTTGGTACTTTTGGATATTGAAAAGGCCTTTGACACGGTCTGGCATGACGCACTGATACACAAACTTGTTCAATTTAACTTTCCAATGGCGATAGTAAAAATTATTCAAAGCTTTTTAAGTGGAAGACAATTTTTCGTAAAAGTTCAAAACGATATATCTTCTCTACATAATATTCCATATGGAATTCCTCAAGGTACAGTACTTGGTCCCATCCTCTTTAATATCTTTGTATCCGACCTACCAAATCTTGGAAATAATATTGGTATTGCAATGTTTGCTGATGACACGGCTATCTTTACATCGGGAACTTATTTTCTGGACGTCTGTAATACGTTGCAAACAAGTCTTTCTTCAATAGAAAAATACTTTTTTAAATGGAAGATTAAAGTAAATCCCTTGAAAACGCAAGCTATTTGGTTTACAAGGCGTCGAAAATCTTGTTTTCTCCCAAACAATGTACAACTTCGAATGGGCTCTGTTAACATTGACTGGTCCGAACATTGTCGATATCTTGGGGTTATAATACACAAAAAATTTAATTTCCAAAAACATATATCTACAACTATTGACAAAATAAATCTATACAAAAGAATTCTGTACCCATTAATATGTAGAAGTTCTAGACTTAGCAAAGAAAATAAAATTTTACTGTACAAATCAATATTCCAATCTATCCTCCTATATGGTGCTCCTGTTTGGTACGATTGTGCCAAAACTCATAAACTTAAGCTCCAAATATGTCAAAACAAAATTCTTAAAATGATGCTTGATTTACCATGGTGCTATTCAACTAACAGGCTTCATGAGCAAAGCAATGTCAATCTTTTGGACTCCCTTATCGAAAATCTAACACAAAAATTTTATGTAAATTGTTCTTTCTCCGATAATGAACTGATTAAATGTTTATCTCCACCATAAATTTATATACGCTTAATGGCATTTATACTATATTATATGTTTTTGATGGAGGCTGTGGATTCGGGCTGAACGAATTTGTCAAATGGATTTATTTTTGTTTGTCTCTAATGAATACTTTTGACAAGGTTTGATTTTCCCGAAACCACAGCTTTAGCCATCATTAACTTAACCTGGGAGTTTTGCAATATTAGTTTTAAGAGTTGAATAAGGGTTTTATTTGTAGCTTTCCCTTGAATAATAAATACTAAAATCTATTATACAACTTATTATTATTATATACTAGCTTAAATTTATAGTTGAAAAGGAATGTTTATCCTAAATCTCTAAAAATAGCATGTTCTTACCAAATGTAAAAGAAATAATGTATATTGCTACTTTAATAAATAAATAATAATAAAAGATTACACTTGGTAGTTTATTACAATTATGTGATGAGAAATTAAATATATATCCAACAATTTCAATTATTGCAAGTGGTAAATTATTTAAAACAAAAATATATTTTTTTTATTTTTCAATGATTGTTAAAAACCTCAATTTACAATTACACACTCATAATGTCTGTTCGGCTACAGCCTAAACGGCTGGATCCAGAAGGGTCCAGGTGAAAAACGGCTTAAGTCCACTTGAATTAATTCCGAGAAAAGTGAAGTTGCATATGTATTAATAAAGTAATGGCTAATTCAAGGAAAAAATAATTAAAACTAACAATTTTTTTGCTGAGCACGAAGTTCTTAAGTAAGCAACTTACATTTTATTGATTTAACATCTTGATTTTTGGCATGACACGCTGACATGAGTCAATAGGACCTTCGACGTTTTAACCAAAATTTCAATTTTTTTTATTTGAAATTTTTTTCTGAAAGAACCGGACATGATAATTGGAACGGTTTTTTGCTTTTTATCTAGATTTTCAAAATAGAGTTTGAAAATCAAATAATTTTCACAAGCGTGACATTGGACCGTTTTTGCAATTCAATTTGTTAGACAGGACCTTGACCAGATGTTGTTAGAATATCTAATTTGTTTTGTTTTAATTTTTTTCCTGACATGTCGCTAGGTCTATTCACAAGTTTTTTTTTTTACTATCGCTTTATTTAATTTTGGGAGCAAAAAAAAAAAAAACTTTTGGAAAAAAAGTTTTTTTAAGTGTACTTTTTTGCGAGTTTTCAAAATCCTATGTGAAGAGAGCTATATTACATCCGATAGTACTCATACAAATCTATAAGATGTCATCATTAGTTTAACTTTTTTTTCAAAAAGTGGACTTGAGCCGTTTTTCCCCTAGATCCTTCATTATGTTCTTAATGTGGCAAGACAGAGATGTCGCCCAGTTCGTCGAAGAAGTATTCTCCTAGGACTGCTTTCCTGGTTTTAGCTTGGCTGGGGCATTCACAGAGGAAGTGAGGAGAGCCCTCTTCAGCCTCTTCGTCGTGACACCCTCTACATAAGTCCGACGGGCTGATACCCATCCTACTCATGTGGGTTCCCATTGAGTTGTGACCCGATAGGACTCCAACCAGGAGTGACAATTGAGGCCTGCCTATCTTGAGTAAGTATTCAGTTTTTTTCCCAGAAATATTCGGCCATAGATTCCTTGAAACCCTACAACTGTCAATTGATGACCATCGGACATCTGCAGCCTCAAGGAACCTCTGGTGAATTTTATTTTTCTCTTGTTCCAGTGGCATAAGCACCGAGAAGTCGGTTTGACTCGGATCAAGAGACGATCCGTTTTTGGCCAGCTCATCCGCCATTTCATTCCCACATATATCACAATGTCATGGGACCCATCTAAAGGTGACTGTGTTCGTTGCACCTAGTAAAGTTAACATATAACGGCAACGTTTTATCAGCTTTGACTTTATAGTGATTGAGGAAATGGCTTTGGTTGCCGCCTGGCTGTCTACAAAGATGTCAATATTTTTGTTTATTATACTTCGCGTGAGGAGAGATCTGGAAGCTTTATAGATCTACTATTAGGTGGATTATCTGAGTAGATACCTGACCCAACCCCCTCTAAGGTCTTGGAGCCGTCAGTAAAAACCGAAACATGGTTTTCATTTTTGACACGGTTTCATTCCAGAGTTGCCTGGTTGGGATATCTGTTATAGCAACTGGGTTGAAATCAATGTGCGGTGTAACGTAGTCTGTTTGAATGTCTATGTCAGTGAACTTCACTATAGTTCTATGACCGTAGTGGCCCCTTTTCCAATAATTACACTGCTGAAGTCTTAAAGCACTTTTGGCCGCTAGCTCTTTCGTAAACAGATCGAGCGGGGCTAGTGAAAGGAATGTTTTCTAGGGCTGTCGTTGATGTGGTTCCAATCGCACTGGTTGTGCCATTACATGCAAGTCTTTGAATATTAGTCATGGTGTTTAGATTGGTTTCCTTTTCCAAAGCTGGCTACCAAACCAAGCATGCGTACGTTAGGAATGGCCTTATTATGGCTGTGTACATCCAATGAATGGTTCTAGGGCTGGGACCCCATGTTTTATCAAAAATTCGACTCCAAGTGTAAAATGCAATTGATGCTTTTTTCTGTCTTTCTTTTATATTCCCTTTCCAGTTCAGTTTACGGTCCAGTACAAAACCAAGATATTTGGCGGTACCCGATATCTGAAACGGAGTTCCGTTAATGGTTGGCGGACAAGACAGCACTAATTCTGTCTTAAGTGGGTTAACGTTAAGTCCACAACTATTGGCCCAATTACTGAGCTTTTATAAATGTTTACTTTAAAAAAAAAGTAACATTATACCTTCCATACAAAAGTTTAAAACCTAAGGAAAATGTTTGTTTTTTTCAAAAACAACTTCTTCGATTTTGATAAAACTTTTTCGGTATGCTAAAACTAGTGAAATCTTCTACCAAAAATTATAAAATTTTACACTTAGCAACTATTAGTAGTACCTCTCATAGAATGTTTTTTACTTTGAATTTTCTCATTAACAGCGGAACGGATTTAGAATTCTTTTTTTTTTAAGGAGACCGTCATAACTACTAACTAGGGGAGAGGGGGGCACCGTAGGACACTTTTTACTAAGACCAACCTGGAACACTCATACATCACAATATAAAATTTATTCTTGAATGACGTTGTTCTTTGGTATTTTTCCTTGGAAAATTTGCCCTTTCATACCTTAGTTTGCCCCCCTAGGGGGGTAGTTTTGGACAGCCCTTGGGCAGTTTTGGACATGCCTTGAAAAACGCATTTAATCAAGTTGTATTCTCTATTAAACAATAATAAATTATATCAAAACATAATATTAGTTACAATAAGTCGTAGGAGATTTTCTTTCTCTAATGCCTTAGCGTACTGAAAAGGAAGATTATTTGCTTGAAGATAAACCATCAGGCCATAATTCACATTCGAAGATTGATGAAATAAACGCTTCTTCCGAGGTGCTAAATACTTGAGCGAAAGTATGTTTATAACTGTATCCACTGTTCACTTTTTGAAACGCTATTTATTATATTAAATTTTAGTCTGGTTTGGACATGTAAAATGTGCCTTTCATCTACTAACCAAGTAGACAAACAAACTATTTTTCTTAAACAATGTTAAACAATGAAAATATTGTTTAATAAATTATCACAAAATATCTAAATATGATAGTAAAGAACTTTTTCTGCGTTGATTCCAGCTAGTTTATTATCTAAAATGCTTACGTCTTAGATCGAAAGAAAAAAAATACAACGGGTACCTGAAAACAAATATTTATTTTTAATTATTTTTTAAAAGCTGTTACCGTCCCAAATGTCATCACCTATTAGATTGAAGAAGAATTGCCACTGTAAAATTGTGATTAAGTATTAAAAAGTATTTGTTTTAATACTTTTTTGGCCGTTGTTCTAAGCTGCCCCTGTCATAAACTACCCCCTTTCCTCTACTCAAAAATTGACGATTTTGAACTAGGTGTAGTATAAGTATAATAGAAAATAATACTCGTATACTATTCGCTATCATTCATCAATTTATCTTCGTTATTTGACATACGAATGTGAGTGTCTTACTAGCTGCACTTTCATAGCCTTTTCACAAACACAAAAACTTTTATTGCATTCATCTCGAAACACAAAATTTATATTATTTTGAGTTATGTTAAGGCAGTTTTCTCAGAATTAAAACTTCTAGAAGCTATAGCCCAGTTAAATGCATGAACTAGTTCAATAAACTTATTTCCTTTAAGTCTCAAACCTCAAACTTTCTTAAATAAAGGTTAAAGCCAAAGGTAAACTTAAGCGGCTTATATAGTAGTTTGGCAATAATGACATACCTTGATTTGACTTTGTCAATTTTGTGCTCAATAAAGGCAGTCTCTTGCTTTTCTATTTGAAACTTCCCAACTGGGAGTAGGTATCTAATTTCACTTTTAACCATGCGGAAGAAAATAATAGAAACCTCTCTCAATAGAAGCAACAGAGCAACTAACGTAAACACGTCTATAAGTATAATTATGTGCTATGTACTATGTTTGGTTTGAATTACCTAACAAATCCTCTCCTTTTATTTTTTTTTCTATTTATCCACGAAGTGAATCTTTTTTAATTGAATTTACTAAATCTAGCTGTAGGTACCTACTTCTATCCTAGTTTATGTACATAGGTTTGAATCAGTAAACGAAAACGAATGTATGTATCTAAAAAATTACACCACAGAAAATAATTGCAACAAAAGCTATACTAATACTCTCAACATGAAAAATAAGTCGCAACAGAAACTAACAAATGCTTTGTAATAAAAAATAAAACTCCATGATGATGTGATACTCTCAACATTTTTTCTACGAAATTGTTAAAATGAGCCAAACATTAATTTATTTTACGCCAACCACAAAAGGAATAGAAAATATTATATTTCACTTTGAAAACTAAGTACGAAATATGTATATGTATGTGAATATACATAGAAGTAGAACTACAAGCAAAGTAATATTTTAGCTACGAAGTTAAAAATAGTAGTCAAGGATAATAAGACAAAAATTTCTCCAAATTTCGGAAAAAATATGCAGAGGATTTTTTATATTTGAATCAGCTTAGTAAAAATGTTAGGCATAAATGTTTTGTAAAAGCTCCCCAATGATCCGAGCTTAGGTTTATTAATTAAAGAGGTTAAAGGTTATGAGGTATGGGTTTTGCTAGCATACGGGGTAATTTGCATAAGACGCTTCAAATTGGTAAAGTGTGTAGGTTGGATGGAATAAAGAAAACAATTTTATGGCAGGGAGTAGGTATATCTTTCTGTTCAGGAGAGAGAGAGAGAGTTCCTAGTTTTTAAGAAATTGACGAAAAGTATAAAAAAAAAAAAATAAATAACACCATCTATGTACATCAAGCGATAATTCTTATTCAAGCCAGAAATCCTCTCCTTGATTTTATCTCTTAATCAAGTTGTTTTAATGAAAAGTTTTTAATTAATGTGAAAATTCAGAATTTCCGTTATAAATACGTATCAATTTAGTTTAGTTTTCAATTTTTAATGATCCTATTAGATTTTAGTCAAATGGCAAGAATGGCAAGTTTCTTTCTCAGCTTTACGGGTGGGGATTTAAAAAGAGTAGGTCTCTTTTTCTACTTTCAGCGTTATTACTACATACTTTAATAAAAAAAACTGTGAATGATGTTCTGCCATTTTTCCTAAGCATAAACACCTAAATCTTAACGTTCCGATTAATAGAACTCAAGATATAACCCTCTTATGCGAACCTTAGTTAGACCGATACTAACCTACGGTTATCTAGTTTGGTGGAACGCGACTGAGAAAGCATGCGTAGGTATAACGAGGGCGTTGAGAACCACCCCCACAGCAGGACTGGAAGCGATACTCAACCTGAGGCCCCTAGATCTATTCGTACAAGAATCAGCAGCTTATAGTACCTTGCAGCTAAGCCAGACTAACTGCTGGATACAAAAAACGACAGGCCATACTCAATCTGAGTAGTAGAAATATGTGGGAATTAATGTTTGCACAGACTACATAACTCCCCATTTAAACTTCAACAGAACCTTTATCGTCACTTGATCCAAGTCAAGCTGAAAGACATTTAAAGCACCAACCTGTAGTCTCAAACAGGATATTGGTAACAAAATATTAGAAAATTCCAATGAGAGATGGAACCTGCTTAAAACTTATGACACAACTAGAAAGTTACTGGCAAATTTCAATAAGAAGAAGACAGATAAAATTATGCAAATGATCAAGAAACATTTTCGTTCCTTTGTCAGCATAGTCACCAGATACAACCTACTGGGATATCACAAAACGAAAATGGATCTCAGTACAAATGACCTTTGCAGAGGGTGCAGTGATAAAGAAGCACATGAGGATACCTCGCACTTCCTTTCTTACCGTGCAATGTGTCATTTATGAAAGAAATACATAGCGAGTCAATTCTATGAGGACTTAGAGGAACTTTCTAGAACTTGGGCTTATAGCCTTCTGAACTTCGTCAATGCCTCGAAATGGCTTGACTGCTAATAGAACACATAGGTTTTTACAATAAGTGGAATACAACTTCCTATAGGCTATCACAACGGATCTACATAGATCTAAGTCTGACGGTAACAAGATCAACCCTTCTATACCTTACCTAACCAATGCAAACCTTATAAAGCTAAGATCATAGCTCCTATATTGATCCGATGATCAAGATAAAAGTCTTATGATTTAGGGAAAATGACAGTCGTTGCTTTTAAATAGTTGTTTGATCAAGGGCGTACGCAGGACTCCGATGAGAGGGGAGGGGGGAAACTCATTAAAAAAATGGTCTTGCTTTCCAAATAATACAAATTGCCTATGTATGCAATAGATTCTATTAGGGGGGTAAGTGCGCCCCTACCTGCTTCTTTTGTATACGCCCTTGTGCTTGAAAAGTATTTAAAAGCTGCCCTTAAAGAATGTACATAGGTAGGCATGGTATAAGAATAACAAGGTATGCTTGACAGCTCAGGCAGTTGACTCGTGACGTCATTGCGAGTGAATGATCTCAATTGTTTGTCATTTATGGCAAAGAAAGTAAACAGAAATTGTTTATATTTTGAAGCAATTTGCTATTAAAACTCAAAGTAAAACAATAGATTATTTATGTTTTGAAGTTATGTTTTGTTAAATTTCAAGTAAAACATTAAATAATTTATTTTTTAAAGCTATGTGTTGGTGAACACTCGCTATGACGTCACACAAAACAAAATATGGCGACCCTTCATCTCATATACAACATACCTTGTATTTTTATACCATGATAGGTAGGTACATGCATTTTATTTTATGAACCTCTAGTGTGTACATTGTACATGCATACCTGTAGGTTAAAAAATATTTTCTATCATTTATAGGAAAGAATTGCTATCTGTCTATCAGCATTCAAAAAAACTCAAAAACCTCAACAAAAAAATACAAGAGCCAACCACATCAGCCACTAACAGATAGTAAAAGTCAATTTATATAGGAAACTCACATGAATGAGGGACAAAGCCATTGAAGTACTCGTCTGACCCACTCAACGACCGGTAGCGTGGGAAGCAAAGATACAGATACGTTGTTCAAAGATTTCTGCTGAAAAGATTTTGACTTAAGTGCGATGGAGAATGCCTTCAAATGAGAAGGAAGTTGCGAAACCTGATAAGTGCCATGATGTGATACTTGAAAAATATTATACTTTATTATGTAGTAAAAAAGACTTCTTGGCCACATTATTAGGGTTTATAAAGCTTTTTATATTTTGTACCATTGTCTAGCATAACCAGATGGTAGATTTTCCACCGTATTTATTTAAATATTCCGAGAACTGGGTACAATCTGTAAGAAGACTAAAAATATTCTTCATTTAACACCAACCTAACGCCTCGTCTATACAAAGTACGCATTAAATTGTAATGAAAGAAAAACGTTATGTCGTTATATTAGGAGCGAGGTCTGGTAGGTAAGAGGGATCATCGGCAATGTTCTTAATTTGCATTTGATGACTATTGTTGTAAGTTTTGTGTGAATTAAATTTGCCTCGGTTGATCTTCTTCACTAGTAAAGGAGAAGATGTTAATTTCTTTGTTTGGCATTAAAGATGTATGGCGCCAAGAAATACATTGAGTAGGATAGCAAACTTAAGGCATCTTATACATTTATCATTGTGGGAGATCCAAATTATAGTGCAGACGAATATACGAATCAATTGTTGTGCACACCATGTTAAGAAGACAACGTGGGAGTTGAAATTGAAAACAGATTACGTAAAAAACAAAGGTTTATTGTATGAATAAGGAAATACATACATATCATTTTAAAGTAGTTTTAGGAAAACAAAACAAATAATTTAATGTTTAAAGTTGAGGAATTTCGATTGTTGGATTATTTTTCTAAGCCGTTCCCTCCTAATAAGCTTTAATACATTACACGATACAAATTGAAATATCTCATAAAATTCAAAATAATTTTTTGTTTCACTTTAAAGGAGAATGGGCATTTCGTCCTATATGTTGTAACACTTTTGGACCTATATCATTGCAAAGGTCTCAATGAGTGCTATCATTTTTTGCATGGGCATAAGTCTGTATCTCAGGGAAAATGTTATAGCCCAATAACTGTTGCAGTGCGCTACAACACCTATAACAGTTATTGGGCTGTAACACTTTCCCTGATTGAGATACATACTTATGCTCGTATAGCTAAAAATAGCACTCATTGAGACCTTTCCAATGATATAGGTCAGAAGGTGTTACAGCACTTGGAACGCAATTTGTGCAGGGAAAGAGTTATAGTACAGTGCAATAGTTATTATGGGTAATTGCACTTTCCCTGCAGGAGATACAGGCTTATACCCACACAAGAAAAAAAAACCACTCATTGAGACCTTTCCATTGATATATATCAGAAGGTGTTAAAACACTTGCGATGCAACTTGTGCAGTGCATCAATAATAACTGGCTTTTACACTTTCCCTGCACGACATACCCAGACAAGAGAAAATAACACTCACCAAGACCTTTCCAATGATATAGGTCAGAAAGTGTTACAACATTTGGGGCGTAATTTGTACAGGAAAAGATCTATAGTTCAGTGTAACAGTTATTGGGCTTTAACACTTTCCTTGCACGAGATACAGATTTATGCCTATACAACAAAAAATATCACTCATCAAGACCTTTCCAATGATATAGGCCAGAAAGTGTTACAACACTTGAGACGCAATTTGTGCAGCAGGAGAGTTATAGTTCAGTGCAACAGTTATTGGGCATATATAGGTCATAAAGTGTTACAACGATGGGGCGCACTCGTACAATTATATGTACAATGAATAAAATGTTTTCACAAAATATTTAAAGTGATACGAAAGTTATAAGTCCGTTTTTAATAGATTTTCAGCTTTTACTATATTATTTTTTAAGTTATGAGATGCAGTATTATTTACACTTTCAAGCAACTCATTTACAAAAACAATCAAAATCTGTAAAACCATTAAAGAGAAAGCCAAAATTTTAACTTTCCAAAAACCCTAGTGACAAGTTTAAAAAAAAACCCGACCCAGTTGTATTTTTTCGTATCTTTGGTTTATCCCATTATCTCTTTCAAATAAAAGTCTAAACACGTGCGACTAAAACAAGAAATTGCGTACATTTCGGATGTTTTTGTTAAGGACCCATAATTTTGAAAGTTGTTATTCACTGCTTCTGGCTCAATTTTTTGATGAAAACTTATTTAATTTATTATAATAATGCTTTAAATAAAGCATTTTTGATTTTATTTTGACAAAAAATTCATTGTTTTATTAACTAAATGGGTTCCAATAATTGGTTACTAAAAAACAAAGGTTCAATTGTTGACAAGGGGTGCCAATAATTACATCCTATGGAATAACTGGCACTGCCAATAAAGGTACTTTTAACACTGCCAACAATTGTAGCATTCATCGGTTATTAATTTTATGTTGACAAAATTTCGAAATAAACGTTAGAAATCAAAATATTTAATTTTTTTCACTTGAAAGGGTGCCAATAATTGTACTTTTTTTTAATGCAAATAATTTTATCGTGGTGCCAATAATTGTAGTTTATGGTGAACTTTTTTTTAAATTGTCGTTAAAAGTTTATTTTTAACTAATAAACTTATATTTACTTTGATTAACCAACGCAAATTTTATTAAATAATACTTTGATATACAAAGAATTCTCATCACTCTTCAGATAGAAAAGTTGTGGTTGATTGAAATCGAAATTTCTTTAGGGGTGGCAACAATTGTATCCGTTACGTTACGTTTCTAGGCAAGCAATTAATAACGTAGGTACTTACTATATTCGGATACATCGTAAAATAAAATAAAATGCATGACTGGATCGCACATACTTGCCCTTATGTTCAAGTTGTTAGGAACTTAAGAACTTTTAAAATATGCTAGTCATTACAGAACAAATATACACTAGTCAACGAAATTAAAGGAACACATTTTTTTTCAATTTTTTTTAGTGTTTTTTGAAGAGCTGTATCTTTGTGACGAGTGGTCGTATTGAGTTGAAACAGAAAGCATTTTACAGCTTTATATTTTTTGTTTCGAGAATTATTTGCAAACAAGTTTTTTTGAAGTACCGTTATTGCGTTATTGCAAACAATGAGACGAGACAAAAAAATTATTTTTTAAAATTTTTTTTGAAGGTCCTCATTTCTATGGATACATTTTTTTGAGTCAATCAAATGTAATGATCAGATACCTTGTTTATTCAACTTTAATTCAGTTTGTTTTTTGTTGTCGTGCAATTTTTTTTTGCATGGTTATTTGACTTTGAATGAAAAAAGATACTTTTTGCTTTGATTACCAATATCTCAGCAAATAATGACGTTATAAAAAATTCAAAGACAGTTTTGGAAATTTGAAAAAGCGTTTTACAAGATTTTCTTAAGATTTTGTAAAAATTATTGTTTTTTACCGTTCACCGTTAGTTAAAAAAAAGTACTAAAAACTGACGTTTTGTGGTCTTTTGGTAAATCTTTTTTTTTCTTTGCAAATATTGATTCCATGGCTTCCGTTGGTATGCAATTTTGTAAACTTTTAAAGCATCAATATTCTTGTAAATTTTCAAATTAATTCATCGAACAGTTTTTCCTCACCAAAACTTCAAAGTCTCACAAACCAGGTAAACGAACAAATTGTGTTGTTCCTAATGTATTATTGTATACATGGTGTACTTTTTGGCATATAAACAAATTTCCAAAAACTATTATTAACGGTACCTGCCATATAACGGTTTTCTTGATTTTCTATTTTCTCTTTAGCGGCTCAACCAATTTCAATCATTTTTTTTATACAAAAGCTCCTTTAAAATGTCAATAATATTGCATATCAAAATTAAAAAAAAAAGTAAATTTAGGATTTTTTAAAAATATTAAATTTTTTTTTTTGAAAACGGGTTGATGAATTTTTTTGAAAATAATTTTATACATGTATATTAATAAATACTCAAAACTGGCATCCCAAAATTTTGTTTTAAAGTATAACTATAATTTTATATATAAAAAAATAGTTTTTAAGAAAACCGCTCCAACGATTTTTAATTTTATTTTTGCATATAGTTCTATTTTTTCAAGTAATAAAATGGCATAATTAGTTTTGAGCGCTATGCTATTTTACTAGTTTTTATACGATTTATAGAACAATTTTAATACTTTTTCTATATTCTTTTTTATATTTTTTTTTATACACTAGTCAACGAAATTAAAGGAACACATTTTTTTTCAATTTTGTTCAGTGTTTTTTGAAGAGCTGTATCTTTGTGACGAGTGGTCGTATTGAGTTAAAACAGAAAGCATTTCACATCTTTATATTTTTTGTTTCGAGAATTATCTGCAAACAAGTTTTTTTGAAGTACCGTTATTGCGTTATTGCAAACAATGAGACGAGACAAAAAAATTATTTTTTAAAATTTTTTTAAAAGATCCTCATTTCTATGGATAAATTTTTTTGAGTCAATCAAATGTAATGATCAGATGCCTTCTATATCCAACTTTAATTCAGTTTGTTTTTTGTTGTCGTGCAATTTTTTTTTGCATGGTTATTTGACTTTAAATGAAAAAAGATACTTTTAGCCTTGATTACCAATATCTCAGCAGATAATGACGTTATAAAAAATTCAAAGACAGTTTTGGTAATTTAAGAAAGCGTTTTACAAGATCTTTTTAAGATTTTGTAAAAACTATTTTTTTTATCGTTCACCGTTAGTTTAACAAAAGTACTAAAAACTGACGTTTTGTGGTCTTTTCGTAAATCTTTTTTTTCTTTGCAAATATTGATTGCATGGCTTCTGTTTGTATGCAAATTTGTAGACTTTTAAAGCATCAATATTCTTGTAAATTTTCAAATTGATTCATTGAACCGTTTTTCCTCACCAAAACTTCAAAGTCTCACAAACCAGGTAAAGGAACAAATTGTGTTGTTCCTAAACAATGCGTAGTCGTCATCAAAATGACAAGAAAACCGCAATTCCAGTAGATTTTTTCACAGTTTTGCATTAGTTAGATACTTTTTTGACTTGAAATTAAATAAAAAGTACTTTTAACAATAATTTTAACAGTAATACGCTGATTTCTTGTATCAAAATCGTTGGAGCCGTTTCGAGATAAATTATTTTTTCTTAACGGTTGTATGGCAAGTACCGTTATATTTGGAGCTGAACAAAATTTCAATTTATCCTCTGGAGAGTTACAAAAATACCTAAAGTTCAAAATTAGAAGAAAATCGCTTCAGTGGTTTAAAATGTAAATGGTTGAGGTACAACCAGATAGACAGACAGAATTGTGCCACCCACTTTTTTTGTGTTCTCTATCATTGCAATGTTTGAATATTATCTCAAATTTTGTTTTTGGACGAATCCAAAACTTGCCCTATAGTTCCTATATCGCAAGTAAAAAGGAGTTAACTCTATGATTTCATGCAATATTTTTTCTAAAAAGTTATATGTGCGTGTAATTAATTGTAAATTAAAGTTTTAACAATCTTTGAAAAATAAAAAAGATTTTTGTTTTCAATTAAATACATATACAAGCATGTACCTTCTTGTTATTGATGAATATTTAATTTCTTATTATCCTTGTAACTGTACTACTGTAACTATGTTAATAGAAATAGTAAACAAAATTGCCAATAATTGAAGGAAAAGTGTGAAATAAAAAGAATAATCATACGCCCGAGTGTACCTTCTTTATTGAAATTAATGCTGAAAGCATAATTGTTTACCTTATAAACCGACCATAAATATGTTGAATATATTTGCTCACAAGAACCTTACAGTAATGCGGGCCTTATACCAGAGAATAATGTTGCTCAAAAATGTTTGCCAAAAATATTGCGTGAAAATTGGTTGTGACGAAATATTATTTCTCATACCAATGCCTTTTTAGTAGTATGATTCTGTGTTTATTTAAAGCTGGGGTAAATATGGTAGAGGTTTCAATAAATATGTATAAAATAAAACGCACGACTAGGTCGCATGTAGTTGCTCTTGTCTTCAAGAGGCTGAGGGTTTTAGAAAATTATATATAAGGTCATGGAAATTATGAGGGAAAAATGTTTAAAAGCATCAAACACGATATTTAAACTAGCTAAAACAAGTCTTTTGATAGTTTGAGGTGAAAAAAAGAACGTCGTTGTAATTTTTGATTGAATAATATTGTATGGAAAAAATTTTGAAACCGTCTTTTTTTTTAATATGTAATGTTTTATATATGTATGTATCAGATTCTTAAAATATTTTTAAGGAATAATTTTGGTATAGAGATCTTAAGTGTTTATTTATGTCCTATATGGACATAATAAAATTTAAAAAATTGTAAAACCCATTTTTGAGTTATTGATTTAGAAAAAAAAAAAAATAATAATTTGATACTTTTTTTTAAATATAATTTTTTAAATACTGATTCTGTTTTAATTTTCAATGCTCTTACCGATTTTTTGTCAAATGCTTAAAACCAGAATACTGATTCTATTTTAATTTTCAATGCTCTTACATATTTTTTGTCAAATGCTTAAAACCAGATTGTTTTTGTTTTAAGTTTCTCTTTTTAGGTCACATCTATGCGAATGACTCTACGTCTATAAATTTAACATTCTACAGAACACAATGAAAGCCTAAACATAATGAATTATTTTTAAAATAAACAAAAGGTGAGTCGTCTCACACTGTTCAATCACCCAGCTCTATATACAAACAAACATGAAAGGAAACTTAGAATCAACATTGAGTTTTGTAATAGTAATTTTTTGTGAGCCTTTAAGATTAAAAAATTGTTGCTCTTATCAGATACTTACCGTATGAATGAAAAGCTTTGTATAATGTTCAGAGCACATTGATATGGTAAACAAGAAAACTAAAACTAAACAAATATTGTTAATTTAATTTAATGATATATGTATCTAAAAATTTCATTGTTTGAGTTAAGTTGTTTGTACGGAGTCAGGAAAGTTTGCAATGAGGACAAATACCTTTTGTTCATTTAGAACTACTGCAAATTTTATTTAATGTTTTGTATTCAATTAATTATGAATAATAGTATGGAATGTTTTGCACATTAAGGGCAAAAGTGGCACTTGCCCTTTACAAAAAAACCTTGTAAAAAGTCTTTGAAAGTTATACATTTAAAGTTATATAACTTGGCGTAAATTAGGAAGTATCACTATTATTTTGTAAAATGTAAAAATTGTAAGATTACAAAAAAATAACGAATATTTAAGAAAATAAAATGCACAGCTTGCTTATATGTTCAAGAGGCTGAGGGCTTAAAAAAATAAGATATTTGAATTATTATCAAAAATAACTACATTGATAGTTTAAGGTGAAAAAAGAACGTTATCTTAATTCGTGATTTACTATCATTGTATGGAAAAATTAAAATCATTGGAGCGGTTTTTTCAAAATTGATTCTTATCTATGAAATTCTTAAAACATTTTTAAGGAAACATTTTGGTATGCAAATCTTAAACATTTATTTATGTGCATATGAAAATAATCCAATCCGTTTTTGAGGATTTTCAAAAAATAATTTAAATTTTTTTTTTGTATCCAAAAGTTTTTTTTTGAAAATCTTGATACCCAATATTATTTTAAAAAAATATTTGAAATTTGCATATAAAACAATAAATCTTAATCCGTTAGGCGATAATGAGAACAAGAAAAATAAAATGCACGACTGGGTCGCACTTACTTGCTCTTTTGTTCAAGACACTCTGGGTTCTAGAAAATTGTATATAAAAACATGAAAATAATGAGAGAAAAATGAAAGCATGAAATACTAGATACATATATTTAAATTAGCTATAACAACTCTTTTGACAGTTTGAGGTGAAAAAAGAATGTCATCTTAATTCTTGATTGAATATGATTGTTGGAACGGTTTTTAAATAAATAGTTTTTTATAAATAAAATTCTTAAGACATTTTTAAGGACAAATTTTGGTATGCAAATCTAAAGTATATATTTGTGTTCATATTAAAAAATAAAAAATTTTTTAACCCGTTTTCGAGATATCAAATTTTCAAAAAAAATTAAACTTTTTTAAAAATTCAAAAACTTTTTTTTGAAAATTTTGATATCCTATATTATTCAATCTTATCTGAAATTTGTATATACAAAATTGTATCTAAATCCATTTAACCGATAATGAGAAAATTCAAAGTAAAAATAAACGTTCTATGACAACAAAGTGTAAGATTTTATAATTTTTGGTAGTAGATTGTACTTATTTTAGTATGCATATGGAAAAAGTTAAATCAAAATCATAGTAGTCGTTTTTGAGAAAGAAAAAAGAATTTCCTTTGTGTTTTTTTAACTTTTGTATGGAAGGTACCGTTACATAAATTTTTTTCTAAAAATATTTTAGAGAGTACTTAAAACACCTAAGTATCGAGTTTCAAAAAAATCGATCATATACTTAGCTTTCAAAATATTTGATTTACAAAAAAAAAATTTTTAAACATTTCTGAAAAATCCAAAAAATATTTTTCCAAAATTTTGGTATACAAAACTATTTATATTTTTTGGAAGCTTTTTTGTAAAAAAATTTATTAAATCAGATTTTGAAGAAAATCAAAATTAAAAAAATAGTTGTTTTGGAGGTACCATTTACTAAAATTAATTCATAGAAAATTTTTTAAGAAAATTTGTGGAGTCGTTTTTGAGAAAAATACGGTTATGTAAAATTGATAAAAAAATTGTATGGCAGGTACCATTATTTTTGGTTCTAAAAAAATGAAAATAACGTGTGGCCTTAGTCACCAAAAACCACAGGAAAGTCTAGAGACGAACAGACAGACAGAATTGTGGCACCCACTTTTTTGGTGTTCTCTACCATCATAATGTCATGTTTGATTGTTATGTCAAATCTTATAGTATCTATATCACAAGTAAAAGTGGTTCTTTTGAAGGTACCATTAATAACCTTTTTTTGAAAAATTATTTCCTACTCGAAGGTACCATTTAAAAAAGTAATTTATTGAAGTTTTTAAGTAAAATTGTGGGGCCATTTTATGGTTCTTAAACAAAATTAAGAGAACATGACCAAAAATGTTAACAATCAAGCTAAACAGACGGACAGAATAGTGTGATCTTTTTTAATTTTTTCTATCATAGTAAAAAAAGTTTGATAGAAATCTCATGTTCGATTTTCTTAAGAATGCATAACTTGTCATATACAATATACATACCTGGTACCTTAATATCGCAAGTAAAAAGGGCTTTTTGGAAAAGTCATGTAAGTTAAGTGCCACTTTAGTTTGCAATTTGCAGTATGTTGAAACTACAAATTGAACTTTTTCAGATATTAAAGATCAGCTCGACAGCAAATTATTTCTTTTAAATAAAATGTCAGATTTTAATTTCTTAAATAGTCTTTAATAAATTGAAACAGCTGTTTATGTAAGGTTTTAAGACACGGTTCATTGGATGCAGTGCTGGATTTAGGCTAAGGCTCGTGAGGGGGGCCAAAAAATTGGGGAAAACAAATTTTGGAGGAGCAAACATATACCTAATGTGTTGTTTCTACCAATGGTTTACCTAAGATTTGATTTTATATAAGTCTTTGGGGTGTTTCTACTTAATAAAAAAATTAAAAAGAAAATGCCCTCAAAAGCAAATGGTGTTTCATTTTTTCTTATGAAGTGGAAGTGAGATTGAAGGTTTCATTTGTGTCAAACACTGATAAAAGACAATAACTTTATATCGCTATTTAGATTTTGACAATACTCTTACACAAAAAAAAGGGTGAGAGGGCCTAGGGTGGGCACCATACCTAAACCCACGGCTGATTGGATGCGTAATCTTACAACTTAATCTGTGAGAGTTAAATTCTTTGTGTCAGTCTTGAAATGCAGAATCGTAGTAGTTTAAATTTTATAGGAAATTGTATGAAATTGAGTAAACTTGTTAAAAGTTTAAGAGAATTTAAACATAATTCATGTTAGTACGCATTTTGAGTGGGGTGCAATCAAAACAAAGTTTATGGGGAGCTAGGCCGTATATATTTGTCGTTGTTTATTAAAAGAACATTGATTTTTTTTTTATAATTCGAATTGTGTTGTTTTTCTTTCTTTTAATTAATCTATTTGCTTATGTTTACATATTTTTCTTTTACTTTTTGCAGGTAAGACGAATTTCGGACAGAAAGAAAAAGCAACCCTCTTGATACAGAAATCGGGTACGAAACAATTCTTCCTCCATGTAAAATGATTTTTTTTATCAGTTGCAAAGTAATTTTCACTTAGAGAAATATTTTTAGGAAGTCCCGACACTTATTTAACATTAAACTCACAATTTATTGTGCTTTTAAACTCAAAATTCTTTTAAATAACCAAGTTTATTCTAGTTTTCGTTTCATTTCATTTAAAAGGTAGTGTCATTTGCGTGAGATCTACTCAACAAGTAGAATTTGCAGCTGATATTTTATTGTCACAATATCAATTAGTATATTTTTCCACCTTTTATTACTTTTTCATTTTCAGCGATTTGACTGTCTTATATTTTTTAGTAATAGTACGCATACGCCACAGTGTACATTTTTGTTTCAATAAAACCCGAATAGCTTTTTTGTATAGCAAAAAAGAACGGAAGTTCAAATATCAGTTAAATTAACAATAATTTACGTATCAGTATATAGTATAAGCTTTTAAGAAAAGTAAATCACAACAAAAACATAAATGTTAAAAAAGGAGCCAAGTTCTTATGTGTACATGAAACCTGTGCGTAAAAAGTCAGCCAAAAAAAGTAATGAGATCTAAAATATATGCCAAGTTTTAAGTTCATGAAGTTTAATATCAAATATCTTAAGTAGAGTAATATTGAAACAATTCCAAACAGAAATTTGGTAATAAATGATTACTGATTAAAATTTGGTGGGTTCACTGGTCAAGTTTTCATACATTTTAAATTTGTGATTAAGTAAGTATTTAACAGACTAAACAGTATTTAACAAACTTGCCAAGTAAATCCACTAAATTTTAGTCAGTAATCATTAATTACTAAATTTCTGTCATGATTTGGAATTGTTTCGATATTACTCTACTTAAGATATTTGATATTAAACTTCATGAACTTAAAACTTGGCATATATTTTAGATCTCATTACTTTTTTTGGCTGACTTTTTACGCACAGGTTTCATGTACACATAAGAACTTGGCTCCTTTTTTAACATTTATGTTTTTGTTGTGATTTCACTCCTTTTTGCAAAGATTTATTTTGCCAGGTGAAAGTCAAGCGCTACCGCTCTACATAGTTTCATAATTCTACGACAACCGAAAGTGCTCCATACAAATAATAGCAATTCTGATAAAGTGGGTGGATTTTTTTCTTTCTAAGTACCTTAAGCCCTACCGACTTACCAATTTTCATCGTTCTACAACAATCGGAAGTGCTCCATATTATCTATAAGAATTTGTAAGAATGTGGGTGGATGCCACGCCCCCTGTATGCAAAATTCAAATTTTTCAATTTTTTTCTTTCAAAGTACCTCAAACCCTACCAACTTACCAATTTTCATTGTTCTAAAACAATCGGAAAGGCTCCATATAATTTATAGAATATTTAAGAATATGGGTGGATGCCACGCCCCCTGAATAGAAAATTGCAGATTTTCGATTTTTTCCTTTGTATGCACCACAAGGCATACCGTTGTGCGAAATTTCAAGTTTCTACGATGTCGGGAAGTGCTCCATAATTTTGATGATCTGTCAGTGAGTCAGTGAGTCAGTGAGTCAGTGAGTCAGTCAGTTACGGTTTTTGCGATTTTTGAAGTCCTATATCTTGGGAACTACTAATGCTAATGAGTTGAAATTTGGTGAGCCACCTGTGTTTGATCAGTTTAGCAAATACTCCGAATTTGAAGTTTCTGACTTTATTGGTACTGAAGTTAGAGGGGGGTTGAAAACCGCCTGAGTTTGTTCCTGTAAAAAGGATGTAGTGCCGCGAACTTGGCTGGGCACTACCGTGCCCTTTGATTGAAGCTGCGTTTGCTACTTTTAATAGAAGAATTAATCATAAATATCAATTATTTTGCTTATTTTATTTATAAAAAAAGTGGGTTATATGAGTATGTATATTATTTTATTTTAAGTTAAATCTAATTTTGCAATTTCGATGTTCTTCTCCATATATAAGTGGAAAACTTAAAAACTTAAAATTTAGATGCAGTTCTCACTTCAAATACAAAATATTTTTTCCACTATTATTTCAAGCTAAAGAAATTAGTATACAACAAAAACACATTTTATTTGAAATACCTGCATATTCAGCCATAATAAAAGTCATTACACGATTTCACTGAAAGTGCTTACCTAATATAAAATCTGGGGGACATCCGTTTTAAGAATTAAGTATTTTATATATATCTCAAGAACAGAATAATCTTCTATCCTTTTCAGTGGCAAAAATTTAGTTTGTAAGTTTACTTTTATTCTATACAACTATCGGTGTACCTATACATTTAAAAATCAGAAGGTCAAGATACACAATATAAGCTTTTCGGAATCAGCTTGCCTTCATTAGAATATATATCCTTGTTTGGTCGCATCACGCGCTTTGAAATAGGCACACTTTCAACCTTCAACGACAGTTTAGAAAATGGATTTCTCCTAAAATCCTCAAAATGATTGAATGAACGTGACCAATTTTTCGAAAAAAGGATGTTTCCGTAATATTATAATATATATGTGCCTTAGGGTGGCACTTGCGTTTTAAATATTCATTTTAATTTCTTTTAATGCCGGCCCCCTCAAAGTGATGATAAAGACACTTTTAGAAAATTATGTGTAAAATTGTATTTTAATTGGTTGTTGGTGTTTATTTACGGTGGTTTCACTATGCGTTGCATGAATACCCTTATAGTTGATAAATTTTCCCTGTATACTCCTTAAAGTACTCAATATATGAGGTTTCAAGTTTAAAGATTTTCCATTAACTTATATACACTTTTTGAGTAATGATAAAGGAATTTGAAGTGGTAGCTGTGAACAAGTTTCAATAAGGTACATTTAATTTTGTTTAAATACCCTAATCAATTTTGGCACAAACAAAATTCAAACATTTTAAAAACTTAGTACCACCCTAATGTGCCTACACATATACTATACTGAAAATATATATACGGCTGGGTTATTCCTACAGATACAGCAAAATACACAAGAATAGTGTTATATTTGCGTCATTTATGTAGATACGCATCCTACAACGTACATGTAGATCCAACTGATTGTTATTTTGTGACACATTTGAGAACATGGAAGTCATTCGGTGGAAATAATGAAATATTTCCTCTTCTATAAATTTCCATCAAATTTTCCAAAAGTCGCACAGATGGTGTCTCTTATAAAACAAATCCATATCATTTTCAGTTAGTACAAACCTTCAAAAGAGACGACATGACGGACGACGACGACGACTCGACAAATAGTGAATTCTGACTCAATAGAGAGGTAGACGTAAAATAAAATCCAAAACATGAATTGCTGTTCGTGTTTTTAAAAATCAATAGCGGATAGTTGTTGAACCCGAAATTCATTTTTACCTTACCTCATACTGATTTTATTTCCCATTTGGGTAGTGTATGAGAAAGCTGAAAATTAGGTAAGAGTTGGTTCTCTGATCTGAATCATCCTGAGTTCTGAATGAATTTAAGGGTGTTTGTTAGTGGACATCACCTAGTGAACAGTGTTTAAATATGGAATGACTTGGACAGCTTACATACATGTTTCGAATACAAAACTGATGACTGCTTGCTTTAGCACGTCACTCTGACAACACTTCCTAGGAGTGATTTGAAATAACGGAAGAGAAGTTCAGCCACCCATAGCTTTCACCACCATTTTCCTCCATTTTCATCTAAGATGTAAGGACGCTTTGTAGTTCGTAAATCCTCCAATTTCGGGAACATAATGCTCTAGCCTCGAGAGAAATTCTTTTTTTTCATACTATGAGGCTATTCCTTACTTACTTACATAATGTAGCGCTACAGTCCGGTTTGGACCAGGGCCCCAACTAACAAGCTTCTTCCTAGTTGGTTGAGGTCCTCTTCCACTTGCGTGCGCCACCTTTTACGCTATCTACCTCTATTGCACTGTCCCACGGGGTTGGATTCAAAGACATTCCGGGCCCGGAGCAGTCGTTGGATTGGAGGCTAGGTCGGTGTCGCATGTACATCCCGTTCAGTTCGTATTCTTCTCCATTTCCCACCTATGTAACCAGATGGGACCAAAAATCACCCGGTGAATTTTTCTCTAAAAACAGCATAACGCGTTCTCATCCACCCTGTTAACGGTGTCCATGCGTCTGCACCATACATCAGGACCGGAATGATAAGCGTCTTATACAGGAACAGTTTAGTTGCTCGTGAGAGGGCTTTGATTCTCAATTGCCTTTTTAGCCAAAAGAAACAGCGATTGGCAAGAGTAATTCTTCGTTTGATCTCAGCACTGGTATCGTTCACTGAGTTTATAGCGGATCCTAGGTAGACAAAGTTTTTGACCGCTTCAAAATTATAGCTGTTTATAGTGACGTTCTGTCCAAGGCGTCGATGTTGGATGTCCTTTCTTGTTGAAAGCATATATTTCGTTTTGCTTTCATTCACCGTTAACCCTATCTTCTTGGCTTCCCTCTCTATACTCACGAAAGTATCACTGATATCTCGCTTAGTTCGTCCGATAATGTCATATCGTCAGCGTAAGCAAGTAATTGGATGGGCTTTTGAACGATTCTGCCTCTGGGGTTGACGTGAGAGCTTTGCACTATTCTTTCAAGAACGATGTTGAAGTAGTTGTATTGTAGCGCCTTGCCTAAAAATAATTTTTAACATCAAAGGTGTCAGTGAGGTCTTTGTCGACCTTGATGGAGCACAAACAGAAGAGTTTGAGAGGGATGCCAAAACTAGACATTACTCTATATACAAGCTCGTCTCTAGAGATGCTGTCATACGCGGCCTTGAAATGGTTGAAAAGGTGGTGGGTATCGATTTAAAACTCCTGTTTTTTTTTTCCTAGATCTGCCGTAGTACGAATATTTGGTCAATGGTGGACTCCCCTATCAGGTTGTTGACGAATGGCTTCAGGCTTTCACAAAGTATGGCATAGAAGACCTTGTAGGCGATATTAGCCGTTTTCCTTGAGGTGGCAAAGTACTCATGAGTAGATGGAAACCCTAATCTAGTGCTACTAACTGCACATGCTCTCATGTGCGAGTAGATACATTTAACATGGGAAAGCAGTTTGATGTGTTCCATTGAAAAATGCTAGCAAAGTACTTGCAAGTACTTCGCCACCTCCAAAGAAAAACGCCTATTAAGAAGACTGATGCCTCTGTATTTGGTGCAGTCTAGAGGATCGCCTTTCTTGAGAATCGGGTAAACATTCATCAGGCATGCTTTCCTCCGATCATATTTTGAAGATGAGCTGGTGGATACTCCTAACTAATTCATCTCCAGCCGCTTTGAATAGCCCAGCCACAAGACTATCAGCTCACTACAGCTTTAAATGCCTATTAGTTATTTCTTGGGCCTCTTGAAAGATTTTTCTTCTATATATAGCCGCATTACCCAAATGAGGAATGCTTTCTTTATGGCTTAAATCGAGCCTTCCATTGCGAAAATCAAACTTTCAAAATCAACATGCATCGGTTTAAATAATATTATAAGTGATATAAGCGATGTCATGTCAATAAATAAATCTATAATGGTCACGATGTTTTTATTTTAGCCTAATCTCAAATAGACTTGCAAATAAAAAACAGCTTTTGTAACTTCTAAAAGAACAATAATTTGTGAAACTATAGAAGATACGAGTACCTACTGCCTGACTTTTTCATATCGACTTTATTGGCTTCTTCAATGTGATTGGCTTCCAAGTAGGTTAGGTATACAAAAGTGTGTTCTGCCAAAAAAATTTTTTGTATCCCTGACAAGCTTCTTTCCAAAATTATCCATTCTTGGATAAGGGTTTGATATAGGTTTTTTCCAGTGTTCAGAATGTAAATAAATAAAACAAGTTATACTTGCAACTGGCATTTTCAAATACTTGTGATATACACACCTCATGCACGTCATAGAGTGAATGTCGAGAGGATATCGAAGGAAGTGAAGAGGAGAAGGTTCGTTCATCCTTTTAACTATACACGAGTGTATGGCGAAAAAAAACTTTTTGCGCTTCGCCAAGTAGAAAATGCTGCAAGATAATGAAGACAAATTAGCACCTTTTATGTAAAGTAAATTTGAAAAGGTTTATTGTCGAGAGAGGTTGGAGAAAGGATCTGAAGTAGAAAAGCAACCAACGAATAAATAAGCAAGTAAACAATAGATTTTCATATTAAAACATACTCATATACAGCAAGATATTGATTTGTTTTTTTTTTTTTTTCTGTTTTATTTTTAACTCAGAAAAGGAGTTAACTATTCGACCTTCTGTTGAAGGCATGCTTTAGCACTAAATTATTGTCATTTAAGTCTTTTGCAGGAGTTTTGGTTTTCAATTGCTTTTTATATGGCTACCTATCGATTTATTTTGAAAGGAATGAATAAAACATTTTAGTTTTTAGGGTATTTGAGTTGAATTTATGTGTGAACGATATAAATAAATCAAAAGTGAGAATTTTTGAGAGATTTATTTATAAGTGTTCCTTTTTTAATTTGATGGATTTATTCGAGACTAGGTACAATCAAAGATTACATTACCGCTTTGATAACATGTCCTCGTGTACAACCCAAAACTAGGAATTTCTACAAAAACCCAAAGTTCTATCACAGTTCATAAAAAAAAAAAAATTTATTTAAATTCGTTTGTGTCATTTGTGCACTGATTTATAAAATGTGCGCTTGTGGTATGCGATAGAACCTAGTTTTATGAAATGTATGCGTGTATGTTTGCTAAAAAATCTGATCCTCTAACGGCGAATTTGGAGAGTTGAAGTTATATGCTCGTAGAAACGTGTAAGTGCTTATATTTCTAGTGTTCTATTTTGCTTAAGTATCGTATTTACCAATCAATCTATTGAATGATTTCTTTTAGGTTAACACCGTTTATGAATAACCAAAAACTTTAAGGCATTAGCATAAGCTCTTCAAATATTCAAATTCCTAAATTTGTTTTTAAAAGCTTAAAAAAGCTCTTTGACAAAACTACGGAAAGAGTCTTTACGGTTTGCTTTCAACTGGAAAAGGTTAGTCCTTTCCTCACTGAGTTTCTAGAGACTTTGTTTTTAGTTGAGGAAGGCACAATGTAATGTGAAAAAGTCTCATTTTATTTGATATATCTTTCGCACCGTGAAAGCCTTGCCTTGCCGGAAGCCATACTGGTAATTTTTAAAATATTTTACGGGTACAAAAGGGGTTATGACCACGGTTGCCGCCTGCAAAAAAAAAATCCTACCAAGTTTCCCAAAAAATCCTACCAAAACGAATAAAAACCTACCAAATAAAAGGCTCTATTTCCGTTCTGCAAATTTTCTTTGGTAGAAACCTCAAACACATTGGAGGTACGAGGTTTATTCACAATCGTGAAATTCTTTTTCTAGAAAATTTGAAAAAAAAAACCGAAATTGTTGTATGTATGTATGTTCCACCCCACCCCAAAGATGTGAGGTAAATTAAAAGTGAATCAAGGTGTTAAGGAGGTTCTTTTGGGCACATAGATGCTAGTTATATTTCCGAATTATTTATTTAGGTTGTTTCATGCTAGCATTTAATGATTTCTCCTTCCTTGGAATTTTCTATGCATATAATTTTGACATATGGCGTTTTCCTATTTTAGCTCAGAGCAGATCAGATCAGATTCAAAACACAAAAATAAATGAATCAGAGGGCTCAGATAATAAAATTTTCAATTTCTGAATCTGATCTGATCTGCTCTGAGCTAAAAAAGAAAAACTCCAATAATCTTCAAATGTTTTCGCTTGAGGTGTGACATAATATATTTTTGAACATAATTTTGTATGAATTTGGTTTTAGTCTAAAGGACGGTCCACACTATGCCGATCAACATTGTTGGTTAACATTGTCGATCAACATGCTAGTGCGTACGTGAAAAACTTTCGAGGCAAACATTTGTGTGGTTTGTAATTTTCTGATCGATGCGTCAGTACGCAACCGAAGGGTTCAGGGTTCGAATCCTGGACCCTGGTGGTTCCCAACTTTTTTATTTTTTCTTGTGAACAATTAAGTTTTTTTTTTATTAATATTAAATACTTATTCACAAAAAATATTGCATTTTTCATCTAGTAAAAATGTAATTAACGCACAAAATCAATAAATTATGTTCATGAAATTAAAACCCTACAAATGTTTTTAATAAAATGAAATTTGTTGAACAACTTTGTCGATTGCTATCCATTTGATTTGGGTTACGTTCGGATCAACAAATGTTGAATGCCTTTATCGATCAACACGTCTCCACTTACTCAACACTGTTGATCAACAATGTTGATCAACACGATTCGACATAATGTGGACGCACCTTAAGAGCCGACAGCATATTTTGGGAGTGGAGGTATAACCGAAATTGGAGTATGAGGGATTAGAGGTACATGTATCGTGATATCAAATACCAAAGTCTGGAAGGTTCTGTTTTCAGGTGGGGGGTTAAAAAGTACTAGATCCCCTGATTTATTTTCAGGGTTATAACCTTATTAATTCATTTTTAGAAAATCGGATATGACTCCCTGTCATTTTTGCTAAACATAAACACCACGATCTTGACGGTCCGATTAATAGAACTCAAGATATTACCATTTTACTTGAACCTTATCATCCCTTTTTTGAAGATTTTCAGCAAAACAAAAAATCACCAAGATAAAAGTCTTGAGACTACGGGAAAATGACAGAGCATCATATCCTATTTTTTAAAAGTGAATTGAAGTGTTAATGACCCTACCGTATAAATAGGAAACCAAGTGGGCTTTAACCCTCCACCCCTACCAAAGGCTGAGATAAAAACCTGCCAGACTTTTATATTCCATATCACGATACATGTACCTTTAATTTTGGTTATACCTCCACTCCCAAAATTTGCTGTCGGCTCTTGGTCTATTAAAATCATTTCATTTTGAAAAATGAATTTCAAAAATTTTATCATTTGGAAATGAAACAAAGATTTTTCAACGAAATTAGATCACATTTGTTCTTAAAAACATATATGCAGATGAACGCCAATTGATTTAAGTCTATGTTTAATTGAGTGTATTTGGCATTTTTTGAGTTGATCGGAAATCATCTCAATTTTTATTTTTGTACAATGTCTTATATTATGCTCAAGAGTTAGAATTGAAAAAATCTACCAAATCGGATCTTAGCCTACCAACCTAACCAAAGCTGAAAAATCCTACCAAGTTTGGTAGGATCCTACCAAAACGGCAACCGTGGTTATGACTATACCTATGACGTTTTTACGCTTTTTAAAGTATTTTTTTTTCTAGGTCACGAATCGTTCATGCCCTTGAAAAAAAAACTTTAAAAAAATCGTATAAAAGAATCTATAGCTGACCAATTACTGAAACTAGCTGACCTTTTATAAAGATCTTAGGTCCTTTCAGGTGGTATTAATTTTTTGTAAATTTCCCATAAATGAGGTGCCAAAAATCACGCGTGACCTTGAACAATAATTTGAAAATTCATTAAGAAAAACTATGGCTGACCAATTACTAAAACTAGCTGACCTTTTATAAAGTTCTGAAGGCCTTTCTGATGGTATTAAATTTTTTGCAAATTTTCCATACCTAAATGAGGTGCCAAAATTCGCTATGACCTTGAAATTTTTAAAAATTCATTAAAAAAAAATCTATACCTGAATGACCAATTACTGAAACTAGCTGACCTTTTTATAAAGATCAAGAGATCTTTCAGATGGCACACATTTTTGCAAATTTCCCTAAAATGAGGTGCCAAAAATTCGTTAAATATTAAAAAAAAAAAATCTTTGGCTGACCAATTACTCAAAGTAGCTGACCTTTTACAACCGGGAAGAGGCCTTTCAAATTGCATACTTTTTTTTTAAAATGACCCAAACGAGGTGCCAAAAGTTTTTTTTGTGACCTTGAAACGAACTTCAAAAATTCATAGAAAAAAATCTATGGCTGAGCAATTACAGAAAATAGTTGACCTTTTATCACGATCTAGAAATCTTTCAGATGGTATACATTTTTGGCAAATTTCCCTTAAATGGGGTGCCAAAAATCACGCGTGACCTTGAGCGACCTTGAGAAAGTTTAGGCCTTGATTAAAAGTTATCTAGGGCTTACCAATTTCTGGGACCACTTGACCTTTTCTGACCAATTAGATGGCATCTTTTTTTTATCAAATTTCCCTCATATGAGGTGCCAAAGGTCCAAAGCCCGACTTTTGGTTCTATGTTCTTGATCTTGTAGTTGAACTCTCATGGTATTTTGAAAAAAAAAAAAACAGCGAAAATGTCATCCAATCGTTAGAGCCGTTAACGAGAGACCAATTATTACAAAAAATGTTTGTTTGCAATAAATTAATAATAAAATTCAAAAATCCATTTTGCTTCCGATACTAAGCGATACTATTGAGAGTATCGGTAAATTTCGGTCCAAAAAGTTCGGTATAGGCGCGGTGTCGTCTCGGTATCGCATCTGTATAATTTTGGATGCTTTGAAGCTGGTATCGTCTCGGCATCGTTTTGGTTTCCTATACTTATATCAAACCATACCAAGTCTTTTCTAATATCGTGGTTAACCCTAGGCATTGGACAAAAATTACTGACAAATAGTAACATTTCGTTAGTCAATGCAAAAATTATTATTATTATTAATTACACTTAAAGCACCCAATGCAATTTTATTAGTTGGTTTGGATGATTTTTGAAATCTTATAAAAATAATGAATCATTTGACGGCCGTGTCTCGTCACAAAAAATAAAAAACTATTTACGAATAAAATAATATTATTTTTGGACTTGACTATTTTTCGTGTTTTGGTAGTTTTTATACCTTTTTATTTTACTTTTATTAATTTAACTTATAGTTTATGACAAAATTCGTAAAATAGTCTTATCACAAGCTATATCATTCGAGTTTTGTGCAATTTATAGATAAAATTTTGTCATAGCTATGATAGGGGCAAAATGACATATCCTAAGTATGGACAAAACGACATACCTTTATTGGGAACAATATTTAAATTTTAGTAGTAGGAAAAACAAAAGGTCAACATATCGCCAATCTTGGAGTATGAAACGATGAAAATAGCAATTAAATAGGTTACACTGCATAATGTGCAACCGTTGGGCTCGTGAATCCTGTGCTTACGTGTCAAAAAACACAAAGCAATTCATTTGCGAACTATGTATATTATATGAACCCGAAGGCAAAATTTGAGGACAAAAGTGCCAAAAAACAAGTTATAACTAATAAATTTATAAATTTTAGCCAAATTGAATCTTTCTAGAACAATGGAACTAGAAAATATATCCTATGTCATTTTGCCCATATGAAGTATGTCATTTTGTCCATACTATATGAACAAATAGAATTTTGGTGTAGTTTTGAAAAAGTATTTTTTTTATTTTATTTGTTTGTTTTTTAAACTTTCAAATTATTGTTAAATGTTTGCAAAGAACTAAAAAAAGAATAAATATTGTTTTCATTACGATATATTGTCTAAATAATTTTTGTTGATTCAAAAACTTTATAATATGTCATTTTGGACGTACTTCCCCTACTTAGATTTTGCACGCAGATCAAATAAAAATGACTACTTTTTTGTCGTGGGACTTAGAGCCCCAGTTATATCAATATTTTGTTAGTTATGGACCATATATGATGTTAAAAAAGATAGATTTACATACATAGACATAAATACAAAACGTCAACAACAAGTCATCAGTAGTTTGATCAACCGATTCGATTTTCGAGGACGAAACAAAAGAGCTTGCAATCACAAAATATTGAAAAAATGGTCATTTTTATTTGTACTGGATGCAATATCTATGTAACTCTAGTATCTGTGATTAAACCATAATTTGCTGAAAAATAATAACATTCCATGCAACAATCTAATTGCAATTACATCCCTATTACCTATACACTTTATGTATCTGATTCCACTTAAAATAAGCTTCATATAATATCCATTCCCATAATATTATCCAATTTTATGTAACTTACAGGTCTGTCCATAAAACTATTTCCTACTCGAACTCAATTTCTATAGTATGTGAAACCATGCAAATAGAACTTAATGCCATGATTCTACCTTCATAGGAAGGATTTATCATTGTCAAAGCCGCTTATCCTTTCATTGCTCTTTGAATACCATCATCTCTGCTTCATACACCTGTACTAGCCGTCTGTGTGTTATTCCTATAGTATATCCTACTTGAACACGTGGATTTAGAATTCTCTAATTTATGAAATGGCTAGCATACTGTTGCACCACATGAACAAGATAGGTATCTATCCAACATTCTGTTAACAACCATCCATACCTATGTATATGTATATATAATGTACATATGTACATAAATGAATATGATGCCGTGAAAATGTAATTCAAACTCAAATCGAAATACAGTTGTACTCGTATATGACGTTGATTTTATTAAAACGTATTGGACAGCTTTTCAAATTTAATTGGATAGAGTGCGGTGTCTGGTCTGGCAATGGAAGTGAATAGAGTAATAGGTAACGGGATTTGCTATATAGAATTGAATTTAGAAGTAGATGTTGAGTGAGGGAACCACTTTTTCTAGGTCTAATGGACTTAATAATAATGAAGAGTTGTCATTTGAACACAAACAAAAAAAATGATAGGTATTATTTGAAATTCTGATTTAAAGATAACGCAGGAGTTTCTGATCCTTTGATTAAAAACACCAATGGAAACATTATTTGGGTTTTAATCTTATTGAAAATTAAGTTATCATTTTTTTAGCAAAAGCATCTTAAAAATTTTAAACTGGTTATTATTTTTGTTAATTAATGGAGTAAACAAAATAATATTAGTCATTATCATTGTGAATGAGCTTTATAGTTTATTTTCGATGTCACTGTACACGAAATAGAGATTAACATCGTCAACTTTACACAAAAAATGTTCGGTGGCGGAATTAGGCAAACAAAAAAAAAACATTTATTAAATAAAGAGAATATACAGGCCTCTCTACTTGAGCAGAAATTAATGGAACCCACCAATCTGGCATTTTACAGACCAAATAATTTCTATCCAATGAAATTTCTTGAGCAGGATTTGTCAGGAAGAGGTGAACACCCTCTTGCTCTTCTGTAAAATCCACCCAATTTTTGAAGTGTAGAACAGGAATTGGGTAAACATAACTTGAGATTGTAACATTGGCCGTTTTGATCTTGGAAAAGAGCTAATTCTAGTATATATAAAAAAGTACGGATAGAGTAGCCGAACTTTTAACTTTTCCACTCCGCCAGATGCGTTGACAGCAACTTTTGTTGTGTCTTGTGTGTGTTTGAATTTCAAGTGGTTGTTATTTGTGTGTGTACGAATTTCAAGTGGTTGTTATTTGAATGTGAACGTATTCATTGGGTTTCAGTCCAACGCATCCGGTAAACGTCAATCACAACAAAAACATAAATGTTAAAAAAAGAGCCAAGTTCTTATATGTACAAGAAACCTGTTTGTAAAAAAACTGCCAAAAAAAGTAATGAGATCTAAAATATATGCCAAGTTTTAAGTTCATAAAGTTTAATATCAAATACCTTAAGTAGAGAAATATCGAAATAATTCCAAATCATGACAGAAATTTGGTATTTAATGATTACTGATTAAAATATGGTCACTGGTGAAGTTTTCATACATTTTAAATAAGTAAGTAATTAAGAGAAAACTTGCCAAGTAAATCCACCAAATTTTAATCAGTAATCATTAAATACCAAATCTCTGTCATGATTTGGAATTGTTTCGATATTTCTCTACTTAAGATATTTGATATTAAAATTTATGAACTTAAAACTTGGCATATATTTTAGATCTCATTACTTTTTTTGGCAGTTTTTTAACAAACAGGTTTCTTGTACATATAAGAACTTGGCTCTTTTTTTAACATTTATGTTTTTGTTGTGATTTCACTCCTTTTTGCAAAGATTTATTTTGCCAGGTAAAAATCAAGCCCTACCGCTCTACAAAGTTTCATAATTCTACGGCAACTGGAAGTGCTCCATATAAATAATAGCAATTCTGATAAAGTGGGTGGATGGCACGCCCCCTGAATGGAAAATTCCAATTTTTCCATTTTTTTCTTTTAAAGTACTTCAAGCCCTACATACCAATTTTCATCGTTCTACAACAATCGGAAGTACATTATATAATTGAAAACAATTTTACAAACGTGGGTAGATGCCACGCCCCTTGAACTGAAAATCATACATTTCTTACTTTTATCTTTGTATGCACGTCAAACCCTACCGCTTTACCAATTTTCATCGTTCTACAACAATTAGAAGTGCTTCATATAGGAATTTTTGAGAAAGTGGGTGGATGCCACGCCCCCTGAAACTGAAATTTCCAATTTTTCGACTTTTTTCTTTCAAAGTACTTCAAGCCCTACCGACCTACCAATTTTCATCGCACTGCAACAATCGCAAGTGCTCCATTTAATTTATAAGAATTTTTAAGAATGTGGGTGTATGCCACGCCCCCTGAGTGGAAAATTTCAATTTTTCGATTTTTTTCTTTCTTAGTACTTCAAGCCCTACCGACCTACCAATTTTCATCGTTCTACAACATACGAAAGTGCTCCATATAATTTATAAGAATTTTTAAGAAAGTGGGTGGATGCCACGCCCCCTGAATAGAAAATTGCAGATTTTCGATTTTTTCCTTTGTATGCACTACAAAGCCTACCGTTGTGCGAAATTTAAAGTTTCTACGATGTCGGGAAATGCTCCATAATTTTGATGATCTGTCAGTGAGTCAGTGAGTCAGTGAATCAGTCAGTCAGTTACGGTTTTTGTGATTTTTGAAGTCCTATATCTCCGGAATCGCTTATGCTAAGGCGTTGAAATTTGGTGAGCCACCTGTGTTTGATCAGCTCAGCAAATATTGCGAATTTGAATTTTCTGACTTTATTGGTATTGAAGTTAGAGGGGGGTTGAAAATCGCCTGAGTTTGTTCCTGTAAAAAGGGTGCAGTGCCGCGAACTTGGCTGGGCACTACCAGTAGCGGATCCAGGATTTGGCTGTGGGGGGGGCTCGAGGCTGTTATTTTAGACATATCATTTAAAAAAAGGCACGATCTCTCTCAATCCTAATTTTCTTTTCTCAGAATGTAGGCAAGTTTGCAGTCTTCTAAATGCAAAAAAAAAATTAAAAATTTTATGATTGGAAAAAGAGCAGCTGTAGATGATTAAAAGATGTCAAGAACGTCACACTGTACCAGAAGTTGTTAGGACAATTCAAATGTCTTTCTTTTTATACTGAATGTTTTTTGTAGAATTTATACATTTGGGCAGTACGCAGATCGTACTGAATTCTCTAGCTCCCACATTTCTCTCAAAACACTATCTAAAATGCTAGCTCTATTTTAACACAACATTTTTGTGGAGTATATCACATAAGACATCTGTTCTTTGAATACAAAATTTGCTCAACCATTTCAAAGAATTTTTTTTCTTTATCTATGTATATCGAATATTTCTCGGTTTTGATTTTCATTTTAACAAAGTAAAGTCTATTTAAATCTCATGAATGAAAGAAGTTGTTAAAATTTAGTTAAAACATGTTATTGATATAGGCTTAAGCCATTTACAGCCACGCCATTTTGTTTGAATGATCGTACCATTTCTTATCATAAATATTTACTGAATATTTGTAAATTTATCAATTTAATTTATTTTATTTATTTATTATTTTAAAGAAAACCAAGAGAGAAACTTGAAAGATTGCATTGTTTTAAAGAAACGTATATGAAATCGTCAAAATATCTTCGAATAACAAATCTTAAGTTTCAATTTCAAGGACCTATTAGTTGTGTTTAATGAAGAAAAACTGGATCAGAACGGGGTAGAACAGCACAAGTGTGTGAAAACTGTCAGAACAAGAAAGAACAGAAAAGTGCAGCTTTGTATTGGCGGGACTGACTGTTGGCTTTCAGCTGTCCAAATTCAAATTTAAAAATATTTCAATTGTTATTTCTTTGCATTACTTTTCAATTAAAATTTAGTATCAATTCACACTTTTTTGTATTCTTCTATGTCTTTTTCTTCATTTTCAGTCCAAAAATATAAGAAAATTACTCCTGTGATAAATTTTAGATTATTATTATTCCAAACAAACAAATCAGCTGGTAATTTGACATTTCTCACTCACTTCTTCCACCTCAAAAGTAAGTGTAGGAAATATTGTTCTTAACTGTTCTGAAAAACGTCATTGAACACAAAGTGACAGAATGGAGAACAGTTTGGGGCAAGGTTTTTACTCATGGAACACACAATCCTGTATTTTTCTGATCTTTTCTGTAATTTTCTGTTCGGAACAGATTCATTAAACACACCTATTGTAATAAACAATAATATTGTTTGATCCGATTGCTAGAAAATATTTCATGTAACGTTATCACCGGAAACACAGTTTTAATAGTTATAAGCTCTTAGATTTCTCGGGGTCGAGCTAAGCTCGAAAGATATCACCTGAAGAGTTTAGGAAAAAAGGTGACTCTTGTGGTCAAATTCTCTTGTGATCAAATTCAATAGGATCCTTAATGATGAACTCTATCGATATCCTTAGCTTTCGTTCATTAAGCTAAAAAAAATAGCATGCTCTCCTCAAAATTTAACCTGAAAAGGAAATTTCAAGGCAAAAGGTAATATTTTTCTTTCAATACAGACACCTACATATCTGAATTTTGGTTTTTAAGTTCTGAAAAAAAAAAAATATTAAATGAAAATATCATGTAAATTTGCTGAATCACCTCGTTTGTTTCGTCCAATGCTCCTATACGGACTAGAACAAAAACGCAGCATTTTTTGGATTATTTCGGCCAATTCCCTAGGGGCATAAAGAAAACACAGTTAACATGAAGGTCAATTGTTTAGCCCCTACATCGTGCTTTCGTTCAGTTTCCTTTAAGCTTGGGAGAACAAGAGCTTACAATCTTACATGTATACATGTGCATTTGTAAAACCCCAACTTCGTCGAATTTCCTTAAGGCTTGTGACAAAACAAAGCCAACATGCAAATTTGCTAGCCCCATTCTCAATGTTTTCCAATTCCCTTTGGGCTTGGAAAAACACATTTTAGGAGTAGGGGCTTGGAATAAATAGAGCATACGTTTTTATATTCGAATTGCTTAGTCTCATCTTCGTTTTTTCATTTAATTCCCTTAGGGGCTTAAAAAAACATACTTTCATGCAAATTTTTCAGCCCCAATCTTGTTTTTGTTTTAGTAAATACTAAATACAAACAAAAATCACAAATATTATATTATCTTTGATTTTAAGGATAATTCTTTGTTTCATCAAGTGTTTTTAAAAATTTTAGGTTTGAAAACGAACACAAAATTGAGACATTGTAATGTATTGTATTTTGCTATTAAATTAATTGTATGAATTGACTGTGTGGTGGGGGCTTCAGCCCCTATAGCCCCCCCTCTGGATCCGCCACTGGGCACTACCGTGCCCTTTGATAGATCTGCGCCGGCGCAACGGATGCACTGGATTCTTTGGGGTGGGGCTTTCACTTGCGGGCAAGGGAAATGGCTTCAGTTAAATGGAGAGTACCATACAAACTTGTTGCAGTGATTTAGTGATGAAATAAGGAAAGCAACGGTCGCATTTCATGAAGCAAAAAGTTTTGTTTCATTAACACCAGTGTTCCCAGATTGGTGGTTTTTCCAACCAAAATATTTGGAAAGAATCCCTTAAAAATCTCGTAAAACTGGGGGAATATATTCATAGTGGGATTTATGGTGTGAAAATATTTCAATAGTCTTGTTTTTGGTGGACAAATTATTCTTACCATTACTTCAGTTTACTATGCCTGCAAAAATCTTTCGTGACCTTGAAAAAAAACAAAAACTTTAAAAATCATCAAAAAATGCTGACTAATTACACGACTTAGTGATCTATCGGATGGTATACTTTTTTTTGCGAATATCTCACGAATGAGTTGTCAAAAATTGCGCGTGAGCTTGAAAAACTTTTAAGTTTTGAGGTTTTCTTGGGCTGGCCAATTTCTGAATAGTTGACCTTTTTCGACAAAATAGATGACACATATTTTTTGCGAGGTGCCAAGAGTATGTACCTTTTAGTTATAAATTATTTTTTTAAGTCAATTGTAAATGGAAATGCTCAATAAAACAAAATTGAAATTGTATTGAAAAAGAAGCAGAAGCTTTTGGTTTTCAGGAACGAATAGTTTTTGAATAGAGAATGTAGAATTTGAAAACCGACACCATTTGCAAGGCTTGGCGGTGAAAATATATCTATCCAAAGGCGTTTTAGGCTTAATGCAAATAATGCAAGTGTGCAAAGAGTTCAGAGCGAACTTTGTTTTTTTTTATATAGCAGAAAAAGTATGGTGTTTTTTTCCTTCTAGTTCCTGCACAAAAACGGTGGGATTTTTTTTGGAATCCGATCTCCGATGGGACTCTTGAAATTTCATCTGGCATCACTGATCAATACACACACACTTCACACATCACACTATTTTCTTTTTCAAAATTAAAAAAAATTGCTAAGTGGTAAGAGATTATCCATCCAAAATGGAGATATTGAGTCTGCATTTTATCACTATTTTGAGGAGTTCAACGCTTCATACAATTAAGAGGGTGTCGAAGCGATTGCAAATGGGTGTGGAAAAAATGTATTGGACTAAAAGAGGATTATGTAAAGAAATAAAGCTTCATTTTGTGAGCATTTTATTAAATTCCTTGTTAGGTCGGGAACTTCTGGGACCATCCTCGTACGCTTAAACGTCTGGCTAATTGTAGCGGAGACCGGGGACAAAAGTATCTAACATTGGAATAATAGAAAACAAAAAATATCATCTTATGGATGAGTTATTTATCTTGGAACTGATGAAGCAAAGTTTCTTTAAAATAAAGAATTCTCATATGTAGCTGTGATAATTTTCTCTAGACTCTTCCCTTGTTACTTTCATCCTACATGTCCAGGTAAAAAGTAACACGCTTTCGGAACAAAAGTAACACAAATCTTCATGAGTCAAACCGATCTTTCACCTCCACAACTTCTGCTACAACACTCTACTAAGCAGGAACAATCTTTTTTATCGTAATTTGAAGAAGTGGCATCACTTACTCGTTTTTTTTTTTGGTTTGCCCACTTGGTTTTTTCAATGCAAGATCTATTATCTTAGCCTTGTTTCGATTTTGAAACTCAATTTCGGTTTGTATTTTTCCAAAATCCCCGTAGTGACTTTTCGTATGGACGCATTTAAAAAGGGGGAGGTCAAAACTTCTTTCGTGGATGAATGTTACGTGTTACTTTCATCCACATGGTGATATTTCTGCGCCTTCAAAATTTGGTTGTCCCCAAATTTTTGCCACCCCTAAAATGTTGCTGCCTTAGGCCCGGGCCTCACGGGTCATAGCCTAAATCCAGCACTTGAAATGTTAACAGAACTGGTTAAGTTAGGAAACACACTTTATCACATACGCATCGACTGCCAAAGTCACACATATAGCTACTCATAGTCATAATCACATTAATAAAATCCTTCCACCAAAAATATAAGAAGATTTTTGGTTTTCTTCGATCACGAAAAAAAAACAAGTCTGGTTTTGGGGTTATGTTACATAGAAATAAAAAGAGCTCTTTAATCTTGATGTACACGACTGACAAAATGCCATAATTTCTGTTTTATTCAAGCAATTTATTGCCATAAACATTTTATATAGAACTAAATAGATGAAAATACGATGATATGTCAGTTGTGTAGATCCAGCATAATACCAAACAATGTAAGTAGGTATTTCCCTGACCAAATTATTCTGATTAGATATAGGTACATACATATACATATACCTTACATACCTATGTATACCACACAAAGTTATATTTGTATGAAAAATATGCCATGGCGTAAATTGCTTTCGGTACCCATACATAACTTGCTTTTAAAACAAGCGTCAACGGCAAAGCACGGGGCAATATCCCTCATAAAATAGGTATGTAGGTCTAGATATCTACACATAAACACAAATAAACATGGTGTATATTCCTTGGGGTCTGTTGTCAAAAGCTCAATCGAAATATTTTATCCTTGAGGCATACCAAATAATATAAAACAAAAAACACAAGAGTGACAAAACAATCAATAGCCTTTTTGAACAGCACCACACCACCACAACCGTTAAAAAAAATCAATCTTCATTCGACCGCAGAAACGTTGTAATTAAATGTAAAAAGGTCGTCCTTAATAACTACGTCCGGTTACCATTTCAACAGAATACAACTACTAATATATCCTTCTCTCAAAATAAGAGACCCGACTGGTTGGCTTCCACTGCTTAAAATAGTGCTAAAAGTATGAGTGACTCAGAATTGCTAAATACATACACAAAATATTTAAATTAAATTTGGTTTCTCGAGAATCAAGGCTATGTTTCCACTTGTCATTTACCAACTGACGAAAGACGTATTTTTGCGTCATTTCACAAAATAGCAATTGGAAATATAGACCAAGAGCCGACAGCAGATTTTGGGATTTTGTTTTGCTGAAAATCACCAAAAAAAAAATGGACTATAAGGTTCACGTAAAATGATTATATCTTGAGTTCTATTGATAGGACCCTAAAGATTGTGGTGCTTAGAAAAATTGGCAGAGCATAATATCGATACCTTCCCGTAAGAATGTATTAAACGACATTTCAAAAATTTTAAAGGCATCGAAAAAAACCTCTGGTCCAGTTATTTATTTATGTACTTAAAAAAATTAAAAGATTTGGAACGGGATTTTCAACTCAAAATGCTTCGAAAAATCTGTTTACTACAACAAAATACCTACCCAAATAAATAACTGAATAAGAGGTATTTTAAAAATTTAATTTAAAATTTTTAAAATGGCGCTTAATACATTCTTACGGGAAGGTATCGATATCCATTTTTTTTAGTTGAATTAAACAGGGGACCTTGCACTTTTAAATCCCCCTACCCCTTCCAAAGGCTGAAAACAAAACCCGCCAGACTTTGGTATTCGATACATGTATCTATAATCCCTCATTCTCCGATTTTGGTAAAACATCCACTCCCAAAATTTGCTGTCGGCTCTTAGACTAATACATATACATAGGTACATAGGTATTGCAAAAACAACAAATTTGAAAGACAAGTGGAGATTTGCTCAATTGACAAACGAAATGTCACTTTGTCTTTGACTGAAAAAGAAATTTCTTTTACGTGAGTTTCAAGTCTTTATCAATGAAGGAAATAGTACACAAATCTAAGGTAATATACTGCGCGAGTTGTCAAAATTGAAAATGTCAAAAATTAAAAATGGTTGCTTGTGGTGGATCTCAAATAATACATAAATACAAAATAAAATTCCACAGTCAGAAATTCGAAGTCAGAAAAAAATTAGCTATTTGTGTGTAACAGGTAGGGACAGCAAATATTGACATTTTACACTGATTTTTTTAGATGCGCGGAACTGAAAAATAATTAAAACTCTAATGGTATCTATTTGACAGCTGATAAAATTCAATTTGAATGTGATTTTATCCAATTTTTTAAATGAGTCACCCCAACATAAGGTATCTATCCTCCATCCATTTCAGAGGATGATAATGTTCCTGACAACAAAAAAAAAATCTGTCAGAAAGTCAACTCTGAGTGTACAATGAAAATGAACCAAAATTACTTATGCAGAAGATTTACTAATATTCAATTCAATTCAATTTTCAAAAAAATTAAGAACCTGTGTCTCACTTGGCCATTTATTACTTGCGATTATAGGTACTATAAGGCAAGTTTTGGATTCGTGCAAAAAAAATGTTGAGATAACAATCAAACATGTGTTACGATGATAGAGAACACCAAAAAAGTGAGTGGCACAATTCTGTCTGTCTGTTCGTCTACAGCCTAAACGGCTCGATCGATTTTCTTCAAACTTGGTACATAGTGGTTTTTGGTGATTATGCCTACATATTTTTTTCATTTCTTTTTTAGAACCAAAAATAACTGACCTGCCATACAATTTTTTTTTTAGCAATTTTACATAATTGTATTTTTCTCAAAAACGGCAGAACAACTTTTCTTAAAAAAAATTGAGTAAATTTATTTTAGTAAAGGCTTTCTTTGGTTGGAAAACCATTTTTCAAAAATGGTTAATAATGGTACCTCCAAAAGAACCATTTTTTTAATTTTTGATTTTCTTCAAAACGGTAAAACCGATTTCAATTATTTTTTTTATACAGAAGCTTCCAAGAAATATAAATAGTTTTGTTTACCGAAATTTTTGAAAAAATATTTTTTGGATTTTTAAAAAAAATTTCAAATTTTTTTTTGGAAAATCAAATATTTCGAAAACGACATCATCGATTTTCTTGAAACTCGATATTTGAGACTTTTTTTAGAACTCTCTAAAATATTTTTAGAAAAAACTTTACATTTATGAAAAAATATCGGTACCTTCCATACAAAAGTTAAAAAACCGCAAAGGAAAATATTTTTTTGCTTAAGAACGACTCCTACGATTTTGATTAAACTTTTTTCATTAACTAAAATTAGTACGATCTACTATCAAAAATTATAAAATTTTACGCTTAGCAACTATTAATGGTACCTGTCATAGAACGTATTTTTTTATTTTGAGTTTTCTCGCTATCGGCAAAACGGACTTAGATGAATTTTTTATACACAAATTTCAGATAAGATTAAATAATATTTCATATAAGAGATTTTTAAAAAAAGTTTCCAAAATTTTTATTTGAAAATTTGATATCTCAATAACGGGTTGACTATTTTTTTTCAAACTTTGCTTTTATATGTACATACATAAATACTAGATTTGAATACCAAAATTTGTTCTTTAAATGTTTTAAAAATTTTATATATAAAAAATTATTTTCTTTTTTTTAATTTTTTTCCCATACAATCATATTCAATCAAGAATCAAGATGGCATTCTTTTTTTGCACCTCAAACTGTCAAAAGAATTGTTTTGCCAATTTAAATGTCGTATTTCATGCTTCTCTACATTTTTCTCTCATAATTTCCATGTTTTTATATACAATTTTGTTAAGCCCGCAGTGTCTTGAACATAAGAGCACGTGCGACCCAGTCGTGCATTTTATTTTTTCCTAGAGATCAGAATGAGATAAAAATGAGAGACGTCAAAGTACGTCGCCTCACGTGAAGCTTGTCTGAATACCGTCTAAGATGAAGCAAATGGAAATTGCTGTCAAGAAATTTACAAAGGCGTTTGTCAAAATTTTAAGTCGAAATGAGCTGACAGTGACAAAAATTTGGGGAACTGAGCGGGGCTTATGGACTCAAACAATTTGTAACTTAAAAAAAAAAGGAGTAACGAAACTAACACAAAATATTCGTGTTGGTTCAAACGCTTTATTATGTGAGGCGATGAGAACCAAAACTCATAGCGAGTTTTGCCAGAAAAACTCGTCAGAGCCAATGGTAATTGTTAAATATCTTTTTAACTAAACTTTTAATATAATTTTCCTTTAAACAATAACACAAAGGTTTCAAAAGCAAATTTTTTTCTAAGTACTCCCATTTATTAAACAATTAAATTTGGTTATGAGAGTTTTTCTGAAATGGATATGGCGAGTTTTGGTTCTCATCACCTCATAACTTTCCGTGTTTTTGAAATGGCAACTATGAAGAGATCTTAACGTTTTATTCTCGGCCTGGAAATTTAAATTAGGCTTGAACATAGAATTATATAACTGTCGAAGGAGCACTTGAGAAGAAACCAATCTAAAACTAGGAGTCATTTGATGCGGTTATATTTGTGGATTGTGACTTTTCGTCCAGTTCCGTTGACTATTGGAAGTGATAGCTGACTTCCCGGAGCAAAGTGAAACTAGTGTTGTTTTCTATTGGATTTTCTGGTTGTTCCACTCCTTTTTGGTTCCAATCGAATATGAGAACATCATGTTGTCAAATTTACCCACACATCGCCGAATGACACCATTTTACAAAATGGCTTCTTCAAGCATTTATTACCTTTGACAAGTAATCTGACAAAAAGTTGTTTGTGTTCCAATTGTACTCATTCTTGAAATCGGGAACAGAAAAAGACTCCGAAAACACTACTCGGAACATAAAATCGAAGACTTTTGGAGTATAAGGTGTAGAAATGGAGTGCAAAAGGAGTATTCTGAATGTCCAATCGAAAACGATATAAGTAAGGACAATATGTTAGTCTTCCCATATTGTCGAAATGGAAAGCTGAATTTCGTCAGTTTATGACATTAGTTTCAGTGTGCATCTGACATTTATGGTTCTATCTTGAGTACCGCAAAGAATATGAATATTTTGGACTTTTGCCATTATTTCTTGTAAATGCCGTCAAACGTAGATTTTTGACAAATTCGGGGCTTAAAGTTGCATTATATACAGTACCTACATGTTAAACAACTCAGATGTTCTATTTTGATCCAATTCGTCAAATGAGGAAATGTACCTAAATTATGTTTAATTTTTTTACAAATACAAAACTTATACCTTTATCGCAAGTAAAAGGAAGCATAGAAATACCTAATATCCATTCGTCATGTGGTTTATTTCACATATGCTGTGTTTTTGTGGCAAGTGGAAACTTAATTTATTTTGAAAAACAAAGGAAATAGCCTTTTGAGAGCATAGAGACTAATGAGTATAAGTATTTCCATTTGAAATTTATAGTGTTTGTCCTTTTGCCATATCGCCTGATATTCTTAACCAACACATAATTACATACTCCTGTCAGTAATCCCACCTAGAAACATTTTCTATCCGCAAACAGCAAAACTGATGAAAATGGGGTTCAGGCTCTTGAACTACTAAACTTATTTTTCTTTAAATAATATCCTTTGTCGTTCAAGTTTATGTTGTGTGCGGTATTAATATATATGTGTGACGTTTTTCTATGTGTTTAAGTGTGTATAGGTATAGAAGAATTTTTTTTTGTACCAAAATAACTATAAGCACACAAACCATAAGTATTGGGTTTGCAAATAGGCATGCGGGCAATATGCTGTGTGATGTTAGAAACATGAAAAGGTGAATCGTGAATGAAGGATAAAATGAGGATGAATCTATTTCACGGTTGACTATCTAAAAATAAAAATTACTCATACAACGCAATAGGCAAATGGTTTGACCTGAGCGAAAAAGAACACTTGAATAGTATTGAATATAAATTTTCTTCGATTTTTCTTTTAATTATAAACATTCGTTTGATATAGAATTTTATGGCAAATGGTATGTTATGTATGTATTTAAATTTAAGTAATTGAACTTGTAGACTTACTTGATTTCTTAAAATATTTTTTAACAAAAACATTGCCTTAACAGTACCTACTAAAGTTACATTAATCTTTTTGAGTGCAACCAAATCTTTTTTTATGTATTATGAACAGTCAATCAAATTCATATTCGCATTACCTATATCTTGTTAATTTATTTAAAATCAGTCTTTCGAACAATTTGGTTCATATGAAAATGGTAATATCGAAAATCAGATCAAATTCATTATCAAAATGCCAAATGCATTTTTGTGGTTTAAAAAATTTCTTTTTTCTGTAGTGCATTTTAGGATTTAAAAACAAGAAGTAAAAGAACAAAAAACGAAGAAAACTCTGCGATGCGTCGTTGAGCCTCGAAAAATTGTTGTTAAGTACCATACAAAATTATGGTTAATCTTTAAATCAGAAATCAAACCTAGTTGGCAGACCTTGATCAACTATCCAATCAGTTGTAAAAAGTTTAAAATTGAAAATCGAATAGGTAACTGAAAATAATTACAAATTTTTTTTTCAAAACTCTTGATAAACGTGTTATTTTTCTTAAAACAAAGAAACTTACCCGATCTAATGTACAAAAATTAGCAAAAAGTTGTTTCAAGAACAGGAAGTAAACAAACAGTTCCGCACAGAAGCGCTGAGAAACTGCATACGAGAGTTAACAGAGTTCAACGTCTTAGCTTTGCAAAAGAGCATCATCATCATCGTGTCCTGTTACCCAGGTTGGGGCGTCAAAAGAGCATCAGTCCAATGATTTTGACTTTTGGAAAAAAGAAATCTAGGTATACACAAGAATCAAAATTATCTTTTTTTCAAACCACACCAGACTTTGGCGATGTTGTTCCAAGTTCTGGTAACATAGAAACCTAACCAGATTTTGGCGTGGGTTCAATTACTACTGGTACCAGCATAAGAAAAGATTCGAAAGAAAAGGAAAGAGAAAAATTTATTTGCTGCCGAAAATATACTCTAGAAAATTTTTTCTGTAAAGCTATGCTTCTTGATAACGATATTATTTTTTCAAAAATAGGTAAAACCGTTTAAAAAAATTATAAAACACCACACGGCTTGTCTTGCCAACTTCTAAACAAAATTTCAAAATATAAAAAAAAGCCTAACGGAATTCAACATTCAATAAGTGATGATATGTGGGGTGATAGGTATAAAGTGTTTTTATGGAGGCTGGATCCAAACTGTACTCAAGCGGACGAGAGTTAGAGACTCTTGGATATCCCAAGACACCTTGGATAAAATCGAGCTTCGCAAATTGTCGAAAATGCAAATAAATGCAGAAGCAGATGCTCAACGGAAGGCCTGAGACGTGAGAGGAGGGTGAGGTTAGACGGTCTTGCAGAAAATGCGGAGAACGCTGCAAGAAGAGGAGATATGAGCGAAAAAAAGCAACACCATGCATCCAGTAGTGGATGTGGACTTTTGTTATCGGTTGAGCATCAGCTACGCAGATAGAAGGAATACTTATGTGCGTGAAGTTAGCACCGCCATTTTTGATTTTCAAAAAAAATAAGGTTGTGCTGTAATGTGCCCAACTTGTGCTGCTATGTGCCGTATTTTTTAAAGAAATCGTACTAAGGGTTTGGTTTTTAGAGGGTACCCATTTTCTTAGCGTGAAGTTAGCACCGCCATTTTTGATTTTCGAAAAAAAAGTTGTGCTGCATTGTGCTCAAAAAATGATACTAAGAACCAAAAAGAAAAAATAAATTCGCATAATTGCATCTATTATGGCCAAAACTAAACTTTGCGAAGGGCTATAGCGTGAAGTTAGCACCACCATTTCCGATTTAAAAAAAAAAATAAAAATTGTGCTGTATTGTGCTCAACTTGTGCTGCCTTGTGCTGTAAATATTTTTAAAAAATTTGCTAATTTTCAAATTTTACGAATGAAAATTTTTCAAATTTGGAATTTTGTAAAAAATCAAAGTTGTGCTGTTTTTTGCGCCATTTGTACTGCCATATTCCGAAGAGAAAATAAAAAAATTCGCATATTTGTAACTTTTATGGCCAAAAAACAGTTTTGCGAAGCGTGAAGTTAGCACCGCCATTTGTGATTTTCAAAAAAAAAAAAAAAATTGTGCTGTATTGTGCTCAGCTTGTGCTACCTTGTGCCGTTAATATTTTTAAAAAATTTGCAAATTTGTAAATTTTACGAATGAGAATTTTTCAAATTTTGCAATTTTGTAAAAAATCAAAGTTGTGCTGTTTTCTGCGCTATTTGTACTGCCATAATCAGAAGAGAAAACAAAAAAAATTCGCATATTTGTAACTTTTATGGCCAAAAATCAGTTTTGCGAAGCGTGAAGTTAGCACCGCCATTTCCGATTTTCAAAAAAAATAAAAATTGTGCTGTATTGTGCTCCACTTGTGCCGTAAATATTTAAAAAAAAAATATAAGTTTCCAAATTTTACGGGGCTACAGCCCTTCACAAAGTTGAGTTTTGGCCATAATAAATGCAATCATGCGAATTTTTATTTTTTCTTTTCGGTTCTTAGTATCAGTTTTTGAGCACAATGCAGCACAACTTTTTTTTTTTTAATTTTGAAATTTCGCAAAAAATTCATTCGTAAAATTTGCAAATTTCCGAATTTTTCAAAAATATTTGCGGCACAAGGCAGCACAAGTTGAGCAAAATACAGCACAACTTTCATTTTTTTGGAAATCAGAAATGGCGGTGCTAACTTCACGCTATAGCCCTTCGCAAAGTTTAGTTTTGGCCATAATAGATGCAATTATGCGAATTTTTTTTTTCTTTTTGGTTCTTAGTATAATTTTTTGAGCACAATGCAGCACAACTTTTTTATTTAAGAAATTCTGAAATTTCGGCGGTCGTGTGTTGACCATATCAACACTGCATATCGTTCTTGAGAATTCTGCGGAGTTTCAATCACCGTTTTACCTCATGTTCGTGGATTTTGAGAAGGCCTTTGAACGATTCATCCGTGAATGTATATGGAGATCACTTCTTAGTAGGGGAAGAATTGTTGCTATTATAAGAAAGTCCTACAACAACGCAAGATGTTTTGTCTTACACAATGGGCACCTATCTGACTTTTTTGAAGGGCTACAGGGTGTGAGGCAGGTGGATGTTCTATCGACAATTCTTTTTCTACTGGCGGTAGACGATGTTTTGACAGCCAGCGTTGACAGGGCATGCAATGGAGACCGTTTGAAAGGCTTATTCACTTAGACTATACCAATGATATACATCTCTTGGCAAATAACATCAGTGGGCTGAACGGGATGTGTCAAGCACTGAAGATGAAGGAGAGTAGAGTGGTCTTAAAATAAATAGCTAAAATACACAAATAATAGTCATTGGTCAGTGTCCGCTTGAAGAGTTGAATAATTTAACTATTAATTATAATTATAATTTCTCTGGATGTAGTTGAGATGCTTAAAAGTTTATGGTATGGTTAAATCCTTAGCTTAAAATGAAGGCCTCAATAAAGTAATCGTAAAAGTTGAAACATGTAAGGAAAAACTGAGTGAGATTTAAATAGAGAGTTGGAAAATTAAACATAAAAACAAAATCAAGGGAAATTTAATGATTTATTATTTTGTATTGCCCCCTTTGGCTTTTATTGCAGCTGCTACATTCTTCATTGACCTGTTAAGTTTCTTCGCTGAATCTTGGGGGATTCCTTCTTATTCGTCTACAGCTAGATTTCTAGCTTTTGCTTAAGCTCGTCCCACAAATTTTCGATAGGTTTTACTATCGTTGCAATACTCACTTCCCTAAAGAATTCCACACTTCCCCGCGCAGTGTGACATCGAGCGTTATCGAGCATAAGAACTAACTTTTCCCCAACAAACCCAAACAGCATTGTGCAAATTGCTCCCCAGGTCTTCTGCATCAAGGATCGCTTCCATGCAGACACATTCTGGACTCATCCGTGAACAGTCGGTGAATTAAAGTCAATTTTGGTCGCGTAGTAGAACGTTTCTGGGTAAGGCCGGCTTCGTTAAGTCGTATTCTAGCTGTCCATTCACTAACGATGCTTCATCTTAGCTGTCTGAGCTAAGCAACGTGAATGACAGTCAAATGACGATTTCGGAGAGACATTATTACGAAAAATCTGTTATCTCTCTCAGTGGTTTATCGCGGACGTCCAGTTCTTGGCATTTGAACAAACTTTCAAGTTTTCCTGAACTTTCTGTTAATTTCTTATATGCAAAATTGGCTTAGATTAAGTTGACGAGCAAGTGCACGTTGGCTCATTCATTGCTGCGATTTTTTCGGGCGTGGTGTTAATTTTTTTCAAGATAAGGAGACCTAATAAACTAAAATATGTCAGAATCCACTTTGAACAGCACACTAATAAACACAAACGAGTATTAGGCGGGTATATTGCGTATAAAAAAGTATCTTTCTCGTGCCATGTTCAATTAGTATAATTTATAATTTTCGTAATTATGAAGGATAGCGTGAAAACTTTGCAATGGATTTTTATGTTTTTGTGCTTATAGCCCGATCATCCTAGACAAAATTTGACTATATATCAAAGTTAAATGAAGTACAAAATGTTTTGATGCAGTTTTGTTCCAATGATAGATAAGAATATAAAACCACAGTTTTACACCAAAATTTGTAATGGCGTCTAGGGTAAAATGGGGTAAAACTGAAAAAGGGCCAATTCTAAACGGGAGTTTCTAGAATTTTGTTTTGTTTTTTTGTCGATAGATGTTAAAAATATAAGAAAGTCATGTATATATTTTAAAATTCTAAAAAAATTTTTGAAGGAGTTATGATTGTTTAAAAGTTGAAAGCAAGAAAATAGTTATTTATAAAATAATTCACCAAAAATCAGAAGTTCAACCGATTTTTATTAAATTTCTAGTTTTAGAAAGATAATAAGAAAAAAAATTAACCATATTTAAGGATATTTTGATGCTCCTTTTTTACAATTTTTCTTGATTTTTTTTAAAAACATGCTTTTTAGTGTCAATTTTTGACACATTTTTGCCTATCTTTCTAAGGGGGCGGTCTAAAAACTTCAAATTTTCACAGCACATACATAATGTTGATTTAAATTTTTGAGCAAAATTTTGATTTTTCAAAATACCGTTAAACAGAGATATTTACATTTTACAGTTAGTTTAAAAAACACATCATATGTCTGGAGTCTATGAATATATAACTTTTGTTTTTTTTTTAGTTAAAAAGTTTAATATCTTTTTGTTATTCAAATATATAATACATAACTGTACATGCTATACAAGCTTCACAAATCGAGTCGAAAATCGAACAAAATATCACCTATTTTACTGTCTTTTAAGGGTAATAACCAAAAATAATAATAATAAAAGATTATAACGGTTGATTTTTCGTGAAAATTGTGTCTTTCCAAAACTTAGGTATTTGTATTTAACAGTTAGTTTGAAGACAACTCATAACTCTGGAATGCAGTAGCGTATACAATGAATTTTTTAAAGAATCAACTTCGATGCGGGGGGGGCTTTAGTCCATATAGCCCCCACCCCTCCCTTTGAGTTTTTTAAATCACCTGTGGGGAAGGGATTGGGTCCATATAGCCCCGGGGCCTTTTGTCCATATAGCCCGGGGGAGGCTTTAGTCCATATACCCCCCCCTGTATACGCTACTGAATTCCAGAGTTATGAGTTGTCTTCAAACTAACTGTTAAATGCAAATACCTAAGTTTTGGAAAGACAAAATTTTCACGAAAAATCAACCGTTATAATCTTTTATTATTATTATTTTTGGTTATTACCCTTAAAAGACAGTAAAATAGGTGATATTTTGTTCGATTTTCGACTCGATTTGTGAAGCTTGTATAGCATGTACAGTTATGTATTATATATTTGAATAACAAAAAGATATTAAACTTTTTAACTAAAAAAAAACAAAAGTTATATATTCATAAACTCCAGACATATGATGTGTTTTTTAAACTAACTGTAAAATGTAAATATCTCTGTTTAACGGTATTTTGAAAAATCAAAATTTTGCTCAAAAATTTAAATCAACATTATGTATGTGCTGTGAAAATTTGAAGTTTTTAGACCGCCCCCTTAGAAAGATATAGGCAAAAATGTGTCAAAAATTGACACTAAAAAGCATGTTTTTAAAAAAAATCAAGAAAAATTGTAAAAAAGGAGCATCAAAATATCCTTAAATATGGTTAATTTTTTTTCTTATTATCTTTCTAAAACTAGAAATTTAATAAAAATCGGTTGAACTTCTGATTTTTGGTGAATTATTTTATAAATAACTATTTTCTTGCTTTCAACTTTTAAACAATCATAACTCCTTCAAAATTTTTTTTAGAATTTTAAAATATATACATGACTTTCTTATATTTTTAACATCTATCGACAAAAAAACAAAACAAAATTCTAGAAACTGCCGTTTAGAATTGGCCCTTTTTCAGTTTTACCCCATTTTACCCTAGACGCCATTACAAATTTTGGTGTAAAACTGTGGTTTTATATTCTTATCTATCATTGGAACAAAACTGCATCAAAACATTTTGTACTTCATTTAACTTTGATTGAATTCCTAGATTTATCGGGCTATTAAATCCAAGTTTAAAGTTGAACCTTTAAAATGAGTCCATAAACATTCAAGCATTAGCCCAGTATTCATGGCAATATTGATGTTTTTGGAGGGCAAAGGATGCTCGCAAGTGTACATTAATATCTAAATTCTCTACCTAGATTTTGAGGGAAGTCTTTTGATTTTATCTTCAGTCAATACCAACATTTTTCAGTGCAGGAAACTAAGTCCCCGGGCACTTGGTCCACCGAGGAACTTTATTCTCATTAAATGTGGACTAAATCCACTTTAGCTAAGTGGACTTGGTTCCCATAGAAGGTGGTAATTAAATTCCTCAAAAACCAAGTGGTTTAACTTCTTTATTAATGTGGAATTAATTCCCACTTGCAACTAAAAAAGTTAGGGTAAAGTACCTTGTTCAATCTTATTAGTAATATTGAAATACTTTTTTTCCTGAAAAAGTTTACCGAGTTTCATTATGAAATTCAGTTTGCCAGACTCTGAAAGTAATCAATGCTAAATTGCGAGACTTTTCATTGATTATTTTGCAAGCTGGATTTCGCAGTGAACTATTTTTGGTGTGTTTTCATAGTGAAATTCAGTTTGCAAGACTCTAAAAACAATCAATGCAAAATCACGCGATGTTGCATCTGTGTAATTTGGATTTTTGAAAGTTAGTTCCCTCTTTATATTTTAAAACGTGTATTTAGATCTTATACAAAAGTGGCCTACTTTCTCACCTTGCGTGGGAACTAGATCCACTTTGGTTAAGTGGTTATAGTTTCCATTAAATGAGAACTAAGTCCCTCAGTGGACTAAGTTCGCAGAGACTTCCCTGCTGCATATTGGTTTTGGCTGCATATTAAATGTTTACATATAGATTTATCCAACAAGAATAAAATTTAAAATCAACCTTGAAAATTATTCTTGTCTTTAATTATATAAGCAGGCGTAGGAATAAAGCTAAATCATGTCAGGAGGATGATTAACCAGTAAACGCTTCAATGAGGCCCAATCCCTTCGAAAAATTATCCGAAATCAATTCCTATCACATTTTATTCCTTTTTTCAAAGTGAAATCTAGCGTCCAAGCATGGCGGTTGTTACAGAGCTTAAATTGTTCATGTTAAATTTCCATAATTAAATATTTGAACAAAATATGAAATTCATATGTATTTTCTTTTACGTGGGAGAAATTCAGACAGCTATATCACTTCGTTATGTACCCATTTAATTAAACAAATCAAAAGTTCAAAGTGCATCGTAGCTTTTAATTTTAACCGCAGTTTGTTTTAGAAAATCGAAAATCATTTAAATTTGTATTAGTTCCTACCTAGGTATTTTCATTTCAAAGTTCCTATTAAAATTATTGAATATCCATCAAATTCTAAAACGGAACTTACTTAACCTACATAAATAACTGCTTAACAATACTCTGTAGGTGTAGGTGTATGTAATACGATGACATGCATAAAGCCATTTCAAATGAAAAATTCGAAATAATTTACACTCTTCATGCAATCACAATCACAAGTATCAGTTTGCAGACTTTTTTTCTTGTTCAAGTTCAATCATATTAACTGTTTATCACTCACTACTCAACTAATTGTAAGTTTAAATAAAAGTTTTTTTTTACAATATAAGCGTATCTAAGAAACTTTGTTGCCATTCTTGAATTTAACTTATTAGAGCATCCGGTTTCTTTAATTCGTTTAATAAATGAAAATTAAAATAACTTTTGTACCTTGAATTCTTAATTTGAAACCCCATGTGGTGGCTGGTGGGATGTACATTTATAGACAGTACACACATGTATAAAACCAATGCGTGTTGCTATCAATAATGGAGGCAAACATTATTTTCAACTTTCATTTTGAATGGCAAACTTAATACCACAGCAAAGTTGCCTTACGCTTTTGGGGGTGCTGGCTATAAACGAAAAATTAAAATTCAGTATATTTTCCATTTGAGACGTGATCAATAAGTGTCAACGGCAACAGCAGCTGTCACTAAGTTGTTTGGAAAAGTGTTTAATGCTCCAACAAAACTTTCTTAAGAGTGAATTTTGGCTTGAAAATACTTACATGAAAGGCATAGGAATGCTACAGTTCCAATAAAAAATTAGTTACAGTAAGTAACTATAAAACCCTTTTCGGAGAAACTGTTTTATTCAGTTAAATACATACATATGTACCTATGCATATATTTTTGTTTGTGAGCTAAAGCTAGCAATGCAAATTCCAATAAGACACTATACCTACTCACTTTTCCTTTCTATGCGTAGAAACAAAATAAGAAAACTATGGTTTTCTTTTTGCAAAACAATTTTGTTTCCCTGTCTTTATAAGTAAAAGAGCATTTTTGTCACACTAATTTTGAAAACGTGCTTACTCCTATAGTGGGTTTTGGTATGAATTAAGTATGTTACAGCAGAATTTGAGTAACAGAAAAAGCTAGTAACTACGTACATATGTATCTACATACATATCTTGAAATCAAAATTATTCAAAAATAAAAGGATTTTGTGACATAGTTCGAAATAACTCTTTCTCAAAATGTATTGACAGCAGAGTTAGGTACCTAAGGGAAAAGCAATCTCACTTTTTTTTTAAATAAGCACCTATGTACGTGTATTGCGACGGTCTCTTGGAAGATCATAGCGAATGCGGTTAGTGTTTGCTTGGCGTTTTATCTGTTGTTGCTGCATGGCTTCAAAGGTTCGTAAGCCTGCATCGGGAAAGTCCTTGACATACCTAGAAGAAGAATTTAGAAGAATTAGACATACAATTTGACATACCTAGATGTATTGCGACGAACTTTTGAAGACTTGCAATAGCGACAGATAACATCTTTTGTCTAGTTTTCCTTATTCCTTTCCCAGTAGAGCGAATGATAAGCAATTATTTCGAAAAATTTAAAAGCCTACATAAACTTGGGAATGGTATATAAGGTTTTTCCACTACTAAACAAGCTATTCAAAAAAGTGACGATTTCTTTTCGGCTATTTTCCAATTTTCCAAATCTCTCATTTAAATTCCGTTTTAGGATTCACACCATCTCTAACTTCGTAATCGGAATCCTCAACTGGAATCCCGATTCCGGAGGTAGAGATGATGCGAATCCTAAAATGGAATTTAGACGAGAGAATTGGAAAATTTGTAGGTCCTCAACGTTTTTTCTCGTTGGATCAGCTGAGGACCTCCTGCAAGGAGCAGCTGGCTGCCTATCAGTTTGGCGTGGCTCGTTCGAAAATTCCTCCTCGGAAGTATATGGATGCTATACGAGCCTAGTGTGCTGGAACTGCAAGGTGCAGGGCCATACGTACTTCGACTGCGAGTCTAAGGAATGGAAAATTTTTTGTATAAATGTGGCCAAGATGGTGTTATAACACCACGATGTAATCGATGCAATCCGGGAAGCCGGATGCGGGACACAAACTTCAATTTTTCTTACAAAATTGCGAAATTTGAAAAATTCGCATCCGAAAAATTTGCAAATTTGGGAGTTTTAAAAAATATTTACGGCACAAGGCAGCACAAGTTGAGCACAATACAGCACAAGTTTTTTTTGTTGAAAAACAAAAATGGTGGTGCTAACTTCACAAAATTGTTTTTTGGCCGTAAAAGTTACAAATATGCGATTTTTTTCATCTCTTCGGAATATGGCAGCATAAACAGAGCACAAAACGGCACAACTTTCTCTTTTTAGAAATTATGAAATTTCGCAAAAATTTTACTCATACAATTTTAAAATATCTGAATTTTTTGTATCTCTTCGGAATATGGCAGCACAAACTAAGCGAAAAATAGCACATGTTAGTTTTTAAGAAAAATGTAAAACTAAAAAAAAAATCATTATACTTAACTAATTTGTGGCCGTAAAAGTTACTATTATGCGAATTTTTTTGTTATCTCTTCCGAATATGGCAGCATGAGGACAAAACAGCACAATATTCTCTTTTTAGAAATTATGAAATTTCGCAAAAATTTCATTCGTAAAATTTGCAAATTTTTAAAAATATTCACGGCACAAAGCAGCACAAGTTGAGCACAATACAGCAAAACTTTTTTTTTGAAAATCGAAAATGGTGGTGCTAGCTTGACGTTACAGCCCTTCGCAAAGTTTTGTTTTGGCAATAACAGTTGCAACTATGCGATTTTTTTTTTCTTTTTGATTCTAAGTAGCATTTTCTGAGCTTTAAGCAGCACAATTCTTTTTGTTAAAGAATTTTTTAAATTTCGCAAAAACTTCATTCGCAAAATTTGCAAATTTGTGAATTTTTCGAAAATATTTAGGGCATAAGCCAGCATAAGTTGAGCACAATACAGCACAACGTTTTTTTTTTCAAAAATTGAAAATGGTGGTTCTAACTTCACGCTAAAAGAAATGGGTACCCTCTAAAAGCCAAACCCTTAGTACGATTTTTTAAAAAATACGGCACATGGCAGCACAAGTTGGAAGCATTACAACACAACTTTTTTTTTGAAATCCAAAATAGCGCTGCTAACTTCACGCACATCCAAAGCAGTAGAACAACAATATTTGTTTTTTAGAATCAGGGATGCAGATTTTGTAATCTTGCATTGGGTGATATTCGAAAACGAAAGTGGAAAAAAGTTTCATATGCAGTTGCAAGGGAGTATAAGTGTGTAGTTTTAGTTGGAGAAATAAAATATATTTTGAGTAAAACTCTTAAGATAATTCTTGTAAAGCGTATTTTCTTTTTATCCTCAAACATATCCATTTAAAAAATCATTTCATTCATCATAAAAACACTTTCCAACGACATACGCTCCGTTGTAAATGGTTTAGATTTTAGAAGATAACTGTACAATAATATTTTGTTCACACTACAATGATACAAAATATTACACTAGTTAGCGAATAACTTTGTTCACACAGTGATTTGAAATAAATATATAAGACAAATATCTCATCAATTTTGGTCTTTTAGACCGTTTTGTGCTATTTTTCCTTGGTTAACGAATTTTGACGCATTCAAGATTAAATGTCGGACAAAACTCTATTCTACTAGAGTTTTTTCATTGATGTACATTTTTATTTTGACTTCACTTTCATCAAATGTAATTTAATATATTATATTCCCAACTAAAGCAGCAGCCTTATCAGCATCCACTTTTTAATGTGCATCAATCATTTAAAAGCTCTTCTTTCAACAGTTGGGTACCACCTTTTATGGGTTTAGTATACCTAAATGCATATAATGTAATATTCCTTACAAACGATAAGTCTACAAATTAACACTAACCCTATTTCGTGGCAGATCTCATTTGCATCCACAAATTAAAATGCAAATCACCACCTTCCTGAACAATTATCTGATTGTAAGTTCCCCTTTGTTCCGGGAAGGAAAAACTAAATGACACGAGTTCCGCGGAACAAAAGATTGTCGTTCCGCATGTGCAACAACACTATAATGTGTGTGGTCTGTGTCTGGTCTTCTCTTAAATGTGTATTTGATACCTAAATTTAGCTCCATCCAGGGCCGGTTAAAACAATGTAAGAACAGCTAGTTTTATAGTGTGATTATCATTAAAACACTGTCTAAGATAATATTTTGTTTTAAATTTCTCCAATCAAGCAAGCAAATTAGACAAAAAAATGGCAAAACTCAAAAGATTCCTACAAAGCTAAAATTTGTTGAAGAGATTTGTTTTGACGTCTTAATCTTGAACATTATGTACAGTTCCATGCGAAAAGAAATCGAAATTTTCGAAACAATTTTCCACCTATTCTGTACATAATATTGTATATATTCTAGGCGAAAAATGTTTGCTTTGGGCTAAGCCATTCAAAATATTTGCATGCAAAAACGTTTTTGCATCCAAAAATGATTGTTTTTAATTTGTAGGTCTACAGTTTATATGAGCTAAGGCCAGTCTACATTTTTTGCCTTCAATTATTATACAATATTATGCACTGATCAGGTTGAAAATTGTTTTAAAAATTTTGTTTTTTTTTTCACATAGAACTGTACACGATGCTTTAAGCATTAAACTATCTCAAAGCTACATATTAAAGAACTCTGCAATATGATGGAGCGTGAGTGGAGTGTCTTTTTTGAGATTTTTCGCTTACTAAGGAGTTTTTGGATATACGTACTCTGCGATTAATCCAACAACAAAGTTTATATAGTCCGGTGAAGATTTAAAAATATTATATTAAAAAAAAAAAAAAAACATTTTTTGTTTGATTTTGAGTTTGAAAACTGTTTCTGCTGAAATTATTATTCAAATAAGCTGAATTTAAAAACAGGACATAAGAAAGGATTTTTTGTTAGTTTAAGGAGTTACCCTTTGCCCATAATTATAAACTTAAGGCTTGGACCATACTTGCGATTTTCAGTTGGTGCGCGATTAAAAAACCGAGATCGCAACAAATTATTGTGAAGCACTCTGCACTCACTTGCGGTTATCTATCTCGCGGTTTTTTTAATCGCAAAAAAAAACATTCAGCTTTTAATATGAATGCACGCACATGCGTTCAAACAGTGGCCAACATAAGTCTATGTACGACCACTGTTTTGCCATTTTATAAGACCAAAAGCTTTAAATAAACAAATAATGATACAGTTTGTTTTTAAATGTATTTTTATTTTTTATTGTTATGTTAATAAAAAAACATCGTAGACTTTTGTTGGCCACTGTATCTTGTTGATGAATAGACTAGGAACGACGTACGCACAGTGGTTCAAGATGTATGGAGAGGCGTTCTTAAATCTATAAAATCTGAAGCATATAACCGATTAAGATTAAATTTTCAGGAAAAGGATATCATAAGAAATCATAAGAAAATTCCCGCCTACTGACACGCCTACTTTTTAAAATAGGTCACCTCATCGTCAAAATTTGATGTAAATGAGGGGTGTGTTCTTAAGAAAAATTGTAGGTAGTGTTATTTATGATAACTCTTCCATTCAAACATTTTTCCACGCCCACTTTTTGGGGCGTTTTCGACAAAATAATTCTTTTTTGGCTAATTGAAAACAAAACGAATTGTTTTAATAACAGGTTAAGAACAAAAAATTATGCAAAATGTTTGCCCCATCCACTTTTGACAAAATTTCTTTTTTTATTGTTTTCTTATGCGAAAGTGCGAAAAAAGTAACATAGGATAAAATGTGCAGGAAGTGCCTTCTTTTAGAAATTAGGTGATACAAAGTTTTTACCAAGTCCTCTTTTTAGAGGTGTATTGGAGAGAAGAAAAAATAAACCCTCTTTTTCGGTAACGTTGGTCTAGGGCGTTAAGCAAGTCATAAATTGGATTTTTTATGGCCCCTTAAAAATTTTCATAAGAAGGTGGATTGAAAATAGTACTAATGCAAAGATTTAGCTCCACAAATATCATACATAAATATTTGCAATAAAATAGCTATTGCCAATTCAATTTGTGATTATCTGTAGAGTAATTATATAATTGCAAAAAAATATAACGTGTCGCAAGTGCGGGCAGATCCACTTAATGTAATTTGACCTATTTAATTTTGCGACTGAAAAAATGCTCAAAAAATAGATTTGGTTGAATTTTTGAATGTGTGCACTCACATTTGAAACCATTTGTCTCATTTTTTGGGACTAAAATAGTCGTTAGATTGAAAATCACAAGTGAGTGATTTTTTTTTTTCTAGTTGCGACTACGATTTTTTGGTCGCACTATTTTAGATCGCAAGTGTGAGCACAAATATCTTGGTGCGTTTGTTTCATTTTAATTTTCAACAATCGCATCGCCAGAAAAATGGAACAAATTTTTGACTTTTAGGCTAGGACCGCACTTGCGATTTCAATCGCGCGACTTTTCAGTCGCCAGAAATAGAACACATGAATTTTAATGAGAATCAACGCACATGCAACGGAGAAATCGCGACGGTTAAAAGTCGAAAATTTGTTCCATTTTTCGGGCGATGCGATTGTCGAAAGTTTAAACGAAACAAACGCAGTTAGATGTGTGTGCTTGCTCACACTTGTGATTTAAAATAGTGCTACTAAAAAATCGTAGTCCCAACTAGAAAAAATCATGCACGCACTTGTGATGTTCAATCACACGATTACTTTGCTGCAAGATATGAGACACATGACAGATAACCGCAAGTGAGTGCATGGCAAAAGCTATTTTGAGTCGCAATGACAGAAAAGCACAAGGTCGTTCCTAGGCTAGTCGTCAACAAGATATACATATGTATTATTAATAGTTGCGATTGCTTTTGACGCATGTGCGTGCGTTCATATTAAAAGCTGTATGTTGTATTTTTAACGATTACAAAATCGCACGATAGATAGCTGCAAGTGAGTGCATGGCCATAATTTCTTGCGATACCGATTTTTCAATCGCAACAACTGAAAATCGCAAGTAGGTACGGTCCTAGCCTTAATCGTTTCGATTTCTCGGTTGCGCAGCGTGTACTACGTTCATTCTCATTTACATTCATGTATGTATTCTATTTCTGGGGACTGAAAAGTCGTGTGATTGAAGTCGCAAGTATGGTCCTAGCCTAATGTGAAAAGAGGGACGAAAAGGGTCGAATAAAAATCTGAACAAATTATGAAAATTTTGTTTTTTATTTAGAGCCATTTGATGTTCATACAACCTGGAACTTCAATCTTTTTCTACTTTTTTTCACCCATAGCTACTATAACTTAACGAGAAAAAAGGGTGACGAAGGGGGTGTAACAAACATCTAAAAAAGAAATAGGAAAATTGTTTTTTTTTTATTAGGGTAAGGCGGTGTAATATGCCACACTTAACAGTAAACAATTGAAATTAAATAGTAAATGGCAAGTTAGGTAAAAGATTTTCTTAGTTTCGTTAGGATGTTGTTTTATTCAATAAATAAAAGAATAAAAACATAAATTTAATACTTTAAACTCATTGCAAATGAAGTTTTTAAAAAACTTTAAAAAGTGGCATTTTACCCACACGTGAGGGTAATATGCCACTTCTGAAGGGGTGAAATGCCAGCAAACATTTAATATGGCATTTAATCGATGGGACATATTGGGCAGATTCCATTTTGGAGACAGTCCTCGTGCATCCTTGTGACAATTGGAGCATTGCACCCAGTCACTTCTGGGTCAATCTTTATCGTATCTGAAAGAAATTAAAATCAAAGGGGGTAAAATGCCACTTTAGTGGGTAAAATGCCAGTTGGTACGAAACAAACGTGGCATTTTACCCCAAAACGTGAAAAAAAATAAAATTATGCCTGAACGAAAACTAACGGAATATATCAAGTCTAGACACAAACAAACATTAAGTACACAAAATAAGCCTTACCTTCTTGGAATAAACCTTCGTATATCGCACTAAAAAACACAAAAAAAAACCGATTTTAATCGCACCCAATGTAATAAAAACACACTTGAATTTAAACTTTCATGAATATTCTCCAAACCAAACTGCCTAATTACTTGTGCATCCGTGTGCCCAGAAAACTTAGCGTAACTGAGCGAATTGCAATGTCAGCATTGCCAACATCAACTTAATATATTGAAATGTGGCATATTACCCACACTGGCATATTCGACCGACTTACCCTATTTAAACCAAATGAGGGTTATCCAAGACCATCTTCTGGCAAGTTGATCTACAATCTACAAGAGAAAGTTTGTGCAATCCAATTTTAAATTTTGTTATTTCTCGTAATCGGAAAGTTTTAGGAATCCCCAATAGTGCTATGCACATGTTTGAATTCTGTAATAGTTTTTTTGGGATTCATAACAAATCTCCAATTATTATTATACGAATATCAAATCATCATGAATCAAAGAACTCATACGACTTATACTTCAGTATAAGTTCGATGTTGTCATCTTATGAATACGTAGGTACGTACTCTGTATAATACATCATTTTTCCACCCAACTTTATTTTATTTTTTTTTTTTAATTTTATTTTTTTTTTGACCCCGACCTGAAAAAGAAAATCAAATGGAAAATCATAGACGTGTAAATATACAAAATACTTAACCGAATGACTATATAGATAGTGGAATGACAGCCCCTTTGAGAAATCCAAAATATATAATGGCAGGTCATATAACTTCTCTTTTAGTGTAAAGTGGCCTTAAGTGATTTGTAGAACACAAAATTAAAAACACATACAAAAAATAACATCTGTATCTGAACCACATTTTCCCTGGCTTTAACATTTTGTTCATTATTAAGAGTAAGGTACCTCTACCTATACATTTATACATAATATATTTTTACAAAGTGAAAATGTTAATGTTTCAAATGCATTTCCATACATTTTATTTATAGATGCATTAAAATAACACTGCCCTACATAGGTATAATCGAACTAATTTTACTTTTCAGAATTGCTCCCTCACGTCAGGTATATTGAGATATACCTAAAAAAATGTAAAGAAATGTTTTTTTTTTCCTATTTCTGAAGTTATGGCCTTACAGTGTGACAGAATTTGTTCAACAAAATTTGTAACAATTTCTGAAAGTTTTTAATATTCATTAAAGTTCAGCTTAAAACTAATGCAACATATTTCTAAGAAAGATCTTTTGCAACGAGTGGAAGTGAAACTTCCTTGGCGTTTTGAACTTCGATAGTTAACGAATGTCTAAGAAACTCAGCTTTGTATTTTATTATAAAAACCTATACACTTACTGATCCGGCTCTCGATCCATGGAGGGTCTCTGCCTGAGATATTGCGGTCTTCCATCGGTTGCGGCCCCTCGCCCGCTCCCTCCAGCTGTCAAGAGTAAGCGCTCTTGCGTCTGCGTCTGTAACCGCCTGGTCCCTGTAGCGGAAGTTCGGTCTTCCTTGTTATCTCGAACCTGGGGGCTTGGATTTGAAATTTTTCTTGTCTGAAGCGTTGTTGTCCATTCGCTCGATGTGGCTGAGCCAGTGTAGCTGACGTGTTTTGGCTCCTTGGACTACATCCATATCTTGGTACAGCTTGTACAATTCACGATTGAATCTTCTACTCCAATCGCCCCCTTCACATATAAGACCAAATGTCTGTCGAAGAATTTTTCTCCCGAAAGTGCCCAGTATCAATTCCCCTTTTTACTGATCGTCCAGCACTCGGCGTCATAGAGTAGAACTGGTAAAATTAGCGTTTTGTATAGCGTGCACTTTGTCCTTCCAGAAAAGAGTTTTGAACTTATTTGTTTGGCCAAACCGAATTGGCAGCGGTTCGCTAAAGTAATTTTTCGTCGGATTTCCACTAAGGTGTCGTTCGTGGAATTAATGTTTGTTCGGAGGAAGGTTAACTCCTTGACAACCTCGAAATTACTGCTACCAACAGTGACGTTTTGCCTAGGTGATGGACAGATGAGGATTTGACTATTGATAGCATATATTTCATTCATTCACTTCAAGATCAACACGTTTTGCCTGTTCATCAATAGCTGTGAATGCTTCAAGTACAGCTCTCTTGGAGCGGCCCATTATGTTGGTGTCGTCCGCATAGCCAAGCAGCTTAGAAGACCTGTTGAAGATAGGGCTTTCCATGTTAACACCTCTCTTGCGCATTATCTTCCTCAACACTAGTTTGAAGAAATCACATGATAGCGCATCGCCTTGTCTGAACCCTGTGCACGTCTGAAATAGCCCGGATGAGCTGTTACCCATTTGCACATTGCACCGCGTATTTTGTAACGTCATATGGCATACCTGGATCAGTTGTTTCGGGATCCCGAGTTCCGACATCACTAATAGAAATTCTTGGAGACTTATGCTATCATAAGCGGCTTTGAAGTCGATGAAAAGATGGTGGGTCTTGACTTTAGATTCGTTGTTTTTTTCCAGTATTTGCCTCAATGTGAAGATTGGGTTTATCGTTGATCTGCCTGGCCTGAAACCACACTGGTACGTTCCGCAGAAACGTTTTAGACACTCACATAGTACATTGGATAGAATCTTGTAGGCAACACTAAGTGCGGATATGTCTCTGTAGTTCTTACAGGACATAGGATCGGCTTTTTTGTAGCTTGGAAATATGTAGCTAATTCATCATTCATCGGGCATACTTTTCTCCTCCTTCACTTGGTTGTGGGACATCAGGACATCTCCTCTATATTTGAAGAGTTCCGTTGGTAGGCCACCTGAGCCCGTAGATTTGTTGTTCTTAAGCTTTTGGATGGCTTTCTTAACATCTTCAGTACTGGATGCTGGGGCTGAATCTTCATTAACTGGTCTCATGCTTCTTTGTTCCCCTGTCTTTTCCTCTACATAATGCGCACTTAGCAGTTACTGGGAATGCTGTACTTAAACACGTCTACAATTCCCTGTGCTTCAGTGACTAGGTTCCCTTCGGTGTTTCGAAGAGCTTACGTGTCGGTCCTATAACCAGATGCCAGTTGCTTGGCTGTTTTGTAGTACCAGCGGGTGTTGTTGGCGGTGCTAGACTCTTCGAAATACTTGAGCTGAGAGGCTGCAGATGCATTTTTCTTTCTGCGCAGGGTTCTTATTCATTCCTTCTCTTTTTTTTGAGAGATATTCGGCCTAAAAAAACAAAAATATTAAAAATACAACTCATAGTATTTGGACATTGTCTTCCTATATTCAACATCAATGTGCCGTACATCAATGAAAAGGTTATGCATGTACTTAATTTTATTATATGGCCGTATGTATAGTATACCCAACAAGAATAAGAAAATAGAATTTTCAAAACATGGGGCCCCTTATGTAAACATTCCCCATGTATAGGTACCTACTTGGTCTTAAACGATATTCCGCTTCTGATAATTCAGAACATCCGAAATCCGAGTGCGAATAAAAGATGTTTTTCATCCTCTGTAGCAGCATACTCAGAGATGATCATGACGACATTATTAAAGGGCACCCACAATACGATATCATGTCTACCCACCATAAATGTAGACATATATTTCAATTCGTGTCTTATGCATGCAGCTGCCTATACATTCCCTTAAACTTAATGATGGTTTTATGTAAATACAAATTTGATTTGTTTGATTCCATTAATTTCCACGGGTTTTATTCTCAAAGAAACGAAGAGTAGTTTTTGGCTTGGAAACTTTCAGTATAGTGTCACCTTTGTGTGTTTGACTTCATTTCAGTGTAGGTACTTTTCGATTGAATTATTTGTTTTTATATGTTTCCATTGCAAATCAGCTTCTGAGTGGTAGTTCATGGTGGCAAGTAGGTATCTGCACTTAATATCCGGACTATGGTACTGATATATGTACTGGTTGTAAAAATAATGTCAACAATCACCATCCACTCCAAAAGTGTAGGTAGGCATACTTAATTGCTTCAGCATCAGCATGATGGATTTGATGTCCTTTAGCTTGCCTCGCACAAAGGGTTTCGATATAAAATGTCGATTTTTTTTATTTTTCTCAGAAAAAATTGATTTGATATAAATTTTAGTAATGACATAATTCTTAGTCTGAAAGGAATTGGCATATGTTTTAATGTTTTACTTAGGTCCATAGTCTTCCATTGCGAGATAGTCCTTTTTCAGGGTTTAACCCGATTTAGCACATAAAAATGTTTTTAAGTCAATTTAAATTTCGAGTTATATATTTTATTTTTGACAGATGCGTGTCAAACATCTACTAATATCAATGACGGTGTTCCACATGGGACTGAAAATCTGGATTTTTTTCAGTATTCACATCTCGTTTCCACTCCTTCATTTCAATGAAATGTAAATACTTAAGCTATGATTAGACAGTCAACGCAGATTGTCAACGCGTTGACTTTCTGACGTCAAAATGACGTAAAACTCTGTCCCAAAGTTGTCTTGTCGTGTGATCTTCAATGTAGAATACTGTCCATTCGTAGACGGCTGCGTTGACACTCTCGTTGACACGAGTTTAAGGGTCAATGCGTTGATTTTTTTCGTTGGACGTTTAATCACCCTTTCAACGCGGTTTGGACACTTTGACAGACTACTCACCAACGCGTTGATTGTATTCCTACGTTGACACGGTGGATTTTTCTGCCAAGTCAACGTACCCTTTTAATACATCGACAGTTAATGGCTTGACAGATGAGGGGACGAAATATTTGACGGCAATTTTTTAGATGTTTTTTAATCCATCGACATCGCAGCCAACCTTCATATGAATTTGACAGTTGATGGCTTGACAGATGGAAGACAAACTATATTTTTGCAGCAACAGTATATATTTTGATGCAAGTAGCGAGTGTCACCCAATTGCCCTTAGATCACTTTTTCCGGAGCAGTAAGTTAAATAGACTTACAAAATTTATGATTTTTAGAGGTTTTTTATCCATCGACTCGCAGTGTTGCCACATTTTTCAAGACGAGTGGAGCCCAATTTGAAGAATCTTGGAACCTAAAATAGCCCCAGTTATAAGTTATGTACAAAAATTAGTAAATTCACTTCAAATTTTAATTTTTTTTCATTTATTACCAAATACCAAAGTTATAACAATTTAAAATTTTATTAAAAATTATAAAACTTTTTTCGTCTTGGTGGCATGCTTAACGGTAAAATAATGAGCTAAAATTGAGCAGGAATTTTTTTTATTTGTTTGGAACACATAAGAGGGTGCGTCATTTAAAGTAAAACAATAACCCTTTTAAGGACCACCCTGATGTACTTATATAGTTTACAAAATTCACTTAAAATTAAAACTCGTAAAGTACTTCCAAAATGTTCTTCTATCTATGATTTTCGAAGTCTTTGGATAAATGTTTTCACTAAACAAGCCAAACATACTTACATATTTTTAGTCACTTCAAAGTTCTTACCACATTTTCCAGTCAACTGAATTGCGGTTCGAACTCGAAATATTGCGTCAAGGTTCCCTATCAGAGATTATCAATAATTATATATTGATAAATCTTTGGTTAGGAATTATCATTATTATTATATACACTGTACGTACAGTGATCAAACTGAATCAACTGAGAGTTCAAAGTGATGTTACAAGCAAATATTTAAATGTAATAGATTTTTCAGAAGTTTAAGGTTCTCATCAAGGTAAATGGAAAATAAAAAAAAAACTATTTCTCTGTTAATATTTTTAAGGAGACTAAAATCGCCCAATTTAATAACTAAATTGCCCAAATTTGGATTTATCGCAAATCACAATTTGATAAATTGGTGATAAAGAGCCCGTTATAGCAATCCTGTCGACTCGTAGCCATCCTTCAAGGGAATTTGACAGTTGATAGCTTGACAGATGAAAGACGAGCTATATTTTGACGGCAAAGGTAAATTTCGATTAAAATGTCACCCAATTGACCTTAAATTATGTACTTTTTCCCGGAGCAATAAAAGCTGTTTTTTAATCCATCGATATTGTAGCCATTCTTCAATGGAACTTGTCAGTTGATGACTTGAAAGATGCGGGATGAACTATATAAGTGTATTTCGATCTAAATGTCACCCAGTTGCCCTAAAATCACTGTTTTCCTGAGCAGTGAAAAAAACTTCAAAAATTTCTAATTTTTAGAGTTTTTTTTTAATCCATCCACATTGTATTGTTCGATAACACCACAATCAATGTCGTATGATCGTCAACGTAAAAATGGTTCAATTTTGTTCTTGTAAACTCCGCGTCAACATTCATATGTTTGGATGTGGTCAAGCAGTGTAATCGTTAACGTTTCACGTTTTAAAAAGTTGACATCAGAGGGTACCAAGTGCGTTGACACAGATAACTCGTTAACACATTTTGGGACAACATTGACCGAGTGCCGTCATTTGTGTGATCGTAAACGTTTCATGCGTTGACGCAGTCTTCGTTGACAGTATTCTGACGTTGATTCTAATGACGTTAAAGAGTCAATGCGTAGACCATTTGCAAAGCTTAAAACATTAACATTAATCCAGTTTTTCAGCCCCAAACAAACACGAAATTAGTTAACAATGTGAACACTATCAATAGAAATTGCCCTTTCCATATAGATACAAAACATTGTACAAGCATCTGCCAGAAATACCTTTTCAAAATTCAGTTTTTAATTTGTGAAGTTCAGTCGCTATATTTGGTGAGATAAGACTGAAATGATAGTTCTTCCAAAGCTTCCGAGATCCGAGGCCAAACGTAATTAATGATTACTGATTAAAATTTGGTGGATTTACTTGGCAAGTTTTCTCTTAAATACTTACTCAATCACAAATTTAAAATGTATGAAAACTTGACCAGTGAACCCACCAAATTTTAATCAGTAATCATTAATTACCAAATTTCTGTCATGATTTGGAATTGTTTCAATATTACTCTACTTAAGATATTTGATATTAAACTTCATGAACTTAAAACTTGGCATATATTTTAAATCTCATTACTTTTTTTGGCTGACTTTTTACGCACAGGTTTCTTGAACACATAAGAACTTGGCTCCTTTTTTAACATTTATGTTTTTGTTGTGATTTCTTTTTCACGAAGTTGGAGTGCTTAAGGAGAACTACTGCAAACTCCAAAGTGAAAACGACATAAGTTATCCGATTCCGCTTAGACAATATTGAACGAGAATGAGACGAGGTTTAACAAAGTTTCATAGTACTCACAGTGCACTGCATCGAACAAATCAAGTGAAAACATTGCTGTTACATACAGTTTGTTTCTGAATACAGAATTGAGTTACTAAAAGAAAGTAATTTTCGGCAAATTAAGTTTTGAATAGTTACGATGAAAAGAAAGATATTGTCAGCTAGTTTAGGTATTGAAAAGTTTCGATGAAAAGAAACACTTTTAACTTAAGAAATGAAATGAGTTCAAAAGTTAATGCAGGGGCAGTCGAAAATAACCTATGAATACTTACTTTGCCTATACTACATACATTCTTTATTTATGTCATAATAGAAGCTTAGATTCCTTCAGGAAATGAAAATAACCTTTTCTGATAATTAGAACACACAAACAAAAAATAATCGGCATCCGACGACGTTTCTACAAGAACCAACCTAAAAATGAAATAAAGTTTTCCAATAAATTCTCATTACCAATAGGGATCTGCCTGCTTATGTCAACATTGCAAAGGAGAGCAAAGAAAAAGTATTTTTTTTAACAAGCACGATTCTTATAGAGTCTCTTTTATGCTTATATAAGCTTCATTCTTTATAATATTTACTTATTCCTTTCTCCAATGGTAAATCCGAAATTGATTGGATCGTACATTGTTGTCGTAATGAAGACATCCTCCCTCGTGCAGTTCTCCCGAAAACAACAAAACAAGAAGAAGGAAAACGGAAATAAAACCCATAACATCGAATGAAGTAGAAAATAACAATAACAACAACAAAATTCAAACTGCTGCTGCAGAAAAAAAGGATGAAAACTGAAATCAGAATAAACCATCACAATAAACCATCAGAGAATATTTTTTCTCCATTTTTATTTTGCTAAATCTTTCCTATGCCGGAAATCGCGGCTTACGTCAATGTGCAGTCTAGGGCTCTTCTCCTCTATTGGAATGTTTAAGAATTTTTATGATGGTGATCCGACATGTTGGTTCAATATAAAGACGCGCACACAACGCGTCAACATCTCTGAAATTCTAAAATAAACTTCATCTTTGTGGGGGCGAGTTGCGGTTTGTGTTCCTTGGTTTGTCGAAAACTGCTCGCTGATGGTGAACTCGAACGTTGTCATTATACGTTATGCTAATTTTAGGCATTAGCATCTTGTTTTTTTTTGTTGTTGTTGCTGTTTTCTTCCCTTAGAAATTGGACTTGAAACAGTATAATCTTCGCATTTTCAGAGATTGTACGCAATGTACAGCCTCTCGGTGGGATACCATTAGGTGGACTTCAAAGTGATTTCAGAAAATTTTCTATTATATGTTATTCATTCCTTTGTTTATGAACTTGTTCGCACCTTCCTTCTTCACTATTGTAGCATTAGCATTAGCATAGTTTCACTTGCTCTTTGGGGCAAGTATTGGTTTCGTGTCCAATACTAAATTTGAAGTTTTAACACTTTATTGGACTTCATAATCGTAAGGTCAGATTCGATTAAAACCTAGACATTTTTTACGGGTCGTGTTGTCTCACACAGTCCATGGGTAGCACGCGATTGGGCATCTCGATACGTCACAAACAAAAAAAAGTTAACATCTCTTTATTGACCTAAAGCCCACAAAGCAATTCCAGAATTTATGGTGCATCTGTTTTCACTGTTTATCGAGCTAGAACCTAAATTGGTGATCTTATTTGTTTAAAATTTGGTACAAAGCATTTTTATGTATAGTCCTGAAGCGCCTAGTACCGTCATACTAGACAAAAAATGCGAGGGCATTACAAAAAAACTACAAACAGCTTTTTAAAGTCCTTAGGTAACAGATTTCTACGATTGTCTCTTAAAATCGCCAAAGAATTCTATCGGAGAGAAGCAAATTGCCAAAAAGTGTGAAATGGTTTGGTGGTAACTTTTGGAACTTTTGTTTGTATCTGACATCTGACCTATTTCTCAACCTGGCATTTTTGAGACCAAAGAATTTTCGCTCAAAGATATTTCCTGGGAAGGATTTATTAGAAAGGAAAATGTTTTACTCTTTGGCGAGCACTCTCTTCTGCCAAAAACAAACCAATTTTTGGAGTGTGGAATAGAAATTGGTTAAATTTTGGCAAAAAAAAGTAACATTGGCCGTTTTGGTCAATGTTTGGAACAAAATTAACGTCAGTAAAAAAAAAAGTACGTATACAGACACTCAAAACTACCTTCATTTTGTACTTTAAGATTTGTATATCTTTTAAAAGCCAAAACAAACTTTATATTTTTGGAACCATGAGGACATGAAACTTTTTTGTATAAGGCCAATTCCTTCAAACACTTATGTTTGTATGTATGTCGGCATTTACATTACCCGATTTTTCCAGTACGATTTTTCCCAAAATCATGTGAAATGTTTACATGAAGCGATATGAAACGATTTTTCCAGTCCAATTTCTATTCCTGTCCTCTTCATACTTTATTACTGTCTCTTTCATTTTGCATTCAGAGGTATGTAGATGGCATATTAGGACCAGCGTTGCCTATTGCATTTTTTTTTTCTCGTAAAACACATCTACTGGCAATCAAATACTTTTTGGTTTAACAAAAAAAAAATTTAATTCAACAAAATTAAACCCACAAATAATTTCATCATCATTGTTGTTGTTTTTTCTCCTGAAACCCAACCTTTAAGTGCCTTGCATAGTTTGCTACACAAACTATGTATGTATTTTCAATCACTTATATGTATTATTAATTTCTTCTTCGAAAATACAAATACAAATTTGGAAATGCATATCTACTGCGAAAAAAAAAAATAAATCTAGTTACTGCATTTTCTTTTTGGATCAGCTTCGGAAAATTCTCCGATTAGTGGCAACGCTGAACACACAAGACTCTGGGAAAAGTATAAAAGAGAACGCAAACATACTGGAAAAATCGTGTGAGTTTGCCAGGAACGGATGATTTGGTCCTTACCCCTCACTTTCTACTCCCTTCATCTATGAACAAAAGATCGTCTGAGGAAAAATCGGGTGGTGTAAATGGGCACTAAACATTTCAACCGATTTTGGAAAAATCGTACTGGAAAAATCGGGTGGTGTAAATGGCGACTATGAAGGTTGGGCTTGCAATACAGGATTAACCTTGACCTCAACAAAACCCATACAGCATAGCATAGCACATTACTCAGTAGCAGTACCTCGTGGCATAATGGTTACTGAATTGTCATGCCGAAGGTCTGGGTACGATTCCCAGCCGCTGCCACCTATAAAAAAACAAAATTGTTTTCCTCTGAGGTACTGCCTCTTGCGATGAATTGACAAATCCTAGAAGAGTATACTTGTCAAGTGCTTCTCATCTAGGCGTTCGGACACGGCTAAAAATGGCTGCCTGGCAACTACACGCACACATGAATGGTCTTAGAGTTGTAAGTCACTAGGCCCTGGTTCTCCACGAGCTATGTCTCTTGCGTCACCAAGTTTGATTACATTACTCAGAGTCAGAAACAAGCAAATAAAAATAAGCTTAAGTTAAAAATTTATTTATTTAATCTTCCCTAAATCCATATAATTCTCCATCAATTTTCAAGCTTATCATCAACGTCTTTCCAAGTTTCAACTCACATTTATATAAACATACACCTACTAATACAATTTCAAGGCCATCAATCCAAAGTCAAGTATAAAAAATATTTGTCATTCTTTCGTTACATAAACAACCTGATGACAAATTTGCGGACACTCGAAAGAACATTACAGCTTATGCAATAAAATTAAATTGATATTCATTCTTCTTTTCTTTTTCCTTTTTGAATTTGACATTTGTATTTTAAGCAACAACAACAATGTCCTTCACCTTCCCTCAACTGCTACGCCATCTTTTCATTTGGTTTTAAAACAAAGTTTATATACCTCTACCTATCTACGTACAATACGAGTATTTTTTATGTTTATTTTCTTCAGTAACTTTTCAGGACATTCAATTACTGTGTCAACCAAATGAACATCATCAGGGGGTGCATTTTTGTGTTTACATTGCGATTGCGTTGTTTTTCATGAATGTTTGACAAATTTTTGGACATTGATTTAAGGATTAAAGGAAGTAACAGAAGATTAACTTAAATATTTGCATATAATCAATTGATTGGACGAAAAGGGAACTTTTCATTATCTACTCAATATATCGGTGAGGTGTATGTGTAGCAGGCACGAGGCGTGACTTTTTCGGAAGCGGAAGCACACAACTTAAAACTCAAAAAATAAAAGTCCTTTAATTTAGAATTTATATCATACCGCTTTTTTGCGCCTAATAATATTATAAAGAGTATACAAAATGTATTTCCTCTAGCCAAAATAATTAATTTGAAACACTCTTTGCTATGCATTTGCAGGTACTCATAAGCATTAAGCAAAACGCCAAAGCAATCACAAACAAAACAATTCGCCCAAAAAACTTAATCAAATCAAAAAAAACACCAATCAATGCATTTCTTATGGATGAAACACTATATACGATTTGCATTCACACACACACAATCACAACACCGAAGATCCAAAGTATAAAACTAAAACTACCCCTTTTTCAATAGGAATGTGCGGCAGGAAACGACTCAATACTTCTTTAGTTTTGCTATTGAATTTTCATAATGAATTCACTCAACTCATTCTTCACACGTTGGGCAAACAGAAAGAAATCATCAGATTTTACTTTGAATTTTGGACGGAATTTGAGTTAAGACATTGTATATAAATTCTATAGTAGTCTCATGAAGAAAAAAAGCTCGTGGCCATCTATGCGTCCAAATGTAAAACTAATTTTTGCTAAGGGATCTCGGTAAGGCGATCACAGCGAACCTATCGACCAAATGTCTACCTACAAAATCGTGTTTCATGAGAATACTATAGATTGGATATACAATGGTTAAGAAGGTAAAATCAGAGAATGCCAAGCTGTTGCGCATTCTAGAGCAAAAACTCTCGTATAGTATTTTATAATGGAGAATGGAGTGATGTTACGCATTCTCAAATGGCTTGGCTTGGCGTATAATGGAAATTTGTGGGTTTGGTTAGATGATGTGCGGATTTAAGCGTTGTTTTCGTGAGTGATTTTATTAAAAGATAATAATCATTTCCCGTGATATGTAATACCTAATATTGGGAAATAATTAATTAATATAAGAGATAATTTATTAATATTAGATATCAAGAAAATGTAAATCGTTGACATACTATAATAATAGGTCAATGATGTTAATGTATTTAATGTATCTACAATTTGAATTTTCGAATATTAAAATTCTTTGCTATGAGCATTTTGTGAACTGTCTTACGGAAGCACTCATTCCACTCAATATATGGACGCTTCGTCACTGATGTGTAGGTGTATGATATTGATTTGCGTTTTTTAATGTATTTTGATCGTTAAAGACATCCTTTTTGTTTACAATGTACTGAAAGTCCTTCGAATTTATTGTAATATCTTTTTGAGTGTTCAATCAAAATCAATACTGTATTAATAGGTTGACACTCGCTTGTTCAGACAGACCATTGTGGCAAAGACTAGAATTAGTATACATATAATTATAACGTTAAGTGATAGGACTATTGTCCTTGGTATTATTGATTGTTTAACTATGCTTCACCGGTTATAAAATGGACATTTTCCGGTATATTCAATAAAGCTTAATTCTAATGTTTGAAAAATCTATTGTTTACAAAATGAAATATTTTGAATTATAAGGTAATTTTCTAAATATCAAAAACTAAAGTGATCGCTAAAATAAACTATTGTCGTTTTGACGATTGCTCTCTCCATGATAAAGATAGCTATCATCAAAACGACTCAGTTTAGCCTATTCCACCCATGTCATGCACACATAATATGTACATTGTACAATACATACATATCGATACCTTCCCGTAAGAATGTATTAAGCGCCATTTCAAAAATTTTAAAGGCATCGAAAAAAACCTCTGGTCCAGTTATTTATTTATGTATTTAATAAAATAAAAAGATTTGGAACGGGATTTTCAACTCAAAATGCCTCTAAAAATCTGTGTATTACAAAAAAAATCCCAAATAAATATCTGAATAAGAGGTATTTTAAAAATTTTATTTAAAATTTTGAAAATGTCGCTTAGTACATTCTTACGGGAAGGTATCGATATGTAGTTGCTCTACTGAAACTGTTTTAGTCCTAAAAGACTTTTTTCGAAAGCGATTCGTTAAAATATTGTTGCCTTCCTTTTAAAAATTCGTAGGTCGAAAATAAAAATTTTTCAGTAAACAAAAACCAATTTATGTATATATAAACAAAATATAATAATTGAATTTCTTGGAACTAAGAAGACTTAAAGTAGTTAAAGAAGCCAAAAGAACCATATGATAAAAGTACGAAGCACTTAAATTTCATTTGAATTTACGAGGTTTTGCGAAAATTAGTAATTTTGTAAAAACTCATTCAATGCATTATAAATATAAACAAAACTCCTTATTTTCGTAGTTTTTATTATGAATTGGATTGAAAATACCTTCATGTGAATCAATTGTTAGATCTCTTGTTTTGTCAGTTATTGTAAACTAGTATGGAACTAGTTTAAAATTTTATTAATGCTAAGTTAAAAAAAAAGTCCATTAAAATTTGTTTAACAAATAGATTTGAATTCTTTTGGTTCACTTATGTTTGTCGGAATCGGAACGAAGACTTCGTTATTTCAATAGGAATCAACAAGAAGAATTCAATAACTTTCACAAAAATTTCGATGAACAGCTATGTATACGTATTAAAAATAGTTTGCAGCGATTGCATTTTTTTTGTATAAATTATTTGTGCTCATTTTAGCTTGGAATTTTGATTAAAAACTTCTCCTGTCCTAGCTAAATCTCTGTTTCCTCACTGACAGATAATAGAGTATGGTATACTATCAGCAATTTTCCAGCCAGCAAAACATAAAATCCTTTGTCTATAGTTTTCAAAACATCAAAGATGTATCGCAAATAAAACGCCTATGTTGAAATGGAGAGCAACGGCATCAGTGTTGTAGCCGTTGCTACATCCGTTTAAAATTCTTTTCTTGTTTTTCTGTGTCCCTTACAAAGAACCTCCTTCTCACAAATATGTACACCATAGTTCCTAGGTACCTATCTGTAGATAGTGTGATGTAGAGTATACTCTATGTTCTAGAGTAAGAAGTATAGAGAAATCGCGCTTTTCAAAACATCTCTTGCTTTGTGACAGATGACATAAAATGAAGTGATTGTTGGGTGAAAACTTTTTCATATTTTTCTTTTATTTTTCCCTCCTTATAAAATATAGGCATCTTTTTATTTGTATCACCATTAGAGTTGGATCGGAAAAAAAGAAATCTTTTTAAAAAGTTTTTATTTTTTTTTTAAACACTTTTCTATGGATCTTGAGCTAGTGATGGTTGCATTGTTCAAAACTCCTTATGAAATTTTAATGCGAACATCTTTATTGTGGTTGTGCCTTTTGGTGCTTTAAGTGGTAAAACTTTAAGAAGACCTAAGGCTAACAATAAGGAGAGAGACTAAGAAAAAATAAAAAGAGGTCATCAAAAGCTTTCCGCTACATTAAACGGGCTTACTTGATTTTGGTTCCCTGGAGATTTGGTATCCAAGTTGAGAAAAAAAGAACAACACAACAGAGCACGGATGAACTTTGAAAGCTTAAGTCTCAATAAACAGAAGAAATGAAAGCAAATAGCTTTAAATCTTGAAACTTCAAGGAAGTTTTATGATTTATGAACTGTACACAGATAGTTATATTATACATTGTTATATAAAAATAGTTATATATAAACTTATTATAAAATCCTTAACCTTCAAACGTGAGCCCTGTTCGATTTCAATTTCGACTTGTTTTTGCTTCTATTTGCCCTCAAAACATCAAGTTTAAGAGCTAAATTTAAATAACTGTTTAGCGTGTAAGATGATAAAAATGCCACTTAATTTATTTTTATTTTTTTATGGAAAGAGAAGTTTTTGCTAAGTCATTTGAGGCCTACAATTTTATTTTAGTCTTTCATTAGTTGTTTCTTAGCTTCGAACTTTTAAGTTGCATGCACTGTTTGTGATGAGTGTTTGTACATATTATCTAAATTCAAAGACGTCATGGAAAGAATTCACTACTTTATTTTTATTTTTGAATTAAAAATTTTTCCGATCAAAATTTATGTTTTGAAAAACACTGATTGCAAAATTCAATAATTAGGGAAGTCTTTTTAAACACAATCAAAATAGTATTTTTATGATGATAGTAGGCTCTTTTGGTCAATTCTTAAAGAATGTAAGTAAAACAAATTATTTCATCGTCTCCCAAAAAAAAAGTTAGGTACACTTAATTCCAACAGGAAGATGTAAGGACTAAGAAGTGTAAGACAAAACAAGATAAATCGTTTCAGATAGAGTTACATATATTTCCTCCAGTTTAAATAGAAAAGAAAATTTAATATAAAAATGGAAAAGAATTGCCAGAAACCAATTCATATTTTGTTTTCAAATGAAGTATTTTGTTTGTATAGAAAGTATTTTCAAACTAAAAAATAAAATAAAAATATGTACATCCGTTATTTTCAATTGAAAATTTTACGTTATATCTTAGATAGCACATCAGTTTTGTGTCAAATGCAAAACTCAAGATACTTCAAGTATTATAGTTGTTTGATAGTTTTTTTTCTTTAAAATACTTTCTTTTTATTTAGTATTTAGTTTATTCAAAATACATACAGTGAAGGAAATTCCCATAAAAACACATGGATTTTACTCATGTGACTTCCAATTAAATTCAGCCTTGCTGTCTAATGGGCTGCATCTAAAGGTGGCTTCTTGGATCTTTTTTTCTTTTCTGCTACAAACAGGCAAGTCAAGTTTGGCTTTAATTTAAGAAGCAAACAGCTTGTGTCTGACCGCTTCACGTGAAATCATTCGAACTTGACCGGCTGTTAGTCGGCTAGTCGGCAAGTAATTCGCCCTTGGTGGCACTAGTCGGCAAGTACAACGCCCTTCGTGGCACTAATCAGCAAGTACAACACCCTTGGTGGCACCATTCAGCAGGAACTAAGAATTTCTTCGAAATTAGGCCACCTGTGGGGAAAAGCCTTAATTAGAATTAGTTGGACAATCTCTCCTACCTAAATTGGCCTTTCTAACGAAACCCCTTACCACTGGTGGGGGTAAGTTCCGTGGAACTTAAATTGACCGAAACGACTTGATTCTTCTGTGGCCGGGGTATAGCTGATCAGGTTAACTAAAATGCCGTCTGACGTTGAGTATGGTCGAAAATGTGCCTTTTATTCGTCCGAGCAGATCCACTTATTATATTTCCAGGAAAGACTGAGTGGGAACTCAGTCGAATTTTAAGAATTTTTCTTTTTTGACAAAGAAATAAAAATGAAATCAACTTCTCTCAACTTGTATTCTTATTTTATACATCAAACATATACACTGGCATACTCGAACTGTCTGTTTATCTGTTTATGTTTTATGGTATAGGGAATAATAAACACAAAACTAACGGTGTGATCAGAAAATTTTCAATTTTATTTAAACGTTTTGCTTTCATCTTAAAGCTATCTAAGATATTTGGAACCGAAAATTATAACACAAAATTTAACTTTTAATGTACTTCATTGCTAGGTAAGATTTCTACAAGAAGAAAGAAGCTTATTTTTGTTTATTTATTTTTAATCTTTTTTCATTAAATAAATGTTAAAAAAAGGATAACTCGATTTTTTTCAAAAACTCTCTTCAAATCGAACTAATTTTGAATTCCCGTAAAAATTCAACAAACAGGAAGCCGACTGTATTTAATCTAAGAATATAAAACATGTTGTTACGGATCCCTTGGAAAGCGTAACTGAATTTTTTGTAATACATATTAGTCTAATAGCCGACAGCAAATTTTGGGAGTGGATGTATAACCGAAATCGGAGTATGAGAGATTAAAGGTACATGTATCTTGATTTTGAATACATAGTCTAGCAGGTTTCGTTTTCAGCCTTTGGGATGGGTTGGGGGTTAAAAAGTTGTAGGTCCCCTTTTTTATTTTCAGGGTGATAACCTCTTTAGTTAATTAAAAAAAAAATCGGATATGATGAAATCTTGACGGTTCGATTAATTTAACTCAAGATATAACCATTTTACGTGAACCTTATTATCCCTTTTTGGGAGATTTTCAGGTAAAACAAAAAATCAACAAATTAAATCTCCACAAAAACGCCGATAAAGTTTGCTATTTATTAGATCACTAAAATAAAACAACAACAACAAATTAAATCTCCACAAAAACACGGATAAAGTTTGCTTAAAAAGCTTTACTCATGGGTCCTATTTATTAGATCACCAAGATAAAAATCTTGAAGCTTATGGAAAATGACTGAGCATCATTTCCTATAATTTTTAAGTGAATTGAAGTGTTAATGACCCTACCATTTAAATAGGAGAACAAGCTGGTCTTAACCCCCCACCCCGGCCAAAGGCTGAGAAAAAAAACTACCAGAATATTGTGTTCGATATCACGATACATGCACCTACAATTCCTCATACTCCGATCTTGGTTATATATGCACTCCATCCCAAAACCTTCTGTCGGATCTTGGTCTATATATGTGAAAACAAACGTTTTGCAATAAAAACATCAAGATCAGATCTTGACTAAAAGTATGAAGGTTTAACTTTTTTTTTTTCTATCAACTCTGTACTGTCAATCAAATTCAAATTTTTGAAAAATATAAAATTTTTACGAAATTCAAAATGTCCAAATTAAAATATTTTCAATTTCTTTTGTTTTTCAGATAAAGATTGAATAACGATTTGAATCAAAACCCAAAGAACAAATCTCATGTACTGGTAAGTAAACATTTTGTGTGACATTTTATTAAGATTGATTAATAATTAATCACAAATGCATACACAAACATATTAGAAAAGTGAGTAACTTTCAATAAATGTTCTTGTGGATACATATGTATGAATGTAGAACGAAAAAAATTAATGTATGTACATATGTACATACATAGAATATAGTTCAGCTATTTATACACATTCCTGATACTTTTGATTCGTTGACTTTTAAGTTTTAATTAATTCTTATTTTATTTTCTGTCATCATCAAACCTATAAACTCATTCACGATCTCCACAAAATAAATTAATATGATCACATTGGTGTAGATGAATATATCGTTACGTGCGAAGATATCATAGGGTGTGTCACTAATTGACTTCAACGTCAATATGTTGCTATTTTCGTAACGAAAAAATTCTTCACCCCAACTGGGTGCGTTTGATTTGATTTACCCACATTTGTTTAGAAATACTGCATCCGGTCCCATATCTAACGCCAACCTGTTACAGTGGAATCTTTTTTTTGCAATTCAGAGAAGTGCTTCTAGAAACTGCATTGGCAACAAGTAATGTTTAAATTCTTTTTATTTTCAAATAAGCAAAAGTATCTCTTGTCGTAATGGGTATTGACCTTTAACCTTAGTGAAAAATCGTTCAAGAGTCTCTCTTGTTAAAAAGAAAATTTTCTTTAACTTTGAGCGCCAAAGATTTCCAATCTTAAAAACAAAAAAAAATCCATTACGGAGAAGTTTAAACATTATCAAAAATAAAATTAAATAGACACAAACCATCTTGGCAGTTGCTGAACATCCCAACAATTTGAATTGCAAGGTCAATTTTTTAAGTTAAATCACGACTTGAATCAAAATATTTGGTGGGTTAACTCCAAGTTCACATTAGATTTATGTATATTGAATTTGTATCAGGATTTTACTCGAGTTTGGCCTAAAAACTCAGATGAACATTGGAAACTTGGTATTGGTTTTGGGACACCCTTTATAAAGATTCTTGAAATGCAAACATAAAAATCATAAAAATTTAATTCTCAAATTGGATCAATTGAATGCAATTCAATTTAATATTAAATTAGATTTAAACAATACACTTAACCTATCGCACAAATAAACCTTTTTAAAAATAAAATTGATTTAAATTATTTATTTCGAGTACCTATGTTAACTTTTTGTTAAAAATATAAAAGCAAACAAACAACAGATTAAATATATCTGTTCAAAGTATTAATTTTCACCATTCAAAGTACCATTACTCCCAACTCGCACTCATAGCTATCAACCACGCAGTTCTGTTCCATTGTCAACCTTAATAATAGCTCCAAGCAGAGAAATTAATTAATTATTCCGCTGAAATGACTACCAACTCAACTGGCATTAGTACGCTGCGCGTTAACTTTTGCTGTTTATCCACTGAACCGTCATTGTCGTTAATGGTAGCCGGTGGCCAGATAGTTGAAGCGTAATTATTGTCCTCTATTAAATTCCACTAATTTCATTAGGGGGCTCAGTAATATTTGCAATGAGTTTTTGTGCCTTCAACATTAATATACATTGATGGTATAGTGGTTAGCACTGATTACTATATAGGTTCAGATAGAAGGCAGATACAAAATGAAACATTGAAACTGCTATACAGCAGCCAGAAATCTGCATATCATTTAAGCAGTTAGTACCATCATTCTGTTTTTTATTGCTTAAAGGGCGTGGTTCATGACTTTGGCCAGGTAAATACTTTGCTCGTGATTATAAAAAACCTTTAAATAATTTAGTAATTAAATATATCAACGTCAACTGACAAACTAATTCTTGTACTAAAACGTGCGAGAGCTCTCCACTCATTCAATAATATTTAAAGTATACAAAAAGTTGTTCTTTATACTAGTTAAAAAAAAAACATAAATTATGGTTCATACCTAATTTATTTTGTTTTCCTGCATATGATAGGGCCTCGTAAGATTCACATTTTGGACCAAAATATTTTTTTTTCGGAAATTTAGCAACGTTATCTGCTCGATTTGTCAATCATTTCTTAAAAACTTAATTCTTATTTCACAATAACGAACGTACAAAAAAAAATTAAGGAAAATATAATGACAACATTAAAAAAGTACGTATACGTACATTTTTTCGCAGGATCACCTTCTTGATAATTATTTTTATTGCAAATATTTAAAAAATTCTTTAACACGATTTTTAAAATATTTGTTTTATACTCAACGTGAACTTATTTGATCTTAGACGAAACTTTATTTAGAAAACAAATTCGAAGGACGTAAACAATAATAAAATTAATTTGAATGGCATAATCTTTTCAATGAAAAATAACTTAAAAAATAAAATTGATTTGTGATCGTCATTTTTTTGTTGATGAATATACATACAAATATTCTAATTGAAGCTGTTGTGATGGCTATTTTAGTGGCGGTTCTTTAGTGATTGATAACACAGCCCATAATGCACAGTGGTTTCGGTTATATGGATATGGCGTGAAAATTGAGTAAAATCTGAACCATTTCACTGATTGAGGAATATAATGCGAAAACTAGCAAATTGAACTATTTGAATAAATTCCTGCTTACTGACACGCCCACTTAAAATATAAAAAAAAAAAAAAAACAATAAATTTCCCAAAATTAACAAAAGATGGGGTTGTGTTCTTGGATGATTTGTATGTTTATGCTCTTCTAAGTAATTCGTTCATTCACTTTTTGAGGGTTCTTACAATTTATTTTATTGCATTTAGATGTAGTCTTAGCTCAATAAAACCTGTATAGCCCTACCGATTTTGATAAATTTGTCAGACAAGCATGATAAGATAGAGTATAGGAAATTATTAAATATTTCCGTTAACTGACATGGCTTTTGTTAAAAACTTTTTCCTTGCGCTAACATTGATGTTAACGAGGATAAGGTCGAAAAAATCGATTTTCTCAAAATTAAAAAAAAAAAATGTATGAAAGTTATGTCCTTTTTATTTGTAAAATTACAAAAAAAAATGGGTTGGGGTTGACATTCTGTATGGGGTCATAATTCTGCTTTCAAAACTCTGCATTTAAAAATTCTGCATTACCCAAATTCTGGTTTTCAACATTCTGTTTTTCAAAATATTGGTTTTCATAACTGTCTGAGTAACTTCAAGGTTATCAATCTTGGAGTTCCCCAGGGATGTGTTCTTGCACCGATCCTTTTTTTAACATATATTAATTCTATTTTTGAACAACCTCTTGTTGGTGAAGTAACGGCGTTTGCAGATGATTGGCAATTGCATACAGATCCGTTAGGTTAATTGAACCTAGTGGCTGATTTAATTCGTGATGTGCACTTCTTGAGAAGTTGGTTTGATGAACATAAACTTCTTGTAAGCAACAAAACTAAACTACTCTCCGCTCTAATGTGACTCCAGACATTAATGTTATATTCCACTCATCGAACTGTGCAAGGTTTAATCTACACATGAGTTTGAAACTACGTCTCACTTTTTTAATGCTAATGTTTCTTGCGACGCTAACTGCTTCCAAATTGAAAAAGTTAACTATTTTAAATACTTGGGTGCTCTCACCGATAGAAATTTCTGCTGGTCTGAGCATATTTCAGGGCTTAAACAATATTACCTTTCAACAATCCGTTATTTTTATCGGCTTAGAAAGTATTGTTCTGATAACACTATGAAAACTGTTTATTATGGGATTTTTCAATCTCGAATGCAATACGCTATAAGCTGTTGGGGGGGGTGCTTACCGTATCAAAAAGAAGCCCCTAAAAAAAATGCACTATAAGAAAGGTCTGTAACTCATCCCACCTCTTTCTTTCCATAGAGTTTTTTAGGTGTACAAAGATTCTGCCTGTGAGAAAGTTATCTTATTACAAAAGGTTCTCGAGATTTTCTTTATTAGAGGTGGGTACTTGCAGAGTCCAATATCTGAAGGCTACACCCTACGCAGTAATTACCAATCCTTAGTTGCCGTTTCTTCTTTTCGTACTACAAGTTTTAGAAACTCGTATCATGTTTTCTCTTGCAAATTGCTTATAACCGTGACCTACCAATTCTATTCGCCTTTTTGAAAAAAGTAAAGCTCTGACTTTTTGATTCCGACCATAATGAAATTCAAGTTTTGTTGAGCTATATTGTTTAATCGTTGAATTGAATTTATACTGTCAGTGAATTTGAACTTGATTTATCTATTTATGATTATAAATAAATTAAATTTAAAACTTTTAAAAACGTGTTTTGTTTTGTTTTACTTTATTTTATTTTATTTGAAATTTAAAAATAACAATTTCCACAACTTAATTTTTAATTTATTGAGACGTGTTTCGGAGCTTTTACTCCATCTTCCGGCGAATTACAGCGATTTTGATTTATCTTGTTTTTTTTTTGAGCATGCATTTTGATTTAATTATCTCTTTAATTTCTTAACTTAACTTTTTTATATTGAACACCCCACGCTGCATTTTTGTACTATCTATGAAGTGGCATTATCTCTATTTTTTTTAAATACCAATGTCTCTAACTATTCTCTCCTATAATCACTATTGTAAATTTTGTTAGAGCAATCTTAAAATATATCAAATGTTAAAGTTAATAAGATGCGGATTATGATTAATAAATACAAAAAAAAATTCCTACCGTAAAAATTGTAACATATGTACATATTTTCGGTAGGATCAGGATTAATTAAGAACGACACGGGGAGTAGAAATTTCAAACATTTAAAAAATTTGTTGGCCAATACTTTGTGAAAAAATTCAAAGGCATGTTCTAAGAACAAAATGATATGAGAGGGGGTGTATTTTCCCCTCTTTTTTAAACGGGAGGGATACATTTTTATAACATTGACTTAAAAAAGATAAAAAGCTACTTAAAAACAACGAAAATACTTACAAAAAACTTTGCTAAAAACGATTATTTTATTATATAGCTAAATTATTAAGTTAACAATTTTTAAAAACTCGTTTGTAAATACAAAATGTTAGTACTTTTTTACGGTAAAAAGTAGTTAATTGTATTTTATCATTTAAAGTTGTTACTAGCTTAAAGTTCTTATGAAAATTGAAAATAATGAAAACTTCACTTAAAGAAAAAAAAAAAAACCTCGTGGCTTGATGGTTAGTGCGTAGGACTGTCATGCCGAAGGTGTGGGTTCGATTCCCAGCCGTGCCACCTAAAAACAGAAATGTTTTATTCGAGGTACTGCCTCTTGCGAGGAACTGACAAATCCTCCACTTGTGATGAAAAAAGTGCTTCTCATTTAGCCGTTCGGACTCGGCAAAAAAAAAACTGTAGGTCCCCTCCATTCCAGCCAACAAACACGCACACAGGAATGGTTGTGAGTTGTAAGTCACTAGGCCCTGGTTCTCCATGAGCTGTTGCGCCACCCAATTAATTTATTTATTTATTTAATTAGTATATTCAGAAACTAAACGAAACAATTATTTTATATAAAATAAAAGTAAATTTAACTTGCTACAAAAATGTGTTATTCAAATTTTTTCCAGAAGCACTAGGGTCTTATAATTACAGTAAAAATATTTTTTTTTTTAAACAAACAAGTAGTTTTCATAATTTTTAATTTTCCTAAAATCTGAATAACATCATTAAAAAACTAGTAAAATGTACTTCTTTTTAATGTTAAATACAAAACTAAAAATAAGTTAACAAAATTTTACAATTTTTTTAATTAATTTTGAGTCTACAAACCTCAACATATGAACGTGCCTTAAGATTATTTCACAAAGATTTGGCCAATAATTTGAAAACATCCTGTGTACTGCTTATCTTTGAGGAAACATTGTCTCTCATATGAAAATAAACACTGTATCAAATAGATTAAATTTGGATTTAATAAACCCAACCACCTTCCTGGAATCCCAACTTGCTCTCACTGTAGTACATCATGGTTAATACGTTGGACGGCCATGCCGAAGGTGCGGCTTCGATTCCTAGCTGCTGTCACCTAAAACCAAAAATGTTTTATCCGAGGTACTGCCTCTTGCGGGTAATTGACAAATTCTCCAAGAGTATATACTTGTCATGAATAAGTGTTTCTCATCCAGCCGTTCAGACTCAGCAAAAAACTGTAGGTCCCCTCCATTCCTGCCAACAACACGCACACAGGAATGGTTGAGAGTTGTAAGTCACTAGGCCCTGGTTCGCCACGAGCTGTTGTGCCACCCGATAAAAAAAAGCTGGCTGCCATGACGTCGCTGAAATGACCATGAACGAATACATTCTAAATTTTTCAGTTGTTTCTGGGTAAACTGAGCAAAAAACATTAACTATGTAGGACACTAACATTGTTTTCTCAATTGTATGATATTTCTACTCCCTGTATCTTTCTATATCTCGCTCCTATGGACAATATGAATGCAACTTCTTTTGTAGAAAATTAAATTTTCCTAATTTTTGCACACTTTTCCGCTAATGTACGATGTACTTAATTTTCAAAATATTCACAAAAAACTACAAAAAGGGACCTTTAACAGCCCTCTCCTGCCAGAAGCTCACGGCTCTGGACTGGGGACTTTTAGTGTGTTATACTTGGGGGTCACTTCTACCAAATAAAATAATAACCAAAAGAGCATGATTTATTGCATTTATTTTCCTATTTGACCGAAAAATTTGCTTGTTGATATACACTGCGTTTCATTCGTTAAATACAGTCTTTTTTCAATAGACTTTTTATGATTTTTTCTAAACCTTTTCTAACGAGGAAAATTCTTATAAATGAATTCATTGATGGTAATATGAGGAAAACCCTCCAGAATTCCCTCCAGGATTATAGTTCTTTAAACAATTTTATTCAGAAAATCAACGTTTATTTTTATGCCATTCGTTTAAATACACATCGAATATTATGGTGTTAGAGTCGAAAAAAGAAAAAAACTATGGTTCTATTTTAAACTTATTCCTTATTGATTGACATTATTTTGTAATTAGAATTAGTAGTGAGTACTACCTCCAAAATTTTCTATTACCTCCAAAAGCCTTTGGTGCAGTGGTCATAAAGAGAACCCAAATAGTCCAATGAAATCCCTTCTCAAGATGATTTATGGCTTCAAACTGCCTTCCCCTTTCGTAAATTTTCTGTGACAGCCAACCCCAAATGTTTTCCATTATGTTCGAGTCCGGTTTGGTGGCCAAAGCAAAAGTTCTGCATTCCGACCCTGAATCCAGGCTTTAGTTAATCTGGAGGTGTGTATGGGGGGTCTTCCTGCTGGAAAATCTAACAATGTCCACCAAACAATTCTGTAAGCTTGGGAAAGGCTCGGTCCAGTATGGAAGTTTCTGCTGTCATTCGTGACCTTTGGAAATCCAGTGAAACTATGCCGTAAAAGCTTACTGCTCCCCATACCATACCACCACCTCCTTATTTATGTCTTCTATCCAAGAATTATTTCCTCTTTTTTTTACATCATGGAAATAGAAGCGTTATAGTCTTCAGATTGAATTTATATTCGTCAGGAAACACGACCTGATGCCATTCCCTATCCCATCTAATTTTTTGCTTCGCAAAACTGAGCTGCTGATTTCGGAGAGCTTCATTAAGTGGTGGCTTTTTCATAATTTTCAGATGCTTCAAACTAGTGGCTTTCCGAATAATCCGATAAATATTTGATTTACTGCCTTTTACTCCGGTCTTTCCTTTGATTTTGCTGACAGATAAGCTTGAATTGGAGGCTTCGCGTAATTGTAAAATCGATGAAAAAATGTTTTATCTAATAATTATGTCACTTTTAGCATCTAATCATCAATTGTATTCAAACTACTGGTTTATTTTTCGAGGTGAATTTAAATGAATGAAACAAAAAAACTAGTTGATTTTATGACTGAAATTGGTCAAACAATTACAATCCCCTCAATCTCTTATAAAGATTAAAAATTCTTTCTGGAAGGTTTCCCTGAATGAACTCATTTATAAGAATTTTCCTTGTTATAAAAGGCTAAGCAAAAATCGTAAAACGTTTATTGAAAAAAGACTCCAATTTTAAATCCCTATTAGAGAGTTTTTGTCGTGATGTCGAAACCACTGTGTAATGGACCCTACAATATCCAATGTTTTGAACAGTTGCAAATGCAGTAGTTTGAATCGGCTTACGAGTTCGGAGGCACATATAAAATTATGTTTTAAAATGCAGATAATTCTCTGCATGTTCTATCGACAAGTGCTCGAATTTCCTCTCCAATTATGTATCATAAGTGATACAATTTAAATGAATGTAAGTTTTTTGATGGTGAATAACCAAGTATGTATTACAAATTTTATATGGGCGATAAGTTTATTACGAACACTGGAAAATATTACAGTATGTTGTATTAAGAGAGATAAAGTGCAGTTAATGACACTAATACCAATGTTCAGACGTCATCGCATTGTCCTACTTTCTGATTGTTATTACACTTCTACTGTCTTTTGTATCTCAATATTGTAATAGTTACAACACCAAGTACTATTTGGCTGTCGAAGACTACTTTGTTTCTGTCACGGTCTTCGTCTCATGCATAATTTCAAGTGATGCCATTTCCTTGAGTGTTCCCTGGCGATGATGTCGTGTGATTTCCCTTGAAGCATGAAAATTATCTGCTGCACCATTCTGTATGAGACGAAAGTTACAATCTGGCGATGGTGATGACGCTATACAACGACGAAGCTCATATCATCTGTAAGCTGTAACAGTTGGTTCCAGATTGCTGAAGCTTAAGTGAGGAGGTATAGTCTGTCACCACTTATTATGTAATTGCTATATCCAAATGCTACAATCAAACTTTTCCAAGACTAGTGTGTGCGGAAAACTTTTGTTTCAACTCCACCATAATCAGCCAATGGAATGAGCAACTTTTGCAATGTCATGAAATTGTCTGCTTTTGCTTTATTTTTGTGGCTGAAATATGTTACATACCTACTCGTATAAGTAGAGTTGACTTGAAAATGAAGCACAATTATGTACTTTCACTTAAAAGGAAAATTGATATTACACAATTGTTTTTTTCTTAACACAATCTGAGTTTAAAATATTGACTTGAACATTGATAGTCATAAGCCAACATTATTATTGGAATTGTTTAAAGCTCGTAAAGTTTCTTATAAATGTTCCTCCTAAGGATAGTAAACCAACACACATGGGATCGAGGAATCATAAAGCATTCTTCCTCTTAAAACCACCACCCATTCTTCATAAAATCTTTGAAGACTTTGCACCATTATATTATATAAAGGTATACTAAAACAATGAAGACTTTATTGAGCAATATAAGGATTCTCCACGAGAAGATAATAAATATAAAAAATTGCAAAACGACTCATTACAATTTTTATGACCAGTTTCACAGTACAAGTTAAAACTCTGATTTTGGTTTTATAGTTACATACTTGAGTTCAACAATAAATTGGGTTTCATAGTGTTGTTAATGGGGTTTATTTTCAAACGTGTGTGCGTATAACGAAGTAAAAAATATTCCTTCTAACTTATGTACATATTTCCTTAAAGTCTTTTTTATTCCAGTTCTTTAGAAAAAGATAGTCCAAACAATAGAAAACACAAACAGTAGTTTTCAATAACATTAAACAGTCTTCAAATAAAGGAACAACTGGCAACTGCGAAATGAATATTTCTAGCAAAATTTTTTCCAATATATGTATAGTATTTGATATAAGAGTATAGGACAAAAAAATACCAAGAATTACTGCAGTGGAACATGCGTAAATCCTACTTTAAAGGTCCATGTACTCTGTTTAGCTATATATGTCTTTCATTATTTACAGTAAAATCTTTATAGTGGTTTTCTTAGAAAATCATTTTTTAATTTATGTGAAATCTTTGTAACATCTTCGAAAAAAAATGGGATGCAATTTTGGATATTTTGTTTAAATTCAAAAATTTTAGTTTCAAAAAACTCATGCACCCATTTTTGAAATATTTTTTTTAGGTAATCAAAAAATTCCTTTTTTCAAAATGTTGATTTGCAAAATATTTTATATTTTCAAGGAGCTTTTGCATAAAATTTAAAGCCTTTTATGAGATAAAAACCAAAATACAGTAACAATTCTTGGTAATTTTTTTTACCAAAATATAGACTTTGCTTACTGTAGTCTAAAGATTTTTTTTATCAAAATTATTAGATCTGTTTTCGAGTTTATTCTTTAATAGTTGGCATTTATGCAAACAAAAATTTTGAAAATCGTTGGAGGAGTTTTAAAAAAAAGTTATTTTTATACGTACATAAAGTATATAGGTATGTATAATAGTTTTCACAACATCTTCAAACACAAATTTTGGTATACAAATTTTGAGTTGAATACATAAATATGTATTTAGTTTTGAAAACTATAATTATCAACTTGATTTTGAAATATAGAATTTTAAGATTTTTTAAAATTCACAAAACATTTGTTGCAATTGAGGAGTATAGGGACAAGAGGTGACATTTTCACTTTTCCAACTTTTTACTTGCGATTATAGGTAATATAAGGCAAGTTTTGGTTGGATTCGTGCAAAAAAAAAATTTTGAGATAACAATCAAACATGATATTACGATGATAGAGAACACCAAAAAAGTGGGTGGCACAATTCTGTCTGTCTGTCTGTCTGTTCGTCTACAGCCTAAACGGCTTGATCGATTTTCTTCAAACTTGGTACATAGTGTTTTAGGTGATTATGCCCACACGTTTTTTTTTTCATTTTTTTTTTAGAATTAAAAATAACGGTTACTGCCATACAATTTTTTTAGCAATTTTACATAATCGTATTTTTCTCAAAAACGGCTCGACAACTTTTCTTAAATAAAATTCAATAAATTTATTTTAGTAAAGGCTTTTTTTGGGTGGAAAACCATTTTTCAAAAATGGTTATTAATGGTACCTCCGAAAGAACAATTTTTTTGATTTTCGATTTTCTTCAAAACGGTACGACCGATTTCAATTATTTTTTTTACACAGAAGCTTCCAAAAAATATCAATAGTTTTGTGTACCGAAATTTTTGAAAAATATTTTTTGGATTTTTAAAAAATGTTTCAAAATTTTTTTTGTAAAATCAAATATTTCGAAAACGACATGATCGATTTGTTTGAAACTCGATATTTAAGAGTTTTTTAGTACTCTCTAAGATATTTTTAGAAAAAAATTTACATTTATGAAAAAATAACGGTACCTTCCATACAAAAGTTAAAAAAACGCAAAGGAAAATATTTTGTTTGCTTAAGAACGACTCCTACGATTTTGATTAAACTTTTTTATGTACTAAAATTAGTATGATCTACTAATTTTAATTAATAGTACCTGTCATAGAACATATTTTTTGATTTTGAATTTTCTCGTTATCGGCTTAACGGATTTAGATGAATTTTTTTATATACAAAATAAGATCAAATAATATTGCATATCAAAATTATCAAAAAAAAAGTTTTTGGATTTTTAAAAAACGTTTCAAATTTTTTTTTGAAAATTCGATATCTCAAAAACGGGCCGACAATTTTTTTTCAAATTTTGTTTTTATATACACATAAATATATACTTCAGATTTGCTTACCAAAATTTGTTCTTAAAAATGTTTTAAAAATTTTATATATACAAAATTAATTTTTTTAAAAACCGCTCCAACGATTTTAAATTTTTTTTTTCCCATGCAATCATATTAAATCAAGAATTAAGATGGCATTCTTTTTTTCCACATCAAACTGTCAAAAGAGTTGTCTTATCCAATTTAAATGTCGTATTTCTTATACTTCTCTACATTTTTCTCTCATAATTTCCATGTTTTTATATACAATTTTCTTAAGCCCACAGTGTCTTGAACATAAGAGCAAGTACGTGCGACCCAGTCGTGCATTTTATTTTTAATCGGATCTCAGAACGCTGAATTCTATCAATTGCCAAAAAGATTTATTCAAGAATAATTACATGTATCAATGAAAACTCAACTTGAAAAAGCATTTTCGGAACAAAAGGTGACATTTTTCAATTCTTTATTCAATAATATAAATTATTTACTTGGTTTTATTATTCCAAAACCTACTGAAAAACTAATAAATAAAACAAATTCAGTCTGTTTAAGTGCTGCAGCTAAGGAAAAAAATTGAGCACATTTTGTTCCTTAACTCCTCAATTGTATTTAGATATATTTTTTGTGGTTTCTGTATACAAAATATAATTAAATCTAATCAGCCAATAATAATTAAAAATAAATCCATAAATCCAAATCCAAATTACCGCTCTAGAGGAGGTACTGTTAATAGTTACTTGGTGTATATAGTTTTGTTTTATTTTATAGTTAACCGTTCAAATTTTAGCACACATAAAAATTGTTATCAGAAATTCAGAATTGTGGTTTTCGAGAAAAGTTAGATTTTCTTCATCGTTTTTTTTTTTTACTTTTGTATGGAAGGTACCTTTATTTTTGCATAACATTATTTTTTGAAATACTTTTTTATTTTAAAAAGTGATAAGAACCGTTAATTATCAAGCCTCAACAAAAGCACAGTGAACTGTTTTAAATGAAATATGAATTAAGTCTTCAAAATAAACAAAATTTTTTTTTTTTTCTAAACCAAAAAAATAAAAATATTGAAAAACAACGACAACACTAACAATGTCATACTATACCGTTTTTAAAGCCAATATCTTAATATCTTTATTCGTTTCCAAATAAACTTGATTTTGTTAATACTTTTTTTGAAAAAGTAAATATCTGTGGTGTTTGGGAGAAACATGATACTCCATTGTAAAATTTACTTCTTTGCGACCAGTTTACATCGAGCTAGAGCCTAAATGTGTGAACCGATTTTCTTTAAATTTGAAACATAATTTTTGAAAAATTATTTCGATAAATATTCCAAATTTGAAAAAAATCGGTAAACACGTTCAGGCTCTACCTCGATGTGAAGAGGACGTTAGGCGGCGAATTTTAAAATGGAATTATCATGTTTTTTCTAAACACCCATAGCGTTGTCTAGGCTTAAGACTTAAACGACATATTTGGTTCTCACTTAAACTTTGACTACACTTTGAACACCAACTTGTGAGGGAGCCAAGCCAACACTAAGTTTTCTATACGCTGGGTTATAACTACTTCTTGGGTGCAAAGCCGATCGTGAGACTCCTTTACAGGTGCTTATTCTATTATTTTCATTTTTAATTAAAAATTTTTAGCTGTGACTGAGACTTGAACATATATTTAGATGGAGAGTCTTCAAAAGCACTCTACGCGCTACTTAATGCTTAATATTCAATTAAACTTCGTATTGAAGAAAGTCCTCTAAATTGAATGTTAAGGTCATATTTGGACCGCGGACGCCTCCACTCCGTAACTAAGATTTTTTTTAAGCAGATTGTCACAGTATGGTTAAAAGAATGTTCTTTCATACCATCTTCAAACACCTTCTGCTTGCTTTCAAAACGTTAATAGTTTGATTTGAGTTCTGCACGCAAATTTCTTAAAATCTCAAAATTTGAATAATTCAGACAAATTTGTATATTTTTCTTTCAAATAAAGCTCACCTTATTTGAAATTGAATAGCTACTAAAATAAAAGTAATAGAGGCATTGAGGCATCCGGTTTTTTGTGTTTGATTAAGAATTTAAAAAAAGCATTGAATACTAAAAACTAAAATTTTACTCAATAACCTAAAATTACACTAGTTTACAAAATAAATAAAATTTTCTGTACATTAAGTGCCGCTATTTTATTCGTATAGATTTGAGTCCACTGATCTCGAAAATCACATTAAAAAAATTTTGTATGGATAGGTTTTCGAGATACGATTTTTTTAATTTTTTTCGAAAGTATTATTAGTATTTGGTGCATATCTTAATTGTGACGTATAGAATCAGCTTGGAAAGTATCTTAAATCAAACAATTTTAAATTTCCAACAAAAATAATTCTTATTTATCCCAATCGGTCAAGTACCTATAAGTACAATTAGCCGAAATCTTAAAAAAACATTGTTCTTTCAATAAAAATTGAGGTCAGAAATGTATTCTTTTGCAAAAGAAAAATATATACTACAAAAATATGATGATTTTTGAACATTCTACCCAAAGCCTGGTCTATTGCAATAAAAATGAGGCATTTACGGACAAAATCTATAGATAAATTCTTTGGTTATGACCATTTTTGTAGAAGTTAAACAATTCAACTTCTTCAATATTTTTTGGGACTTTTACCTTATACATTGCTTTAGTTTGAGTTTATATTATTTTTTTATAGAGATTCACCATCTCGAGAGAAAATATGTGTTTTCGAAATGATTTTGGATGTTGGAACGTCCTCTTTATTTTTCGGTATCCGTTTTTTTATGAGATAGCCTTGCTGATAAAAATGCCAAGTATGGTCAAAGATTCCACCAAAAATGCATCTTGAGATAAGTAGCTAATAAATTATGGTTGTTTATATATGTAAAAGCTACTATTATACACTCATCTCAAGATGCATTTTTGGTGGAATCTTTCACCATACTTGGCATTTTTAAATCTGGGCGGAAATTTCAACTGTGAATCCAAAAGAAAAGTAGGTTGGTAAATTCGCACCTATTCGAAAAAAACGGCCATATTATATAAATGTTTGATAGAAAATATAGAGCCAAAATATATTGTTTTGAGCTTACTAGGATTGCAGGCACTTAGGAACTGGTAGTGTGTTCGAATCTTCGAATATGGTTTAGGACACATGACAGATTGTTTTGTGACATACTCATCTGCCATCTGAAGCACTTTTAGCAATACCCATCTATTTGTTTGGGCAAAAATGACAACCAGTTACATGATTTGATTGTTTCTCCATGTATCTATATGGCAGGTACCGAATTTTATGTTAAGGCTTATAACAAACAAAAATTATTTCTGTAAAAAAGTCATATAAAAACACCTACGGTAGATGACAAAAACCCAGCTTTTTTGAGTAAACACACAAAATTCGTATTTCTACCGTTTTTTCGTTCTGGTATAAACACTAACATATGAGAACGCAAATCCAACTAAATAGTGACACCCTTCAAAAAAAAGTGAGTTTCATACTCGTACCTCAAAGTAATTTTAGAAAGAAAAAGTTAGACATTAAGAAGATCAATTTTGTAAGCTTTTTTGAACTCTGACTAAAGATACATTTTCGACAGGCACGATATCACTCAAAATATATTTTATACTGAATTATAACTTAAAAGTCCATTTTACCTGATAAATTAGGCAATAAAAGCATGTTATCACATTGCCAAACCAAAAGTTGTGGATTTTTTTTTGCTATGAATAAGGTTTAAGTAAAAAAAATAATGAAAAAATCGAGTTTTTGTTCTTGTATATAAATGGCATAACCTTAGCACTAATCCGTAGACTTTTTTCCGGAAATATCTCATTTTCCTTGGTTAAGTATTTTATTACTGTAAAAATTAAAAAACAAATTATTTCAATATTTTTTTAGCTGAAATAATAGATTTGGTGTTCCAGATTGTGCATTCCTTAGTGCATATAGGGCCTTAATAGTAAGGTACCTTCAGAAATATAGAACACAATATTCAAAAATTCATATCTCGAAAACCTATCCATATTAATTTTTTTCAATGTGATTTTCGAGCTCAGAAGGTCAAAATTTATTAAATAAAATGCACGACTGGATCGCACGTACTTGCTCTTATGTTCAAGTTGTGTGGGACTTAAGAACTTTAAAAAATTATAGAAAAAGTATAAAAAGCATTTAAATCGTTCTATTAATTGTATAAACAATCTGAAAAATAACTTAGAGCTCAAAAAAAAGTATGCCATTTGATTACTTGAACAAATATGAATTTATGCAAAAAAAAAAATTTAAAATCGTTGGAGCCGTTTTCTTAAAAATTAATTTTTTATGTATAAAATTTTTGTAACAATTTAAAAAAAAAAAATTGGTATGCAAATTTTGAGTATATATTAATATACATTTAAAACTGAAAATTCAAATTAATTCATCAACCCGTTTTTGAAATATTGAATTTTCAAAAAAAAATTTTGAATCTTTTTTTAAAAATCCAAAATTTATGTTTTCAAAAATTTTGGTACGCAGTTTTATTTATATTCTAACAAAGCTTTTGTGAAAAAATTTTATTTAGATCGGATGAACGGTTAATGAGAAAACCAAAAATCAAAAAAACCGTTATATGGCAGGTACCGTTAATAAATGTTTTTGGTGATTTTTTTTCTTACTAAAAGGTACATCATATCTACAGTAATACACTGATTTTTTTTTATCAAAATCGTTGGAGCCGTTTTTGAGATAAATAAGCTTTTCCTTAACGGTTGTATGGCAAGTACCGTTATTTTTTAAGCAAAACAAAAAATTTCAATTTCCCCTCTGGAGAGTTACAAAAAAACCTTAAGTTCAAAATTTGAAGAAAATCGCTTCAGTGGTTTAGGCTGTAGGTTGAGGTACGGACAGACAGACAGACAGACAGACAGACAGACAGACAGACAGAATTGTGCCACCCACTTTTTTCGTGTTCTCTATCATCGTAATGTCATGTTTGATTGTTATCTCGAAATTTTTTTTTTGCACGAATCCAAAACTTGCCCTATAGTACCTATATCGCAAGTAAAAAAATTAGTGGCATCAAATGTACATTTTGGTTGTAAACTAGTGTTATTGAAAAAAGCCCGCACCACCATATTATTTACTGCAATAGATTTAAAGCTATTTTTGTAATTTTGCTACATATTAATAAAGTTGTAATAAGCAGACATTTTGAAAAAACCAAAATAGTATGAACAAAATATTTTATATTTAAAAAAAAATTTAGTTCGAAGCTGCTTCGTTGAATGTTTTCTCAATCGTTTATAACCTGAAAAAAGCTGCTGCTCCATTCTTGCGTCCGAAAAATAATATGACAGTGAATGGTACAAGTTGATGGAATTTTAATATCTGCTGCAGGGTCATTATACAGTGAGCTATAAATCAAAAAAATAGTTTTTACTTGTGGGGTTATCCGGCCTTAAAATGTTTGTGTGAGTTATCTTATCTGAATAATTTAATTCGGACATTGTGAAACAGGCCCTAAAAAGTTTGATCCATATTAGTTAAGCAGTTAATGAACAACTAAAAACAAAAAACCGTCCAGGCTATTAAATTGATGGGATTGATAAAATTGTTTCCTACCAAAAAGTGGAGTTTTTACTTAATTTACCACATGAACAAATAAACGAAAATCATTGGAGCCGTTTCTAAGAAACCAAGTTATAAACAAAAGATCGTGGCAGTGGGTTGATTGTACTAAAATCACATCCTTAGCCTTCTTTCGGCAAAAAAAAAAAAAACAATTTGAAACTTACACCAAAATTGTTTGAGTCGTTTCCGAGATACATACAAGAATTATTTGCTAGTATTAATCTATACTATTTATATTTTAAAGATGAAACATTTATTTGTTTGCTTGTTTGTTGGTACCTATGTAGGGGGTAATCTCTGGAACTATCGAACCGATCCTTAAAATTCTTTAACAAATGGAAAGATGTAATGTCCCTGAGTAATATAGGCAAATTTTTTTTGGATAAAATTAATTTTATGGTGAAAACTTAAATATTTGTTCTTTTTTTTGGGTATATGTGAGTTTTTGATTTTTACATTTTTATATTTCTAAAAATTCTTTTGGAATGGCTTAAAGGGTTAAAAACAAGCCAAGTGAAGCTGGGATGGGCCAGCTAGTTTATAATAATATTCAAAAACCCATTTTTTCTTCCGAGATCAAAACGACACCACCAAATAGTCAAAAAACACAGTATTGTGTCACTATCGTTTTGGATTGAAAAGTCGTTAAAATATAGTTGTTGTCATCAACTGATATATTATTTTTAAAAAGGCCTTAATAAAAACATCCAATTTATGTGCATGTATAAAACATAATTCTCTCCTACCTCATGCAAGAATTTATTATGCTTTTTTCAAACTTCAAAGATATACACAAATATGAAGGAGGTACGTGCTTATCTAATAAAAATTTTAAATCTCTTCACAGTTGATTGGGTGCAGTTTGGGACTTCAGTTGTTATAAATTACCATCATCTAATGTATCATATATAATTTTTCATGTCTCATCAAATTACTTTTGAGAAATCGTCCACAAAAATACCAATCCCAATGGCGATCTTTCTGTGAATGGCCAGCCGAGCCGGTGTGGCGTGACGCGACGACGACGTTCAATCGATACGATGCATGGTGGAAATGTAATGTAACACGTTCTGGCTATTATTAATTTTAAATCTAATTCTTGTTCTTGCGCTGCTACATGTTGGACTCCTTTCAAAGCTATGATCAAATTTATGATTCTTCTTTGGTTGGTGACGGTAAACCTATTTTAATAAGTGGCACGCATTACATATAAAATTATATACACATATACATACTGTAGGGTGGTCCTTATATCTATGAGTAGTTTTTTAATGTCAATCGATCCTGCTTTTAAAAATTTGTCAATTTTTTTTTATAAAGACTTGGACAAATACTCACGCAAATGCAAGGAAAATTTAGCTTTTTACTTAGATACCGGACTTATTTATCATATTATAGTGCATGAAATAATTTTTTGGCACATTTAATCAACAACAAAATCCAAGGTTCTGTTTTGAAGAATTTGGGTCTAATAAAAGCAGAAAATACAAAATATAGCGGCTGTACCAATCAACGGTTTGAGAGAATAAATTGCTGTTGTATTTGTTTAAGACGATTTCAGCGTTTGTGGTAGTAAATATTCAACGGATTTACCGATGGTGGGCACTCGTTCCCAAGTTACTTGCAAATGGTCGGATAAACTTGTTGTATAGACTGTGTGCTCCATACAATGATTTGGCCAATGTTTTTGCAGGACAAATCGGTACAACGATTGTACGCCTCTTACATTAAGAGCTAGATTAAATTCTTTATTTAATTACTTACTTCGAATATTAGATGAGGATCGATAGAAATAATAAAAAAAAACACCATAATCCTGACCACCCTAATAACCAGGTATGAATAATATGTGAATGTGTTTGGCAATTTAATTACGGTAAACCATGTCGGGGGCAATATTGATTAAAATCAGGACTGTAGCAACTTTGGAGAATGCTAGTTAAATAAAAAGTAAAATACATTTGGTAGCACAATAGCTTATGGAGAACCAGGGCCGAGTGACTTACACTTCTCAGCCATTCCTTTGTGTGTGTGTTGTCATCAGCAGGAATGTAGGAGACCTATCAATTTTCCGTCAACTCTGACCGTCTAAGATCTAAGATGAGAAGCACTTTTTCATGACACACAATAGATACCTATACTCTTGGAGGATTTGTTTAGGAGGCGCACCCTTGTACAAAAATTGGTTTTAATTGACAAAAAGCTTTAAAACCCTATTTCAGTAAAATCTTGAAACGAAGTATTCCTATACTGTCTTATGAAATTTAGTTCAAATTCTGCATAATCCTTTTTGATAAGCTTAAAAATGAAAAGAAGAAACAATCCAACTGACGGAAAGTAAGAAAATCACTTTTTTGGACTTGTCCATCATTTTGTTTGCCATTACTTACCCTATACTTTATTGTCTATAGACAGAGGAAGTAAAAATGATGTGACGGATACTTGCTCCTGTCTGCAAAGAGTTTAATGAAGAAGAAGATTCAACTGCGAAGTCTATGAGCGGAATCGAGATATAGGCTATTGATAATATCCAAAAAAATATGTATATGAAGTTAATAGGACACTTTTGGAAACTACGATTAAAAAGTATCCTGTCACTAGTTGCTACTTAAGCATAGTTTGTTCCCATGCGAAAAAATATAAAAATTTTGAAAACTATTTTGCACCGATTCTGTGCACCAAATTGAATAATATTCAAGGTGAAAAACATTTGTCTTGGCCTAAGCCACCTATTAAGTCATTTATGTATTTACCCGTAATTAATAAACTATAGGCCTAAAAATAGAAAATAATTATTTTTGGATGCAAAAACCATTTGCATGCAAATAATGCCTAGAGGTGAATATATATCACTTTTTGGAATTGGAAACCGACCATCCAAAAAAAAAAAATATTTTATTCATCACACTCTTTTTTCGCATGCAAAACAATTGCCGGTCCATTGTTTTGCATGACATTCCACGACAGCAATATTTTTTTATTTTGTATGAAACTGTAAACCAATCATGCTAACTATAAATTTTGCATTTCACCTCAATTATTTTTGAAATGCGAGAATATTTGCATAGATTTTTTTGCGCACGGGAACTGTAAACTAAGTTTTATTTGCGAATTAGTTACGAACGTACTTGCTCTTATGTTCAAGACACTGCGGGTTTAAGAAAATCGTATATAAAAACATTGAACTTATGAGAGAAAATTGTGGAGAAGCATGAAATACGACACATAAATTGGCTTAAACAACTCTTGATAGTTTAAGGTGAAAAAAAAGAATGCCATCTTAATTCTTGATTTAATATGATTGTATGGGAAAAAAAATTTAAAATCATTGGAGCTTTTTTTTTTAATTAATTTTTTATACATAAAATTCTTAAAACATTTTTAAGAATAAATTTTGGTATGCAAATCTAAAGTATATATTTATGTGTATATAAAAACAAAATTTGAAAAAAAAATTGCCAACCCGTTTTTGAGATAAAACTTTTAACTTTTTAAATTTTTTTAAAAATCCAAAAACTTTTTTTTTGAAAATTTTGATATGCAATATTATTAAATCTTATCTGAAATTTGTATATAAAAAATAATCTAAATCCGTTTAGCCAATAAGGAGAAAATTCTAGATAAAAAAATATGTTCTATGACAGGTTCTATTAATAGTTGCTAAGTGTAAAATTTTATAATTTTTGGTAGTAGATCGTACTAATTTTATTATATGAAAAAAGTGTAATAAAAATCGTAGGAGTCGCTTTTAAGCAACAAAATATTTTTCTTTGCGGTTTTTTAACTTTTGTATGGAAGGTACCTACCGTTATTTTTTCCAAAAATATTTCAGAGTACTAAAAAACTCTTAAGTATCGAGTTTCAAAAAAATCGATCTTATCGTTTTCGAAATATTTGATTTTCCAAAAAAAAAAGAATTTGAAACATTTTTAAAAATCCAAAATATATTTTTTTAAAAATTTTGTTACACAAAACTATTTATAGTTTTTGGAAACTTTTGTATTAAAAAAATAATTTAAATCGTTTACGACCGGTTTTGAAGAAAATCAAAAATTAAAAAATAGTTCTTTAGGAGGTACCATTAATAACCATTTTTGAGAAATGGTTTTCCACCCAAAGGAAGCCTTTATTAAAATAAATATATTGAGTTTTTTTTAAGAAAAGATGTCGAGCCGTTTTTGAGAAAAATACGATTATATAAAATTGCTAAAGGAAATTGTATCGCAGGTACCGTTATTTTTGGTTCTAAAAATAAAAATGAAAAAAACGTGTGGGCATAGTCACCACAAACCACTATGTACCAAGTTTAGGCGTTGTAGGCGAACAGACAGACAGACAGATAAATAGATAGAATTGTGCCACCCATTTTTTGGTGCTCCCTATCATCGTAATATCATGTTTGGTTGTTAATCAATTTTCACTTTTCACATTTTCAATTTTTTTTTTCACGAATCCAAAACTTGCCTTATAGTACCTATATATCGCAAGTAAAAATTATTCATAATTTAGTTAGCAGGACAACTTTTTCAGAAATGTAGATAAATGATACAAAAAATTTAATTTTTGAGAATTAAGTAATTGTGAATTAGTTACGCAAAAAAAAATATTACTTTGGTTGGTTTCGAAAAAATTGGTGTCCTGCTAACTTCATATGCACTTAGTAGGGCAACGTTCTCAAAAATGTAGATAAACGATCCGAAAAAAGTACGTTGTTGAGAACTAATAGTCTGGGAGCCAACCGTAAGATTACCTATCTCATCGCGGCCACTCAAAAAATAGATGCCAATCGATAGCTTTACTCCAAACATTTTCAAAACTACTGGTCGGGCAAGCTTTATTTGGTCGCAATGGTAAGAAAATGCACTTTTCAGGTAGCATTTTCCGCTAAATTCAATTTTCAGTTTTTTTCGGATCGCTTACCTGTAATTTTTAAGATAGTTGTCCTGCTAGGCTCACGTGAAAATCCCATTACTCCCATTTATCGCAAACGAACAAAAAATTAAATTTTTGTTTGCGCAACCAATTTTTTTCGGATTCTTTATCTACATTTTTGAGAAAGTTGTCCTGCTAAGTTCATATGAAGTTAGCAGGACACCCATTTTTTCTAAAACCAAAAAAGTAATACATTTTTTTATTGCGTAACTAATTCACAATTAACTTGTTCTCAACAAACAAGTTTTTTCTAATCGCTTATCTTGATTTTTGAGAAAGTTGTCCTGCTTACTTCATTACGAAGTTAGCAAGACACCTATTTTTTGCAAGGCATAAAAGCAATTCATTCTTTTTTTGCGTAACTAATTCGCAAATAAGTAGCAACTTATGATAGGAAACTTTTTAATCGTAATTTCCAAGAGTGTCCTGCTAACTTCATATACATCAACAAAATGGGGAAGAAGGAACTAAGCCGTTCATAGGTTTTTCCTGTACAAAACAGTCATTGGGTCATTGAAGATGAGAAAACCGCGGAGTGCTATGAAATTAGAGGGTGTAGCTTGGAGAGGAGAGCGAACTGCACTCTTTATCCCTCTAGCTCAAAACCTTTTTGGTGAAGGATAAAATTTACCATCAAAATGACTTATTGAAAAAAAGATAATTCAATTTCTTTTCAAATGACCAATTCAAAAAAGAATGAAATAAAGTCGTAAACTAAGCCAACTTTTTTAAATGTTTAGTAAATGGCATTTTTCTCTAATTTGCGGAAACCTAACTAGATAGATTTAAGGGTTGCCATCTATTTCTTTTTATTTCTTTCAAAATTTAAAATAATTGCCAAAGTTAACACACCTTCCTTAAAAATGTTAGTTTTTGAATATTATGTTGGCTTATTCATTCTTGAACATGAAAAAAGTGCTACATAAGTATTTTTGGTTATAAGCGCATGCCAGGCGAGATCAACATTTTTAGAGAAGGCATATTATAATAGATGATTTTACAAAGTCTGGGTTTTAATATTATCTTATGCCTTCTGACATATGGAGAAACAAGTGCCAGACGAGTTTGGTGGTTGAAGGTGGTTGCCAGACGGGCCTAGGCTTAATAAGGTATAATACCTACTTTATCAATCTTTTTATATTTTGTTTCCAAAGTTTTGACTAATCTAATCAAAACTATCAAACTTACTCTTACAGAGTCGGGTTTTTATTTACATATATTAGCTTATAGCTTATAGTCTAGGATCCCGCCATAGGACGACCTACCTTTATAAAGGTACCAGATGTATACAGTTTTTTAAGCAGTGTCTTAAAAAACAATTTCCGCATGGGTTGCCTGTCGAGAAGTGGTCAAGGCAGAGGGCTGCCAAGCAATTTTTCTCAATTGTTGGGGTTTTTCATTTATCTGCCCCAGCTTGATGGTACCTTAGCCTTAAAGATATACAAAAATACAATAGAAAGGAAATTTTATTTAAAAATTATAAAATACGTAATTTTTTGGAATTCGAAACTTCAGTAGGGTAAATGAGGGTAAAGAAAGAGAAAAGTCTAGAATCTATTTTCCAAACCGAAAATGATAGAAAGTTTTTTTCTTTTGCGATCGGTAGATTTTTGAAATACAAGAAAATCATCATATGGTCAAGGCCACGGTTTGATAAAGTGACTCGAAAAACAGCTATTCAAGATAGGGCTCCGTATGTCTCAAATTCTATTCACACAACATTTTTTGATATCTTTTATAGTTTTCGAAAAATGGACTTCCAAAGTGGCTGATAATGTAACATTTCACTTCCGAAATTATGTAACGTTATCAATAACTTTGAAAGGCCGTATTTCGAAAACTATAAGGGATATCAAAAAAACGAGGTTTCAAAATAGAGGTTTCAGAAATAATTCACCAAAAATCAGAATGATACTCTATGAAAAATATTTTCATATTATTTGAGAGATATTTAAGAACAAATATTACCCTTTTTTCAAATTTTGTGTTTAACCTTTTTTTACATATGTATATGATGATTTTGTGACGATTATATTTCCAATATCAACCAATCGCAAAAGAAAAACAAAAACTGTCTATCATTTTTTATTTGAAAAATAGATTCTAGACTTTTCTCTTTCTTTGCCCTCATTTCCCTACTGAAGTGTCGAATTTCAAAAACTTAAGTTTTTTATAATTTTTAAACAAAATTTTCCTTATATGGTTTTTTTGTATAAATCTTTTAAGGCTAAGGTACCATCTGAGTTGGGCCAGATAATTGAAAAACCTGAAAAATTGAGAATAATTGCTTGGCAACCTAATGCCTTGACCCCTTTTCGACAGGCAACCCATATGGAAATTGTTTCTTAAGACACTGCCTAAAAAACTGTATACCGCTCATCTGGTACCTTTATGAGGGTAGGTCGTCCTATGGCGGGATCTTCTGCTATTATGCCTTCTTAAATATGGAAAAACTAATACTAGATGCAGACAAGTTTGGTGGTTGACGGTTCTTGCCAGATGTGCCTATGGTTGATAAAGTAGGTATTATAAGAAATGATTTTTCTCATTTTTAACCAAAATTTAAAAACTAAATAACAAATGGTCAGAATCGTTGCATTTCTGTCGTGTAGAAAACAGTCTTAACTTTAATTTGACACCACATTAATAGAAGTTTCTAATGTTACACGTACACTTAGTCGAAAATGCAAAGTGCATTTTCTAACTATTCCCTCCCAGATAAAGCTTGTCCGACTAGTAGTCTTGTAAATATTTGGACTTAAGCTATCGCTTTAGATCCTCTTTTTGTATGGCCACGATGAGATACGTAATCTTAAGGTTGCCTCCCCACTAGAATATCTTCATTATTTGATTTGTTTTTAATTTAATGTGGAATGATCATTCATTTAAATTCATGTATCTTAAAAACAATAAAGTGTAGTCGATTAACCAATCTTCTGTTTGAATTTTCTTTAAGTACCTACCTATTGTGTAACAACAAACTATCTCGATAAAAACCTGAAATAAAATTCTATACAAGCAAAAATATGTTAACAATCTTTGACATCATTATTTTTTCCTCAATTTCTAAACTTTCACAATATCTTTATTAAAACCTCTTTACAAAAACTAAGTAACAACGTGATATAGAAAGCAACAAAAACCAAAACAAAAAACACTGCTAGAGGATAGAAACCAAGGACACGAAAACATGACTTCACTTTGAAGGTACAAGTAACAAAGCAAAGCAGTAGTATTGCACATAATATGGCATTTAATGAGACATCTCGTTGACACACCTTAAGGGAATTAGAAAAGTTTGCAAACACTTTTAATTATTAAGGCCTCGTTCACACGGTATTACACGCGTCACACGTTTTTTTTTTTGTTTTGCAATATGAACATGACTGAAAGGATTTGGCACATATTGTATAAGTATAAATTTAAGATTTGATGTATCAAATTTTGCAGATGAAAAATGTTCACTTTTCTAAAAAATTGTTTCCACTTTTAAAATTTTCTCGGTACAAGTATAAGCTCTAATGTAGGTAAGTACGCGAATCGATATTTCTCATATTTGTTAACACTTGTGTGTGAATGAAAAAAATTAGAACAACCAATTTGAGTACAGAGTTTGTGGAGAAATTGGCTTTAAGACCTTTAAAGAATGAATTTTTATCCTGTTAAAAATATTTACCTTCGTGTTTTTATAAAATATTGAATCGTAACCACTCTTACCTACTACAGAAACTTTAAGAGTCAGTTCGTGTGACTCAACCGAGCATTTAATTCACCTTTTAGCTTTTACCTACGCTGTTAACTTGTGACCTGGTTTTCCGGCCCAATTCGATCGGTAGGACTTTCATTTTGAATTGGGTTTTGTTTGTTCCAACCACCTTCTATATTAAAACTATTACTCCAGGGGTATTAACAACAGCAAAAGGTCAGACAACTGACAGAAATCCCTCATGGCTGATGGTATTTTCTGCTTCTGTTGTTTTTCTCGGTTTCAGTTTTCTCGCTCAGTTATCCCCCGAGTTTGCGAGTTTATAATTTTTCAGCACATTCATCTTCAATCCAATAATAAAATAAATAAATACATAATGCATTATGGTAATCACAACGTTGAATGCCATGGGGATGATGATATAGCACCCTTTATGTTGGTGTAGCGAGTCCCATTCTCCACTCATCCCTTCTCACATTCTCACCCGGGTTCTGTTATTCTATCACTTAGTTATATTCAAACTGTGTGCATAAATAGCATAAGGGTGATAGAGCACTGTGTGTGGTGTTGACGGTTAAATTGAATTGAGCTTGTTATTGTTGAGTAGGCACAGGCATGTAATAAGATTTGCGCCCCGGTTCGTCATTGAAGAACATTTTAGATGTTATGATTTTTTTTTGTACATGAAATCATTTTTCGTTGGAGAACAAGAAAAAAGGGAACAAATTGGTATTGTTTCCTTTATAGCCATTGTGTTTTTGATTGCTGAAAACACCATGGAATCCTTAGTGTTTGACACAGCAATTTTAAACTCACATTACTTTTGACTTCAAGTTTATTCATTTTCGTATAGGTACCTTCATTCACTTGTTTGAGGAAGAAGACTTAAATTGGGTGTTTGAAGGTTGTTTATGAAATTTACGAATTATTTTTTTGATTAAGATGAAATTACGTTGAATTCATAAATTCGCATATAAAGGAAATTGGGGAAGGTCTTTTGTTATAACAGATACATTTATAAATTCAATTCTATAAGTTGAATATACTTATTGCTACCCTTGATCATTTGAATACAAAACAAATTGAAATACTTATGGCACAAGACGCAGTGAAGTGTCTCCGGTTCAGCAGGGCTGTTTCTTACTTATCGAGGCTAAAATTATAGCGTATAAACAGTTCCGATCGTTTGTACGTTGAATGTTTTGTCTGATATAATATAAGTGTATTAAATTGAATGCCTTGGTTGATCATATCACCGGCTTGGAAGAAAACGACACAACTCAACAAATTAAATGTTTGAGCCAACATTTTCGTAATTTTCATAGTACCTACAAAAAAAAAAAAACAATGGAAAAATACCACGCTAAACTCAAATATTTGGGAGTTTACAAATTGAAATTAATTTTTATTCTTCTATTTTGAGAAATGAGATTTGTTGAGTCGTGTCGTCTTTCTTCCAAACCATACCTCCGATATATAGGTATACATATACAGGTTTAATTTTATGATTTTTATTTGCGGTAGCAAAATCAAAAAAACATAAGTAAAAAATAAGAAATAAAAATAAAATGCATGACATGGGAATTAAAAGTTTTTTAAGAGCTTGAACTCCCCTCTAAGGAAATATTTACTCAAAAACGACCAAAAATATCTATGGGAAGGCCACCATTTGAAAAAGAAAGTTATTTGGTTTTTAATCAACAACTCGATTGAATTTCCTTTTACAACAAAATCATGAGAAAATTACACTTAGACAATCTAAAAATTGTAGCTTAAAAAAATAAAATCACGCTTTTAGAGTTAATCAAACTTAAAAGTAAAAAATAATTTTTAGCATGAGAATAAAATTACCGACGAAAAAATTAATGTCACTGTTCTAAAAGCGTGGAGTGCCTTGTAACTTTTATTCAGTCTTTTCTTGTCGTCTCTTTAATAAACTTCCCCTTTCTATCAGATCACTTACTACGTCTGGAATGTTTGTAAAACGTATAAAAGAATGGCTTGAACATTTTGATCACGCTGGTATTGAATCTGTCTTTTCTGATGTTTTGGTTTAATAATTATTTATTTCTTTGTTTTTGGAAAAATGTTGTAAAAATATATTATTTTAACCAATCTCTTCTTCCTTTTATTACATGTATACCTAACAGCTTTTGTTAACAATTATTTTCTTTATAAGTAGATAACTATATTTCTTAATTCCTTATTTGAACTATGTTGTTGTATTGGGTCACCCCACCCTTATGAATTTTTTGAGTTTTTATGCTTAAAGTGGCATTTGACACTATTTTTAGTACCTTAGTATTATAAAAATATAAAATGTCATTAATTTCCTTAAGTTATATTAATTTAATTTTTTTTTTCTGATTTGTTGTATAATGATTTTAAAGGAAATAAAATTGTATCTATCTATCTATCTATCTATTTAAACTAACTGCATATCGAGCAGGTAATTATATAGGTGACTGAAATATAATTCCGGTACGTGTCTCGTATAGCTTAACTGGTAGAGCTCTTGGCGTCAGTCGATCTCGTACTGTGGAAGTGTGTAGACGTTTTCGGCTTCCCAGTTTATTCAACTAGTATATTCGGTGTGATTTAATCAAGTTTTATTTAAACCAAGCTATTTTCAATAGCGAGTACAGCTCAGTGGTAGAGGTGGCGGACCGAGAATCCGAAGGTAGTGGGTTCGAGTCCCAGTCGGGCAGTAAATTTTTGGCCGCTTTTTTCCATAATCGAGAGGTGGAAAACATCATCGAGAGGGATAAGCGGCTAATGGAAAGCAACAAAACGGCGGGGGCATCGAAAGGTGTCCCAACAACAACAACAAGCAAGCAAGCTATGGCACCACCACCAGCCTTAGCAACAGCAAGTGCACCAGCACCAACAACATCAAAGAAGGCGATGGCACCACCAGCCATACCGTCAGATAGTGCCGTAGCAAAAACGGCAAGAACAGCAACGGCACCAACAGCCGATGCACAAACACACCAGAAGAGGAGGAAGAGGATTAGCTGTGCGCCAAACCTCGTCAAGCGTCGCTCCACAACCACCTCGGCCCAGCTGCCAGCCGGGGTGAAGGAGACGGCGCGCACAGCCAAGACTTCAGCAGCAGCCAAAATACAACAACAACTTAATACCTCGCCATCCGACGATGACATTGAATATATGTCTGAAGGTGGCGAGGGATTATATACGACAGGGGACAGCAACAGCAACCTGCTTGTAGACCTTACATCACCAGAGGCGTCCTCCGAAGAGGAAAATGAGGCGCAAGAAGCACTTGATGAGCAGGCCATCAGCCAAAAAATCGATGCCATTCGGGGGGAAATGGAACGGCTTAATGCCATAGTTACCCCTCTTATAGAAGCCCTAAAAGGGAAACAAGAAGCTCGACGAGAACGAGAGAGGCAGGAGCGCGAGCAGAAAAAAGCGCTACAGGCGCCACAAAAAGCAGCGCCACAACAAGAGCTGCAAACAAAAACATCGCAGCCAGAGCCAAAGCAAGCTCAGCAGCAACAACAACAGCTGTCAAAGCAAAATGAAGGAGGAGAACCTGAACAACCACAGCAGCAACCGAAGGTGCAACGCACAAAAAAACAACAGCAGCAGCAGCAACAAACACCACAAGAGCGGAGTCAACAGCAGCGGAACCAGCAGCAGCAGGGAGGTCACCAGCAGCAGCCACAGCCGCCCCAAAATAAAAAAGAAAAGGTGCCACCAATAAACGCATATAAAATGGAACTTAAGGAAACCATAGACCTATGTAAGTCGGCCATAGGCCAAAACTTTTTTATTAAACGCCTAAGCAAAGATAGACATGCGATCCACTGCTCCACAGTGGCGCAACATAAGATAATCAAAGAATTATTAAAAAAATCCACGACTGAGTTCTTCAGTTTTACCCCTAAAGTGGATAAATGTCAAACGGTCCTCTTGAAGGGCATAGATTCCTGCACGGAACCAGAGGTGCTCTATAAGGAGCTCTGTGAAAAAGCGAGCGGCGATCTCGAGTTTATCGGGGTCAAGCCGTTCACTACAGTCAGAGCCAGACGGGAGAAGCGGTCTTTGCCGTTCTTCCTAGTTCAGCTCTCGCCCAACAGCAAACTGGATAGTTTGAGGAGTATCTCCGTCCTCAACTACCAGGTTGTAACTTGGGATAAATTAAAGAGACGCGGTGACATGCTTCAATGCATGCGCTGCCAAAGGTTCGGCCACGCTGCAGCAAACTGCGAAATGCAGTCACGCTGCGTGAAGTGTGGTGAGAACCACATTAAGGGGGAGTGTAAACTCGGTGAGGAAAGGGTCAATGATATGACCCAGCTTAAATGTGCACTTTGTGGAAAGGAGGGGCACCCTGCTAATTATCGGGGTTGCTCAGCCTTTCAGCAAATTCGTACCAATAAAGCAGCTAGGCAGACAGCGGTAGTGGTACGCCCATCAACGCGTGCTCCTACAACAACACCCGTCAATCCCCAGATCTCCTACGCCCAAATGGCGGCAGGAAGGGGAAACACGGTACAGCCTGCAGCTAAGGTAGCCCAACCGGCCCTCGTGCCTAGGGCTCCGGACGCTCAGGCCGAAATTAGAAGCATGTTGCTGGCAATTCAAGGCCAGTTGACAGGACTTCAGAAAGAGATAAGGGAGCAGGCGAATAGGGTGGACTATATCTACTCTGTTTTGCCTAGCTTAACGCAAACTAGAGGTTAAAGGCGCGCTGTCGGAGAGGCCTCTTAGGATCCTTGCTGTGAATGTAAATTCACTGATTAGGACCGAACGCAGAGCTAATCTTTTCCAATTGTTGAAAGACCAGAGTCCAGATGTGTTTATGGCCAGCGAAACTAAGCTGAACCAGAAACATAAGTTGACTAACAACAATTACAATATCGTTAGAAGAGATCGACCCAACTCCACTCAAGGGGGGGGCGTCGCAATCTTAATACGAAAAGGCATTAATCATAAAGTTATATATAATAGTGATCTGCGCAGATTTCGGCTGTTAGAGGCGTGCATCGTGTGCATTCCTCTCCAACAGGGGAAGCGAATGTATGTGATCGCGGCTTATGCACCGGAATCACCTCAGCCAACTGATTTTATGACAGAGCTTGAAAAACTTTTCGAATGTCTACGCTTGAGCTTGGAAGAAAATTACTTTCTCATGGCCGGTGATTTGAATGCCAAACACCTAGATTGGGGAAATCAAATTCAGAATCCAAGAGGTATTCATCTTTTTAATTGGATGAGTCGATATAACGCTGAGTATGGTGTCGACCTGCTGGCTACGTATCGGCCATCGTTTCCAAGAAGCGGTGCCTATCTGGATCTATTGCTAATAGACTCAAGACTGACAATTACTGACACTGTGGGTCAAAGACCAAGAAACTGTTTACGAACGATCGAGTACGACAGTGACCACTGCGGACTCGCCGCCGTAATACAGCTTCCGAACGAGCTCGTGGAGTTGGATGAGTATGTGCCTGTGCATACTTACAATTACAGTAAGGTGCGCTGGCCACGCTTTACCAACGCCTTATCGAGCGAAATCAGTTCGAACAACTTATCCCCACCAAATGACAGGAATTTGACAAATAACGAAATAGACCAATATCTTGAACAAATGGACGAGACAATCAAACGAACAATGGACAGAACGATACCAAAGTACAAACAACGGGACGCAACTGACATATACCGGAATGCGACCATTGACGCATTACACAGACAAAAAAGTGGACTGCTGACAAGACTCAAACGCTTGTACCGACGGTTTACTGACCCACACGATCTGGAGATTAGGACACTGAAGTCTTCGATCAAGAACATCAACCAGCTTATTAAGGAAAATTATCGGTTGTCGATTAATTTGTATTGGGATAACAAAATTCGGGCTGTTAATTCTAGCGACCCGAGCATGTTTCCCCAAATTAACAAGATATTTAGAAGGAATGATCAGAACGACCTTCCGTGTCTTAAGCTCCAGAGAACGGCAGATAACAGAGACGTACTTCTGACAGCAGGAATTGATCCAGAGGACGCCGTCTTGGACGATGACCTCTTTATTGTCGAGGATTCGCAGGAGAAAGTGGAGGCTGTGGGGGCTGCTTTCCAGCAAGTGTACAAGGTGAATGCATGCATTCGCCCGAACCATGACCTGGAAAACAGAGCCTTGCTACACCACTTCTACCTTCGGAATGACATAACGCAATGGCGATCAGAGAACCTCGGTTTCACCGGGTTCAATGAAGATCATTTGGCAAACGCCATAATCGCCGAGCGAAATGGGCCCAGTTCCCTGTTAATTACGAAGGTGGAGCTTCAGCTCATCTTCGATTCATTAAAGAAGAAGAAGTCAGCAGGAGTCGATGGCATATCCAACGTTGTACTTCGACATTTACCGCAAGAAGCAGTAGACATTTATACCACACTGTTTAACAACGCTCTGAATAATGCATATTATCCAGTGCGGTGGAAGACAGCTGTGGTGCATCCTCTCCCGAAAAAGGGAAAGGACAACTCCAATCCGGCGAATCTCCGGTCGATAAGTCTTCTCCCGAGTATCAGCAAGGTATTCGAAAAAGTTATCAATAGAGCTCTGTCTAAGTGGGCAGAGGACAATAATATCATACCGGATAATCAGTTCGGTTTTAAGGCGGGACATGACACCATTCATGCCGCGTCTAAGCTCGTTTCTGATGTCCAATGGAACAAATCTAAAAAGCAGTGTACGGGTGCCTGTCTGGTTGATTTGGAGAAGGCCTTCGACACCGTATGGCTAGAGGGTCTTTATCTAAAGCTGACCAGACTTGGCATTAGTAAACCACTATTATATATGCTTTATGATATGCTCAATGGTAGAAAGTTTGTTGTCAAGAGTGGCAATGTGACTTCTACCACAACCTTTAATATTAAAAATGGTCTTCAACAGGGAGCGGTCAACTCGCCGATTCTATTCAGCATTTACACCAGCGATCTGATAAGTAGCCTAACTCAGGCAATTGCGTATGCCGACGATCTAATTGCGTACAGAACAGCCCCAAAAGTCGAGGTCATCAGAATTCTTTTGCAACGTGACTTCGAGAAGATTCAGCGATATTGCGATGACTGGAAGTTGAAAATCAACTTCCAGAAATCAGAAACTATCTTGTTTAGGACTCCGTTGCATGGAGCCACAAGGGATACGAGAAAGAACTGGCGTAAGCTGGTGATCGTAGGGCCAAATGGACAGCCACTGGCGAGTAAAAGTGTAGTTAAGTACCTTGGCATCTGGATGGATCAGTATTTGTATTTCGACAGACATATAAATGCTGCTCTGTCCAGGGCTAGGGGAGCTTTTGCCCTGACGAAACGGTTGTTTTATAGCAGCCGGCTTGACAGCAGGGTGAAGGTGATTTGCTACATGGCCCTCATACGGCCGATGATTGCCTATGGGTGTCCGGTTTGGTTCAACGTTGCCCCATCTCAAATGGAAAAGATTCGGGTGTTTGAGAGGCAGTGTCTTAGACGCTGCCTTGGATTACACAGAACACCAGAGTCGGAGTACAAACACTATTATTCTAACCTGGTTCTATACAACGGCGCCAACATAAACAGGATAGATAATTTCTTGCTGAAGCTTATTCGAGGTCACATTGCAAGAGCAATGTCCTCGACCAACAGCTTAATTTTTGGGGCTTATTACCCTAAAAACGACTATTACGAGAGTGTGCGTCTAAGCGGCTTTATTCCGCCCGATGCATTCCTCTATTTAGACAGTCGAGGGCTGATCCAGGATAGAGCGGCGGTTCCGCTAATCTACCACGTCGGCCGTAGAACTGTAGATCGGCGGCTCCTTTATGACCGAGACGTCCTCGCACAACACGGAGCGGAGCACCTTCGGTTCAGTAGGACTGTGTCCGATCGGGACCGAAGAGATAGGGTAAAGCAGGAGAACCAGTTCTGGTGGTTGAAACCTGAACAAGAAGATTCTTCGGATATTTAAAAGTTGACTGCATTTTTCTATGCCATGGCCGACTTACATAGGTTTAGGTAGTTAGTTTTAAGCAGGGACAGTCAGGGTGGCATCAAAAAAAAAAAAAAAAAAAAAAAAAAAAAAAAAAAAAAAAAAAAAAAAAAAAATTATAAAACCAATAAAAACACAAAAAAATTATAAAACCAATAAAAACACAAAAAAAAAAAAAAAAAAAAAAAATCACAAAAACCCGAAAATGCTTGCTGTGGCTGTTCTAGTTTGTAAGTAGTCTGTAAGTAGTTTGTAAGTAGCTTTAAGTAGTTTTATAGTAGTTTTAATTAGTTATAATTAGTTTTAATTAGTTTTAATTAGTTTTAATTAGTTTTAATTAGTTTTAATTAGTTTTAATTTAGTTTTATTTAGTTTGTAAGTTTTATATAAAACACAAAAATAAAGTCATTGATACCGAGTTTTTTTAAAATTCTTCTCGGTGAAAAATAAAACCGATATGAATTCTAGTTTTAAGATAGTTCGTAGGCCGAAAGGCATTAGCATTAAGTTATTAGTTTAACTTAGAGCGCCCGAATGGGGCCAGTAGGTTAGTTGTAAGATATTGATAAGTAGGCTAGTTTTTATGAATTTTTGTCTAGCTTTAAGATAGTTTTAAGATGAATGAAAAATAAAAATGAATTTATAAAAAAAAAAAAAAAAAAAAAAAGAGCTCTTGGCGCGTAACAAGTAGATCTGGGTTCAATTCCCAGTCCGGGCTTTCCGAATTATTTTTTCGGTAAGCGAAAATTTCGCACTGAGTAGGCCCTCCCTTTCCTTTATCCTTTCTTTACCCATTTTCCTAATATGCTCAAAATGGCAATATCGAAATTTAGAGCTTGGTATCAATCATCATAATTTTCATTGTTTCATTCCGAAATGCACAGTTAGTTTAAAAATGTCATACAAGGCACTCCACGCTTTTAGAGCAGTGACATTAATTTTCTCGTCGGTAATTTTATTCTCATGCTAAAAATTATTTTTTACTCTTTAGTTTGATTAACTCTAAGAGCGTGTTTTTAGTTTTTTAAACTATAATTTATTTTTCATTTTTTAGTTCGATTTGTTATAAGGCAACAAAGGATCCAGAAAGAAATTTATGAATCCTGGCGAACCTAATCAGGATAATCAGATATTTTGATCGAATTATTGTATTGTCATTGGGCTTCGACAAGTGTGCAAAGTTTGAATCAAATCTAACCGTCAATAGTGGGTCAAAATCACGTCCAAAGATTCCGTTACATATATACATGCATACATATATACATACAACCGAAACTAATAAAAGCGTGTTAATTAATTGATTAATAAATAATTAATACATTTTGTGTATGCGAAGCAAACAAGTTTAGAACGCAGCTTACATGAGAAAGTCTCTACTCCGTTTTACTAAGCTGCATGCATGCTTGCTTAATCTCTCTTACTCTCATGCAAAGGATCCCGAAAGGAATTTATGAATCCTGGCGAACCTAATCGGGATAATGGGATATTTTGATCGAATTATTGTATTGTCATCGGGCTTTGATAAGTTTGCAAAGTTTGAATCAAATCGGACCATTTGAAGTAGGTCAAAATCACGCCCAAAGATTCCGTTACATACATACATACATACAGCCGAAACTAATAAAAGCGTGTTAATAATAATTAAAAATGAGCTATGAACAAACTCTGTAGGTTTATTAATCCTGAAGTTATAGGATGTCAAAGTTACACTTTTGATTTTGTACAGTAAAAGTGACAAATTACAGTTTTCTTGTAAATATCTCAACAAATGCAATTGTTTTCAAAAAAATAATGAATTTATATTATTGCACATACAATTCTACATAAAAAAGATTATGATACTTTTGTTCGTAGGAGAAACAAATTTTTAGAAAACATGCAGAAACGTTATAATAAGAGCTTTTTACTGTAATTAAATTTTTTCATCATCATGCTTGGTTAAAGGTGCGGTAATGACCGCATTTGTACACGTTTTTCTCAAAACCTGTTGCTCCTACGAACCAAATTTTAAAATCTTTTTTGTGTAGAATCCAAAAACCAAATCTATTTCTTTTTCAAGATTGTGGCCTTCCCCTTATCCCGGGCACCCCGGAAAATTGGCTTTATAATGAAATAATGAAGCAATTTTAATACATTTTTTGACAAAATTTGTCCCACCATGAAGTTCTTGCACCATTTTCTCTGAATCTATTGATTGTATAAAAAAGTATGTTAATCTTTTCTGTGTAGAATTACATTAGCTACAATTTGTATCTTCACATTTGTTCAGAAAATCTGAAAGTTTTCGAGAAATTAAGAAAAAATTGAATTTAACTCCCCTCCCATCTAGACTCACTCTCTTTATCTTTTCCCTAAAATATTTTATCAAAATCTCGAGATTGAATTTTTTACAAGTGCATTACTTGCCATCTGCTGCATAGTACCTATCCCTACATATCAGTGGCGTAGAGAGCGCTTTGGAAGCCCCGTATCACACATTTTTTAGGAGCCCCCTTATGAAATTATGCAATAGAAATATTACACTTTTTTCGTACATTTTTTGAGAAAAAACGTGAAAAAACGCTCAGTGCTCAGTATTTATCCCAGTGATGTGCTACAGTGAAACTATCATTCCAAAGAGTGTTCGGAATTAATCAATATCAAATCTATAACATTGATTGCTCTTGCTCGATTGAGATTATAAAAAAAAGTAATAGTAGGTTGAATATCACGAACTTAATTTATTTTGTTTCACATATTAAAATGTGCAAAGCCAGACAAAACAAAGAGTAGGAATGTAGATAACAGAAAAACAATAATAACAGAAAAAAAACTCATGCTTAAAAAAAACTTCTCTTTCCGAATAATTTTGTGAGTGACTGTATCTACACGGAAAGAATTCTTGGATTATATCACGAAAAATGAGCTGCAAATTACGAAAAATGAATCCCGATTTATGCCTTGGCTCGGGATTTCGTAATTTACGACTATTTGTTTGCAATTTGCAAAACTGAGCAAAATGAAGATATTGATAGGTACTCAAAATTCGTAATTCAATCCTCTTTAAGTATCAATTATGCTATCGAGAGAAACAAAAATTGCGAACAACAAATTGCAATTTGATCCAAATATTCCTCAATTGCACAATTTGTAAATTTTCAAAAAAGATTTGTTTTGTGACCACCACTTTTAATTCGTGATATTGCCACTTGGAAAGATCAATCCTGCTCTACCCTTCATTTTGCAGGTATACATATTTAATTTCATTTATTTGAAATAAATACTTTACGCTTGACTCTAGTTGGATTTGAACTCGCAACCCTCCAGTTGCGGAGCAAGCATACAACCACCAGGCCAATTTGCATTAGAGATCATTGGTGTCACACATTTCATGATTAGATACCTGCCATGTTGTGGTGATTAATTTCTTCGAGAAGGAAATTGCGACAAGAAAATCGTGATTTAGGAATTTTTTGTTGGTGATTTGCAACTATTCTCTTTGAGTTGCGAATTACGACAGAAAAAAACGTAGATAATACAGTGATTGTGCAATGTTTATTACTAAATATTTATCGCAAATCAATATTTTGAAATGCTGTTTGTGAAATTATGCTTTTGGAGAGTAAATTACGCCAAAACAGTTGTATTTTGCTATGAAAAGTACAAACTTGAATCATGGATTTTAATTTCAAATCGCGAAGAAACAAATTTCGTAAATTGCTACATTTTGACTGTCAAATTACCAGTTTTTGTATTAATTTGGGATTAAAATGTCTTGATTTACGAATTCAATTGGTGATTTTTCAATTCTTTCCGTGTATAAACATTTTGTAACGTTTTTGAACATTTTTCACAAAATCTGTTGCTCTAACGAAAAAAGTGTTGTAATCTTTTTTGTGTAAAAGCCTATATGAACTAAAATTTAAGCCATCTAGATACTTGGAAAAATACATGGTTTTCTTGATATTTGCAACAAATATTTGTTGTTACTTAACGGTACAAAATCGAAACGCGAATTTTAAAACGCAATAACTTTTATTTCGAATTCCTTACAACCATTTCAAATCGATTTTTTGTTTGGTTGTAAGGAATACATAAAAATTAAAATTTTCCCGTGGGATTGTGTGTGTGCCATTTGACAGTAGCCTTGAGGCAAAAAGTAAATTTGTTAAACTTAAAACATATATAAATATTTTCGAGAAAAGTTGCAAAAATAGACACAAATAGTTGAATTTAAGTTAAAAAAAAATAACCCAAATTCATTCAAGAATCACATGAATCGAGGAACACATATCGGCGAGGGCACGCTTTGTATCTTTAAATCGACTTTGAGCATTTTGAATCGAAGTTAATTAATATTTTGATTACTTCTTACTAAGTTTTCACTATTTTTTGATAAATTAAAATTTATTTTAATAATATATTTGCTTTGAATCTGTTTAAATGAACGACGAACACCTTAGAGTATTTGTTAAACCCGCCGCAGAAAACTTTCAAATCCACAGAAATGTCAAATCTTGCTATTGTGTGCAGTGACGGTGCGTCAATAAGACGTTTTAGACAGTGTCTACCTTACCGTAAAGAGAAAAAAAAGAAACCTAAGGCGTGTTTTATTGGAAAAATCTATAGCTTGCACAGTAAAATTTCCCTCGGTTAACAACAACAACCCCAAAATTGTCGATAAATAAGGCAGTATAAAAGTGAATATAAAAGTTGAGATAAAGTTTCGTAAAGTTGAAACTAAGGCGGCGCTGAACTAAGTTATAAACAAATATTCATTACTTGAAGGTTCGCAGCCTTTGCTTTTATGTAAAGATTGGTTCGAAATTTTAATGGCGCATAGTTTTGACATTAGGTGGCATGTCTGCCAACCTTCAGAAAAAATACAAAGTGAATATAAAAGTGAGTATAGCGTTTTATTGGTGCTTGCATTGCTGTGCTAGCTATAAATACCAATAAAACGCACCTCTACTCGTTACAATCAAGAAAACTGTACTTACATTCATTTCATTATGTCCCTGAATAATGCCTCTACCAACAATCACAGCACAAAGCACAAAATCTCAATACTCAAACGCAATACACACACTTTAGCTTCGCTATGCCTCTGCCTAAGCATCTGCTACGTGCTTCGGGAAACCCCGACTGAAAACGAAGACAGAGTCTTTCGTTCTACCTAAATTATATGAAAATAAAATCAGCGGGTTATGTTGCTCAGGTATAATTTCTATGTGGAGCAAGTAGACAGATTCGAACACAGTTGCAAAAAGGCTTACTATTGTACTGAATTCGGTACTATTGGACTTTCCCGAGTACGCAAGTACCACTTTTCAATTTTCAGTACTATTTGTACTATTTTTAGTTTTTGAAAAGGTCAACTTTCATAAATCTCTAAAATTAAACAAATATGTTCAGTCAGACTTCATCACATCTTCACGTAAAGAAGCTTTTAATGAAAGACCCATATTGTCAATAAACTTACTAGAAAACCACCTTCCCGTCGAGGAAATCTATTGCGGGACCGAAAGTGAAATTTTGTACACTTCTAAAAATTTAACTGAAAGCGAAATTTATAGCTTTAAAAGTCATGCACGGATGTTCTATAGCTTTCCCCCAAGATGTGAAAAAAAGATTTAATTTTGAAGACATTTTTTTGAACGCATTGCAACATTTTTCAAAAACTTCAATTTGCTTTTATTTCTGAGTTCTGGGCTGAAATTGGCCTTGTGAAAAATGAATGCAACGAGTTCATGTTTTCAAATTTAAACCGAATTATCCAGGGTGCTTTTTCTATTCCTCATTCTTCCCCAAACGATTTTTATTAAAACAAAACTAAGAAACCGAATGCAGGTAGACATGTGTTCTGCACTAATAGAAACTAAAAACCTAATTAAAAATTAATGCTGTCACAGCTATATTATTCAAAAAAGTCTATTGAATAGACATTTACCGAGTAAACACTTGCCGATGAAGGTGCCGTGAAATAACGCCGAGCGAAATAAAGCCGAATGTCGAAATTCGGCTTTATTTCGCTTTACTAAAGTGAAATAACGCCGAATTTTATCGTTCGGCCTTATTTCGCTTTGAAAAGTGAAATAAGGCCGATTCGGTGTTATTTCACTTTTCAAAAGGATTATCATATTTAATTAGTTAAAAAATATAAAAGTTCCATATTCTTTAAATGTAAAAGAAACTTTACATACACCAACCTCGCACTCACCCCAAATCCTATAATGAGCCCAAGCAGGGGGGTTGCGGGGGGGCAGCATGGCCCCCCAAACATACCTCACTGTTTATTCACGAATTTTAAAATTTCACAAACCTAATAAATCCTCTCCTTTATGCCTATGGTTTGTAAAATTTTAGAATTGCGAATAAACAGTGAGGTATGTATGGGGGGGCATGCTGCCCCCCTGCAACCCCCCTGCTTGGAATCGCTATAAGATTTGGGGTGGGTGCGAGGTTGGGTGTATGCAAAGTTTCTTTTGTATTTTTATAGAATCTGGATTAATGAAACTTAGAAATAAAATCGAACTTTGAATTTGTTTGGTTCGGCTTTATTTCTCAGTTAACATTCGGCTTTATTTCACTTTGCCACAGCGAAATAAAGCCGAACGCTAAAATTCGGTGTAATTTCACTTTAGTAAAGTGAAATAAAGCCTAATTTCGACATTCGGCTTTATTTCGCTCGGCGTTATTTCACGGCACCGCCGATGAATGTAAATACAAAGAAAAGACTTGTGCCAAAGTTGCTATCCGTCCATAAGACTTATTTTAGAATAAAATTATACCAATGAAATGTATAGGTATATTTAATTTTTGTATTTTTGTTTTAATAAAATATTTATTTTAATTGTTTGCGTCGTTTTATAATTTTAAAAAGTTTAGTACTATTTGGTCTTTTTCAGTACACTTTTTTTTCAGTTTTCAGTACAATCGAAATAAGTCAAATTTCATCACTGGATTCGAATCTGTCTAGGTAATTGCTTATTTTGCTTTGAACTTTAAAGTAAATTCGAAACTTTTTCGTTGACTATTAAGTGAGGAGAACAACTTCTTCATTTTATAGTTTTGGAGTTGATTAAAGAGGAGGATTATTTTTTGTTTTTTTCATTTATCTTTGGAATTATTATTTTTTTGTTGATCGTTCGTTCACCATCCAGTGGCCAGTAGGTCAACCCTAAAAAATGCAATAGGTGGGAAGGCTGGACTCTCGGAAAAGTACACTACTGACGAAAAACAAAATTAAGGGAATAATAATTGAAGGGTCCAGGGGAAAAACGGCTCAAGTCCACTTTTTGAAAAAAAAATAAACTAATGATGACATCTTATAGATTTGGATGAGTACTATCTGATGTAGTATAGCTCTCTTCACATAGGATTTTGGAAACTCGCAAAATAGTACACTTTTTAGAAAAACTGTTTTCCAAAAGTATCTTTTTTGCTCCAAAAATTAAACAAAGCGATATTAAAAAAAGAAAAACTTGTGAATAGACCTAGTGACACGTCAGGTAAATAATTAAAAAAAAAAAAAATAGATATTCTAACTACATCCGGTCGAGGTCCTGTCTAACATATGGAATTGCAAATACGGTCCAACGTCACGCTTGTGAAAATTATTTTATTTTCAAACTCTATTTTGAAAATCTAGAGGTGTCTGAATAAAATGCAAAAAACCGCTTCCAATTATCATGTCCGGTTCTTTCAGAAGAAAATTTCAAATAAAAAAATTCAAAATTTTGGTTAACACATCTAAGGTCCTTTTGACTCCTGTCAGCTTATCATGCAAAAAATTCAAGATGCTAAAATCAATATATGTTTGCTTACTTGAGTACTTTGTGCTCAATAAAAAAAATTGTTAGTTTTATTTATTTTTCTTTAAATTATCCATTATTTTAGTAATATATTTACAACTACGTTTTTCTCGGAATCAATTAAAGTGGACTTAAGCCATTTTTCCCCTGGACCCTTCAATTGTATCCGTGTGTGTTTTGAAGAGCTGTATCTCTGTGACTAGTTGTCGTATTGAGTCGAAACAAGGAGCATTTTGAAACTGTATGTTTCTTCTTGTTTTGAAATTGTTTTAAAAATACCTACATATTTATTTTAAGGTACCCTTACTGCCTGATTGTGAAATTGTAAGAAATGGTACAAGAATCAAATGTTCTATTATTTTCTTTGTTTTATGGGTTTCTTAGATTTTTTTTTTTTAGTAAATCAATGCATTTTTTTCGGCTTTAATTAAGGTCTACAGGTTTTGTTTCTTTGAGATACACCAACCTTAAAGAAACAAAACTATAAACCTATACCTATATAGCTTTTAATCAAACATTATGCATACTTTTATCTTTGATCACCATTATCTCAACAAAAAATAAAACGGATGAGGATGAAACATAAAATTCAAGGACAGTTTTAAAGACTTAATATGTTTTCAACAAGATGTTTTTAAAACTTCATGTGGACTACTTATGGTGGCCCTTCAACGTTTCTTTCAAACAAATACAAGCATTTGATAAATATCCCTATCTGTGTAAAATTGTTTGTAATTAGTATTCTTGCATTAAATATGTACCTTTTAATTTTTGCTTAAAAGAGTTCGTTATTGGTAGCCATGTTTTTAATACACGTTTATGAAGTCCTGTGTGAAGTCTTAAGCTTTGATTTCAAAGAGAAATACGCTGTATGTATTTTGGACCTCGTTAATAGTTTTTATTTTTGACTGGATAAAAAGTAAAATAATGAATTAAATTTATAACTGTCTACCCAGTTCGTTCGAGTGCCGCACGTCACTGATTGTGTGTTAAATCGATCTGAAATCTTGCTGAAATTGAAGATTGGTTTTGACAGACTAAAATCGATTTTGTTTGGAAAAAATTGATTTTGTTTAGAAAAAAACTTGATTTTCGGGTTGTAAGGAGTTCGACATAAGACTAACCCAACTTACTGACATCGTTAGTAGCTCAATATTTGTATGTATAAACATGCCTATTACCGATGATATTTATATCATCTCGTTTTTTTCAACTTATCTCGTTTTCCTGACGGTTCGTTTTTCAAATGGCATTCCAAAACTTTTTCGATGCTAAAAATCTATGGCAGATTTTTTAACGATATGACAAGGTGGTAATGGATATCTGGCAAACTGTAGTCAACGCAAATAAGTTATTAAAATGATTAGTGTAGAGATGTTTTATTACACAAATGGCTATTAGGATGAAGAAAGTGGAACGCGGAAGAAGGAAGAACGCGGAGTTTTGAAAATGCACAATTATGAATCATAAAAAGAAAACGCATAAGACAAAGCTAAGAACCATTTGATATGAATGAAACTTTTTGCACTTAAAACAGATTCAAGCCAGATATCATCAAAGTAATTGAAATCCATTCCTCTTTTATATAAAATTGTTTTTATGTCCTTTCAATAACCCCTTGCCAGCTTGTGGTTCCTTTCCTTTCCATTGGCTTGACAAGGCCTGGAACTGATTTTCGTTTGTACATTTTTATTGCCAATGTAATTTTAAATTATTTAACAACAATATTAACCATTTTGCGGCCTTCCATCACTCTGGCGTTAGTAAATTTTTGACCGACAGATACGGTCGTTTTTTTTCAGTGAAGTCATTTTTTTTTCGTCTTAATGCAGAATGAAAACTTTAAACGACCGACCGACGATGTGACAAAAGCTTAAAACGACAAATGGAATGCAGATTGTGTCGCGTCGTATATTTTCTTGTCGCTTATGGCATCGGTATTAGGGCATAAGGGGCGAATTACACTGTCTAAAAGTTACCATTTCGTGATTTTTTTGTAAAATAAAATTCGAATGAGTTATTAAATAAAATAAAATTCACAGTTCACACCTTTTTTTGATATAGCTGGTTTCTTCTTACCTCTTCCACCAAAAAAAAAATCGGTTTTATGGACAGATGTAGGGAGTTTTCAGAAATGTCTAACTTGCTGAAATTAATTTAAAAAATAAATAATAATATTTATTTTATTATCGATTTTAATAATATTTTCAAAATAATCTAAAATCAATACCAAAAATAAATATTTACATTCAAGAAATGTGATTAAACAAATTTTTGTGATTGCAGAAATCGGCAATTCGTTTATGAAACCCCAATATGGATAAATTAAATTTTAGAAAATTTTTAGACTAAACTGGACATGAAGTTCTATATGCAGGTATGGTAAACCATTAAAACGAAGCTCTTCATCAAAATTCATTTTTGTCAGAGTTTTTACTAATTTTGCCATATTTTATTATTTTCCCGAGGTCCTGGTGCGTGTTTCAATATGAAACAAAGGTTGTACGTTACAGTTTCGGTTGCGGCTGATAACGTACAGTGGGTGATCAAATTATTACGGCCACCTAACAAAAAATACTAATTTGCAGAATATGGTCAAAATTAATGAAGTATAAACCTATAGCAACCTATTTTTTTCATTGAATTTTAATTTGTGGTTAATAAGCTTTGAAAATTAGAAAGTGAACAAATTTAAAAAAAAATGTATACAAAAAACCGCAAGCTTTTTAGAGATGGACTCCATTTCTTTGTATGGAAACCCATTTTTATTTTCCGAGTTTTTGAAAGTTTTGTCGGGAAATTTTTAGTTTTGCACATTTTTAACAAGGTTTTTAGCAAAATAGTGAAATGTTTATTAATTTTTAATATATTTTTGTGTATAACTTTACCTTTTCCAATACATTTTTAAGAAAGATACTTCAAAAGATATGGAAAGATGAAAATAAACTACCTTTCTTCAGCCTAAAAAAAGACATTACGATATCGTAATCAATAACTGACCAATCTCAGAGGAAGACAGCATCACTGGCAAGAGTGTCAAAGTCTTCAGTGGATAAAATTTATAAAAAAAAAGAGTCGAAAATGCTAGCACATTGCCTATAAGAGTCAGAAAACCTGGACGAATTTTTTTGTTTTCACAAAAAAATTATAATTTAAAATTGTCATTATTAGGAATCGTATATTGTTTATTAATATTATTAATCACTGGAAGTGGAAAGTATAGCTCCGCAGGGCCATTAGAGTCTTTCAACAGTGGGCACACTTAAACCAACCATAAAATTCTCCCACCAAAATACTCATATTATTTTCCTCCCGTTTTTCAATCATAGCCATAAAAGAATTTAATATTTTAAAATATCGATGCTACCATGTTTAAACACTCAATCACACAAACATGTCAAAATAAATTCTGTGGTTTTAAAAAGGACTGATAGGTTTCTACATTTTTCAAACAAAATAAATGTGTGTTTATGTATATGTTGTGGTCTAACAAAATCTACTCCTTCAAACCTCGAATAGAAATACCTGTTCCGGTTGTCGCCTTTAATAGATAAATTATCTCCTTTCTCCTATACCGTTCGTAGAGCATCTCATTTGCTTTGCATTTCATAGAAGGACGCAACCAAAGGAAATTTAATGGAAATATATTCGATTACAAATCTGTGAACTTGCTGATATAAACCGAATAGTAGGTAGGTATTATCTATGTATAAAGGTAGTAGCTATAGGTATTACGACTTAACACATCCATCTGAGAGGATATAAATAAGGATTCAACTTGAGATAACATCGAAGCAGACAGCATCAATATTTTTTTTTTTGTAAATATTGAAATTTAGTTTGAGAAACACGAAAACCGAAAGAGGAAATTTGTGTTGGTATATATGTAGTTTGCTTGTTTGTTTGAAACTGCAAATTTCTCACTTCTGCCCGTTAACTTGTCGAATGTCGATTGTGGTCGGATGTTTTCCTTCACTACTCGATTTCCGTTTCATGTAGGTTAGGTAGCTTTCCTTTTTTTTTTTTGTAAACATTATTCGATGCGATCAATACCATCAGATTGGTTGATAAGAAAAAGTAATTTGTACTTGCTATAGAGCAAAAATTGAATTTGTGTAGTGAAAAAAATACATTGAGGTTTCAATCAAATTCAATATTACGATGATGAAGAAGTCCGAACAAAAAGGATTTCGTCTTATCATTTTCTGTGCATCCGTGCGTTAGCCTGACATCGAGCTAGAGCCTTAGTGGATGGACCAATTTAGTTTAAATCTGACACATAGCGTTTTTATGGAGAAATTCGTACTCTGCTTAAGCACACTTAATATAGAACGGGCGAGATCCGATGCCAAAAAAGTGTTACCTATGATTACGATAATTTAGTTTTTTTATCTTTCTGGGAATCAGCTTTACCGATTTTGATTAAACTATGTACCTGCTATACACACTCTTATCAGTCATTGTTTTATTAAAATATTATTATGCAACGCTTAGCCACTTAGGGCCATTTTTTCAGTTCAGGGTTAACTCTGAGTTCAATCAGAACTATCTAATCCAGAAAATAAACTAGCCCCGTTAACTCGGGGTACAGGAACAGTTTTTCGGTTGAGGACTAACTTTATCTTTTAGTTGTAAAAAGTCTAGGGCCATAGATGTGGGACACTTTGGATATCCAGTTCTCTGCCTTCTACGCCTCAAAATAGAGATGGCACCACAACAAAATTGCACTGACAATAACTTTCCTTATCGAAATCGAGATGGCGCCGAAGCAGAAAAGGCCTTCAATGAGTTTAGTCCCCTTTCACACGAAGAAACAAATTGCCGGAGGTTTTTTTGACGTTTTCTTTTAATCTTCTTAAAATTCTCTTGTACCTTTCACACGAGGAAACAAATCTCCAGGCAATTTTTGAAATATCCTTTGAAAGTCTATTGGTTGAACACATCTTAAACTAGATGTGAAAGGAAATGTCAAAAAAATCTCTTTAAATCCTCGACCGGGGAGATTTTGTACACCCCCCTTTCCTAGTGTCCTTCCCACCCTGGAACTGAAAGTTGCTGGCAACTCAGTTTCCTCGTGTGAAAGAGGACTTTCTCAGGAAATTAGGCGAGTCAGCTCGGAGTCAACCTAGGATTTCAATTGACTGAAAAACAAGTTTATGGAGTTAGCTCACGTTTAAACCCGGGACTAGGCAGATCCCACACTGAGAACTAGGGGCCTTTTCAGTTGAGATGCTATCTCGATTCGATAAGGAAAGTTATTGTCAGTGCAAGTTTTTTGTGGAGTTAACTCCGGTTTAACCATGAGACTAGGATGATCTCGCACTGAAAAACTGTCCCTTAGACTCATCAGTGACATAGTGAGGGCCTTGTCATACGCAATTTGTATTAAGTTGAGTTCAACTTACATGTATTTTTTAACTAAAAACCACTGGAAACTATATCCAACAAGATTAGAATTTCTAATCATTAAGCTGGAAGTTTTTTTGCCCAGGGCCTGGCCTAATTTCTATACTTGATTTATTTCAGTAGTATGTAGAATTTGTATATTATAAAAAAAAAACCTTCTGGTAAAGTTAATCCTCAACTGAAAAACTGTTCCTGAGATAACTCGGGGTTCATTTATTTGCAGGACTAGCTTACTCTGATTTAACTCAGAGTTAACCCTAAACTGAAAAACTGGCCCTTAAAGTCTTTTTATTTGAACTCAAACGACTTGAGTCTTTTGTAATTTATTTAAATAGTGTATGTTTTTGTTAATAATATGAGACCAATTATCATTTGTACACATTTATACACAATTTTATGACCATTTCAAGTGATTGATGCCAAAGAACTATACATCTGGAAGAAAAAGATAGCATTGATCCAGTCAAGTTTCCAAGCGACAAAATTTGTTATTTTTGTTTTGATGTCTTCATTTCTTTTGGAACCATTACGACTTCTGTTTGTAATATGGGTTTTTTACTACGCAACAATATTCCCAAATAGATTAAGTGTAGGCGCCATTCAGCATTTCAAGAGTCGGTATGTAGGGATCTGTGGAATTTCGTGAAATTAAACCAAGCAGGTATAGGTACTTATACTCAACATGTTTACTAAAGTTTAATCTTTCTTTGACAACAGCGGCTGAACATTATCAATTTGTTTGAATAGCAATTATATATATAGTAGGGTTTCTTGTTGTTGTAGGTCTACCAGCAGCAAAGCCAAGTTGAAGGGGTGAAATAATTTTCTTTAGGACAAATTATGTTAATTTATCGTGAACAATGTTTTCAGAAAGTTTGGGTATTGTTGACAATTAACAAATCGGGAAGATAATTGGAAATTTCCTCCATGGAACCCAATTTGTGAATGGGACTGGGAATAGCAAATGATTTTTTCCATTGATAAAAATTATTCCTTAGAAAAATAACTTCTATAGGTAAAAATAAATGATAGAGGTTCAAAGAGCAAAGGAGAGTCCCTGTTTTTTGAATAATTTGAGGAATTTAACTAGGCCCGGGCTGTTTGTCGCAGTTTAAATTCAGCAGTGCATTTCCACTTTTCAGGAGTAAAAATGCCGAAATGCACTATATTAATCGTACTCTCTAGAATTAAAACAAAAGTAATAAAATTATTCCTGAAAAAAAGTTGTATTTGTTCGATTTTGCAATTTAAAATTTTTGGTGAAAGCACAAATACAGATTGTTTTGAAATAATATTAGAACTTTTATAGGGAACTTACATATAAAGAGCCTTGAATTCAATTTCAGTGTAGAGTTGGGGAAGGGTACATAATCTCGAATGCAAAAATCCCGAATCGCAAAAAAAGGGAATCCCGAATACCCGAAATCTGGAATGCATAAAAAATCCAAACGGACAAAATCCCAAATGCCAAAATCCTGAATGGACAGAATCCCGAATGCTAAAAATCCCGAATGCATTCAAGAGAAAATTCCGATTGTTTATACTTTTTCAGTACTTAAAAAAAACAAGCAGATTGCTTTTTTTGGCATGACTTCTGTTTATTTTGGGATCTCAAATGATAAGAATCTCGAAAGCAAAAATTTCAAAGGAACAACAATCTGGAATGTACAAAAATCACGAATTGTATCCTGTAACCCCGATTGGGGTCGTCTCCATCCTTCACGTTCTGCAGCAAGGTATTTTAACTGTAACCACGTCTTTCTCTGGAATTCTGCTTCTGCTAAGACAGTAGATTTCAATGTTCAAAAATTTAAAACCTTTTTTTCGTAGGAGCAACAATTTTTCATACAAACGTGCAGAAAAGTTATACTAAGAGCTTTTTACTGTAATTTTTTCATCATCTTGTTTGGGTAAAGTAGGTAATGAGCGCGTTTCTGCACATTTTTCTTAAAATCTGTTGCTCCTACGAAAAAAAGTGGTTCAACATTTTTTGTGTAGAATTTTATGAGCAATAATATAAATTAATTAATTTTTTGAAAAAAATTACATCTGTTGAGACATTTACAAATAACTGTTATCTATCCCTTTAACAGTACAAAATCAAAAGTGTACCTGTGACACGCTCTAACTTCAAGATTAACTAACCTACAGAGTTTTTTAAATCTCATTTTTTGGATAATTTTATTAAATAAATATTATTCTCTCATGATTTTGTTGCAAAATGAAATTCTATCGAGTTGTAAAATAAAATCCAAATCACTTTCTTTTTCAAGATGGCGGCATTCCCCTTACCCAGGCACCCCAAAATCTTGGGTTTATAATGAGGAGATGTAGCCAAACACAAATCGTAAACAAAATTTTGCCCATCGATTAATGAAATTTTAATAAATTTTTGATAAAATTTGCTCCACCATGAAGTTCTTGCACGATTTTCTCTGAATCTATTGATTGTATGAAAAAAGTATGTGAATCCTTTTTGTGAATATTTTCATAAGTTCCAATTTTCACCTTCACCTTTTCCAAAAAAAAACTGATAGTTTTCAAAAAATTAAGAAAAACTGAATTTTACCCCCTTTTACCCCATCTAAAAAATTAAGCCCCGGTCCAAATAAACGGAACTTTTTAGGAAATGCTAAAGATGACAAAACAACACTCTCCACCAAAATTCAGCTTTGTCGGAGTTTTTTTTTGAATTGAATGTCCTTTTTCTGGGTTATTGTGTTTCTAAAAGAATAATTTGCTGCCGAGAAGGATAACATTATTTCCATTTCATTCGAATTTTGCATTTGAATTTTCCTGGGTTTCGATATTGGCAGGGGATCTTCCACTAAAAATGTACATCTATGTTTAATATAAGTGGATTTTGATTCAAAATTGCTTTTTATGGCCTTTAGTCCTACAAATTGAGGTTTCGTCCGGCTTACTCACTTGAACTCATCATTGACATAGTGAGGGCCTTGTCATACGCAATTTGTATTAAGTTCAGTTAAATTAAGTGGATTTTGTCATAGATTTTTCTTAATTTTTGGCAGATATTTTACTATGATATATTCTGAAGCATTATCTTCAATCATGATACAAAATTTCTTTATATTTAAAAAAAATAATGATTTTTCGTTGAGGAAAAAGCATGAGTTTTGAAGAAGTGTATTAAGGCCAGAACCACACTATTGTGCCGATACCGATACACTCTCGCTACGATAATATATTTTAACATTAGAAGCAATGAGAGGATAGAAATCGAATCAAGTATCGATGATGTGAATATACTCACTTTTTTTTGTGTCATAATATTTGATCGTATCGGGGCTAAATCGATATCAGAACTTTAATTTGAATCTGGCTTAATATGTACTTCCAGATTCCGTAGCAGAGACAAAATATTGCGTTAGTTAATATAACTTCAAACATACCTGAAAACGTTAATTTTGCACATTAATCCTATAGAACCCTACTGCCTTCCCAGGCTGCTGTATCGTATCACGCTATAGTTATTATAAAATTGTAAATAGTTTTTTTTATGATAAAGTCTTCTATTTTTTCTATTCCCCTTTCATTTTTTACTCATCATTTTGTGATAATAATTGTCAAGTATTTGTCGTGCTGATAAGATATTTAAATGATTAAAATCAAGGGCGTTGCTGTTTTCTTCCAAACAAAAAAGGACAGGCAAATGAAAGTTTTTGCAACAAGTTTGAAATGCCCATGGCGAGGATCAAAGTAAAATAAGTGCTAAATGTCTGGAAAATTGATGTTGTATTAATACTTAAGTGGCTTTTTTGTTAATCTTAACTAAAGAGAAGAATTGAGATTTTAAAAATGTTTAAAATGTTAAAAGACTTATTTACTAAAGCATCTCGAAATAAATTAAAGGGTACTTTGGCACCCGGAGTTTAATAAGTTCACTCCAATTACACTGACCAATTGTAATAGAAATAAATATAATTTTCTCGTCACGCTTTTGAGATAGCAACGTTTGAAAATAAAAAATAAAAAATCGTGTTTTAAAACGTGTGGTAATTTGTTTCGCCACAATCTTAATCGTTTCTGAATTAACTAAATTTTTATTTAGTACATATCTTTTAAATTCTGTTCAAATCTCTCTCTTTGAAAGTTAGTTTATTGATCACCAAAATATATTTAATACAATTAAGTATATTTTTTACGGAAAGATGTGAAAAGGTTCTTAAATCAAATATTTTGTTTTAAATAGATACAAAAATGTTTTGCAAGACTCCGAAGTGCAATATTATTTCAACTTTTTAAAAACACCTGGTGTGCAAAATCGGAATAAAATTTTCGATTTCGATAGTCAATTGTCAAATTGATAGTTGACAAACCTTGAAATTTACATTTTCAAACTCAGGTTATGAAAAAACTGATCAACTATTCATTTATAATTTGTATTTATCTTTCAACTCACAACCATCTTCATCATTCTCAATAATCAAAACTTTTATCAGTAGGGTTTTCAAAAATCGAATTAAAAATTGAAAATTATTATTGGCCCGAAAAACAACATAATTATATTAACATAACCAAAAAACAAGGCACTTTTCTCATGTTAATTCAGAATTAAGCCCAAGATTAGGATAATCACGCACTAAAAAACAGGACCTAAGACAATAAATCGAGTTTGTCCTCTTACAAATATCATGTAAATGCTCAGTTAGGGTCACCAGACGTCTCCCTTTAGGGGGTACTGTCCCCGTTTTCAAAAATGTTTATTATTTAAGGAAATTCATTTATTTTTGTTTCTCATTTATTTACAGTATACGCTCGATATAGGGAAGTAATAAAAACCAGGCCTGTTCACTGTTTCGAGATTGTTCACTTTTTCGAGCGGTAGTTTCTAAAGATGAATTTGATCCGAAATGCACATTTCGTTCGATGTGAATGTTTTCAATATTAATTAAGCATTAATAAATAGCCCAGGAAAATTAGACAAAAAAATGGCCAAACTTCGAAAAAATTGCGACAAAGCTGACTTTTGGTGGAGTGGCTTATTATGACGTCTTAAGCATTTCCTGAAAAGTACCCTAAATTTGGCCCGGGGCTAAATTTTTAAGGGGGGGTGAAAGGGGTTGAAGTTCAGTTTTTTGGGAATTGCTCCTAAACTATCGGTTTTATTGAAAAAATGTTAAAATAAAAATTAAAGCTGATGTTATTCTACACAAAAAATATTAACATGCTTTTTTCGAACCAATAGTTTCAGAGAAAAACGTTCAAGAACTTCATGGTGCAGTGAGTTTAGTCCAAAAATTTTTGCTTATCGCTGGGCAAATTTTGTTTTGTGATTTATGTTTAAATACAACTCCTTATTGTAAAATCAAGTTTTTGGGGTGGTAGATGAAAGGGAATGGCCGCCATCTTGAAAACAAGGTTGATTTTGTTTTTGTTTAATAACTCGTTGAAATTGCGTTTTTCAAAAAAATGACCAAAGGACAGATTTTAGACGGTTAAATTATCTAAAAAATGAGCCATTAAACAGCTCTGTATGTTTATTAATCTCAAAGCTTCAGCGGATCAAAGGTCACCTATGCCTCATATATGGTGGGGATGAAATGACGTTTTTTAAGGTTTTTCGCTTATTTATGAATTTTTTTGGTCAGAATAGAAGAATCATTTTACAGACAATCAAGAGCAGTGCAAAATATATTCTAGACATCGTCAACAACCCCTTTCACCCCCCCTAAAAAATTTAGCCCCGGGCCAAATTTTGGGTACTTTTCAGGAAATGCTTAAGGCGTCATAATAAGCCACTCCACCAAAAATCAGCTTTGTCGCAATTTTTTCGAAGTGAAAGTCTAATTTTCCTGGGCTAAAAGGCTTTCACTCAGGTTTAATCAAAAAATAGAAACAATTCCTCAGAGCTCTCAAGCTATGTAAAATGCTTGCGCGATATTTTTAGACAAAATACGTTTTTATATCAAATTTTGTTTGTTCACTATTGTGGATAGTTCACTATTTCTAGATTCACTAAATCGAGCGTCTAGTGTATTTACTTTAGTTGATAGGTTTAAATGTTTGATTTTTGTGATTGTTTTTCATAATTAAAAGTCAAATGAAACTTTTTTTCCTGTTAATCTTGTAAAGTTTACATGAAAATCTATTAAAATTTACATGAAAATGTTTTTAATTTAACATGACTCAATGTTCAATGTCCTGTCAAGTTGAAATTAATCGGCAGAGTGTGACTTTAACAGCAGCCCAGGTTAAATTCAAATAATTTTATTTGGATGGCTTATGGGTGTGTTTTAACACTGGTGTCACGTTAAAATGAACTGGCAAAGTGCTACATTAACAAGAGGCCAGGTCAAATTCATTAGGTAGAAATTATAAAAAAAAAATATAAAAACGATAACTAAACAACTAAATCAACTAAGTTTTTGTGGTAAAATAGAAATTAATAACATACAGTGTTAAAGAAACAACTCGACTTCGGTTAAAATTAACACTATTCTTTTGTCAAAATGTTTTATTTCCAGGGTTGAAATTACAGGACATCTTCTTAAATCATCTTGAATATGGTTAGAAAGGCCACCAAGTTGATTTTTAACTAAATATAAGGTTACTAAAATCAGGTAAATTTCTGAATTTTCTGTTACTTTCTATGGAATAGTTCCCATACATTTTTAATATAACACGGCTCGTGTTAATAATTTACCTGACGCTTTTCTCTGAGCATATGCTTAGTATCTAATTTGAAGCTAATCGGTCCACTCGTTTAGACCCTAGTTTGATTGCAAGTGGATAAACAGACTCACAAACGTAAAGACGCAACCCCCAAACGTATACAGACTGATAGTAGATGTGACGAAACCCACCTTCCCAGCGGGAAAAATTAAAAAATTCATTGAGGAAAAATCTGCTTTTTCCTTGAGGAATGGAAGCTGTACCTGCCACTTTTCAGCTTATTCCTTTGATGAATTTAACATGGGCGTGTCATTGGCGGGAAGCACATGGCACTTTTCCGATGAAAATTCACTAACGAATTCACTACTTCAATGGAAGTTGTTTATTCACCGACCCAGGTGATGAAAAACATGGTGATTGCTTAATCTGTGAATTCACTACATACGGGTATTTAGCTTATTCATCAGTTCAATAATTTCGATGCAAAATCTAATTAAAATTCAGTTATGAAATCACCAGGTTAGTGGTAGTTTCTTTTTCATCAATTAAATCCTCCCATTTGTATTGTTTACTAAATCCCATCGGTAATGCACCCTTTATTTTAAAATGAAAACAAACCAAAATGTTGTTTCCATTTCAAATCAAAAATATTTGGCGTTACGGCAAACGCAATTTCTATTGACTTCAGTTCGTGTTACATGGACTTTTTTAAAGAAAGCCACTGTGAACTGTATCCAACAAAATGAGAATTTATAGTGCCAAAAAATTATAAACTACTTTGTGCATTACTATTCATCGTTGGAATCATCGATTACAATTCACCATGAGTTTCACTCACATTTGTTTTTTTTTTTTTTTTTATTCTCGCCATGAACACTTTACAAAGCAGATGAGTGGATTCAAACAATGAACTGATAATCTTGTACATTACTTTTCCACAACTTTTTCATCACCTTTGTATATGAAAACCATAGTATTCTCATGAAAAATTTTTTTTAGTTGAACGTGGACCTTGTGGGGGCGCCACATTCGACCGCATTCGATTGCGTGGAGAATTGTGGATGCGGGGTACATAAAGAATCGAAGACAAGTAGTAAGAGCAAGAGGAAAGTATTATTTTCATGCTCATAAGAAATAAAGGGAGTAAGAGAGATAAGCAAATCAGCTGTTTTCAAAATGTCAAAGAATAGAAAAACGTGAAGAAAATAAGAAAAAAATTGTCGTCTCCTCTTTGAATAGAAGAATATTTGTGTTGGTTTATTTAGGAATGTATTTTGTTTGCAGGCAGAGAAGCAAAGAAATTATATGAAGTGGTGAACGAGTTGATCGTGTCGCTTCTGCTTGCCCTTGCGTCGTCGTCACCCGTCGTTGGTGTCTAGTTCGTAGCAACGAGTAGAAAAATTATTATTTGCAGAGATTTTCTTGTATGTGAGTGTGAAAAGACAAACGTGTGTAGGTCGTTGCTATATTTTCTTATTGAGGGTAGGTTTTGTTTTTGCTTCTTTTTTAATTGACTTGAAACTTTCTTGCAAAGTTTCGAGGATAGGCTAGGCATATATCTTTTGGTAGATATTTTGAATGAAATTTTCTTGCATGATTTCGGTGGTAGGTATTTTGGTGTGTAGGTATTTGAATTTTTAGATGCAATCTTTTTTGCGAGGATTGGTCTTTTGGTATGTAGGTAGGTAGGTACATATTTGAATTAAAGTTTTTGTGCAATTACTATTAATTTTTTGCTAGATAGTTTTTTTGTTAATAGTTTTTATTACCTACATACATAGGTAGGTACCTACATATTATAAATTATTTCGAGTAGTTATGTTTGTAGGAAACGGTCTTATTAAAATCCGAAAATTTCTCGGAATAAAACCACTTAAGAGGATATCTTAATAATGAGATTACGTAAGCAAGAGAAAATCCAAAGTCATACTCAAAAAGTGGTTTATTCATGAAAATATCCATTTTAATTATATCACGCAAGAATATGGCAATTAGCATCGCGAAATGTGAACTGATCACTTGACATCAGAATTATCACGTCTAAACTAGATGTACCTTTGAGCATAGAACTGCTTGAACTCGCCTAATTGTGTTCAAGCTTAAACTTTTTGTTGGGTGGGACACACGGAATTCACTACCTCCCTGTTTCGAGCCGTCCCGTGCCAATCGGCAATTTCCGTTTCATCTTTCCAATCCAGCCCTATGAACAAAAAGTTATCCATTAGACTACCTCGTGGCGGCATCCTCCCATCGGTCAAACTCTTTTTATTTAAAGTCGTCGATCGAAGTGGTTCGCCTAATAGCTCTCGACGCGAAACAACCAACGACAAAAAAACAAAAAAAGAAACGTATAGGAAAACAGCCGAGTTACCCTTTGGGTTTTGTTGTGTTTTTGCAAAAAAAAATTCACCAGGATTGCATCCAAACTACGAATCTTGGGTCAGAATTCCTGTGAAGGAGGAAACAATTCGTAAAAATAATACAAATAATCCTAAAGTAGGTAAGGATGTGAATATATTACTCGTCCAGGAAAATTTCGTTGGTAACCAAAAAAGTTTAGACCTTTAACAGAACCATCGCTGAACAGCGATCGATCTCCCTGGGCCAAAAATTCTCCCCAGGTCGAGAACCCCAACTAAAATCCTTGGCCAGAGAAAAAAGGCGCGGTGGTGCCGGTGAAAAAAACATAAACCCAGATCCAAAACTAGGTAAGGTGTCCTCATTTCATATGTAGTAGAATCGCACAAAGTAGGTTTTCTAAAAGTTTCTTGTTTTTATTAGAAAACACCTTAAATCATCAAAGTACGCGGCGTTCAACAATTACGTACTGGAAACAAAGAAACCCCCATCGACGACTCTTCAGGGGTACGGTTCCACTACCTCGACCGTCATAACGCTCCCCTGAATCCAAAAATTATTCTTAAGCGTGAAAAGAGCGGAGAAATTCTTCTATGTCGGCAGTCAAAAGGAAAAAAAGTGCGAAGAAAGTTCCGAGGTTCTTGGGGTAATTTGGGCCAAAGTAAAAAGAAGGTATTGCTAGGGTCTGAAAATAAATAAAAAAAGTGAAATTAAAGATAAGTTAGAGAAAAAAATGTTGAAGAATTTTAAAAAAAGTGAAATTAAGCTGAAAAGAAAAGTTAGAAAAAAAATGTTGAAGAATTTTAAAAAGTAGAATTGATCTGTAAAAGAAAAAAAAACAAGAAAAAGATTTAAACAATCTGAGGAAATGAATCTACGAATCCTTTATAGGAAAGTAACTGTTGGTAAAAATAAAAAGAAAACAAATGTTATCCACATGAAGCAAACTAAAAATGAAAATTATGATTAAAAGAAAGTTTTAATATAAGAAAGAGAAAGAAAAGAAAGTTAGGAGCTAAAGTAAAGAGAAGCAGAACCTAAGGAAAAGATATGATAAATTTAGGGCTAGAAAAAAAAAAGAAATTTTTTTTTGTAGAAAGGAATTAAAAACTAGAAGAAAAAAGAAAGAAGTTCAATTGAGTTTACATACTTACCTACATACCCAGAGAAATAATTGCTTTCGTGAAGGAAGAATAGATAATTAAAAAAAGTAAACTGACATATAAAAAAAAGATATAAAAAAAAAAAATACTAAAGAACTTTGAAGTAGCAGAAATTATTTTTGAATGCAAAAATAACAAATAATCGAAACTGCTTTATATAGCAAAGGAAACTCGATGAGTAAATGATAAAAAGTTAAAGTAAAGTTTGTGTAGAAAGACTAAATAGGGTAGATTGAATTTATTCGTTGCTATAAAAGTAATAGGGATTCAAATTCGAATTAAGAAAATTAGTTGTAAGAATAAAGGACGAGTATAGTAAGTCAGGTATAGTTAGTTTTTTTTTAAGCCCATGTAACATCCCATCCATCGCGAAGGTTACATATAATTTTTTTTTGATGAATTGGGATATTAATCCTAAACAAAAAGAAAACTTTCTCGAACCTCTGTACCTAATACTCTTCAGTGTTATTAATCAAATATTTCCAATCAACAATCAACGTTTAGCATCCACCAGATCGCGACATTATGCTGTGCACATCATTATGGAGCAACTGGTAAGTGAATATTGTTAATTTTTTTTAAATATTTTTATTATTTAAACTTTTCTCATACATATACATATACCTATATAACAATTGATTGAAACAATATTAAGTACAAGTAGTTCACCTTGGTATGAGCCTGGGTGACTTCGATATATAAAAAAAGAAAACACATTTCGAAGACTATTGGGAATATACATGGGTAGGGGAAAGCTTACGAGATGATGATATCGATTTAGATATTGATTTTTTTTTTGTGTATAAAGAAGGACATTTTGGATTATTTTTCTTCTGCGCCGCAATGAATGAGGATGGTTAGGATAAAAAGTTCCTTGTTATTAATTTTAAGAGCATTCGGAAAATTTTAATTAATGAATAAAAATTGTTATTGAGATTTACCAAAAATTAACTGTCACTGTCGTGTTTTTCGTTTCTGGATTATTGAGCTAGCTAAAGATTTTTCGAAAGGGTGCAGAAAACGAAATAACTTCGGACATCGTTTAGGGATTTTTTTTTGTTGTCGCAGTTGTCATCAAACACTGAAATGATCGATGGTTTCACATTACAATGAGTAACGTCCTATGATGGAGATTTGAAACTGAATAATTTGGGAAGTGAGTTGCTAAGAGGATGAAGAGGGTGGTTGAGTTCCAGATGGAGACGTAAGGGAAAGTTTTTTTTTGACTTTCCCCTTTTCGAAGAGGGCCATTAGAGATTTCGGTGGAGCGTATAAATAATGGCGTAGGAGTATTCGTCAAATATTTTCATTTGAGGATACTAAAGGGAGGGTAGAGACAAGCTCCGAGGACACGACGACCTATGTCCTCCTCTTGAGTATGGTAATTAAGCAGGGATGAGATAAAAGAATGATGTCGGTAACTGAATTCGGGCCCTGTCTCTTTTAAGATGGAACTAAACACACACAATCAAACTTCAGCTTCGATTTAGGCCTGAAAAAAAAAGGTAACACAGTTCGTTCACTAGTAACAAGATCCCCCCCCCATCGACGAGCTAAGCGTGGTAATGATAGCAGGCCTTTAGTTGCGTTCGTGAACGGACACCCCTCTTGACCCCTGCCTGGACGGGCCGATGGTTCTGTAGACATCGGTCCTAAAGGTGGGGAATGTTAAGAGGGTAGAAACTTAAGAAACAGGTTGCCTCTGAAAATCTAACTTAGTTTCATTTAGGGAATCTTTTTTGATATCCGATCGCATAACTTCGGTCTAGTTTGTTTTAATAACCGAGTAGTTTTCGGAGACTCCTATTTTGAACTGGCAGATAAGATGTAGAAAACAAATATATTTTTTTTTGGTGGAAAAGTCATTTGGGACTTTTCATTTTCTCGTCTCGTCGAAAGGCAACAGTGTGTTACGGGTATGCAGTGGGTATACAGTGACTCGAAGTTTCTTCCATACAATTATTTGTTTACCGTTACAGATGGCGCCCAACGTGGGGCCCGAATTTAGTGACCGACTTATTTTTTTTAACCAGTTCAGTTTGATAGATGTTATTCAGATTTAAAAAAAAAAAAAAAAAAAATTTTTAGTCGTTGAGATGATAATTTTGTTTGAGGTTTTAGGTATTGCTTCTTTGTGAATTTACACCTTGACATTTTGAGCTGCCATAGTTGACCGTGGAGTTAGTAAATTTTCAGACTTTAGATTGTTGCAACCTGGTAAGCCATTATGCTCAGCGCAAGACTATACCCACTTCGCTCAGTGACCGTACTTGGATCTTAACTTATATTCGAGTAGCTGAAAGCACTGATTAGTTAAAGTGAGTTAACCGGAAGCAAAAGTTTTTTTTTTTGATTTTTGACCAAGCTTTCTGTCCGGTAGATTGGGATATAGTATCCGATCTATGACTGTTGCAGAAGCATGAACCTGATCAGAAAGGGAGAACATCTTACCAATGAACCTACTTTCAAACATCTCCTAGTAATAGAGGTGGAGAACTATCGATGGCACTATCGATTATAATCGATAGTTTTCACTATCGGAAACAATCGATAGCTTTTTACCACTATCGATTGTTTTCGATAGTCAATCAAACTTTACTCTTCATCAAAGCTTCATTAAAACTTTTTCAAATTGAGCTAACACGTCTAAACTCTACCGTGGTCGAAGATTTAACCCAAATCCAACTCAATCTTTCGATCCTACACATGAATGCATTATCTGTAAAAATGCTGGGCTTCTAATCAGAGAATATTAAATAAAGAAGCCAATAACTTGGAAATTCAATACTTCATAAAACGGGATTTTTATTTGTTTTCCAAAACTTTGTTTAGTGTAGGGTTCGATTCCCAGCCGTGCCACCTAAAAACAGAAATGTTTTATTCGAGGTACTGCCTCTTGCGAGGAACTGACAAATCCTCCAAGAGTATACTTGTCATGAAAAAGTGCTTCTCAATTTAGCCGTTGGGACTCGGCAAAAAACTGTAGGTCCCCTCCATTCCTGCCAACAAACACGCACACAGGAATGGTTGTGAGTTGTAAGTCACTAGGCCCTGGTTCCCCATGAGCTGTTGCGCCACCCAATTTATTTATTTTATTTTATTTATTTGTTTAGTGTATATGTATACTCAAAATTGATACACCAACATTAATTTTTTATTTTTATTTCATGGGTACCTACATTAAAGCTCTAACAGTTTTCAATCCTTTTACATATTAGCTCTGTTTTTTAGTGCATTTTTATCTTCGCTTAGAAAAAACTAGCATGTTAATTACAACAATAAACTGGTATAATTCCGTATTGTTGTTGTTTTAAACATGCTACTTTTTTCTAAGCGAAGATAAAAATGCACCAAAAAACAGGGCTGTTATCATATTTACTCAAGTAATCTATTGGCATTCTTGTTTTTGAGATCCAAAAATACCAACATTTTCAGAACAAGACATTATTACTATTTTTTTAAAACACAATTATTTATTTTTTTTTATCTATTTATGGAAACAAAAAAATGTCGAAAACTATCGATAGTAATCGATAGTTACCGATAGTTTTAAATAACTATCGATTACTATCGATGGTTGCCACTATCGATAGTTCTCCACCACTACCTAGTAATATTTCTATGCAAACTCATCCAAGGAATAACGAAGTATCTTAGACGCTATCCGGTAAGACAAGGGTAAAATTCCTAGCTTGCGGCAGTCGTGGCGACGACAGAGATATTAAGTTTTTTTTTGCTTTTTGGATGAGGTATCAACAGCCGGATAAGATGACATACTTAAGAGTTAAAAGTTAAATCACACGTACATAATGTAAATTTTTGTTTTGAACAACCCCCTTCGCAATCCAAACTCACTTCTCAGAATATCAGATATAGTAAGATACAATAAGTGAAAGACAATTTTAGTTTTTGTTGACAGTTAATTAGATTTTTTTTATTTAGTTTGTTTTTAACTAAATAATTTAGGGTGAACATTTTTTTGTTTTGAAGTAAAGGAAAGTTTTTATTTATATTTATTATTTTTTTTGTGGTCGCATAGAAGAAGACCAAAAAAAAAAAAAAAAAAAAAAAAAATAAAAAAAAAAAAAAAAAAAAAAAAAAAACAGTTTATAGATTAAACTAAAATAAAGTTTTGGGTAAGAATAAAGAAACATACGGACATAGATAGATTAGACATAGTTTTATTTTGGTTTTGCTCTTAGAAACCATTAAACCCAGTTTAGTGAGAAGTATAATCTTTAGTTATCTTAATGGGAGGACGAGGGCGTGGGCGTGAAAAGGCTCCAGCTCCCCCCACGGCTCGAAATTCTAAGAGTAAACGGCGGAATAGTAGGCCACGATCAACAACGTCTAACGGTAGTATGGCGGATCAATCCCAAGCAACAGGCGAACCTTTGGCTTCTGGATCAGGCAATATTGTCGCCAGCAGTCATGAAGGGGCAAATGAAGAACATAACGGTAATCGTAGAACGAGTTCTAGTGTTAGGGACGGCAATACATCTAAAGAGGCAGAACATTTCGAAACGTATATTCAAGAGGTTGTTACCGCAACTGTGGGTCTTAAACGGACCGAAGACCAACGGTTTATACGCGAAGAATTGGAAAGGAGTCATGCAGAATTATTAGGTCAAGTTAGAGCAATAGTAAGGGAAACACTTGCAAGTGTCACTCCAGCTCCACCTCCAAACACTCAGGATGCTCGAAGTTACTATAACGTGACGACTCCCGTAGAACGCACCAATGAATATCACCCACAGCGGCATAATGAAACAAATCCTGCTTCGAATGCAAACCCAACGGATCACCAAGGGGTACATCCGATTGACATGGCTCGCGGTTCGAACGTAGACAACTTTTTAGCTCAATTGAGCAATTTGAACATAAATGTTTCACCGCTGACTTCGAACCAAGCCAACCCAGTTCCTTCTCCGTCTACTTCAGTACTACGTTTCCCACACTATCACAAATGGGGAATTAAGTTTGACACCAAGAACATGTCCATTGACGATTTCCTGTTTCGCCTTGAACGGGTGAAGGACAGTTATAATGTGACATGGGTCGAGGTTGTCCAGAATTTTCACCACTTTGTCAGTGGTCGTGTGGAAACGTGGTACTGGATGTTTCTGAAGAACAATCCACGGGCTACTTGGTCAACCTTACGGCTTGCACTCATCGAACAATACAGGAGTCTTGAGACAGATTCTGAATTGTCTCGAAAGATGTCAGACCGTAAGCAGCTGCCGAACGAAAGTTTCGATGATTTTTACGACGACCTGATAAAAATCAATTCTAGATTAAGAGTACCGAAACCCATAAAAGAGATTATTGAGCTTATCAAGCAGAATGTGAGGCGAAGAATGGGAGAGCTATTGGTTACCTTTAGTACTCACAGCTTACCAGAGATGGTATATGTATGCCGTACAATAGAAAAATTTTTGAATGGCAATGAACCAGCCAGGACTAAGTACGTACCAAATAACCCCATTCAGCCAGCACGACGACAAATAAGCGAACTTGAAAGTCCCCAGGAAGACTCTGACTTTGCAGTTCCCGCGAAAGTTGAGGCCTACCAAAGGGAAGCCAATATACTTAAATGTTGGAATTGTAAAGCAGAGGGGCACACGTTTAGGGAATGTGACAATCCAAAACGGAATTTATTCTGTTTTAGATGTGGTCGTGATAACGTTATTACACCAAATTGTGATAGATGCTCGGGAAACCGATTATCGGGCAATCCTTCGACCGGGGGGAAATGCTCGAGGGCGGAGAACCCGGAAATTTAGAAAAAACAGAATCAAGCGTAACTAAAGTTACCTTACTCCGACTTCCACCGGAGGAAGTAAAAAGAAGGGAAGAATCACGAAATAATCTTGAAAATACAATAGAAGGTGGACCTATTTGTCCCAGAAAATCGATCCACCAACGGATCAAAGAATACTATGAAGCTCGGAAAAGAATAGTGACTTTTCCCACGACTTCACCTAAGATGTTAAAACTGCGAGAGAGAATGAAAAAAAAGAAAGTGCTGTATAAATCGGTAGCAGCCACGACCTTGAATTGTTCAGCGGACGATCCCCGTCCATATGTAACAGTTGAAATCTTTAACAAAAAGTTACTCGGGTTGCTCGACTCCGGAGCGAGTGTGAGCTGTTTGGGAGCTGGTGCTCTCGATTTCTTAAAAGAAAATCAAATCCCGTTCAAAACTTTTTCTTCCGCTATCTCTACCGCAGACGGCCAGAAACAACACATAGTCGGCATGGTTACGGCGCAAATACAATACCGAGGCAAAGCTAACGTCCTGAATTTGTTCGTCGTGCCATCGCTGACCCAACAGTTATATTTAGGCGTGGACTTCTGGAGGATTTTTCAGCTAGCTCCTCACGTCATTTCGGAAATTTCTCCGATCCAGGAAACCTTCAGCATGTTAGGGAGTGCAATCGAGTGTGATCTGAACGATCAACAACGAAAAGTACTGCAGGAAACGGTCAAACAATTTCCGTCGTTTGCGACGAAAGGCTTGGGAAAGACCCATTTGGTAGAACACTTTATTGACACGGGAGATGCGCCACCTATAAAGCAACGTCATTATCCCATTTCTCCAGCGATACAAGCCCTGGTGTATGAGGAATTGGATCGCATGCTTGCTTTGGGGGTCATCGAAGAAAGTTCCAGCGCATGGAGTTCTCCAGTGGTATTAGTACGAAAACCTGGAAAGAATCGCCTGTGCTTGGACTTTCGGAAGGTGAACCAAGTAACGAAGAAGAATGCGAGCCCAATTGCTCATATAGAGGGACTGTTAGCACGCCTTTCAGAGACACACTTTATATCGAGTGTGGACCTGAAAGATGCGTACTGGCAGATACCGCTGGAGCAAAGTTCACGGGAGAAGACAGCTTTCACTGTCCCGGGTAGGCCGCTCTACCAATTCAAAGTGATGCCATTTGGTCTTTCCAACGCCGCCCAAAGTCTAACGTATCTAATGAACCTCGTTGTACCTTCAGAGTTAAGGGACCAAGTCTTCGTATATCTAGACGACTTACTCGTCATATCGAGAAATTTTGAGGAACATGTCCGAGTTTTGGGCCTTATAGGGAAAAAGTTACTTGAAGCGGGCTTGACGATAAACGTCGAGAAGTCGAAGTTCTGCTTCAAGGAACTCCAGTACCTCGGTTATGTAGTAGGACAGGGTTGTTTGAAGCCGGATCCAGCCAAGGTCGCTGCGATCCTCGAATTCCCGGTTCCGAAGACACCCAAACAGGTCCGAAGATTTCTCGGTATGGCGGGGTGGTATCGTAGATTTGTCGGTAATTTTTCGACTCTTGCTGCTCCCATGACGGACACTCTAAAAAAAGGCAAAAAGTTCGAATTCGGAAAAGATGCTGTGAAAGCTTTGGAAGCGATTAAGTCGGCTTTAACGTCAGACCTTGTCCTTATAAATCCTGACTTTTCAAAAGAATTTATAATTTTATGTGATGCGTCGGCATCGGGGATTGGGTGTGTGTTGTGCCAGAAGGACGAAAGTGGAGCTGAAAGGCCTATTTATTATTATTCACAGAAGTTAAACTCTGCTCAGCGCAACTACTCTGTCACCGAACGTGAATGTTTAGCGGCCGTGAGAGGAATCCAGAAATTCCGACCTTATGTTGAAGGTTATAGGTTTACGGTAGTAACGGACCACTCTAGCTTGAAGTGGTTAATGAGTCTGCGGGATCCAACGGGAAGGTTAGCGCGCTGGAATCTCAAGCTACAAGGGTTCGATTTTGGGATCGAACACCGGAAGGGTACCTTGAATGTAGTGCCGGATGCTCTATCTCGAGTATATGAGGTAGAGGCAATGCATTCAACAGTATGTCCGCCGGGGTCGATGTCAACGAACACCGATGTTCTTCATGTTGATTTGGAGGATCCGAGTTTCAAATCCGGAGAATATCTTCAAATCATTCAGCACATCGGAGAAAATAAAGATCAGCTTCCTGACCTTCAAGTTTCGGACGGTTTCGTATATAAGAAGGTCAGGCATTGCACAGGGAATCCTCTCCAAGACGATTTAGTTTGGAGATTATGGATTCCAGCAGCGCTGACAAACCGTTTGGTCTCGTTGGCTCATTGTCCACCAACAGCTGCTCATGGGGGAATAACTAAAACTCTCTTTAAGCTGCGAAATCAATTTTTTTGGCCAAATATGGCATCTCATGTCAAATTATTTATCGAAAGTTGCGAAGTCTGCAAAACGACTAAGGCCCCAAACAGTGCCTTAAGAGCCGAAATGGGAAAATCCTTCTCCGTCGACAGGCCATTCCAGCATCTATATATTGATTTTCTGGGCCCTTATCCGAGGTCAAAAAGTGGCAATACCCAGATCTTTATCGTTTTAGATCAGTTGACGAAATTCGTCCTGATCAAACCACTTCGAAAAGCCACTGCACAATCAGTGATCCAATTTTTACAAGAAGATATCTTCCTAATCTTTGGGGTCCCAGAAAGCATTCTCTCGGATAACGGAAGTCAATTCATAGGTCATGAATTCGCAAAAATGATAAAAACCTTCGGCATTAAGCATTACAGGACGGCTGTGTATTCGCCCCAAGCGAATGCGAGTGAGCGAGTAAATCGCTCGATCCTTGCAGCCATCCGAGCTTATGTAGACCCCAGACAAACAAATTGGGACTTACACCTGCCTTCAATAGGAAGCGCACTTCGTTCTTCGATTCATTCTGCCATCGGTATGTCCCCCTTTGAAGCCCTCTTTGGACATCGTATTATCGAACACGGGGCAGACTACAAACTTTTGCGTGGACTCGGAGGGTTAAATCATTCAGAGATAGACTGGCTACCACAAACTGCCCGAATGAATGTACTACACACGTATTTAAAATCGGCGCTAGAACGCACTCACGAGTCTTATAAAAAAACGTATAACTTGAGAAGCAGGTTGGTGTCATATCAAGTAGGTGATATTCTCTATAAACGTAACTTCGTCCTAAGCGATGCGGCTAAACACCTTAACGCTAAGCTTTGTCCAAAGTTTGTAAAAGTAACAGTCTGCAAAATAATAGGTAACAACTTGTATGAAGTAAAAGACTCCAAAGGTTATAAAACAATCACCCACTCCAAAGATTTAAGAAAATGAAGAAGACCGAAACGTATTCTGATATTTGAAGGTTGATAACCCGGCTTGCCCAGCTGTGCATGAGATTCTTTGAACCAATATAGACCAAATACAGCGTATAGTTCCCCTTCATATCCTTTTAGTACAGGATAACTGTAAAAAAGGATATGTTGTGTAGGAAACGGTCTTATTAAAATCCGAAAATTTCTCGGAATAAAACCACTTAAGAGGATATCTTAATAATGAGATTACGTAAGCAAGAGAAAATCCAAAGTCATACTCAAAAAGTGGTTTATTCATGAAAATATCCATTTTAATTATATCACGCAAGAATATGGCAATTAGCATCGCGAAATGTGAACTGATCACTTGACATCAGAATTATCACGTCTAAACTAGATGTACCTTTGAGCATAGAACTGCTTGAACTCGCCTAATTGTGTTCAAGCTTAAACTTTTTGTTGGGTGGGACACACGGAATTCACTACCTCCCTGTTTCGAGCCGTCCCGTGCCAATCGGCAATTTCCGTTTCATCTTTCCAATCCAGCCCTATGAACAAAAAGTTATCCATTAGACTACCTCGTGGCGGCATCCTCCCATCGGTCAAACTCTTTTTATTTAAAGTCGTCGATCGAAGTGGTTCGCCTAATAGCTCTCGACGCGAAACAACCAACGACAAAAAAACAAAAAAAGAAACGTATAGGAAAACAGCCGAGTTACCCTTTGGGTTTTGTTGTGTTTTTGCAAAAAAAAATTCACCAGGATTGCATCCAAACTACGAATCTTGGGTCAGAATTCCTGTGAAGGAGGAAACAATTCGTAAAAATAATACAAATAATCCTAAAGTAGGTAAGGATGTGAATATATTACTCGTCCAGGAAAATTTCGTTGGTAACCAAAAAAGTTTAGACCTTTAACAGAACCATCGCTGAACAGCGATCGATCTCCCTGGGCCAAAAATTCTCCCCAGGTCGAGAACCCCAACTAAAATCCTTGGCCAGAGAAAAAAGGCGCGGTGGTGCCGGTGAAAAAAACATAAACCCAGATCCAAAACTAGGTAAGGTGTCCTCATTTCATATGTAGTAGAATCGCACAAAGTAGGTTTTCTAAAAGTTTCTTGTTTTTATTAGAAAACACCTTAAATCATCAAAGTACGCGGCGTTCAACAATTACGTACTGGAAACAAAGAAACCCCCATCGACGACTCTTCAGGGGTACGGTTCCACTACCTCGACCGTCATAACGCTCCCCTGAATCCAAAAATTATTCTTAAGCGTGAAAAGAGCGGAGAAATTCTTCTATGTCGGCAGTCAAAAGGAAAAAAAGTGCGAAGAAAGTTCCGAGGTTCTTGGGGTAATTTGGGCCAAAGTAAAAAGAAGGTATTGCTAGGGTCTGAAAATAAATAAAAAAAGTGAAATTAAAGATAAGTTAGAGAAAAAAATGTTGAAGAATTTTAAAAAAAGTGAAATTAAGCTGAAAAGAAAAGTTAGAAAAAAAATGTTGAAGAATTTTAAAAAGTAGAATTGATCTGTAAAAGAAAAAAAAAACAAGAAAAAGATTTAAACAATCTGAGGAAATGAATCTACGAATCCTTTATAGGAAAGTAACTGTTGGTAAAAATAAAAAGAAAACAAATGTTATCCACATGAAGCAAACTAAAAATGAAAATTATGATTAAAAGAAAGTTTTAATATAAGAAAGAGAAAGAAAAGAAAGTTAGGAGCTAAAGTAAAGAGAAGCAGAACCTAAGGAAAAGATATGATAAATTTAGGGCTAGAAAAAAAAAAGAAATTTTTTTTTGTAGAAAGGAATTAAAAACTAGAAGAAAAAAGAAAGAAGTTCAATTGAGTTTACATACTTACCTACATACCCAGAGAAATAATTGCTTTCGTGAAGGAAGAATAGATAATTAAAAAAAGTAAACTGACATATAAAAAAAAGATATAAAAAAAAAAAATACTAAAGAACTTTGAAGTAGCAGAAATTATTTTTGAATGCAAAAATAACAAATAATCGAAACTGCTTTATATAGCAAAGGAAACTCGATGAGTAAATGATAAAAAGTTAAAGTAAAGTTTGTGTAGAAAGACTAAATAGGGTAGATTGAATTTATTCGTTGCTATAAAAGTAATAGGGATTCAAATTCGAATTAAGAAAATTAGTTGTAAGAATAAAGGACGAGTATAGTAAGTCAGGTATAGTTAGTTTTTTTTTAAGCCCATGTAACATCCCATCCATCGCGAAGGTTACATATAATTTTTTTTTGATGAATTGGGATATTAATCCTAAACAAAAAGAAAACTTTCTCGAACCTCTGTACCTAATACTCTTCAGTGTTATTAATCAAATATTTCCAATCAACAATCAACGTTTAGCATCCACCAGATCGCGACATTATGCTGTGCACATCATTATGGAGCAACTGGTAAGTGAATATTGTTAATTTTTTTTAAATATTTTTATTATTTAAACTTTTCTCATACATATACATATACCTATATAACAATTGATTGAAACAATATTAAGTACAAGTAGTTCACCTTGGTATGAGCCTGGGTGACTTCGATATATAAAAAAAGAAAACACATTTCGAAGACTATTGGGAATATACATGGGTAGGGGAAAGCTTACGAGATGATGATATCGATTTAGATATTGATTTTTTTTTTTGTGTATAAAGAAGGACATTTTGGATTATTTTTCTTCTGCGCCGCAATGAATGAGGATGGTTAGGATAAAAAGTTCCTTGTTATTAATTTTAAGAGCATTCGGAAAATTTTAATTAATGAATAAAAATTGTTATTGAGATTTACCAAAAATTAACTGTCACTGTCGTGTTTTTCGTTTCTGGATTATTGAGCTAGCTAAAGATTTTTCGAAAGGGTGCAGAAAACGAAATAACTTCGGACATCGTTTAGGGATTTTTTTTTGTTGTCGCAGTTGTCATCAAACACTGAAATGATCGATGGTTTCACATTACAATGAGTAACGTCCTATGATGGAGATTTGAAACTGAATAATTTGGGAAGTGAGTTGCTAAGAGGATGAAGAGGGTGGTTGAGTTCCAGATGGAGACGTAAGGGAAAGTTTTTTTTTGACTTTCCCCTTTTCGAAGAGGGCCATTAGAGATTTCGGTGGAGCGTATAAATAATGGCGTAGGAGTATTCGTCAAATATTTTCATTTGAGGATACTAAAGGGAGGGTAGAGACAAGCTCCGAGGACACGACGACCTATGTCCTCCTCTTGAGTATGGTAATTAAGCAGGGATGAGATAAAAGAATGATGTCGGTAACTGAATTCGGGCCCTGTCTCTTTTAAGATGGAACTAAACACACACAATCAAACTTCAGCTTCGATTTAGGCCTGAAAAAAAAAGGTAACACAGTTCGTTCACTAGTAACAAGATCCCCCCCCATCGACGAGCTAAGCGTGGTAATGATAGCAGGCCTTTAGTTGCGTTCGTGAACGGACACCCCTCTTGACCCCTGCCTGGACGGGCCGATGGTTCTGTAGACATCGGTCCTAAAGGTGGGGAATGTTAAGAGGGTAGAAACTTAAGAAACAGGTTGCCTCTGAAAATCTAACTTAGTTTCATTTAGGGAATCTTTTTTGATATCCGATCGCATAACTTCGGTCTAGTTTGTTTTAATAACCGAGTAGTTTTCGGAGACTCCTATTTTGAACTGGCAGATAAGATGTAGAAAACAAATATATTTTTTTTTGGTGGAAAAGTCATTTGGGACTTTTCATTTTCTCGTCTCGTCGAAAGGCAACAGTGTGTTACGGGTATGCAGTGGGTATACAGTGACTCGAAGTTTCTTCCATACAATTATTTGTTTACCGTTACATGTTTAATAGGTATTTGTAGGTATTTTAATTAAATTTTGTATGCAAAATTCGGGGGGGGGGTTAAGGCATAGATATTTTGGATAGATAGGTATAGGTACCTACATGTATTTTAACTAAAGTTTTTATTGCTAAATTCGGGGGTAGGTTTTAGGTATAGGTACCTTCATACCTAGGTAGGTTTATCTTTTAATAGTTACCTAGGTACCTATTTGTTTTTTTTTTGTTTTGCAAAATTCGAGGGTAGGTATGTATTTCTTTGAGTAGGTAGGTAGGTACCTACTTATTTGACCTGAAATTTCTTCGAATTTTGTAAAAAGCTAACCTAATATTATTCACTAGTCTGTAAGTGGGAATCCTTATGCCAGTTCCAAATACTGTCAAAACAAATTTAATTTCAAATTTCTTACCAGTGATTTTCAAAAAATTCATTCCTAGCTTTATTGGCTCCAACGTCGAAGTTCATTTCGACTCATCGGTAGGTATTTTATTTAAAGGTTTTTGTTGCAAAATTCAAGGGTAGGTAGGTACGTAGGTACCTATTTCTTTGAGTACCTATTTGACCTTGAATTTAAAACTAATTTTATGTATATTAGGTAAGCATAGGTAGGTAGGTATGTACAGTAGGGAGCAAAAATGAGTACAGTTTGTAGCTCGCGCACTTATTGATGCATAACAACAGAAATAATAAAGCAAATTGAAAAAATTTTTTTGCCCTGTAGGTACTTTATGTTCAATTCTCAACAAAACGGTAAATAATACATAACGGAAAGGAGCAAGTTCTAAGAAAAAAACAAATAAAACAAAAATAAATCGCATGTACTCAATTTTGCACCAAGCGTTAGGCTAGGACCGCACTTGCGATTTTCAGTCGGTGCGATTAAAAAATCGGTCTCGCAACAAATAATTGCCATGCACTCACTTGCGACTATCTATCGCGCGATTTTTTAGTCGCAAGAAATAGAACATAAGGCTTTTAATATGAATGCACGCACATGCGTCTATTTAATTTTGCGACAGAAAAAACGCTCAAAAAAATAGATCTGGTTCCATTTTTGTAATCGCTGCGATTTTAAAGTCGCGTATGTGTGCACTCACATTTAAAACCATGTGTCTCATTTCTTGCAGCTAAATAATCGTACGATTAAAAATCACAAGTGCGTGTATAATTTTTTCTACTTGCGACTACGATTTTTTAGTCGCGCTTTTTTAAATCGCAAGTGTGAGCACAACCATCTAAGTCCGTTTGATTCATTTTAACTTTTGACAATCGCATCGCCAGAAAAATTGAACAAATTTTCGACTTTTAATCGTCGCGATTTCTAGATCGCATGTGCGTTCATTCTTATTCAAATATATGTGTTCTATTTCTGGTGACTAAACAGTCGCGCGATTGAAATCGCAAGTGCGGTCCTAGCCTTAATCAGCAAAAATATCGAAATTTGCTGTAAGATTTGCAAGTTTTTGGTTTGTTTATGACTTCATTTATCTTTTGTAGTTTGAGATATGTTTAATTGCGTATGGTTAGAAATTTCACCAGCGTATTTTAATAAATGAAATGAATAATTATAAAAATTTCATTGCTCTTTAAGGTTATGAGGAAACTATCACGACAGATTTAGGATAGTATTGTTGTCATGGCAAAGAGTGGCTTCTCGACACAAATGATAGCTAAGAAGCTTAAAACAAGCCCATTGGTAGTCATAATAGTCCAGAAAATGTGAGTTATTGTTGCTAAAGCACAGGTCAAAGGCCGCAAAAAAATTTTGATGGATGCGGATGGCCCTCGCAGGGTCTTAGAAATGAAAGGGAACAAGTGTTTAACACCAAATCATGCTTCTTTAGCATTAAATAAGCCCGTTAGCTTAGAAACTGCAAGAAGAACCCTCAACGACATTGGTTATATCTCAGCGGTTAAAAGAACAAAAGCCTGCATTGTCGGAAAAAATGCTAAGGTGTGGTTAAAGTTCGACAGAGAACACAGAATTTGTACATCTGACCACACTACACGTTTCCAATTACCTGCTCTCCAATTTCTGTGTTTGCTGACGAAATTTAACCGCACCTTACCATTTTTACAGACTAATAATATGTAATATCTGATGTTATTAAGTTTTAATATACCTATTTTGAATTAACTTCCAAATTTTAATATTTGCCAAGTATTAAATTTCAACATATTTTTGGTGTTGTCATATATGTAAGCCAGAAAATATTAAAAAGTACCTACCCCAAAATTTTTAACCGTGCTTAAAGTTCTTCTTTGTAAATTGTGCCAAATAAAATTGTGAATTTTTGTACCTATCAAGTTGATTTTTTTTCAAAATTTTTGACAATTAGGTGATTTTTTTGTATGTAAAATTCAAAGCCTTTATTATTTTTTAGTCAAGTTCTGAAACCCGGATGTGAATAAATTTCTTACAGCCCTATTATTGACACGATTCAAAACTAGTTTCAATGTAAAACTAGTTATATAGGGGTTTCGAGTTGCAGGTTTTGAACATATTGGTATTATTCAAACAAAAATTGACATCTAAAACTCTGATTTCATGTTTTAGATGTCAATTTTTGTTTGAATAATACCAATATGTTTAAAACCTGCAACTCGAAACCCCTATAGAACTAGTTTTACATTGAAACTAGTTTTGAATCGTGTCAATAATAGGGCTGTTATAGATTTTAAGCTATTTAAAAAAAATTAAAGGAACTTTTTTCCATTGCTTGTTTGTTTTATGCTCATGAAGCAAAAAAATTGCTTATCATAATTATAACCCTTTTTCGGGTTTTTTAGGAAAGTACCTTTAATTTATTAATTTCTCAAAAATTAAGAAAGATTTTTGCATTTGGTTGTTGATTTTTAACTGAAAATTGATAAAAGCATTGGATATCAAGAACAACATGGCACTTAACTACGCAAAATTTGAAATAAATTAACTTAAAAAATATACATTTTTTTTTTCAAAAATTTTGACTTTGAAATTTAATTTCTAAAAACCATTCTTTTAAACATCTCCATTACAAAAAAAAAAAGACCAATTAAATAATTAAGTCAAGAATAAAATGAAGAAAACTACAAAAATTCCGCACTTTAAGATATATTTTCTGATTTTCAGAAACATAACATTCGCCAAATCGTTCGACTTCAAGTGAACGTTCGATTCGCGAACCGTAATAAGGCCCTAAATCTTTTTTCAAAGAGCTTTCGACTATTTACGTAAGTCGTCCAAAACTTTAAACGGCCGTATTTGAAAACTAGGTTTTTCGTTTAGTGCCACTTTTGTTTTCAATGCGCGATATATTAATATTTTTTAAGACAAAAACAATAGTAAAATGTATAAATTTAAAAAAATCTATAAACATTTTTGTATACTTATATGTCTGTTCGCGTACTTCCCAAAACTACGAATTGCTATTATTTTTTTCATATGAGTTTTGACATACATACATAACTTTGCGCTAAATTTGTAGAAATTCGTAGTTTTGGGAGGTACGCGAACAGACATATTATTTTAAACAAAATTCTCATCAAACTATTGTATGTCTATTCGCATACTTCCTAAAACTACGAATTTCTACGAATTTTGCCCAAAGTTCTTTCAAAGCTCATATGAAAAAAATAAAATTCGTAGTTTTGGGAAGTACGCGAACAGATCTTTTAATTCCTTTAAAAGTTTTACTAAACATCAAAGAAAACAAAAAGCTATTTTGATTAAGTGGATCAATGGAAGATTTAATTGTTATTTTAAATACATAAATTGATTATAATTTTGTAATTTTATTTTGTCAGAACGAAATGTGGAGATTCGACTATATTATAATTTTTTAATTTAATTTTGTCAAAACAAAATTTCATAAATTATTGATTCGTTTTCAAACTCATTTTCTGATTTCTTTTTTATATAATAAAACAGGTACCTACCTACCCAAAGTGCATATAAATTTTATCCGTGAACTTTTCTAATATTTTAATAGTTAGGCCATCTGCACACGACGCGTCTCGTCATAGACGCGTACTGCGCTTGTATGCAGATTGTGTGCAGATAGTTTGCAGCGCACATTGATTTAAATGAACAACTGCACACGAGGCGTACGCAACACATATTCGTCACAGCACACAAGCAGCAAATCGCTTGTCGTACAGCAGTGTCAGTATCTTCGATGGCGCCGGTCGTAAATGTTTCATTATGTGCATGGACAATTTGTTTAAAATAACAGATTCATCGACAAATTTGTGTTATTGGTGGAGAGTGAGTGTTTGTATAACAATACTTGGCAAGAATACTCCAGAAGAGACTTGAAAGAAAAAGCATGGGCAGCAATTGCAAAACAAATGCAATGGTCAGATGAATTTAATAAATAAAAAGATTGATATCTTTAATACAAATGACGTGAAATGCAAAATCAAATAGATTTTTGCAAAAAATATTATTTGACGATGACGATACGCTTCGTGTGCAGAAGATTGGGCGTAGAGAAGTCGTCGCTGCATGACGAATCTTGTACACGTCTATGACGCAACGTGTCGTGTGCAGAAGGCCTTATTCCCCTATTTGAGGCGGAGACAAATCCAACAAACCATAGATAATTAAAATTCGTTCAGCCGTTCTTCAGTTATAACTTATAAATGATGTAACTAACCCGACTCTGTTGTATATATTAAGATATCCAACTTTATCATTTTGAGATCTTTAAATAGAAGAGTATTTAAAAGCAGAGTATAGATTATACTTTAAGTGTGGGCTTAAATGCCAAATCCAAAAAGCAATAGCACCCGCGGTTCTTATTTCTTTTCTTTCGTGGGTTATTGCCATTTTAAAATGGAAAATAAACCCGTGGGTATTTTTTCCTTTTATTTTTGGAAATAACGCCCACGGCCCAAGGGCTTTATTACCGCGGGTGTTATTGCACTGCACCTTAATAACCATTTTTTTGAAAATGGTATTCCACCCCAATGTAGCCTTTACTAAAATGTATGTATATATATTAAAGAAAGAAGCGAAAGAAAAGTTTGAAAAGTGCGAAAAGTTTGCATGTAGGTACATTATTTGTAAAAAATCCTGCACACAAAACACCTACATTTGAGTAGATGAGAACGAAAACTCATCATACCTATCCACTTTTATCAAAAATTGAGATTTTGATCCAGATTTGTTAAGCTGGGCATATTGAATAGTTTTTAAAGAAAATTTGACACCCTTACCCCTCTAAGCCCCTTTAATATTGATGTCGAACATCGTTATTGTTTCCAAAACTCTCGATATCCACAGTGCAATTTACATCAAAGCTTTCCATATCCATTGTAAGCAGTGGGTTTGCTTTCAAAACTCTTCTTATCCATCATAGGCTATTAATTATGTTATATAAGAAGGAACTAAAACGTTCACAGGTTTTTATTTTAGCATTTAGTATTTTTTTTTAAACAATTTTAAATGGGTCATTAAAGATTGGAAAGTAGGGGAGTGCTTTTATATTAGAGGGTGCAATTGTGAGAGGGGGAAATGGTGGGGAAACTGGCCATATCCAATCATTTGCAACAAAACTCTTCATAACCAAATTTAATTGTTAAATATCTTTTAAACGGAACTTCCAATATTTGTTTGCTCTCAATCATAACATAGATTTAAAAATCTTCTATTATAGCTTTGTATATGAAAAATGTTCAGTGGCAACACTGGTACGAAAGTGTAAGATTTAGCTTAAAAGACTGTGTCCAGAATTTGTTTGAAAAATTGTATATATTTCGTATAAAAGTAAAGAAAAAAGTATTTAAAGGTTTTTACTAATATAACCATTCAAAACTCATTGAAAACTAAAAGGCAAGTTTACTTATTTTAAGAAATATCCTTAAGTTTCAAAATTTATAGTCGAGGACAAAGAAACATACTGTCAGTTCGACTATTGGAAGGTTATGTCTAAGCGTCCAGCCTCTCAGATCTCACCAGAAAAAATCGAAGAGATGAGTCAAATAAGCAAACAATCTAAAGTGCGTGTAGCAGAAATGACGGTGGACGACTTAGGAGTAATGTTTGAATATAAGCAAAAACACCTTGCTACCAAATCCGATATAGATGATTTACGTTTAGACATAGGAGCTCTTAAAAGAGAAAATGATGAGCTGAGAAATAACTTGAGTTCACTTAAAATAAAAATTAATACACTGGAACAGCAAATGGAGAATATGCAAAAACAATATCTGGAAAGAAATCTAATCATAAAAGTTGAAGCTAACCAGAATATCGAACAAAAGCAACAAGTGGCAGATATTTGCTCAGACCTGACAAACAACACCATCAGTAGAATTAACACCAGAGAAATAAAAGAAATAAAATCTTGGGATGTTAATTACAAAAATTTTATTGTTAAGTTGGATAGCAAAGATGACGTTTATTCAGTCTTAAAAAACACAAGTAAACTTAAAAACAAAAACATCTCGATCCAAAAGGACTATCCACCAAGCATACGAAAACGGAGGGCCCGCTTGCTTCACGTCAGACGAATGATCAAGCACAATCGATGTGATATCAAAGTGATGGTGAAAGACGATAAACTTGTTGTAGACGATTTGTTATTCACTTGGGACGATTTGACTGGTCTGAAGCACGGAGATCTGTGTGGATATGCCAAACTTTCGGAAAAACTTAATCTACCCGAAGATTTCTTTAGTTGTTTTCGATCTAACAATTCAAACGATGCCGACAATGACAACACAAGCGCTGTGACAGATAGAAATGTCAAAACTGCAAGAAACTATATTCCAACTACAATCTCTGCGCAGTAGCACAGGGTTGTTAAAGAGGCAAATTTAATGAAAAAAGAAATTAGTATATGTAATCTTAGTATTGTCTCGTATAATGTTGGAGGTCTGAACAATAAATGGATGTACCCGGATTTTGTATCTTATTTGTACGCATTTGATATAGTTTGTTTATTAGAAACTCATGTATGTGGCGATAAAAGTGAAGGATTTGAAAAATATTTTATGAGTTACAATTGTTTCTGGATTTCGGCCAAAAAAACAGCCGCAAGAGGAAGGGCAAGTGGTGGCGTACTTCTTGCACTGAAAAAAGACATACAAATTAAATACGAAGTACATCAGACAGAATTTTTTGTGTACGTTGAAATTAAAAATGAGCCAAAGTTCTATATCATCCCCATTTATTTAAATTGTACACGATGGCAAGAAGACTATGATAATATGTATGATTTTTTGTGCTCACTAAGAACGCATAATATAATGGTAATAGGAGATCTAAATGGACGAATCATGGACTTTGAACCTACTGCTAAAATAGGAACACAAAAACGAAAGGCTAAAGATACAAAAATAAACTCGGAAGGAAAAAAACTTTTAGATCTGTGCAATGATTTTGCACTCGGAATATTAAATGGCTCTGTTACAGGTGATCTAGACGGTGAGCTGACTTTTATAGGGAAGCAAGGTAGATCAACAATTGACTATTGTCTTGTCGGAGGAGATTTACAATTTTTCATTAAATGTTTCGAAGTTGGAACTATGATACACTCGGATCATCTCCCTATTTCAGTTAAGATTGGAAGTGAGAATGCACTAAGTCATACAATAGAGAGGAGCCCAAACCAAAAAATACTAAAATGGAAAAACTGTTATAAAAGCGAGTTCCAATCAAGAATAAATTCTTTTATACTGGAAAAAGAGTCACTTTCATTTGCTCAATTCCTTCCCTTGTATGACCTAGAAGTGATTATACTCGATGCAGTGAAATGGATTAAGAAACCGGTTGCTCTAAATAAAAAAAATGAATGGTATGATTTTCAATGTGAAAAATTGAGAAAAAAATCGTTAGCATTGTTGAAATCGCTGAGAAATCATAACATACAAAGCTTAAAATCAGCTTATGTGGAGGCTAATAAAGAGTTCAAAAGATGTTGCAAGGAGAAGAAAACGAAATACGAGGAGAATATAGCGATGTCCTTAAGCCGATGTAGAGATTCAAAGGAGTTCTGGACGTTGACAAGGAATATAAGTGGGAATAAAACAAGAAGTCAAGGGGTGGATCTAGACTTAGAGGTTGCTCGTGAGCACTTTGCTAGTCTATTAAGCGGCCATAATGACCAACAATTTTTTCGTTATGCTAGACCATATCAACACAGTGCGGTTTTAGATGCAAACATAAGCCAAAATGAGTTAGATTCAGTCTTAAACTCCCTTAAAGACGGAAAAGCAGCTGGTTCCAATGGAATACCATCAGAGTTTTTCAAATATAACTCCGATAACTTTAAAAAGAAATTGAAAGATGCATTAAACATTATTTTTGAATTTGGTTTCCCACCACAGCATTTTTATGAAGCTCTCATACGACCAATTTTAAAGAAAGGAGATCCTACAGATGCGCAAAATTACAGGGGAATTTCTTTCCTGAATTCGGCTTACAAAATTTACACTGCAATTCTTTGCAACAGGCTTACTCTGTGGGTTAATGAAAATAATAAGCTAAGTGAGTACCAGTCAGGTTTTCGCAAGAATTATTCGACGGTGGATAATATCTTCATCTTATCAAGCATAGCGCGGATCAAACTGAGTAACAACAAAAAGTTATATGCCTTTTTTGTTGATTTTAAGGCAGCTTTTGATACAATCAATAGAAACGCATTATTTTATAAACTGCATAACTTGGGAGTGTCATCTAAGTTTGTTTCAACTTTAGAAAAACTGTATCAAGAAACGAGTGCTCAGGTTGTAAACAGTCAAGGGGCTTCCCTTAAGTTTGAGATTAACAGAGGAGTAAGGCAGGGATGCAATCTAAGCCCTCTGCTTTTCGCTTTATTTCTTGATGACCTCGTCGAATTTTTGCCCTGTGGCGTAAGGATTGGAAACAATACAATTAAAGTCATTATGTATGCCGATGATATCGTGATATTATCTGAGTCTCCTTCGTCTTTACAACTGATGATAAATAAACTGGTAGATTATTGTACGATTTGGAGCTTAGAAGTAAATACTCAAAAATCAAAAATAATGATTTTTCAAAACGGAAGTGGAAGAGTTTCGAGAGAAGAAAGCTGGAAATTCGATGGGAACCCTTTGGAGATAGTCAAGGAATACACGTATTTGGGAATAGTCTTTACATATAATTTGAATTTGGAAAAACACCTCAAACTTAAAGCAAACAATGCTAGGTCTGCAATTTGCACTAATTGGAAGAAAATATTTAATAATAAACGTATCTCAATTGAAACCAAGTATAAAGTTTTTAATGCTACTGCAAGATCGATTCTTTTTTATGGAGCGCAGGCCTGGGGTCTCAGAAAATTTGACACTGTGGAAAATTTGTTGTGTTTCTTCTTAAGGAAAATATTTCATCTACCGAATAACACCCCCAAATATATGTACTACCTAGAAACAGGACTCCCAACTCTTTTCGTCTCAACTTTAAAACTGAATGCGGACTATGTTGTTAGAATTACAGAAATGCATAATTCAAGGATCCCAAAACTGATCTGGCTCTATGCAACTCAGTACAAGAAAATCTGGTATGAAGATTGGTCAAGATTGGCGGCAGACTGTGGTTTAACATTTAATGTCGAAGAAAACAATTCTCAGCAGTTACGAAAACTTTTATACGAAATAATCCAAGTCACGGACGAAAATGAAAGGTATACATTTATTGAAAATGCAAGATCGTCAACAGAGAGAAAATACTATGCCAAGGTTAACTACAATCTCAATGACCAAAACTACTTTAACGCTAGCCTGTCAAGTGAAGCTATTGGAACTATTTTTAAAGTACGGGGAGAAATGTTACATCTTAACTTTATGCCACACAGAAACGATTTAGTACAAATATGCAGCCTTTGTAATCTAAGAGTAAGGGAAGACATTGGTCATTTTCTTGGTATATGCCCTCTTTTAAGGGAAATAAGAAGAATCCACTTTGGAAAAAACCTCCTGGAAGAGAATGAAATATTCAACTTACTGAATGGATCCAACTGGATGCAGCTATTCGGATACTGTAAACATGCTTCGCTGTATCGTTTCAAAATAATTAATGAATGCTTTTAGTATTTTATATTTTCGTTTTAGCTAAACTCAAAGTCTTTTAATATTCGAATCTGAAAATTTGTTTAACTGATTATAATTCAAATTTGTTTGCTCAGTTCCAACATAATTAATTAATGCTTTTAAGTATTTGAAATTTTCGTTTTAGCTAAACTCAAAGTTTTTTTTTATTAATTTTCGAATCTGAAAATATGTTTAACTCGTTGTAATTTAAATTTGGTTGCTTAGTTTCAAATTAAAATCCTTACAACTCAAATATATTGTACAATACGAATAATTACTTTTTTCAAATAACTATCCCTTCTATTAAACTTTTTTTTTGTTAATCAAATAAGCTAATTTAATTGAAGCCACTCAGGCTGACGGCATGATTTGCCATGTCTGTATTTATTCAAGATGTAAATTATAATCACAGAAATGTAAAATTGTTTTTTGGTTGAATAAAAATCTAATCTAAATCTAATCTTCATATAAAAAGATTATAGGTAGGTATAAAATAAAATCTTTTATAACATCTACCATTTCACCTTAATTAGTTTTTTTTTCATTTGCACAAAATGAAAATTTTGGATATGACGAGTTTTGGTTCTCAACTACCCACTCAGTTATAAAAACTAACCCACATACCTACCTACCTATATTCCAATTTATAACAACATCTTCCTCTTGCACCATAGAAACCCAAATATATTGAAGACGATACGCCTACAGCTGTGAAAAAACAAATACACCTTCACATGTATACCTACCCCTTTCCCTTGCACCATAAAAACCCCATAAGCCAAAAAGAATATCCGAAATTGTTCTTTTTGTGTCTTTCAGCTTTATCTGCATAGTAAAAAAAATGTAAACAAAACCGATAACCAAAACAAAATTGAATATTTTCTCCAAAATGCCTTCTACCTGATTCACTCTAACTCTCATAAATTCAGTATACGTCTTTCCCATGCTTATACTATTCTTCACGTCCACACTTCCACTTATTCCACAATTCTCCACGTCAAGGTACCCCTTGGAGACTTGAGATGTCGCCCTCTTCGAGTGCCACCATGATAGTACTATGGTATTCATATACAAAGTCATCACATACTTTTCCCTTTTAAATTCACCGAAATAAAGGGTCGTTTCATAAACACAAAGCAGAAAGTGGAATCAAAGCTACGAACTGAGGAAACTTTGCATTACTCTTCACCTACTAAATCATTGCATGTCGTTTCTCTTATGATTTGGCAAGTGAATTCATTGATTATTTCAGCAATAAATTTCATTGAGGACGATATTTCCCGCTGGGTTATTAAACTTCTCCACCACAGTAATGAAAGCTTTATATTTTTGACATGAAACCTATACTTGCCCGACTTAGCAATTAAAAAAATGAGTATATGACATAACACATTACCTTTCGCGCGTAATGTATTGATGAATATTATTTTGAGAGGGTCTTCATCCCCTCAAGTCCCCAATTTTATTACACCCCTGAGTTTTATATTTTATTTTTCTATCATTATACCATCATTGTTAAGAGTGGGGGCAGCAAACAGAAAAGGATATTGCATCAAAATGAAAGAAAAGCTTTGGAGACCAAAATGGATCTTTTTAAGTGTCATCAGTTTTTGGTGTGATGTGAGAAGGAGGTACTATTTTCTTTGAACATTTTGATGGTGTTTGGTGTAGAGAGAGAGACGTGCTTTATTGAATTGAATAAATTGTCCTCAACTAAAATTCAAAGAAGAAATGATGTTCATTTATTTTGGACAGGTTTTTGTGGTGTGTATGGTGTCATTGTTATTAACGGAATGGATATACAGGACAGTATACAAGTGTTTTTTTGTCTTGTCCTTTGTAAACATGATTGTGTAAACATGAATTTAAGGTTTTTTTATGGCATTTTGTGTGGTGTCGGTGAAATTTATTTTGAGTGTTCCTATTTATGAACATTCAGTTTGATAATGTGCTGCTAAGGCATACTTATACTTACTCATCCGGCTCCTGATCCATGTAAGGTATTTGCCTGAGATATTGCGGTCTTCTATCGGTTGCGGTCTCTTGAACGCTCCCTCCAGTCGTCGAGTCCAAGCGCTTTTGCGTCTGTAACCGCCTCACAGTGGAACGAAAAGCTGAAAAAGTGGACATCGTGCTGTAACTTTTGAATAAATGGATGGATTTTGATGATTTTTTCGCCATTGTGTTTGTTAAATACCATAGATTAATAAAACACTGAAAAATATTTCATAAAGTATACGATTCATATCTAGTAAAAAGTGCATTTGAAAAAAAAAATAACCAACATAAAAAAAATCGAATTTTAAAGCTTACCATATATTCATTTAAATTCTAAATACTTCTATATTTAAAAAATTGTTCCTCAAATAATCGAGTAAAAAAAATTATTTGCTTTGTTGAGAACCATAGATACACCTATTACCGATAAATTTAAAAATCCTCAAAAATTGAATCTATAAAAGGAAATATTGAAACAATTTTTCTATATCTGTTTTAACTATAGTTAAGGTAGGTAGATACTTATGATTGTATCCAATACTATGATTACATCGAATTTTAGAAAAAATTTTATCAAAATTATGCACAGTTTTGAAAATGAGCTTTTCTTCAACTGTCATATAAGAGAAAATGATATTTTTTCTCTTACGAACATTTCAAATACCCCTCTCTAGAATATTTATAAAAGTGGCATGTATTACGTAAATCTATGTTCATATTTACGTACAATATACATTATATCGCTATTAAAAATCAATAAATTTCAAATATTGTTTCCCGATACAAATTGCTGAAAACTTACATAAATAATTTTAAATCCAAATAAAGAGCCTTAGAATTATATAATAGCATTCATTTTATTTCACAAAATGTCTTTAAGAAAATTGTGGAAAATTAAGTCATGTAGATAAATGAAAAAAAAAGGTTCAAGTAAATTTAAAAACAAAAGAATAGTATTCAAAATCAAAAATAAGCTTTAAATGCTATTTTCACTCTCGATATCGTCATTCGGATCCGATGGATTTCTCGGAGAAGAAAAGAGACACCGGAAAGATTTGAAAGGAAACTAAAAGAAAAAATGTTGTTCTTCTAGAAACCGTTACACATTTTGTTCAAACAAGTAACCTCACGCTTTAACATAGGTTATGTTAAAGCGCTGTTACGAAAACAGCGAAAAACGGGTATTTTCAATTTTCAAACGGTTATATCCCAGAAACGTGACGTGATAGAATTTTTCTGACTTCGGATTCGAGTTCAGCACACCTAAAAATACTGTAAAAGTATATATTGGTTGCTGTTACAAAAAAAAGAAGACAGTTGAGCAATGACCAGTATAAAAGGTAGAGATTTTTTAAAGCTCATAGGTTAGCGGGGTTGGATCCGGTCGGATCCAATTCTTGTTAAATGTTACTCACCGATAGCATAAAATTCCCTAAAGGTGAATTAGAAAGCAGGCATATGCAAGCATTTTTTTAAAAGCTTGATGGAAGTTCTTGATATTATTTTTTAAAAGCAACTGTAAAAACAGGCGTTTTCGAATGGACAAATCTTTGATTTGATTTTTTTTTTTATTTAATTTTTTTAAACTAATCTTCCTTAGTCAAACAAAATTTGTTTCATTGAGTTATCTCAAAAATTGAATGAAAGACTCAAAAAACCAAAAACATCTAATATCACATTTTTTTCGGCTTAGAAAAAAAGTGTTAACTTAAGCCATAATTTCATGAAAACCGTTATATTTACAAACAAAAATTTTATAGCTTATGAAAGAGTGGACAATTTTCAAAACATCACATATAAGAACTATGTTCATATCACAAAAAAAGAAAATCACCTCATGACCAGAAATTTGTACTGATCGTTCCACTGTGCGCCTGGTCCCTGAAGTGGAAATTCGGTCTCTTTGGTCGTCTCGAGCCTGGGGGCTGGGATTCGAAGATTTTCTTGGCTGGAGCGTCTTTGTCCACTCACAGGTATTCGACGTGTTTTGGCTCTTTGGACGATTTCCACATCTTGGTACAGCTCGTACAATTCACGGTTGAAGCTTCTCCTTCAATCGCCTTCTTTTCGCATATAGGACCAAATATCCGCCCAAGAATTTTTCTCTCGAAAGTGCCCATTATCAATGCCCCTTTTTTACCTATCGTCCAGCACTCGGCGCCCCATAGAGTAGAACTGGTAAAATTAGCGTTTTGAATAGACTGCACTTTGTCTTTCGAGAAAGGTGTGATGAACCCTTTTGTTTGGCCAAACCGAAGTAGTTAGTAGCGGGCCGCTAGGGTAACTCTTCGTCGGATTTCCACTAAGGTGTCGTTCGTGTAATTGATGTTTGTTCCCAGGTAGGTGAACACCTTGACTACCTCGAAATTACTGCTACAAACATTGACGTTTTGTCCTAGGCGAAGTACAGATGAGGCTTTGTTTGTTGAGAGCATGTACTTTGTTTTGTCCTCATTCACTTCAAGACCAACGCGTTTAGCGCTATTCATCAATAGCTGTGAGGAATGTCGCAAGTACAGGTTGCTTAGAGCGGCCGATGATGTCGATGTCGTCCGCATAGCCAAGCAGTTGAGAAGACTGGTTGAAGATAGTGCCTTCTCTGTTAACACCACTCTTGCGCACTCTTTGCTTCAGGACTAGGTTGAAGAAATCACACGATAGCGCATCTCCTTGTCTGAACCCTGTCCTTGTCTGGAATAGATTTGATGAGCTGTTACCCATTTGCACGTTGCACCGCGTATTTTCTAACGTCATGCGGCGTAGCTAGATCAGTTTTTTTCGGAATCCCGAGTTCCGACATCGCCAAAGAAGCTCTTGGTAACTTAGACTATCAAATGCGGCTTTAAATGCGATAAATAGATGGTGGGTCTCGACTTGCCTCAATGTGTAGATTTGGTCTATCGTTGATCTACCTGGCCTGAAGCCACCCTGGTTCGCGTGCCGATCATAGAGTTGCAAAAAGGTTTTAGACACTCACATAGTACGTTGGATAGGATTTTGTTGGCGACATTAAGTAGTTCTTGCTGGGCATAGGATTGCCTTTTTAGTAGATTGGGCTTATGGAGCTATTTGACAAGCCATCGGGCATATTTTCCTCCTCCCACACTTGGTTAATAAGCTGGTGCATGCACCCTACCGGTTCATCATCTCCATACATAAAGAGTTCCATAGGTTGGCCGCCCGCGCCGCGCGCGCTTGTGGATTTGTTGTTCTTAAGCTTGTGGATGCCTTTCTTAACCTCTTCAATACTGGGAACTGAGACTGGATCTTCTTTGTTCTTCTGTCGCTTCCTCTACATAATGCCCACCAAGCAGTTGCTGGAAAAGCTGCTTAAACACGTCTTCAATTCCCTGCGCTTCGGTAACTAGGTTTCCTTTTCAGTTTCGAAGAGCTTGTATGCCGGTCCTTTAACTAGATGCCAGTTGCTTAACTGTTTTGTAGAACCGGCGCGCGGGTGTTGTTCTCCGACTTCAATACTGGGCATTAATCATCATACAACAGGTTCTTTTTTCTGGGTGGTTGATAGCCTATGGTATTCTCGGATGTCTCCTTAATGTTGTCGCGATACTGGTTCCACTGATTTTTGACGCTTGTGGCTGGGGGTACGGCAGAGAGTTTCCCGATCAATTGCTCGCTATAATCCCTGGCTTTCTCATATGTGCTGAGGCATGCAATGTTGAATTTCTTCTTTTGGGTGGTCTTCGTTTTCTTTTCATTGGGAAAACGGGCTCTGAATTTTAACACAACAAGGAAGTAGTGGTGGAAGTGGAGTCCAAGTTCTTACCTCGGGAAGTTCACACGTCTGTGATGCGTACGATGCGTGCCTTGCACCAGTGGGCGATTTGGTTTTGATTAGACCATCTGGAGATCGCCAGGATGCTGTGTGTATCCTTCGCCTGAGGGACCTAGTACTACTTAGCACCATATTACAAGCTTCAGCAAAGTCAATTAGTTGGACGCCGTTATCTGTTGTCGTTTCGTGGAGACTGTGCTTTCCATCTAATCTGCCAAAGAAATTTTTTTTCCGACTTTAGCATTGAAGTCTCCGAGCACGACATTGACATTCTACTCCGGACAGGCTCTGTCCACGAGGTTGTAAAACTCCACCTTGTTAGACTCCTCAGCTTCATCGGTAGTGCCGTGTGCACATATTAGGCCGATACTTTGGAAGTTAGCTTTGATGCGGATCACAGCCAGGTGATCGTTAATCGGCTTAAAATCGATGACTTTCGATCGAGGTCGATTTCCCACAACGAATCTCCATCCTTGCATGTGCAATCTTTGATGACAGCTGTAATAAATGTCACAATCTTTTCTTTTTGTTATTCATGATCCTATATATCCATCGTATCTCCTCTGGATCGCTGTAAAGTCTGCCTTGTACCGCGAGAGGACAGATTCAAGTTTTTGAGTAGCACCTGGCGTAAAGACACTCTTTACATTCCAGTTTCATACTCGTAGGTCTTAATCAATTTTCGTTGCAAGGCTTCACGCGTTCCCTCTCGTAACAATCATAACAATGATTTTATGTTACTGTGGTCATGTCGTAAGTTCAACGCACTAACCTCCAATCTGCAGGGCCATGGGATTATTATTGAAATTCTTCGCACTTACAAGTTTAACTTCGCACTTCCAAGTTTAACAAGCCATGACAAAAAGCCAAGACCAGTATCCGGTGACTACCAACTTGGAGGTAATGTAAGCACTTGATTTATAGGAAAAGATACAGTTAGAGGCCCCCAGTTCCTACAACATTCAACCACCCTTCCAATTTCCCTAGAGCTTAGAAAAACACTGCGTATAAATTAAAATTCTTAAACCTCAACCCTGAACCCCATTTTTCTCGTAAGTAAATAAAATTAAAATTTAAATAATTAAATGTTTTTTTATTTAATAAAACAAACATTTTATATAAAACAAGGAAAATAACCAACATTTATCATTAAAATTGAACTACGTACCTAAGAGACCTAAGAAACTAAATAAATAAAAAATAAATTGGGTGGCGCAACAGCTCGAGGAGAACCAGGGCCTAGTGACTTACAACTCACAACCATTCCTGTGTGCGTGTTTGTTGGGCAGGAATGGAGGGGACCTACAGTTTTTTGCCGAGTCCGAACGGCTAAATGAGAAGCACTTTTTCATGACAAGTATACTCTTGGAGGATTTGTCAGTTCCTCGCAAGAGGCAGTACCTCGAATAAAACATTTCTGTTTTTAGGTGGCACGGCTGGGAATCGAACCCACACCTTCGGCATGACAGTCCTACGCACTAACCATCAAGCCACGAGGTACTACCCTAAGAAACTAATCGAGATTAAAAAAAAAATCGGGATTATAACAGATGGGGACTTTAAATAAACGGGATTTTATAGAAGACAGCATTAAAAAAGAAACTTTGGTAAAAACATGTTTTCTGAATTTTTAAAACACTGGATTTAAAAAGCTGGATTCTAATACACAATCTACTTCCATACTGCCTTATACCATGAGCAAGTGTGTCGTTAGAAGTAATGTAATGCGCTGTTTTTGTTTTCTCAGTTTTATCAGATATTTTAATTTTATCCAAAGTTAAAAATAAAGAAATAGTATGGACTTAATTAATTCAGATAATTCAAAACCAAAATGTTTTGTTTGAGAAAAGTTTTATTTATAAAAGAAGAATTTCCTGATCGATAAAATGCCTTGTACAAAGCCCTTTATTAAATAAACTGAATATTTATTTCAATTAATTCTTTAAAATATTACTTTAAAAAATACAATTTATACTATTTTGTTTCACTAAGTACACAATAATCTCACTCAAATTTCCCTTTACCTAAAGCTATATGAATGTTTTTATTTCATAAGATAATTGCATTGCTGCATTAAAACCTCATCCAACTTTTACACAAAAGAGTTTGTATATTTTTTTTTTCTTTCTTTTGACACGATCACATGATGCAACCCTGCAAGGCTATGTCTTCCACTTAATCCTATTCAGAATTACTATATTTTCCTCCCATCAGCTATACACAAAAGTACACTAAGCGAAGCACACTTGCATCAGCGCCACCCAAAATGTTACACCTCTAAATTTCTCATCTATCAGGATTTCCATATTACTGAAGAGTCTCACTTAACCTAGAACAAGTTTTTTTTGTTCTTCAATAACACAACCCAACACAAACTATTGCAATCTCGCAACCGCATTAACAACGACAACAAAAAAATTCTGCTTTGGGAATTCTCGACAATCTACCCAGCAGAGTCCTTTATCAAAAATGTAAGGCACTAATGTCAGCCAACAGGCTTACCAGATTGCCGCAAGATTATAAGGTAGATCCAAAAACAAAAAAAAAAATAGCAAATAATCACACAAATATCTAAGTTGCAATCGCAAATTGAAAAGTTTTTTAAAGGAAAAGCTAAAACTCAAAATTTAAAGAATTTTCGTAGTATTGTTTCTTTTGCATATTTTAGATGAATTATTCTGATTGAATTTAATATGATAAAAGCCGAGTTAAATAGATGATATCGAAAAATCAAATAATTTATGTATTACACTGGATTTTGATAAAAATTCTTACAATCTGGCAACCCAGTAAGTCGCATCCATCTTCCAAGTTTTCTTCGTCACTTTCATACTACTACTCCTTGCCACGCAATTTTATTATAATATTTTTTTTTCTTCTTCTCAGTTCTTGAGCCGCAGCATGCCAGAGACCTTAAAAGGCTTTAAGGATATGCAGATGCGGCAACATCGTATAGAATGTGGTGTGTTTAAAAATTTTGCACAAAAGCATGAAGGAATGTCGTACAGTTTGTTCTTATAGCTGTTGAACAAAATTGGCTCCCCTTGAGAAGAGAAGGAAGGTCTGCCAAACAATAGCGTGAGAATGACGCTATCCAAATATGCAACGTTAACATAAAATACCGTAGACTGTTAACATTTTTGGGGAATATACACCTACAAACGTATATAGCCATCGAGTCTACTATTAAGAGGAAAAGCGAAGTAGTCAGTGATGATAACAAGAAAATATTCCTAGAATGCTAAGGTTTCTCATAAGAGGGCAAGCCTAGATAATGTAAGTCTGCAGTATATGACATGACAATGGATGCGGGGTGGGATTACGAAAGTTGTTCTGTTTGTATAAGAACAAGAACAACGCAATGAGGCGCACAAAAAAGTTCCAGAGTTTCATGGGAGAATCTGAGAAATGTCTTAAAATTAGTTTGACATTGAAGAGATGGCAGATTTTCTTTTGAAACGGTTCTGTATAGGAAGTTATGGTGAATGGAGCTTTAGAAGTTTATTTCTCCCACTACCTAAAGTTGGCAGTGACATGTGTCCTTAGAAGGTCTCTTTAAGTACTGTATAAGGAAGATTAACTTACATTTACATCGACCAGCTTTATTAAAAGTTCAAATGTGCTCAGGCACATTATTTTCAAGTCCTGTATGGCAGTTAAAGCGAATAGCCCTACTATTTTGTCTACTTCATATCCTGGGGTATTAACATACGTAGGAATTTTGCAACTGTTGTTCAGTTAAAGTAAGTTTAATTGAATTTTCAGAGATTGATTTTGTATAGTTTAATAAATAGTAAGCAATTTGTTAGTAAAAAAGTGCTGTTATCATTGCTCAATTTGATGTTGCAATGTAAATGACTAGGAATTTGAATAATACGCTTATAAAAGTAATCAGGAGACTCAAAAACCAGATTTAAAAAATAACAAAATAGGCGTTTTTCTTTTTTAATTCAGAATAGAGCTCTGAACAGAGTCCGAGCATGTCGAGCATGTTCTGAACTTCATCTGAAAAAGTGTGTTCTGAGCGCTCTGAACTATTTTTGAAACACACCTGAACTATAGCTGTCAAATGCAATGAGTTCAGCTTTGAACTCTGTCTGCTCAGTTATTTTGTTCTGAGCTCATAGAGTGCACTCTGAACAAGCTCCGAACACGCTCTGAACGAAAAATGAAACACAAATTTATAGCTCTGAGTGCTCAGAGCTGAAAAAGAAACACAGTTTTTTGTTTGACTATTCAGGCTCTGAACTAAAAGAGAAAAAACGGCTAATGAAATTTGTATAACCTAAAAATATGTTGGAAGAGCCAAAATATACTACGACACAGTAATGGAACATTGAAATTTGGATTCAGTGATTTTTTGATCTCAGTTACACTAAAATGTCATTTTAAGACTTACGAGGTTAACAGAAAGCCGAAGATGAGTAAAAATAAGAAAACAAAGTTGTACGATTTTCCTCTGGTTTTTCAAGGCATATGTATTTACATAAATAGCTAGGCATTGAAGACATACAAATTACAGATTTACTTATTAGATTTTCATATACGGTTGACTAGTCAGACATAGTCCTAATACCTCTTAAAAGCTTGAACTATGCTTTTTTTAATTACATAAAATCTCACTTTAGTCAAGGATTAGACAGCTGATTCCGCTTTTCGGTGCGTTCACTGGTCAAATTTTCATAAATTTAAAATTTGTGATTGAGTAATTAAGAGAAAACTTGCCAAGTAAATTCACCAAATTTTAATCAGTAATCATGAAATACCAAATTTCTGTCACAATTTGGATTTGTTTCGATATTACTCTGCTTAAGATATTTGATGTTAAACTTCTTGAACTTAAAACTTGGCTTGAGCTGAAAATTAAAAATTTCTGACTTTTATCTTTGTAGGCACGTCAAACCCTACCGCTCCATATAGTTTATAAGAATTTTTGAGAAAGTGGGTGAATGCCACGCCCCCTGAATAGAAAATTGCTTTCAATTTTTCCTTTGTATGCACCACAAGGCCTACAGTTGTGTGAAATTTCAAGTTTCTATGATGTCGGGAAGTGCTGGGTGGATGCCTGCCTCCTGAACGGAAAATTCCAAATTTTCATTTTTTTTCTTTCTATGTATACTTCAAGGCCTACCGATCTACAAATTTTCGTCAATCTACAACAATCCGTTGTATGTATAAGAATTTTAAAGAAAGTGGGATGATGCCACGCCCGCGCTCCCTGTACGGAAAATTCCAAATTTTGGATTTTTTTTTCTTTCTAAGTATTCCAAGCCCTTCCGATCTATCAATTTTCAACGTTCTATAACTATCGGATCCATAAAATAATTAGTAATATAAAATAATTTCTAATATTTTTTTTTGAAAGTGGGTGGATGCCACGCCCCTGAATAGAAAATTGCTTTCAATTTTTTCCTTTATATGCATCACAAGGCCTACCGTTGTGTGATATTTCAAGTTTCTATGGTGTTGGGAAGTGCTCTATAATTTTGATGATCTGTCTGTGAGTCAGTGAGTCAGTCAGTTATGGTTTTTGCGATTTTTGAAGACCTATATCTCGGGAATTACTAATGCTAAAGAGTTGAAGATTAGTGAGCCCCCTGTGTTTGATCAACTCCGCAAATACTGCGAATTTTAAGTTTCTTACTTTATTGTTACTGAACTCGCCTGAGTTTGGTCCTTTAAAAAGGGTGTAGTGCCAAAAACTTGGCTTATCGATTTACTTATTCATAATTAAGTGAAAGGTCGCGACAACCATATAAATTGTTTAATGTATCGAATTGATGGGTTTGATTCAATCTATAATTGAATCGGTGAGTGAAAGAACAGTACAAGCGCCAAAAATTGAATTATGAGCTGAAAATGCCAAAATGTTCTGCTTACGTAAACCTTCAAATCAGCAAAATAACAGTGCATTTGAAAGTCAACTTCATACTTAACTACACTACTATGATCACTGTCAAAAAAAATCGTACGAAAACAACAAAAAAACTGAATTGAAGCTGAATAAACAAGGTATCTGATCATGACATTTAATTGACTCAAAAAAATGTATCCATAAAAATGAGGACCTTCAAAAAAAATAAAAACAAAATAATTTTGTTGTCTCGTCTCTTTTTTTGCAATAACGCAATAACGGTACTTCAAAAAAATTTGTTTGCAAACAAATCTCGAAACAAAAAACATAAAGCTGTAAAATGCTTTTTATTTCAACTCAATACGACCACTCGTCACAAAGATACAGCTCTTCAAAAAACGCTAACAAAAATTGAAAAAAAATTTGTTCCTTTAATATTGTTGACTAGTGTATATGGGTATCAATATCATGGGAGTGTGCAAAAAACAACTATTCCACTATCTTGGGCCATCTGCCATATTGGATTTAGAATGAATTTACACGGCTAAAAATTCTGGGGTATTTTTTAATATAGGCAAAAATATGAATTAAGCAGGACACCCATTTTTTCGCAAACCAAAAATGCAATTAAATTTTTGTTTGCGTAACTAATTCGCAATTAATTAGTTCTCAATAACCAACTTTTTTCAGCTCGATTATCTTCTTTTTCGAGAAAGTTGTCCTGCTAAGTCCACGTGAAGCTCGCAATACGCCTATTTTTCGCAAACGAACAAAAAATTAATTTTTTTCTGCGTAACTAATTCGCAATCAATTAGTTCTCAACAACCAACTTTTTTCGGATCGCTTATCTACATTTTTGAGAAAGTTGTCCTGCTAGGTTCATATGAAGGTAGTAGGACACCCATTTTTTCGCAAACCAAAAATGCAACTAAATTTTTGTTTGCGTAACTTATTCGCAATTAATTAGTTCTCAATAACCAACTTTTTTCAGCTCGATTATATTCTTTTTCGAGAAAGTTGTCCTGCTAAGTCCACGTGAAGCTCGCAATACGCCTATTTTTCGCAAACGAACAAAAAATTATTTTTTTTCTGCGTAACTAATTCGCAATCAATTAGCTCTCAACAACCAACTTTTTTCGGATCGCTTATCTACATTTTTGAGAAAGTTGTCCTGCTAGGTTCATATGAAGGTAGCAGGACACCCATTTTTTCGCAAACCAAAAATGCTATAAATTTTTTTTTGCGAAGCTAATTCGCAATAAATTAGTTCTCAAAATCAATTTTTTTATCGTTTATACACATTTTTGACAAAGTTGTCCTGCTAAGTTCATATGAAGTTAACAGGACACCCATTTTTTCTTAAACCAAGAATGCAATTAATATTTTTTTTGCGTGACTAAGTAGCAACTAATGATAGGATAGTTTTTACCCTGAATTTCCAAAAGTGTCGTGCTAACTTTATATACATACATACATAGAAAAATCGTTGTATGACAGGTACCGTCATGACAAGCATACACAAAAATTCTTAATAATCACAAAAACATGCTCTCTAGCATATTTGAAGTAAATCGGCTCAACTGTTTAGGCTCAAAGGTCTATAAATAGTGGATGCACAGACGAATCCTACTTTGTTGGACTTTTCCATCATCGAAATTATGGATTTGATTAAACCTCGATTTTTCTTAACACGAAACAAATACTTGCCTTTTATACAGGAAGTAAAAATATACCATCAGTACCTACATACCAATAGGCATTTTTAAATCTACTTGTTATTATTTTTGTGCGGTGGAAACTCTGCACAGATTTATTTAATTTATTAACTAAGGTAAACTTGAGTTGGAAACAGAGCATTATTGAATCGACCTTCATGTCGAATCTAAATAACACCAATCTGATAGCATTGCATCAACCCATTTTCTATTAAATAGTTCCTTTATATGTACATTGTACACAAACATGCATAATGTACAAGTATACAACTTCGTAAACTCATTCTTCATGCATCATGCTCATCAGATAACATACCAAAACTGTTTTTTTTTTTTTTTTTCCCCCAAACAAACAAAAAATTACTTAACTCTTATTTTTTCTTTCTTTCTTTCTAGGTAAGTTCCTGAGTTACCTTCTTCAAACAAGTAATGTGGGGTTGTTCACGCAAATTCCGACACCACATACAAACACATCCTTAAGTGGACTCTTAAAAAGAAGTATACCTACATTGAAAAGGCAGAGAAAACCGTTGTGATTGTTTCCACTCGAGAGCTTAATTATTATAAAAGTTATAAGCCATAGCATGGAGGGAACCTTACAAGGGCGCTAAGCGTCCCAGTTTTTCCAAATGTGCCATTTTTTTGTTTGAAGAGCGCTTACTATACCAATGTATTCGGAAGAATAATTTCTCTAGCTATGGTTACCAAAATTACAAAAGCAAGGACGCAAAATGTCGAAGCTCCTTGGGATCCCTTAATCAATACAAAAATTTTCAATTGGTAATGAAAGGGTTATTTTGTGGATTCATAGATGGTGTGTGCTACTTATCACAAAAATTGTTGTGTGTGAAGTTAGCACCGCCCGCCATTTTCGATTTTCAAGAAAAAAGGTTGTGCCGTAATGTGCCCAACTTGTGCTGCCATGTGCCGTATTTAAAAAAAAATCGTACTAAATTTGTGAATTTAAAAAAATATTTACGGCACGATTCAGCACAAGCTGAGCACAATACCGCACAATTTTTTTCGTTGAAAATCGAAAATGGCAGTGCTAACTTCACGCAAAAAGGTGGGGACCTACCCTCTAAAAAAAAAACCCTTAGTAATTTTTTTTTTTAAAACGGCACATGGCAGCACAAGTTAAGCACATTACAGCACAACCTTTTTTTTGAAAACCCAAAATAGGGGTGCTTACTTCACGCACATCAAAAGTTGATAAAGTACAAAAAAATAGACAGGGGAATTTTTGACTTTATTACTATAAGGTCTCCGATATCCTAACCCTTTTGCGTTGGCTGCCATCTTGTATTTTTGGAAAATGAGCCTATTTTCAACTTTAGGCCATAAATGCACTTATAAGTTGTAAAATATTAACTATCTACAATTTTTCAACTCCTTATGTCCTCCCCTTTCAATGAATTGAACAAAACTATTTTTTTTTTTTGTATAGGTCAAAAATGCTCCTTAATCAGTTTAATTATATACAATGGCACAATCCTTTTTTGTGGAAAAAATTATGAAAAAAATTGCAGATAGTTAAATTTTGAAAAACTAAATGCATTTTTAATCCGAAGTTGAAAATAGGAGAGTTATTAAAAACTAATTTTTCTAAAATCCAAGACAATGGCCAACGCAACAGGATTAAGGGGCTGAAAACTTATTTTTAGACAATTTATGAACCAATCAAAGATACCCCTATTTATTTGTTTGTATTTCAAATGTATACGAGAGTGGGACAAAAGGAATCTCGGTATAAGAAGGCCCAAACCGAAATCCACTCGAAAACAATAAGTTATTACTTAATTTGAAAAAAATTAAGTTCTTGACTTAACATGAATCAATACATACTTTTCTGATTTTTTTTTTATTCACTTAATTCGAATCTGACCACATTATTGCTGTAGCACACCAGGTTTCTCGATGTAATTTCTTTCAAATAAACATTGTGAAGTATAAACGTTTTTCTTCGAAACTCTTTTTGGATCTTTCAAAAACTTACATTAATCTTTCAGAAATCATTATTTAGTTGTTAGCCTTCGTTTTAAACTGCCTTATTATATGGCAATAATTCAGTCAATTTGTGTTCAAAATGGCCCTTATTAGCGAGCAAATCCTGGGATATAGTTTTGATTCTGTTTCTGATTTATGTTTTCGAGGGTGCTGAAACCGTTTCCGATGTTTGCGACTAAAATTTCATGATGCGAAATGCAAAGCTCGCAATTTCATCTAATCCTTAAGTCCTTGTCGCAAAAAAAACTTTAAACAGATATTTGTTGGAAATTGTGTATATTTTCAATTGAGTTTCGATAAATTTACGAAAAGTTGATAGTTTTGGAGCCATAAGCGAAAACTAAAAAAACAATACATTTTTGCCTTATTTTTTGGCATTTCTTTCCATGTTGATTCTTGTTGCTTATGAGAAATGAAATATGTGGACCAAGTTTCGTTTCAATGCTGTTGGAATTAGGTAATATTTTACTTGTTTCACTAAAAATTCAGTCATCATTTATGAAAAAGGGTATAACTTTTTTGAAGGTGGTTGTATCGAGTTCACTCTGATTTAGTAAGACTGGGCATTCAAAAATACCCTTAAAACATGTGTCATATGCTTGTATTATAACAAGATAAATATTTAGGTTTGTTAGTCGTTCATATCCCTCTCTAGCACTTTGAAGGTGGCGTTTTAAAGTAACCAATGTAGGTATTCAATCAGATTTGGATGTAATGTAGTAGATTGTGGAATTCTTCGTCGACACCATTTTTAAATTTTTTAATAAAAATATTTTTCTAACTTTTCTTGGCTTTTCGAATTTTCTTTCCCAAAACGACTTTTTCCCACCCCCTTTCTGCAAGGGGATGGGTGGGAGAAAATCAGTTATGTAGTCCTATGGCTTCTAGGGTGTTGATGCCAACGGGAGTTCTCGGGTCATCGTCCGACACTTGGTTTTCGATTTATAAGCAACATTTCGGGATTATAGATGGTTAGTGGCAACCCTTCTCTTGTCCTTCTGACAGTGCTGCCACCTTGCCCCAACATATCTTAAAAGTAAAGTTGGGACATATTCTATTAGTGTACTAAAGCTCAACCCGGTCAGGCTGAAATGAAAGGTATGCCCTCATATCGTGCACTAACGCCCCTACTGCAAATTTAATATGTCGCAGGAGGTATTTATTTATTTACATACAACAATACACATATTAAAGTTAGTATCATTAGAGTTTTGATTTTTTGTTTCTTCTGCGCATATATCAAAATTTGTGTGAAATGTCAGTTGTTGTTGTTGTTTTTACGTGTATTTAAGCCATCACGCTCCCTGCCATTTTTATTTCTGACAATTTCAATTTTAATTTGTTGTTGTTTTTACGTGTGTTTTCTTCCTCACGCTCACAGCCATTTTTTATTTTCGACTGACAACCTGCGCAGTATAATACCTTAGATTTGTGTACTGTGGTTACATACAAAATAATATTGTAATGAAAAATATCGTTGCTCTACATATTTTTATTTCAATATCTGATTGATGGACAAAAATTGTGGTCCATTTTATTTGTTCAAACTATTATTTGCCAAATAAAATGCACGACTGGGTCGCACGTACTTGCTCTTATGTTCAAGACACTGCGAGTTTAAGAAAATTGTATACACAAACATGGAAATTATGAGAGAAAAATGTAGAGAAGCAAGAAATACGACATTTAAATTAGCTAAAACAACTCTTTTGGCAGTTTGAGGTGAAAAAAAAGTATGCTATCTTAATTCATGATGGAATATGATTGTATGGGAAAAAAAAAGTTTAAAATCGTTGGAGCGGTTTTTTTTTAAATTAATTTTTTATATATAAAATTCTTAAAAAATTTTTAAGAACAAATTTTGGTATGCAGATTTAAACTATATATTTATGTGTATATAAAAGCAAAATTTGAAAAAAAAAATCTGTCAACCCGTTTTTGGGATATCGAATTTTCAAAAAAAAAGTTTGAAACTTTTTTTAAAAATCCAAAAACTTTTTTTTTGAAAATTTTGATATGCAATATTATTTAATCTTATCTGAAATTTGTATATAAAAAAATTCATTTAAATCCGTTAATCTGATAACGATAAAACTCAAAATAAAAAAATACGTTCTATGACAGGTACTACTAATAGTTGCTATGTGTAAAATTTGATAATTTTTAATGGTAGATTGTACTAATTTTAGTATATGAAAAAAGTTTAATCAAGATCGTAGGCGTCGTTTTCAAGCAAAAAATATTTTCCTCTGTGGTTTTTTCACTTTTGTATGTAAGGTACCGTTATTTTTTCATAAATTTAAAATTTTTTCAAAAAATATTTTAGAGAGTACTAAAAAAGTCTTAAATATCGAGTTTCAAAAAAATCCATGATGCCGTTTTCGAAATATTTGATTTTCCAAAAAAAAGTTTTGAAATATTTTTTAAAAATCCAAAAAATATTTTTTCAAAAATGTTGGTACACAAAACTATTAACATTTTTTGGAAGCTTCTGTATAAAAAAAATAATTGAAATCGGTCATACCATTTTGAAGAAAATCAAAAATTAAAAAAATGGTTCCTTGGGAGGTTACCATTAATAACCATTTTTGAAAAATGGTTTTCCACTCAAAGAAAGCCTTTACTAAAATAAATTTTTTGAATTTTATTTAAGAAAAGTTGTCGAGCCATTTTTGAGAAAAATTTTATTATGTAAATTTGCCAAAAAAAAATGTATGTCAGGTACCGTTATTTTTGGTTCTAAAAAAAAATGAAAAAAATGAGTCGGCAGAATCACCAAAAACCACTATGTACCAAGTTTGAAGAAAATCGATCGAGCCGTGCCACCTACTTTTTTGGTGTTCTCTATCATCCAAAGTTAAAAGTTCAAGTGAGCAATCATGGAGTTGAGCTCACTTGAACTTTTAACTTTGAATTATATATTCGGTCACTCCACTTAAACAGAAGAATTTCTTTTCAAATTTTCTTCATATTCAATTGTTCTCTATCATCGTAATATCATGTTTGATTATTATCTAAAAATTTTTTTTTTGCACGAATCCAAAACTTGCCTTATAGTACCTATAATCGCAAGTAAAAAATTGGTTTGATTTTAAGAAATTTTAAAGAAGTTACGATGATTTGAAGCTTAAGTGGTCCTTCTTGCCCCCTTCTGCCTTGAATTCCGAGTGGGCTACACTGTTTTATGAGCTGCTTCAAGATCTGTTAGTCAGAAGCTGTTGTATCTGTTATCGCATCGTGGAGAATGTGCTCACCTTTAAGAAGATATTTTTCTTTATGGCCTTATAGCATTAAATTATCGGTGCTTTCCCAAGCAGGTTCCACAGGTAACGTACCCAAAACGGTTACAATGCACTTTTTCTTAATATAATTACAATATTACACACGATAAAATTAGCTTAATTTGCTGTTATTCGTCTTTTACTAGTTTGGAGGTGGTCTAGACTTTTAATGGTTGCAAAATCACATAAGCTATAGAATGCAGCTCTAGAACGTTAGAAAGCATTCATAATGCACATATGTCCAAACCTCCGTACTTTTAGAATACATTTTATCAATTTTTTCAAATGCTATGATCCTTCTGTTTGGCAGTTGCAATGTGTTGTATCCATGACGTGATTTCGTGTCAAATAACTATCATAGGTAGATTAGATACAAAGACATGGCTGTGGCTCTGACGGGTAAGATTTATGATTTATACAGACACATATTCATACATATGTATCTATGCACGAGTAAATGCCTCCCTCAATGTTATTTATCCTTCCCATAGCCCCCAGATAGTCATTATACAGTCCAATCTCCAGCTTTTCATTCATATCGTGACTAAAATGCATTTGCCAAAGTATAAGAATTTTGGGAAACATCTGTGGTGGAATTAATTTCAAATTTAGAAATTCAACTGCAGTCTGCAGTGTTTCTCTGCTTCGCCATAATTTAAAGTTAATTGATTTTAAAGTGATTAAGGTAAAGTAAAGTTTTCTATTTTCAAATCCGGAAACAAATTTAATTGTTTGAAATTTGATTAAAAACAATTTTGTATTTAGAGGAAAGGTTGCGAATTTTTCAAAGGTTTTTCCTTCCGTATCTTAAGGCATTACATTCAATTCAATTCTATTCAAATATAATGTAGGTACATAAGGAGGGAGGTTTCAAACAAATGATGCAGTTTTCGACTTTCCATTCGTAGCTATTTATGGGAACAAATATAAGCATACTTGCAGATTTTTCACTAGCAAGACTTTGAAATTAAATACACGGACTTCAATGCTCAAGAAATGAAAGCTCTGCCTTTCGTGCTATCTTAATCGAATCTCCAACCTAACCTAATTACTTTCATCTGTAAATGTAATTGAAGAAGTTCAATTACTAATTGCATCAAATTGAAAAGTGTATTTACTTTGCAATTCAAATTAGGAAAATGTAATTGAAAACAAAAGAAATCATTGAAATAGCAGTAATGATTCCTTCTTCAGTAATCATTACACAAAAATGTAATTGATTAATTACCTTTTCAATTACATTTTAAGTAAATTTTAATTAATAAAAACTTGTGAACTTCAATCCAAGAAATAAATCACCTTAAATGTAATAAACACTGTGTTTTCCTTCATACTTGCATTGCCCATTACCATTTTCAATTACATACATAATTTGCAACTTAATTTGTTTTAAATTAAAATTAATAGTAATGGAAATTAATGTTTTTTTTTTCAATTACAATTATTTATAATTTTAATGGTAAAAGTTCAGTTGTTAATCATCATCAAGTCCTGTAACCCTGGTTGGGGCATAGGGCGCCAACAAATCGTTTCCATCCTTCTCGGTCTGCAGATAGATATTTTAACTGTGGCCACGTCTTTCTCTGGGAGTCTGCTTCTGCTAGAACTGTTGATTTCCATGTTGTTCTTGGTCTTCCAACCCGCCGTGCACCCTGAGGATTCCATTCAAATGACTGCTTTGCAATTTCATCGTTTGGTTTCCTCAGTGTGTGACCAATCCATTGCCATTTACGCTTTTTTATGTCAACGTCCAGCCGCTCCTGGCTTGTCCTGCGCCACAATTCCTCGTTTGATATAATTTGTGGCCAGCGAATTTTTAGAATATGGCGTAGACAACGGTTCACAAAAGCCTGCAATTTCTTTGAGATGGTAGTCGTGACTTTCCAGGTTTCGCAAGCATATAACAGCACGGATTTGACATTGGATTCGAAGAATCTCAACTTTGTGCGCAAGGAGATTTGACATGAGTTCCAAATTTGGGAGAGAGAACCGAAGGCTGCGCGAGCTTTATTTATTCTACTTTGAACGTCCAGATCAGTACCACCATTTGCTGAAACAATACTTCCAAGGTAGTTAAATTGTTCAACCTCTTCAACTGGCGTCTCCTGTATTAAAATACGCTGATGTGTGGAGCGGCCTGTGAGCATTATTTTTGTCTTTTTGCTATTTATTTTAAGACCGCTCGCCTCTCCTTTTAACTTCAGAGCTTGACACATCCCGTTCAGCCCGCTGATGTTATTTGCCAAGAGACATATATCATCGGCATAGTCTAAGTGGCTAAGCCTTTCAAACGGTCTCCATTGAATGCCCTGCCTGTCTGATGTTCCAACGCTGGCCGTCAAGACATCGTCAATCGCCAGTAGAAAGAGAATTGGCGATAGAACATCTCCCTGTCTCACACCCTGCCGCACTTCGAAAGAGTCGGATAGCTGCCCATTGTGTAAAACAAAGCATCTTGCGTTGTTATAGGACTCTCTTATAATGGCAACAATTTTTGGGGGAATTCCTCTACCAAGAAGTGATCTCCATATACATTCACGGTTGACTCGGTCAAAGGCCCTCTCAAAATCCACGAACATGAGGTAAAGCGGTGATTGAAACTCCGCAGACTGCTCAAGAACGATACGCAGAGTGTTGATATGGTCGACACAAGACCGCCCACTGCGGAAACCAGCTTGATGCCTCTTGAGTGTAACTCAGTTGTTAAACGTGTACATAATTGAAACGAAAGTTTAAATTAATTACAAAAAGTGATCATTATTTTTTTTTCCCAACTCTCATCCATAGTCTTATTGATTAAAAAATAATGTTTCAGAAGTTAACTTGCGGGTTTAGTCCTGACACTTTTAAGATCTCGCACTGCTTCATAAATACCTTACCTACACATAAAATTCTTCACAATTAACCGTTTCTCCCCTCTTCAATAATTACAATCACCCCGGTTACAGAATCCGACGAATGAGCTGCGGAGGGAATTAGACTCAATTTTGACATTTTTAATATGAATCAAATGTCAAAATTGACCCAGATTCCCTCCGCAGCTCATTCGTCGGATTCTGTAATCGGGGTACATATTTAATAAAAGTTGTATAGATAAAGACAAATATAATCTTCCGAACGAGTCGTGATTGTAAAAATATTGCAGCGTGTTGGAGCCAATCAGCTATGCGTAAGCTTGTAAGCAATAATTTGAAATTTAACACGAATACACACGGTCGTAGTATTCCAAAAGCATTAAGAAAAATCCATTCAATCCAACTGAAATGCAAAATCGAAATCCATTTGCCAAACAGCAACATGTCCTTTTCAGCATGATTTCTTCCTACTGTGTTGCGAATATAAAGAGCTGTGAAAAGCACAGTAAGAAGGTATGTTCATTGTTCATATAGAGTTTGAATGCTCTAGCACTAGACACTATGTCCATTAAACAAGTTAAGGGGACGAGAGTCTAGAAGTATTGAGGCCTCTGTTTACGAATTAAGCTCTGATTTCATTATACACGTCATGGAAGCGTGTGTGCATAATGAAAGTTTCCAACGTAGTTGCCCTTGCCATGGTTGTTCGTTCATTGTTTGAGCCTGTCTTTATGAAGACCGTATACCTAGGACTATAGGCATACCAGAATATTTTCAACAACGAAGTATAAAGTGATTTTGCACCTGGAGGATGCACAGGATACTTGTTAAGTTTCTAATGAAATGAAGGGAAGAGAACGTTTTGTTTTGTTCGCTTGCTTCCTTTCCTTTTCTACTATGATATCTACATATTCAAATGTGTGTCATTTTGAAAGAATGCAATGAAGATAACAAAGTTCTTGGAAATATGCATACCTAAGTTGGGTAACGCAGATCCATGGATGCATGGAACCCGGAAACGACTTATGATGAGCTCATGGAAAATTAGATCTACTCGGGTGAACTCAACGCGTACATACGCATATACATATTTATATAACTAGATGCACCTATAATAATTGAAGTAGGATGACAACATTGAAGGTGCAATAAGTATGCGGTAAGATGGTGTTTTAATTTTGGAACTTTCAAGTAGATGTAGGTACTTTTTTGTGAACTTGTATATTTCAATCACGAACCAAAAAGAAGGTGTAATTACAACACAAATAAAATTAAGATAAGAGTGAAGATGATAGATACAAATGTCAACTACATATCTATATTATGTACGTGAGTTCTTTTAAATAAATTACGAAATAAACATATTAATCTATGAATGGATTTGTAGTTGATGCCGTGACTTAGTAAACATTCAACATATTACTATAGTAGGTATATGTAGGTATGTGTCTTTGAACCCAAAATTTCATCAGTTTTTGTAGTTCATCATCAAATAGTGGGGGTAACTCCTGTGTACTGATGACTTCACTGTGAAGTTATCATTAAATGTTCTCCTATAAGTGCCTGGAAGGTAGCAAAATATTTGGTAACAGTTGACCAAAAAACATTTATAAAATTTAGCTTTGATACTGAGTGTCTGGCTGACATTGGTTCCCCCTGTATTTGTTTCCCTTAAAACATATTAGTTTTGATAAAATAACGTAATCTTATGTGGTTCTTTGAAATAACTCCCCCAACCAAAATAGAAAAAAGTCTCCAAAGATTTTTTAAGAATTTTTTCATTTAACGTAGCAAACTACATAATAGCCTATTGAATAGACCTTTTAAAATGGAACAATTACGTGCAAGGGTTTTTGTTATTGAATATGTTTGTTCGGCCCATAAGCATGCTTAAAACCGAAAATGCTACTAAATTCACCCATGCGTTTCTGAGAGAATGGTCACACTGGCCACTTTTCAGTATTTTTGGTATAACTCGAAAACTAACCCGAATTTGGCAATTTTACATATAATACTTTTTGTTCAAAATTAAATTTTCTATCGGAATGGATAGTTTGAAAAATGTCTTAAAAAAATGTAAGCGGGAAAAGTAAACAAAAACACATAAAAAAAAAACCGAAAAACCAAAGATTTTAAAATTTTTGTCTTAATTGCGCATAACTTTTTTCGGAGGAAAGATACGCTCAAGACATGCATGAACAAACTAAACTGGAGTCTTAAGGCCTTAATATGACATGTTAAAAAAGCCATAATATTTGAAAATTGACAGAGATATAGCCATTCAAACTTTACCATTTCTTATCATTTTTGGCGGTTTTTGCCCTAAAGCCTATTTTTTGGTACTGTATGACAAATTTAACGTTCCCGGCACCTAGTACCAAATCTTATGTAAATCGGACCAGCCCACAGTGGTTTCGCCCATACGACAAAAATGAAAAAATAACAGTGCTTATTTTTTTCGTTTCTTGACTTTTTACAGTAGATTATGGTTTAATAATTACCGTTGCAAACATTGCGTCTCAAATGTCACGTGTTATCAGTTTCGTTTCCGCATTCAAAATGAGCTAATTGTTTGGTCTAAACATACAATCAAATTTGTGCGTAAAATTGACTTATTTAAAAGTGATTTTTTTCTAGATAAAATTAATATTTTCAAAATTTTTGTTCAATGGGATTAAAGAAGCAAGGTGTTTAAAGTATTTTATTCTTTATTTAGTGATATTTTGATTTTTATTTCCAAAGTTGTATTGGTAGAACCCAGTAGACATTAAAGTTGACTTTTTTTAATTTTTTTTTTGAAGTAAAAGTAAGGTTCGCAATGTAACCTAAATTTAAAATGTTGTCTGAAGTATCGAGAAAACTCTCAGCTTTTTGAAAAACACTACCTTAGCACCCACAATCACCCACTAACAGATTTATTCAGGTTTAACAACTGTGTTAACCGTTTCTGATTTTTTGAATTTTCCCATTTTAAATGTTCCATATGTTCAATGTACGTTTGTTTATTGTCTTAGAAGAATGTTAACGATATTTGGGCTACAAAAACTGGCAATTCATTTGAAAAAATTGCCATGATGGAAAATTGTAACTATAACCACTTGAAATCGCGCATTTACTATATTTGTGACCGTTTTGCTATTGTATTATGGGAGTGCAGATACCACAAACAAAATTTTTGTTTTTGGTACTACCTACACCTAAATAAATGCTATATTTATGCATAATAAAGTTATACTATGTTTTTATTTTTGTTGCAAAATATAATTATCTAATTAACGAAACAGTCGAAATTTTCAACATTTTATTTCAAATGTTAAAAAGTTTTGATAACAATGCATTGGCACCCAAATGAACTAAAAAAAAAATATGGACGTGTCAGTGGTGAATATTTTTTGTAATCATTTCTCATGCTGTCATTTATCATGCCTCAAAATTGCATCAAAATCGGTTCAGTTGTTTAGATTTTATTGCTTGAGACTGTTCCTTAATATGAAAAAGATGTTTTACAACACCCAAAAGTAGGCGTGGCAAACATGTTTGTGTAGACGAATTTCTTGAAAGAGCATATTCTAAACAAATCTCAAAACTTAATATAAGCTTTAGCCAGCTCGGGTGACTATGTCACCTTATTCAAAAAGTAGGCGTGGTAGGAGGTGGAAATTTATTGTGGTGATTTCTTTAGTAATTTTTTGTCTTAGCTAAAAATTTCATCAAAATCGGTTGAGTGGTTCAGATTTTATTGAATTTTGACGCCTTCTCCATACAACCGAAACCACTGTGCAGCCGTTCGGTCTGTAGGTCTGAAAGCATTTTAAAACAGCCGAAAAACGAAATTGCGAACTTGCATCCTTTTTATGAATTCTCTATAGTTGTAATGTCATATTATATCAAAATTTTAATTTCGAACATTTTTACGAAAATGAAATTTGCCATATTGTACCGAAAAAGGGACTTTCGGGCCAAAACTGCGAAAAATTGTAAGAAATGATAAGTTTTGAATGGGAATATCTCTGTCAAATTTTGAACAAATATTAATTTTTGAACATGTCATATTAAAGCCTTTAGTCTTTACTTTATTTTGTCTGTGCATTTCTTGACCCTATCTTTGCTTCAAAAAAAGTTATGCACAATTTATTACAAAATTTAAATATCCTTGATTTTTGGATTTTTTTCAGGTTGGTTTTTGTTAACTTTTTCTGCTCAAACTTTTTCGTAAAAATTTTTAAACTATCCATTCCAATAGAAAATTTAATTTTGAACAAAAAGTATTATATGTAAAATTTTCAAATTCGGCTTAGTTTTCGAGTTATACCAAAAATATTGAAAAGTGGCCAGTGTGACCATTCTCTCAGAAACGCATGGGTGAATTTAGTAGCATTTTCGGTTTTAAGCATGCTTATGGGCCAAACAAACATATTCAATAATAAAAACCCTTGCACGTAATTGTTCCTTTATACCCCTCATTTTCCGGTCTATTCAATAGGCTAAAGTTCATGATTAAGGAAACTAGATACTATATTTTCATTTCTTTATTTATATTTATTTATTATTTACATTTTCAATATTAAAAATAAATTATTACTTTTACACTATGAATGAAAAGTTAACAAATCGTCGACTGATAACCGGTTTGACGTATGTAGGTATACCTACCTACGCCAAAATGCACTTTTTGGACTATGAATGCAGTCTTATATTTCCGACTATGCTCTTTTCTACTATGTTGTCTATTTGGTCCTACCTATTACCAATCCTGAGATATCTAGTACCGTTTTGACGTATATCCACCCAAATTAATAAGTTAGAATATTATGTAGGTTTGACGTAAACGCCATTTTGTCGATTTTTTTTTTGGTATTTTTTTGCCGTATGTCCACAGATTTCTATGATCTGTTACGGCTACCTGCTTAGAATGAGAATCTTTTTGTTTAGCGTAGGGAACGAATTAAATCCTACGGCCCAGGAGCATCTTCTAAAGCACCAAGTATAAGTGGTGATTCCGAGGATGTTTTTGGACTGGGGAGTAAATAGATCGTCGATGGGATTTCGGATCAGTCCAAGGAGGCATATATAAGGATGTATGACCAAGTTCCTCCCAACGGAGTCTTCAATGGCGTCCGCGGTGAGGGAGGCGAGGATAGTTAGAGAGCTGGCCGGCCGAAAGTACTCCTTCGTCCTCGTTCTTCAAAATAAGGGAAAGTAACGTGAGAGGGTATGCAATTAGGTTGATATAAACCTTACCGAAGCGTCGGGTTGATGGGGTATCCTTAGCTCTGGGGTTTTGGTTAGGTTAAGGTGAATCTTCGCTGGACAGTTGACGTGCGTAGGAGATGTTTTTGATCGCGGAGCAGGTGTAGAGTATCAGGTTGGGTACGAGGGTGTCCACCAATCTTGCGCCTGGGCGGGAACTTTGGACCTGGACAGAGCAGGGGCATGCAATGGGTTGATCACAGAGCGCACAAGATGAGGAAAAATACGATGCTGGTGGGAGAGGTAACACAAAGACGGGTAAATAAAACACCGAAACAACCACCGAGTTGTTTTTTTTACCATGAATAACGCGAAATAACAACATGAATAAAAAGCGAAATGAAAAATAATAATGCCGGCATAAAAGCATGTAAATAGAAATTTCGAGGCAAACGCGAATGCCATGTTGTGGACGGAGAAAGTGACAGATGGTGGAAGGCATCCTGGAAGTGGATGTGGAAATGGATTCCAAACAGTGGAAGGAAGAAGGTTTGGATATGAGATTAGAGTGGTTTCACCTCAAAGTAGGAAACCGGAAGTTGGTGGCGGCAGGTTTGAATGAATATTCAATATGGACTACGACATGAAACAAAAGAGTCGTTAGTACCAGTTGGAAGCTATCGAACGGCTAATTCCTAGGTCGTGTGAGGTTCGTTGAGACGGTTGGTTTCTGACGATGAGTAGGTTAACTTGAAGGTTATTAGTCGATCATTCGTGTAGGCCACCGGACCGGCAGATTGGACACAATAAGACAGTTTCTTAAATAATTTTATCGTCGTCAAAGTCAATTCCCGGTTAACAGTGTTGTATCATATATGACTTAGTATTGCCTCACAAAGTATAGTCCATAGTGTAAATCCTTGTGGTAATAAATTTGAAATAAAGTACAATCGGACAGAGTGTAATAGTCAAATTAACGAACATTTTTAGAAAGTATTCCCGAGGGAATTATAGTTTTTCTGGTGCCTGAGCAGCGATTTATCCAATTGTTTTTTTTGTTGGTTTAAAGGGTGAGTTATAAATAGCAAGGCTTCATGAAATTTTAAATAAATAGTGTTCATTTTGGTCAGGGTGAATTGGCGGTCACCGACGAGAACAAAGGTCGGGCCGCCCATCGTTTCGAATCTTGGGTGTCGGAGGATTGCATAGTGAACTACGAAGCAACGGAAGTAAATCGGCGAGAAGCGGACAATTCCCTTTACCGTATACGAAGAACCCGTGAACGAGAAGCGGTTTTGTAGCGGTTCGTCCTATTCTGTACAACGGTAGTGATCCCGTGACTGATATAGCGGGGTGTGAAAGCTAAGTTTTTGGAAACCGTTGATAATAGCCTGTCGATTTCCCAGGCTTACTCAAGTAACTTTTTTTTAATTATTTTTAAATTGATTGCCGGAAGGGAGGCCGCCAGTGGGTCCTTCAACCCCCGTTGGGCTCCTCAATACCGAAGCTTGACGGTTTGAGCGGGGGCACCACCTACCTGAAGTTCCTCGAATATAATAGGGCTTCTCCATATATATGTATATGCCCACCGACAAGTCACCGTACGTCAATTCACCCCTGAGAAACCTAAGAACCTACAATCCGGTTCAAGAAGCAACAAATTCTCTACCTTATTTTACATGCAAACGTAAAGACGCCAGATACTAAGCAGACACTTATCTTGCTCGGCTTTTTACCTCCGGTGGGGGGTTATCTCATTGCCCACCTGGGAGCGAAATAGAGTATAACGTCATCATTTTACCAAGAAGAAGAAGCAGCGTGGGACCATCCATAGCGATTAAATTTATAATATTGGCGTGATAGTTTTATTATTATTTTTGAGTGCATGAATTTTCTCCTTTGGTAAATTCTTGGTTTGAGAAGCAGTCCAACGTGCCGTGAAGGCAAATTTGAGTGGTTCCGGTGTTCTTTTCATTACTACCCGGTGTGAAGGTTCCCCCGACCCCTTTCACACCGCAAAATTTTGCCCCTTTAACGACCCCCATGCACAGAGCTCTATGCGTAGGCAGGTTTTCAAGGGTATTCGCTATTTTTTTTACTGTGGGCGATTATAATAAGCCACGAATTTACTAGTCACAGGTTGTCTGAGGAATCGGAACGTACGAAGGTAGTTTTTTTTTGTGGGAACCTCAAGTTCGCTTTTGCGTTAACGGTGACTTGCCTAACAGGGTTGATCGATTGATAGTTGTTTAATATAATTTGTCATTTTGTTTTATGGCTTTTACAAATAATTTCAGTTAATTTAACGAGTTAGGTTTAGATTTTCAATTTGTGGATTTTGTTTATTTTTATAAATTTCATCAAGATCGCCCTTTTGGCGGCTTTAGGTTAAGTAGTATTAGTCATTCAAAATCAATTTATATAAGTAATTTAATAATTTTTGATAAGCCAATACTTAAGTTCTTCTAAACGTTTTAATATCTAGTTTTGATTTCATCCTTTTTGTATCTTCCCTAATATCCTAGTAATAAAAGTTCGATTATTCAAGGTTAAGATTTCAAATGCACATTTATACTTATAAATAGGCTCAATAAATGTTTGTAAATCACGCCTCTGTGAATGAACAAAATGTATTTTTCTGAGCTTCACGAAAGCTCGATGGAGTGGTAGATCGATATCTAGGGGGTGCGGTAAGGCTGGCTGAGGCCCTGCGGTAGACCGTAAGTATGACTTGACAGCAATTTGAGATTTTCAGACTTTGCTATAGGGGAATTCGTACATCAGGCCAACCGAATTCCAGGTAGGGTGGGGAACGGCCATACTGCAAGTACAACTGCAGTGACCCGAAGTGTGGACAGCTGTAGGTGGTGGTAAATGTTAAGTTAGGCATGTTTTATGTTTTTGAGACAGGTGAGGTCTCGCTGCGGGGGTAAGATCCCCCCCTTATCCGACGAGCTGAGTCGAGCCACGCGAGCATGCCACAGCCCTCGCAGCGGACATTCGTTCCCTTCCATTCCCCTCTTCCCCCGACCACATTTAAATCGAACTTTCTGGCTCTAATCCCATTTACAGAATTTCCCTCCGCTTTCCTGACTTGAAACTTAGATATCCGGTCAGCTCCTCCGATTACCTTCCGTACTCATCCTATCCGAAATCCCTCCTCTCCTCTCCAATTGCCTCGTTTCAAATGGCGCCCAACGTGTTTGCCCTAGTTTTTCCCAAATGTCCTGCCGGTCTTCGTGGACGGCGTCGGGGCGAATCGTAAGTCTCAATCAGGATAGCTCTTTAGCATGCCTGATTGATTGCGACGAAGCGCACCGACGGTGTCACCGGAGACGGTCAGTACATCTGTTGTGTTGTCCATAGCTGCGGTCACACTCGGCTCTGGGGCTCGGTATGTCTTCAGACGTAAGGTTTACGAACGTAACGACTGAATTGCTGCAGAATACCCCAGATTCGACGGTGAAGGTAGCTAGTTCTTGTCCTGTTCCAGTTGGCCCGGCTGGCGGAGTTGGAGCAAATCGTAAGTCTTGGTCAGGATCGCTTATTAGAATGCCTATTCAATCGCGACGAGGAGTTACGACTCCGACAGTAGAGGCAACTGGAAATTGTTCCGTGTCGTCTAGTAATTGTTATATGTGTAAGTGAACACACTTCGGGTAATATATCAGGGTTGTAGAAGTGAAATGTTAATACTTAAACATTTTGCTGTGAAGTCATACAAAAAAAAAAAAAAAAAAAACGGAAACCTACCAAAGATAGCCGCCTGAAACACCCCCGAATTCAGAAAATAGAAAAAAAAAAAAAATAAAACAAAACAATAGGATACAATTACATTTACATTTAGTTTTTTGTAGGAATTTGGTAATAGTTAGGTTTAAATATAGGAGTTAAGTAGTATACGTTTTGGGTTTTTTAGAAAAAAAATAAAGAAAAATAAACTTTAGTAGAGTAAATATAAGAAAAATTTTATCTGAGAGGTCACATCAGAGACATCGAAGAACAAAAAACTCCAAGTGGTATACATTTTGCGTTTTAAAAAAAAAAAAAAAATAATAAAGAAAAAAATATTAGTAGAGTAAATATATAAGAACAGATTTTATCTGAGAGGTCACATAGGAGACATCTCAGGGAAATTCCCTATGAGCATAGAAGAAGACAACGTTATCAAGGTGAAAGGAACAGTAGAGGGTCGGATTCTTACCCGAACTCTTCTTCGAAATTTAAGTTTGAATCCCAATATGACGTTACACTCGCCGATATCAAAAAAGAAAAAATCGCCACCAACTCCACTACCACCACAAAGTGAAGAGATGAACCTAGCAAGTGGACAATCAGGGAGTAAGGTATCTTTTCCAATTCCACATCCACAACAGGTTGTAATCCCATCAACTTCAGAGAAAGGTAAAACCTTGGCTACCCAGTCAGCAAAGCAACCACCGTCTACGAATCATCCGCAGCCAGCGGAGGAAAGTAGGTCAGGAATATCGACCGACCCCATTACAGCTCCTTCCTTCAGTGGTATCAGTGAAGCCGAGATAGGAGCACAAGAAACACCTCCTGAAAATTCCTTAATTGAATTAGATGTGGATAGCCCGATGCCAATTAACAGCTTAGCCAATAATCTAAGTACAAACATGATGATAAATACCTCTAACAGCAACGACCGAGAGGGAGAAGGCGGTTCCATCTCTGCTGAATTAAGAAGAGAAATTAACTTAGCCGTTATAAATGCACATGACTCGTACAGTCACTCGTTGAGAGAAAGCATTTGTGAATCAGTTCGGGCGGAGGTTGAGCGAGGGATCTTGGGACTTATAAAAGACGTGACCAACGTAAATCGGTTGACGCCGCCAGTCGACGACAGGGTGAGAAGGACGGCGAACAGTCAAACAAATCCAAGACAAGTGATGCAACCTACACAACCGAGGCCGAACCAAGTAGATCCGTTTATTCGGCAGTTTCACCCGCCAGTAAGTCAAAGGGAAGACTCAAACCCAAGGAGATTCAGAGAAAACGATTTTGGGGTAGAGGTTGGATCGCATCCACCGCCGCTGAACCACCAAGAAACGTACGGAGGATCAAGGAATCCGACCGGAAGACACAACCCGCCATACTTCTCTCCACACGGTTATCCATATGGGAATATGAGACCACCCATAAGAATTGATAAATGGGGGCTATCTTTCAATGGGAAACCCGAAGCCTTGACCGTGGAAGACTTCATATTTCGAGTTGAGATGCTGCAAAACCAATACCAATGTACGTGGGCTGAGATCTTAAGAGATTTCCATCTCCTGCTCTCAGGAGCAGCCAGCGAGTGGTATTGGCAGTTCCAACGAACGATATTTTGTCCCGATTGGCCAGTTTTGAAGGACGCCTTAATGCGCGAATACCGAAACTCAAAATCGGATTACGAAATCATTCGGGAAATCATGAATCGGAACCAATGCTCCTGGGAGTCCAGTGACGACTACTTCGCATCAGTAAATAAGCTAAGATCTCAGCTCAGGGTACAAATACCGGAAATTGAGTTAGTGCAAATCTTGAAGAAGAATTTGGACTTGCACGTTAAGAGGCTAGTGTATCCTCAGTTGATATATACGATGGACCAGTTAAAGAGAGCTTGTAAAGAGGCAGAGCGTGCGTTCCCGAACAAAGAAAGAGACGGGCCAAAGCCGCCACGTCCGCAACCCCGCTATGCAGCCCATGAGCTAGATTTTGAGCCAGAAGTCAGGGCTTTTCAAGATGAGCACTTAGAAGCGTTCCAGCATAATGGGGCCAGGCCGAAAATTAGTCATCGAGCTCCGGATGCCAGGGCGATCGCATGCTGGAACTGTCGGACGGAGGGTCATTCGTTTATGGATTGTCCCTCGTCCCACCGGAACATTTTTTGTTATCGATGTGGACGGGAGGGTGTTATCACTCCCAAATGCCCCCATTGTAACCCGGAAAACCAATCCAGGAACGCGAAATCTTTGGGGGAGTCGCGTTCGACGCAGACCCCCCACGAGTCGTCAAAAACAGCCTAGGGACCCAGACCTGCCAAGATGATGATAAAGTTCGGATATTGATTAGAGAGAAGGGTACAGATCAAATAAAGCATCAAAACCAAATGCGGTGTAAGATAAAGCCATTACATGAAAGGATAAGAGAATATTATAAGACTAGAGATAGAATTTTTAGTGGGCGAGTGGGTGAAATCTCAAAGAGAATTTTAAAAACAAGAGAAAGATTCAAGCTTAGGAAACAAGTCAGAAAAAACATTTCGTCAACAGTTGTAGATACGAACGCTGACCCCAGACCTTATGCTAAGGTTAAAATTGCCGATAAGGAGATACTAGGTTTGTTGGATAGTGGGGCCAGCGTTAGTATTCTAGGGAAAGATTGCATACAATTCGTTAAGACTGCGGGGTTCCAAGTACAACCATATAAATCAGGGGTTCGAACAGCCGATGGTAAAAGTCAAGCCATAGTTGGAAAAATCCAAACACCCGTAAAATATAAAGAGTTAGAACACAACCTTACACTCTACCTAGTTCCCAACCTTGATCAAGAATTGTACTTAGGAGTCGATTTTTGGAGGACTTTCCAGATCGCACCAAACGTGGTCAGTTCCGTATCGATTCTCGAGGAAGATGCGGACCTACCTAATGCTCATAAGCTGTCACTTGATCAACGGTCCAGATTGGAGGCAGTCAAGCAGAAATTTCTGGACTTTGATCGGCACGGTCTCGGGAAGACGGCGCTTATGGAGCATGTGATTGATACCGGGGATGCGACCCCTGTTAAGCAGCGTCACTACCCCGTTTCCCCAGCGGTGCAAGCCCTTTTGTATCAGGAATTGGATAGAATGTTGAAGCTCGGCGTTATAGAGGAAAGTGAGAGTCCTTGGTGCTCGCCTGTTGTCCTTATCAAGAAACCAGGTGAAAACGGTACCACAAAATATCGTTTTTGCCTGGATTCGCGCAAGGTTAACGCGTTGAGCAAAAAGGACGCCAACCCACTTCCTCATATCGACGGGCTTCTCAGTCGTCTACCAGACACCTACTATATAAGTAGTGTTGATCTGAAGGATGCATTCTGGCAGATACCGCTGGAGAAGCAGAGTAGGGAGAAAACTGCGTTTGCGGTACCGGGAAGACCCTTGTATCAGTTTACGGTGATGCCCTTTGGTCTGTGTAATGCGGCCCAAAGGCTATGCCGTTTAATGGACAAGGTGATTCCTGCACGACTCAGGGATCGGGTTTTCGTGTATTTGGATGACTTGCTTATTATAGCGCCCGACTTCGAGACCCATATCACTCTGCTAGACGAAGTGGCGGATTGTCTAAGGAAAGCGAATCTCACCATCAACGTCAAGAAATCCAGATTTTGTTTTAAAGAACTGAAATATCTGGGTTTCATCGTTGGTGGTGGGAAACTGAAGGCCGATCCGGCGAAGGTAGAAGCCGTAGTGGACTTTCCTATGCCGAAAAATCCTAGGCAAGTCCGAAGGTTTCTTGGTCTGGCAGGGTGGTATAGAAGATTTATTAAAGATTTTTCTAGCTTGACGGCCCCCCTGACGGATACGCTTAAGAAAAAAAATGCAAAGTTTGTCATGTCGGAAGAAGCAATAGTAGCTTTTGAAACTCTAAAAACAGCGTTGACGACCGCGCCGGTGCTGACGCATCCTGATTTTAGTAAACGTTTTTTTATTCAATGCGACGCGTCCGACTCGGGAATCGGTGCGGTGCTGTTCCAGAAGAACGAAGAAGAGGGGGAATTACCGATCTCCTACTTCTCTCAAAAGTTGAACTCCTGCCAAAGAAACTATAGTGTGACCGAGAAAGAGTGTATGGCGGCGGTAATGGCAGTGAAGAAGTTCCGGCCCTATGTCGAGGGTATGGATTTTACAGTCATAACTGACCATTCCTCTTTAAAATGGCTCATGACCATGAAGGATTTAAGCGGCCGATTGGCCAGATGGAGTCTGGAGCTGCAGGCCTATACCTTCGACATAGAGCACCGGAAGGGTTCACTCAATGTCGTGCCGGACACACTTTCTCGGGCACACTTGGACGGCGTAGAGTTGGAACAAGTTGCTCCTTTGGTCGACTTGGAGTCCGAGGAGTTCAACTCGGATGAATACCGGGACCTCCTGAGTACAATTCGAAATAATCAAGAGGAACTGCCCGATCTCAAAATCGAAGACAATTTCGTCTACAAACGCTCGTTACCACTCAGCGGAGATGAGGTTTGTTTAGAGCACACCTGGCGACTGTGGATACCTTCAGCGTTAACCGAAGGTTTAATAGCTAAAGCCCATGATCCGCCCCAGGCCGCTCACGGAGGAGTAGCAAAAACCCTGTACCGGATTCGTCAGTATTTCTACTGGCCGAATATGACAGTGCAGGTTAGAGAATACGTATCAAAATGTTCAGTATGTAAGCAATCGAAATCCTCAAACCAAGTTCTTCGTCCACCCATAAGTAGTAGTTATAATACAGATCGCCCATTTCAGAAACTTTATGTAGATTTTATTGGTCCGTACCCTAGGTCTAAAACGGGGAACGTTTATGTGTTTGTGGTGTTAGATCACATGTCCAAATATGTTTTATTAAAACCGTTGCGAGCGGCAAATGCCAGTAGTGTTGTCCAGTTCCTACGTAACGATGTCTTTAACATGTTTGGTGTACCCCAAATTATCCATTCGGATAACGGGAAACAGTTTCTGTCCAAAGAGTTCCAAAGTTGTTTGCAAAATTATGGGGTTCGACACTTTCGAACCGCCAATTACTCTCCCCAATCCAACGCCTCGGAAAGGGTCAATAGAACGTTACTAGCTGCTATACGTTCGTACCTGAAAGAAGACCAGCGTGACTGGGATGTGCACCTAAGTGATATAGCCTGTGCGCTGAGGAGCTCAGTGCACACTTCTATCGGCGTGACGCCATATTTCGCACTCTTCGGGACAAATATGGTGACTCACGGTAGTCATTATGATCTAGCGCAGAGGTTGAACGTTATAGAGGATGGCGAGCTACTGACCCTACCGAGGCAAAACCGTCTTCAAGTAATCCGCTCCAAAATTAAAGATAATATAGAAAAGGCCAATGAAAAAAGTGCGAAGACATACAACATGCGAACTCGAAACGTACGATTCGTACCCGGCCAAGAGGTATACAAAAGGAATTTCGTCCTTAGTGACTCTTCAAAACAGCTAGCCTCGAAACTTTGTCCAAAGTATATTAAATGTCGTGTCGTAAAATCAGTCGGTAAAAATATGTATGAAGTTGAGAACCTTTCAGGAAAACCAATCGGGATTTTCCATGCAAAGGATTTGAAACAGTGAAAACCCTCATATAAGAAGTAAAGCCTGGTAAATAAAGTCTCTCATAGATAATAAAACAACTGGCATTCGAAACAAAACAGGATTAAGTTTCAGTACCGTCCAACAAGGACGAGAAGACACCTCCGCCTTTCGAGTAGGAACTTAACCGTAAGTAATCCCAACACTCCCGAGGATGGTGAGGGTTCACTTGAAAAAGATTCTTCGAATGTCCGTACTGAAATCTTAAAAGTTGTATTGACATGCAGAATGAGAAAACACTAGTACCTGAACACCTCCCTGTGATATACTTTTAAGAAATACTAGTAAATACAAGAGATTCTGTGATATAGTTTTAAGAATGCTAGTTGTAAACAAGAAAATCTGTGATATTTACCCTATTTTAACTTATTTAGATTTAAAGAAAAAAAGAAAACAAAAATCGTTTCATCTGTGATATTCAAAGCGACGATGTAAGTATGCGACTGCACTCTCGTGTGACGAAAGAAGGTTCCGTGTTCATGAAAATAAAAATAGAAGGTATGTTCAACCCGTGCGGCGTTTGCCAGGACTCGAGCACAGCTCAGTGCACGGTACTCTTAAGAACAAGCGAGCTATAGAAGCCCCACACTAAGAAGAAAAACAAAATGATTTCAAGAAAGCCACGTCGCTCCAAATTAGTTAGTTTCTTCGTAAGTTGTGGTGGGTAAGCCAATATCAACCAACCATCGATCCCCTCTCAGAAAACTTTACCACGAAGAGAACAAAGAAAAAAAAAATATTTAAGAACAAGGTCCATATACCAACCAATGTAGGTCATCATATATATTAAGGCCATGTCTCGAAAATTTACTTAAATCTAAATACGCATATAGTTTAGACTAATGATGGCCATACCGAATGTAATTTGAAAGTAGAAACACTCACTAATAACGACGTTCTTAGTTCCATAGGACGCCCAAAACTGTTTGAAGGTATAAATGGAGAGTTCAGATGTCGTCACGATTACAACTGGACATCGATATCAGCCTAGTCAAATGTCTACATCTCTGAAAGCTTCAACTCGAAGCGAACAAGAAGAAAGAAAGTAAGCGCAAGTTTTTTTTTTCTACCAACGTAGGTTCATCATAAATACATATATTTAGATTCTATCTCGTAAGTTACTTAGTCGAAATACACGTATTACATACCAACAAAATCCGTATCAATTTTGAATACTTAAAAATAAAAAAAAAAACTTACGAATAACGATGAATTAAGTTCCTTAGAATTCCAAAATTGTCTGAGGGGGTAGAGGAAGGGTTCCTGTTTCGTCTTGAGCGGAACTAAACGGCGGCGGCGTGGTAAGGTCATCCTTTATCAACAATGTCGAGCATGAGATGGCCCGGCTTTTGGTGACGTGGGTTTCTCCCCAACGTAGATGTTGGATTTTTAGAGTAGCCTTATCCACCGTCTCTGCGTTTTTTGCAGGAAAACCCTCAGATACGGAGTTTTGTTACGGCTACCTGCTTAGAATGAGAATCTTTTTGTTTAGCGTAGGGAACGAATTAAATCCTACGGCCCAGGAGCATCTTCTAAAGCACCAAGTATAAGTGGTGATTCCGAGGATGTTTTTGGACTGGGGAGTAAATAGATCGTCGATGGGATTTCGGATCAGTCCAAGGAGGCATATATAAGGATGTATGACCAAGTTCCTCCCAACGGAGTCTTCAATGGCGTCCGCGGTGAGGGAGGCGAGGATAGTTAGAGAGCTGGCCGGCCGAAAGTACTCCTTCGTCCTCGTTCTTCAAAATAAGGGAAAGTAACGTGAGAGGGTATGCAATTAGGTTGATATAAACCTTACCGAAGCGTCGGGTTGATGGGGTATCCTTAGCTCTGGGGTTTTGGTTAGGTTAAGGTGAATCTTCGCTGGACAGTTGACGTGCGTAGGAGATGTTTTTGATCGCGGAGCAGGTGTAGAGTATCCGGTTGGGTACGAGGGTGTCCACCAATCTTGCGCCTGGGCGGGAACTTTGGACCTGGACAGAGCAGGGGCATGCAATGGGTTGATCACAGAGCGCACAAGATGAGGAAAAATACGATGCTGGTGGGAGAGGTAACACAAAGACGGGTAAATAAAACACCGAAACAACCACCGAGTTGTTTTTTTTACCATGAATAACGCGAAATAACAACATGAATAAAAAGCGAAATGAAAAATAATAATGCCGGCATAAAAGCATGTAAATAGAAATTTCGAGGCAAACGCGAATGCCATGTTGTGGACGGAGAAAGTGACAGATGGTGGAAGGCATCCTGGAAGTGGATGTGGAAATGGATTCCAAACAGTGGAAGGAAGAAGGTTTGGATATGAGATTAGAGTGGTTTCACCTCAAAGTAGGAAACCGGAAGTTGGTGGCGGCAGGTTTGAATGAATATTCAATATGGACTACGACATGAAACAAAAGAGTCGTTAGTACCAGTTGGAAGCTATCGAACGGCTAATTCCTAGGTCGTGTGAGGTTCGTTGAGACGGTTGGTTTCTGACGATGAGTAGGTTAACTTGAAGGTTATTAGTCGATCATTCGTGTAGGCCACCGGACCGGCAGATTGGACACAATAAGACAGTTTCTTAAATAATTTTATCGTCGTCAAAGTCAATTCCCGGTTAACAGTGTTGTATCATATATGACTTAGTATTGCCTCACAAAGTATAGTCCATAGTGTAAATCCTTGTGGTAATAAATTTGAAATAAAGTACAATCGGACAGAGTGTAATAGTCAAATTAACGAACATTTTTAGAAAGTATTCCCGAGGGAATTATAGTTTTTCTGGTGCCTGAGCAGCGATTTATCCAATTGTTTTTTTTGTTGGTTTAAAGGGTGAGTTATAAATAGCAAGGCTTCATGAAATTTTAAATAAATAGTGTTCATTTTGGTCAGGGTGAATTGGCGGTCACCGACGAGAACAAAGGTCGGGCCGCCCATCGTTTCGAATCTTGGGTGTCGGAGGATTGCATAGTGAACTACGAAGCAACGGAAGTAAATCGGCGAGAAGCGGACAATTCCCTTTACCGTATACGAAGAACCCGTGAACGAGAAGCGGTTTTGTAGCGGTTCGTCCTATTCTGTACAACGGTAGTGATCCCGTGACTGATATAGCGGGGTGTGAAAGCTAAGTTTTTGGAAACCGTTGATAATAGCCTGTCGATTTCCCAGGCTTACTCAAGTAACTTTTTTTTAATTATTTTTAAATTGATTGCCGGAAGGGAGGCCGCCAGTGGGTCCTTCAACCCCCGTTGGGCTCCTCAATACCGAAGCTTGACGGTTTGAGCGGGGGCACCACCTACCTGAAGTTCCTCGAATATAATAGGGCTTCTCCATATATATGTATATGCCCACCGACAAGTCACCGTACGTCAATTCACCCCTGAGAAACCTAAGAACCTACAATCCGGTTCAAGAAGCAACAAATTCTCTACCTTATTTTACATGCAAACGTAAAGACGCCAGATACTAAGCAGACACTTATCTTGCTCGGCTTTTTACCTCCGGTGGGGGGTTATCTCATTGCCCACCTGGGAGCGAAATAGAGTATAACGTCATCATTTTACCAAGAAGAAGAAGCAGCGTGGGACCATCCATAGCGATTAAATTTATAATATTGGCGTGATAGTTTTATTATTATTTTTGAGTGCATGAATTTTCTCCTTTGGTAAATTCTTGGTTTGAGAAGCAGTCCAACGTGCCGTGAAGGCAAATTTGAGTGGTTCCGGTGTTCTTTTCATTACTACCCGGTGTGAAGGTTCCCCCGACCCCTTTCACACCGCAAAATTTTGCCCCTTTAACGACCCCCATGCACAGAGCTCTATGCGTAGGCAGGTTTTCAAGGGTATTCGCTATTTTTTTTACTGTGGGCGATTATAATAAGCCACGAATTTACTAGTCACAGGTTGTCTGAGGAATCGGAACGTACGAAGGTAGTTTTTTTTTGTGGGAACCTCAAGTTCGCTTTTGCGTTAACGGTGACTTGCCTAACAGGGTTGATCGATTGATAGTTGTTTAATATAATTTGTCATTTTGTTTTATGGCTTTTACAAATAATTTCAGTTAATTTAACGAGTTAGGTTTAGATTTTCAATTTGTGGATTTTGTTTATTTTTATAAATTTCATCAAGATCGCCCTTTTGGCGGCTTTAGGTTAAGTAGTATTAGTCATTCAAAATCAATTTATATAAGTAATTTAATAATTTTTGATAAGCCAATACTTAAGTTCTTCTAAACGTTTTAATATCTAGTTTTGATTTCATCCTTTTTGTATCTTCCCTAATATCCTAGTAATAAAAGTTCGATTATTCAAGGTTAAGATTTCAAATGCACATTTATACTTATAAATAGGCTCAATAAATGTTTGTAAATCACGCCTCTGTGAATGAACAAAATGTATTTTTCTGAGCTTCACGAAAGCTCGATGGAGTGGTAGATCGATATCTAGGGGGTGCGGTAAGGCTGGCTGAGGCCCTGCGGTAGACCGTAAGTATGACTTGACAGCAATTTGAGATTTTCAGACTTTGCTATAGGGGAATTCGTACATCAGGCCAACCGAATTCCAGGTAGGGTGGGGAACGGCCATACTGCAAGTACAACTGCAGTGACCCGAAGTGTGGACAGCTGTAGGTGGTGGTAAATGTTAAGTTAGGCATGTTTTATGTTTTTGAGACAGGTGAGGTCTCGCTGCGGGGGTAAGATCCCCCCCTTATCCGACGAGCTGAGTCGAGCCACGCGAGCATGCCACAGCCCTCGCAGCGGACATTCGTTCCCTTCCATTCCCCTCTTCCCCCGACCACATTTAAATCGAACTTTCTGGCTCTAATCCCATTTACAGAATTTCCCTCCGCTTTCCTGACTTGAAACTTAGATATCCGGTCAGCTCCTCCGATTACCTTCCGTACTCATCCTATCCGAAATCCCTCCTCTCCTCTCCAATTGCCTCGTTTCAGATCTTCTACAAAACTAAAAAGTATAGGTATTCAGAATTGCTTTGACGTACGTGCATGTTAGTAAGTAAGGAAATGCTTGCAATTTCATAACATATTTAAAGATGTCTTCACGGCTAATAAAGAATATCTGTGCATATAATGCATACATTAATGGATCGTACGGTGGGGCGGCAGAGTGGCACAGGCGGTGCCTGCCACCACGTGGTGCATCGCGGTGGCAGCGGCAATGGGAGAAATGCACCTCTCCTGCGTTGCGCGTCAGAGCGAGTCCCACCCGGCGCGTTCCACGCGGCCGCCGCGCACACCACTCCGCACCGCTGCACCGCACTGCCCTCATTCGACCCTATGCAGTAACTTTAAAATTAATTTTCTCGTACTTTTGGTTTTTCTATTGTTTTTTGTTTTGATTACATACAAATCGAAAAAAATCTAATAGGTACATTCAAAAGAATATCATTGCGGACTTATTTTATCATGAAAAACCCCCCAATTTAAAAATTTAAAACTCCCCAAAAACCCAAATCCCAAATTTTGGGAAATTGTTTCATTTGAAAAAACTTCCCAACTCCGTACAATATTTGGGGAGTTATTTACTTTTTATTTTGGGGTGTTATTTCATTGGGGAGTTATTTCACGGAGCCATTTTATGTACATTTCATTCATTGGCACCGACATTCACATTAGTGTTCATTGACAGACAAATTTCAGCTTAGATAAAATGACGTGTGTCTGGGGCCATGGGATCTTGGTCTATAAATTTTATGTGATGGACTTATGGTAGGTATCTTAAGTCAATACTATAACACTGGTCCACAGGAATTTTGTACTACTACCATTGTATATAGAATCAAAGCAAAGTATATACAAAGCTACTACTAGAAAACTGGATTCTGCATATTTTGTTTTCCTACAAAAATGTACATCATGCTTACAGTAACACACTGATTTTTTTTTATCAAAATCGTTGGAGCCGACAGAAAGAATTATGCCACCCATTTTCATCGTAATACCATGTTTGATTATTATCTCAAAGATTTTTTTTTTGTACGAATCCAAAACTTGTCCTATAGTTAAGGTGACCCTTTTTCTGGGAACAAAACCCGGGACAAAAAGTGAACAATTTAATAACGCGACTTTTCAATAATTTTAAAATGTTTGTATTTTCAAAAATGAATTTCGGTAAACGAATTAATATGTTTAACGGTCATGCAAATATAAAAGGTCAGTGAAGTGACACCAAATAAAAACTCACTTGGCGCTCAATGCCAATTTGCCGGAGGCGAAATGATTTGATGGGACAAAATTCTCCGTTCAATTGTAAAGAAAACATTAAATGATATAGTTCTCATACTGAACTTCTGCAAACAAAATTTCAAATATGCTTAAAATATTTAATTGTGAAAGCACAAAACTTTATGAGTTGATTAAAAAATAATAGCAAATTCAATTTATTTTCATTTTTATAAACATTCCGTCCTTGTTTTCTATTTAATTTATTGTTTTTGAACTTGAACATCACCAAAAAATTGCAATCCAAAAAAATAAGTTTCAGTGATCTCAGAAAAAAATCTCAGTGCTCAGGTGAAATTTGTTGTCCCAATTTAAAAATGACTGAGCGCTCAGATATTTTATTTGGTGAGAATATGTAGATGTGTTTCGTTGTTGTAGTAGATCATTACTAGCAAGTATTGTTAAGGAGATTATTGCACTTTTATACATTAGCATGCTATTGTAAGTGGTCCCTTTGTTTTTTAATATTTTTTTTTCTATTTTGGGTCAAATTTTTAGAAAATTACCCCTCCCACCTGAACGGGGGGAAATAGATCCCCCCTCCGCTACGATTTTTTTTCTTCTGAATTAAATCTATAAGTTCTGATTTTTTTTTTTGCGTGTTATGAAAATCACCCTTACTCCATTTTTTGTACCTTGAAGTGAAAAAAGGGGGACCAGGGGGGTGAAACAAAAATCTGAAAAAATTAGGGAAATTGTTTTTCAATGTTTTGAATGGAATAATGGCTATCCAAGACAATGTCCAATTTAAGGACCACCCTAATGTACAAATATACATATATCAAACATTGGTTTTTAATTATTTATTTATGTGAAATAAAAAGCTTCAGAGAATGTTCAAATACAACACAAATAACTTAATACGGGACACTTGCACGTCCCGGGTTTCTTAAAAAATAAACCGAGACAGGCTACAGAAATACGGGACAGTCCCGGAAAACCCGGGACGTAGGTCACCGTACCTTTAGTACCTACATATATCGCAAGTAAAAATCGTAAGAGAGGGAGGTTCTAATTCCCCTATTTAAGCAGGAAGGGAATTTTTTTTAAACAACGTCATCACATAGAAGATCATGCTATAGTTTTTTTAAGCTAGAATCCTATTCATTTATTACTTCTAAATTCAATGCTGTTATCAATTTTTTATCAAGTCTAAATAACCAGACCGTTATAGCTTTTAAATTTAAAAAAAAATGGAAATTTCAAAAACTTTGATTGATTTGATGAATTTTAGCTACAAAAATAATTTCCCATGCCAATTCTTGACGAATATTAAAAAAATTGGGTACAATAATTGATTTGGGACGTTTCGAAGCGGAGGCTTCACAATTTTGGTCAGGACATGGTCCCAAATTTTAAAATAATAAGACAAGCATAGTACTAGTCAAGAACTAAATCAAATTTTTCGTTTTAAATGCCTTAAAATATGTGCCTGATGGAATTCTTTCATATGAAAGTGACTCAAATATAGATTTGTTCCAAATTTAGAAAAGTTATTCAAAAAGTTGGAAGTTACCAATCAAATTTTAGGCCAACTACTCAAAAACATGAAATAAACAAAACGATGGGAAATAATTTTTGTCACCAAAGTTCAACAAACATACCACTGTGCGGTGCTTGAAGTTTATAACGTCGTGGCTAAAACGTTTTCCTTGTTCCACTGAGTATGCTCCCATGTTGTTCTTGTATTTTTCTATACGATTGCGCAGTAACATATGCAATTTCAGAGACATCCTGCATGTCTTTTAAGTTGTTTGTGTTATCAACTGTTTGTTGCTCCTTCGATAAATCTTAAGCTAGATTATCAGATATTCTTCGCTTGGTCTTATTCAATTCCTAATTAATCAGAAAGTAGTAAAAATATTGGAAAATACAATTGGGTTTTGAAGGGAAAAGTAAATATTTTAATGGCGGAACCCATAACCAAATGTCTTAAATAACTTCAACTTGTTATGTACATAAGTATGTATTTGCATCTCGAAACCCTGCAACAGTAGTTAAGTAATTTTAAGCTGCGTTTAAATAAAAAAAATATAAAAAGTCTTCAGACATTAACAATTTATACATGGTTTCTGGTTAACGAAAACTAAATCATTTTCTCAAAAACCTACATAATTTAATTTTTCATGTCCATGTTCATAATGAGTGTATTAAAATCTATAAAGAAAGTTAGTTCCTATAAATACTGTTTCAAAATCAAAATGTGTTGCCTTTTGTACTAATCAATTTCAAATTGATGGCCGATAGTACAAATTTATTTTGTCGGCGATAAATTGTGTTTAAAAATCGTTTGAACAATCTTTCCCTCAACCAACTTTAAACCAAAACGCAGTAGAGGTACTATGTGTACTGTATACCCTACTCAACTCATATTGTCCTACGAACAACACTAGTTATACAAAAAAAGGATAGAAGAGATTTTGTAAAAGTAACTGCATTTCCTAATCTGACAAAAAAATTATTCGACAAAAGAAGACACGGCAGATATTCAAATTCGTTGTAATCTCTTAAACTTCCAAAAGCTCATTTTTTTCTTCATGGATTCGCCTCTATTGTGTTTTATTTTTTTTTGTCTAACCTAATAGAGATAGTCCTGAAATCCTATTGAAATATGAAAAATAAATACATTGCACACAACCTAATTCAATAATATTGCAAAACATTTACTTGTCCATCTCTTAGTCAGCATACATATGTATCACAGATTTGCTGTATACCATTTAATTAAATTTATTTTTCAGACAGGATAATAGAGGATGATGATAGCAACGTAAGGGATTCTCTGTGTGGCAACCACAATTTATGCAATCTCTCATGAAGTCCCATTCTACGTCATCGCACTAACATAGACAAAAAAAAAACAAAAGAAATTTCGTAAACTCTTTGGATGGTTAATTAAGATTTTAATTCTAAAGGGTTTTCAGTTTCTAGCCCATCAGTATGATGTTCAATTAAATCAGCTAAAGTCATTCTACAGCATTCATTTTTCCCTTTGCTGCTAAGCAATAAAGTGGAACATAAGATTCGGATGGAAAAACAAACATTGGTAGGAATGCAAAAAAGAGATAAAACGCCTAGCTCAGGATTGACTGAAGCTTGATCCTTTAAATTTTTAAAATGGATTAAAAATGTCATTGTTTGAGTTTATATGAATGAGAGAGGAATTCACCCACCATAGGGATTTTCGTTTTGAATTAAAATGACCTTTAAGTTGTTAAGGAGAAGATTTAAAATAAGTCGCTTTAAGATTATGAATGTGATTGTTGGCCAAGAACTAGAATTTCGTATTAGTGTGAAGGACTCAGGTTTAGTGAATTTTGTGTGCTTCCACTTAAGTGCAAGGTCGGAATTGATTTCCAGGAAAACTGAGTGGTTTGATTTCCCTTTAAATGTGAAATTAATTCTCACTTACAAAACAAAATAAATAGATTGAATAAAATTCCAGTATTTTTTAATTCGGCCGTTCCAACAAAATCGAAAGCAAGCAACTCAATTTCAAATTAAGAAAGCAAATATATTACAGTAAACCAATATTAAGGGTTTGTTTCACAATGTTTGAATAAAGTTCTAATTAGATATCCAACACATAAATATAAGCACAGGGTAATAAGTCCACAGAAGAAAAATTCACAATTATTGTCTTATGACCCACCTGATTAAGTTATAAATTCATAAACATTTTTTTATTTGTGAACATATGACCCTGCCTCGGAATTTATGTGTCGAATAACTAATCAGAACTTTACTCAGAGAATGTGAAACAGGCCCTAAGAATATATAAATAGATTCTACTTGTTGTAAAATAGGGATGTGATCAAAAAAAACTTATTGGTTATTTTCCGCAAAGCCGCATTTTCGGTATTTTTGCTGGTTTTAGTTCTATATAACTTGTGATGCACAGTGCGATGTGCAGCGAGATATGTATAACTACTTTCAATAGGCTACTTCATTTCAGGACTATGCTTTCTTGATAGGAGTGCTGTAGAAAAAGATAAGGTGTCAAAATGACTGAACATTTCATGTCTTCTCCGTTACCGAAAAAGGACAAAAGTTTGGTACAAATGGTAAACTATAAATACAAATTTGGTGGCCATAGTGACTTACAACTCACAACCATTCCTGTATGTGTGTTGTTGGCAGGAATGGAGGGGCTTACAGTTTTTTGCGTAGTCCGAACGGCTAGATGAGAATCAGTTATTCATGAAAATTATAATCTTGGAGGACTTGTCAGTTCCTCGCAAGAGGCAGTACCTCGGAAAAAACATTTCTGTTTTTAGGTGGCAGCGGCTGGCAATCGAACTCAGACCATTGGCATGACAGCCCAACGCACTAACCATTATGCTATGAGGTACTACGATATATGTTTGTAATTGTAATATTGTTCCGCATACAAAATTAGATTTAAAAAAGTGTTATTGTGGAATTTTCATAGATTTTAATATCTGTCTAAGTGCCCTAGCCATGGTAACCGAGAAGACTTAATTGCTTTTTCCTCTCCCAAATTTCAACAACTCTCATGCATTTTTTTAAAGGTCTGAATCTCTTTGATCCCCACCCCAAAATTTGATCAAGGTAGTAAAGAAAATTATATCTAAAATTTCATTGAAATCGGTTAACGTTGGCAAGTGCTAGAGAGCACTTGAAATTTATCATGGTGTTTTCACAGTCTTTTACTCAAAGGGTCGGTAAAAGTGTAAACGTTTATGGAAAATATTTCAATTTGACTGTGAAAAGTCCATGTATTTTGTATGAAAAATTTCAACTGCGCTAGCATTATGTTAACTTAACGTTAACATTTCAATGAAATCTTACACTCATTTTTTTCAATATAACCTCAATCACTTTTATCATTGATGGCAATAATTTAAAAATATATATTGCAATGTAATTCAATAAAAAAGAAACTTGGCATTAAGCCAAAAATGGGTTTCAGTATTATGTTGGAAGAAACAAGAAAAATCAACTTCATATCTTGATGGCCCACGCAGAATCTAAAACTTTAAAGTCCGAAAATCTCTTAATCTTACATGTCTTCTCCATTACCATCGATTTTTTTGTATAAACTTCCTGAAGTTCATTATTTTTTGTTGAAAATTATGTGTCGTGTACTTTGTGATGAGTTCTTACAAAGCCACAGAGTTTCATAAGAAAATATTACTTTCTCAACAAGAAAAACCTCACTACAAGCACCCGATTGTTTTCTCCATTACTTTCGTCTAAAAAATTGTTTACCAAAATGAGAGCAAGACAAGCGGTTTATTTTTCAGCCTTTATAAAATGGAGCTAGGTCTCCTATTTTATTATTAAGATTATAACCACTCTACTTTAATTTAAAAAAAATCGGACTCGATGCCTTGCCATTTTCATACATATCTCCTGATGATCCGATTAATAGAACTAAAAATATAACCATTTTATGCGAACCATATCATAACTTTTTGGAGATGTAATACTTACTTAACTTTAATTCACTTAAGATGTTGCTCACAGTCCAGGATGGACTACGGCCCCAACCAACAAGCCCCTCCAGCCAGCTTGGTCCTAGCTGTCTCCAGTTACGCACGTCAAGTTGGTTGAGGTCGTTCTCCACTTGTGTGTCGTGTGTGCCACCTTCCATTGCTGCGTAGACCATCAGGTATATACGGGACTCGTTGGGCTGGTGCATCAGTGTCCACGTGTCCCAGCCATCTCAGTCGTTACATTTTCAGCTTTTTTGACCAGATCGACGCGTCGCTGTAAGGCCCGTAGGGGTAACCGGGGCATGTTGGTCCCAGGGGCATGTAGACTAACTGTCAATAACTTCAAATTTACGTAACAAAATTGATTTTTCTTTTTATCTATGGATGAATGAATACAGCTGTCCGCTTACTCTCACATATTTTTACACCTAGGGTACACCTCGTTTCAAAGATATTAAAAGAAAACTGTTTTTTACACCAGTGAGTAGTTTTTTTATTTTCTTTTGTTTTCCTCTTCTCAATTTGGTTTTTGAGTCTTTCTCCAAAAATATGCTGGAATTTATAGTAATGCTGTGTTTCTGAATCTGTCTTATTGAGCTGTTTTGCTGTTTCCATTTCACGTTATCAAAAAAATCCCGTTCATTGTTAAATAGTCGGTCGGGGCAAGTTGGCCCCATTTTTTTTGGGGTAAGTTGACTCATTATTTTGTGAGGGGGTTGCGTAAAAATAATTTATTTTATCAATGAGTTTTCTAAATTCTAGATTTTATCAAAGTTATTATAAATCCTCTGTTTTTTTAACAGTAAGAAGGGGTAGTTATTTATTTCCTTTTTATTTTTACTTGATTATCAAATAATGTGTCTACAGATTAGCTGTTAAAAAAAAATATCTTTTTGTTGTTGTAAAAATAGGAGTACAAATAGAACGTCCAATCAAATTAATATCATAAATCGGTGTCTTTCATAGTAAATTTGAAAAAGAACCACGAAACGAAACGCTTTGAAATAGTCCGCAAAACCAAAGAATAGTCAACTTACCCCATAGTGTTAGCCAACTTACCCCGGTATCGGGTCTAGTTGACCAGTCAGAGGTCATCCCGCAAATTTAAGAAAAAGCATTTTATTATTAACTTTATTTAAATGGTTATATTTGATTAAGAAAGCTAAAAAGATTATCTATCCAAGAGAGTTTAAGTTTTTGTTATACCTGCCTCCGTTTTGTTTGTACAAAATAAAGTAAAAATGTTGAGTCAACTAGCCCCGGTCTCCCCTAAGGCTCGTTGTTAGATCTTCTCCTCCATACTCCATCGATACAGACTGGACCCAAGATCACCAGAAGAATTTTCCTTTCAAAGCACCCAAGCAGATTCTCTTATGTTTTTGCTTCTGCCCCATACAGCAGGACCGGATTGATTAGGGTCTCATATAAGGTCTCCTTGGTTGTTTGAGAGATGACTATACTACTAAAATGCATTCTAAGCCCGAAGAAACGGCGGTTGGCAAGAGTTAATCTTCGTTTGATCTCTGCACTGATGTCATTTTGCGATGTAATGGTGAAGCCCATGTAGACAAAGTCTCTGATGACTTCGAAGTTGTACCTATCCATCGTCGAAGATGTTGAGATTCCTTTCTCAATAATATACATCGTCTTGTCCTCATTAACAGCCAAACCCATTTTCGCCGCCTCCGATTCAATACTTTGAAATCTATAAAGAGGTGGTGTGTATCGATTCGATTTGAAACTCCAAAATCTGTCGGAGTGTGATAGCCCGATCATCCTAGACAAAATTTGACTATATATCAAAGTTAAATGAAGTACAAAATGTTTTGATGCAGTTTTGTTCCAATAATAGATAAGAATATAAAACCACAGCTTTACACCAAAATTTGTAATGGCGTCTAGGGTAAAATGGGGTAAAACTGAAAAAGGGCCAATTCTAAACGGGAGTTTCTAGAATTTTCTTTTGTTTTTTTGTCGATAGATGTTAAAAATATAAGAAAGTCATGCATATATTTTAAAATTCTAAAAAAAATTTTGAAGGAGTTATGATTGTTTAAAAGTTGAAAGCAAGAAAATAGTTATTTATAAAATAATTCACCAAAAATCAGAAGTTCAACCAATTTTGATTAAATTTCTATTTTTAGAAAGATAATAAGAAAAAAAATTAACCATATTTAAGGATATTTTGATGCTCCTTTTCTACAATTTTTTTTGATTTTTTTAAAAAACATGCTTTTTTTGTGTCAATTTTTGACACATTTTTGCCTATATCTTTCTAAGGGGGCGGTCTAAAAACTTCAAATTTTCACAGCACATACATAATGTTGATTTAAATATTTGAGCAAAATTTTGATTTTTCAAAATACCGTTAAACAGAGATATTTACATTTTACAGTTAGTTTAAAAAACACATCATATGTCTGGAGTTTATGAATATAACTTTTGTTTTTTTTTTTAGTTAAAAAGTTTAATATCTTTTTGTTACTCAAATATATAATACATAACTGTACATGCTATACAAGCTCCACAAATCGAGTCGAAAATCGAAAAAAATATCACCTATTTTACTGTCTTTTAAGGGTAATAACCAAAAATAATAATAATAAAAGATTATAACGGTTGATTTTTCGTGAAAATTTTGTCTTTCCAAAACTTAGGTATTTGCATTTAACAGTTAGTTTGAAGACAACTCATAACTCTGGAATGCAGTAGCGTATACAGGGGGGGGGGTATATGGACTAAAGCCCCCCCCCCCCCCCCCCCCGGGCTATATGGACAAAAGGCCCCGGGGCTATATGGACCCAATCCCTTCCCCACAGGTGATTTAAAAAACTCAAAGGGAGGAGTGAGGGCTATATGGACTAAAGCCCTACCGCATCGAAGTTGATTCTTTAAAAAATTCAATCACGAAAAATCCACCGTTATAATCTTTTATTATTATTATTTTTGGTTATTACCCTTAAAAGACAGTAAAATAGGTGATATTTTTTTCGATTTTCGACTCGATTTGTGGAGCTTGTATAGCATGTACAGTTATGTTTTATATATTTGAGTAACAAAAAGATATTAAACTTTTTAACTAAAAAAAAAAACAAAAGTTATATTCATAAACTCCAGACATATGATGTGTTTTTTAAACTAACTGTAAAATGTAAATATCTCTGTTTAACGGTATTTGGAAAATCAAAATTTTGCTCAAAAATTTAAATCAACATTATGTATGTGCTGTGAAAATTTGAAGTTTTTAGACCGCCCCCTTAGAAAGATATAGGCAAAAATGTGTCAAAAATTGACACAAAAAAAGCATGTTTTTTAAAAAAATCAAAAAAAATTGTAGAAAAGGAGCATCAAAATATCCTTAAATATGGTTAATTTTTTTTCTTATTATCTTTCTAAAAATAGAAATTTAATCAAAATCGGTTGAACTTCTGATTTTTGGTGAATTATTTTATAAATAACTATTTTCTTGCTTTCAACTTTTAAACAATCATAACTCCTTCAAAAAATTTTTTAGAATTTTAAAATATATGCATGACTTTCTTATATTTTTAACATCTATCGATAAAAAAACAAAAGAAAATTCTAGAAACTCCCGTTTAGAATTGGCCCTTTTTCAGTTTTACCCCATTTTACCCTAGACGCCATTACAAATTTTGGTGTAAAACTGTGGTTTTATATTCTTATCTATCATTGGAACAAAACTGCATCAAAACATTTTGTACTTCATTTAACTTTGATTGAATTCCTAGATTTATCGGGCAATGAACAAAGTTAGAGCATCTCATTTCTTGTGGATGGGGCACTATACCGAGGTTCTTTTCATCAGGCATACTTTCACCCGACCAAATTTTGGAGAAAAGTTGGTGTATACTCCCTACCCAGTCATCTACCCCTGCTTTAGCTCAGCTGGCTAGCCATCAGCACCAGCAGCCTTGTACGCTTTAAGATTAGCTTTCGCTAACCCCAATTCATTAATTTTGGGTGGACGGAAATTTGACGATCGTCGTTCAGGTTTATTGGATTGTTCTGTCTAATAGCGGATTTTTGGCCATCTTCACCGTTTAGCAGTCTAGAAAAGTATTGCTTCCGGATCCTCAGCACCAACTGTGTGTCTACTAACATATTCCCACTCTCGTCTCGGCAGGCTTCCGTTCTGGCCTTGTAGCCCTGGGTAGATTGTCTCAACCTTCGGTAGAACTTTCAAACATTCCCCCTCCCACACAGTCCTCAATTAACTCGACCTCCCGCTTCGCATGCTCTCTCTTTTTCCTCGTGAGAAGTCCGCGTTCTTCCCTTTTTGCCCGTAGAACTCCCGGGCTGTTCTTTCAGCAGCTCTGGTTCTAGTTTACATGCATTGGTTGGTAGGCTTCATTCTTTGCTGTATGCGCCAGCCGGCATTCTTCATCGAACCGGTGACGGATTTGCTGAAAGGTTAAGACAGACTTAGGCAGTTGAGGTCCGGGTGATCTCTTGTGATTTTAACATCTCGACATCAAACCTTTTCACAGTATCCACTCGGCGTTGTGGCATCATAGATAACCGTTTACGTACTTGACCTACAACCAAGTAATGGTCCGAGTCAATGTTGGCCCTCAGAACGTTCGGACATCCAGGATACTGGAAGCATGTCTGGCGTCTATCGCAACATGATCAATCTGGTTCATTGATCCAGAGACCGCCAGAGCTACGAATATGCCGATTTTAACCACGGAGAGGTGAGAGTAGGAGTTGATAGACAGACCTACCTACCCTTTGAACATTAAGAAAGTCGATAAGGTTTGCTTGAAAAGCTAAAATCATAAGGTCTATTGATCGAATTGTTAAGATACAAAGTCTTTAGACTTAGAGAAAATAAGACAGCATATTTGTCTACTTTTAAAAAGTGAATTGAAGTTTTAATCTCCCTAGCACCCCACCAAAGGTTGATAAGAAAACCTGTTTTATATTCGATATCATGATGGATGCTTATAACCACAAACTCTCATACTCATAGTATTTTGGCATATACCAACATACACTCCCAAAATATACTGTCAGCTTTGGTACTAATTCTAAATAAATAATAATGAAATATAAATTTCACAGAATGAAATACCATAGTACTGTTTTCTTTAACATTCTTTATATAAGACAGAAAATTGATTTTGTCTGAATTAACAAACACAATACACAAGTTTTTCAGATTTTTTTCAAGCTTATTACTGTCACAGATTGTTTTAGTAAAATAACTCTTTATTTTTAATTTGTCATATATTTCATCGTTTTATTCACTATAAGATGGATAAACTTTAAATTGAAAAACATATTTTTCATATATAAAATAATGTCTTGGTTTTAATGCATCATTACAGATCCAAACGTGTGTTGAAACGAAATGCTTTTGCCTTCGGGGCATACGACTAACGATGCCCAGCAACCACCACCACAATCATCATCATCATTATCGTCCTTGCCACAAATCGAAAATGGCTTGAATAAGGCAACAGTAAAGAAAAATTCACAACAGCAAATATATAATGCAACTACAGTAGATGCAATCACAGCAACAAATGGAGAGGGGCCAATAACAAGAAAGACTGGAATAGCGACTACATTTTCAGCTTCAAATTGGAATGAAATCGGGAGACATCTTGACGCCTTGCAGGACAATCTCAAAGATGGCTGGACTGTTCATACGGGCAAAGAAGGACGACTATACTATTGCAAGTGAGTTGAATACTTCATTATATGTTTGTATAAATCAACTTTTTGGCTATGTTTTTGAGTAAATTAAGTTAATGGGCAAAAGAAGTATACATTCTCCATTCTGCACTTTTTCGATGCAGGGCAGACATGCCTAGACGTAAAAAACGTTTTTGAATTTGTTTTCGACGATTATAAAAATTATTTAAACAAGTTTGTGCGATTTTTTCAATTATAATTCTTATAAACATAGAAAACAAATTCAAGGACGAAAAAATCTTTTGTATACTTTGGTGTGGGATCCTTCCCTGAGTCATCCTGACTTCTGAATGAATTTCAAGATATTCTTTAGTGGTAAAAAGAGATGTCGCCCATTTCGTCAGAAACGTTTTCTCCGAGGGTTTCTTATAGTTCTATAGCTAGCAAGCTGGGGCATTCACAAAGTAAATGGGATGGGCCCTCTACTGCCTTTTCATCTTGGCACCCCTCTACATAAGTCTGATGGGCTGATACCCATTCTTCTCAAGCAGGCTCCCTCCTAACTAGTTGTGGCCCGTTAGGACTGCAACTAGGAGCGATAATTGAGGCATGCTTATTTTAAGTAAATATTCAATTCTTTTCTTTGAAATATTCGGCCATACATTTTTTGAAACCCGGCAAGTGTCAATTCATGACCATCTGCGGCCTGCAGCTTCGATGAAATTCTGGTGAATTCTACTTTTTTCCTGCTCCATCTGGCAAAAGTATCGAGGATTCGATCTGGCTCGAATCAAGAGATGATCCGTTTTTGGCCTATTTATCTGCCATTTCATTTCCAAAAATATCACGACGTCCTGGGACCCATTTAAGAGTAACAGTGATTGTTGCACCTAGGGATCTCAGCTCAATTCGCCAACGATCTAACAGGTTATTGGAATTTATAGTGATTGAAGAAATAGCTTTAATTGCTGCCTGGCTGTCTATGAAGATGTCGATATTACCATTGACTACTTCACGAGATGTTTCGCGGCTTCGCAAACTGCAAGGAACTCCTCTTGCAATACACTGCAAAAGTTTGGAAGCTTTATAGATCTGTTGATAGGTGGGTTTTCCGTTTTTTTTGGAACCATCAAACACTGAAACTGGATTTGCATTAATGACCCTGTTTTCATTCAAGAATTCCCTTGTTGAGATACCTGTCATCGCAACTGGGTTAAAATCTATGTGCGGTGTGATGTAGATTGTTTGAACATCTATGTCCGTGAAATCTATATATAAATAGGCTAAAATAAATTTTGTGGTACCATTTTCTCAAAAAGTATTGGACCGATTTGGATAAATCTTATATGGTTAGAAAGCAATAATCACGGGGAGTGTGCGAATCGCAAAATTTAACACTGCGGGTCCATACTGCCGCTCACTGTGCACACTCAAAAAATTTAATATAAAAAATAAAAAAATGTTTTTTTGCTTGATTTTTCAAATTTTTTTTAGCTAGCTTTCATTTTTTGATTGGTGTTGAATTTCGACACGGGGTGGGGGAGAGACTAAGCATTATAATTACCGTTGTAGCCCAGTTACATACAAGACTGTTTAAGTCTTAAAACAGTCTTAAAGCACTTTTGGCCGCCATCTCTTTCGTAAGCAGAGATACGCATTTTATTTGTTATTTATCAGTCCAATCTACACATCTTATTCTTTTGATTCTTTTGGCAGATCGAGTTGGGCTAGTGAAAGGAATGTTTCTAGAGCTGCTGTTAGTATATGATTTGGATTTTTATCATGGCTTTAAGATTAGTTCGTTATCTTAGGCTGGCCACCAGACCATGCATGTGTACATACGTAAGAATTGGTCTTATTTTGGCTGTGTACATCCAATGAATTGTTCTGGGGCTGGGACCCCATCTTTTACCAAAAACTCTACTGTAGTTGCAAGTGTATAGAATGCTATTGAGGCGTTTTGCCTCTTTCTTTAATATTTTGTTTCCAGTTTAGTTTACAATCAAGTACAATACCAAGATATTTGGCAATACCCGATACCTGTAACGGAGTTCCAGTAATGGTCGGCGGGTTTATTTTCGGAATATTACGTTTCCTCGTAAATAAAACCAGTTCGGTCTTCTGTCAGTTAACGCTTAGTCCGTAGCTGCTGGTCCTATTTCTGCGCTTGTTGAGGACCGCTTGTAGGAGCTCGCACAGAGTTGGGGCAAATTTTCCCGCTCCTGTATAAAAATACACTGAAGTGTGGAGCGGATTGTGAGCATTATGTTCGTCTTTTTACTTTTTACTTTTAGACCACTCCTCTCCTTTCACCTTCAGTGCTTGACACATGTCGTGCAGCCCGCTGATGTCAAAGAACATATGGATATCATCGGTATACTCTAAGTATCTAAGCATTTCAAACGTCTCCATTGAATGCCCTGTCTCTCCGCTATTCCGACGCTGGCCGTCAAAACATTGGCTATCGCTAGTAGAAAGAGAATAAGCGATAGAAAATCCCCCTGCATCACACTCTGTTGCACTTCGAAAGAGTCGGATAGCTGTCCATTGCGTAAAACAAAACATCTTGCGTTGTTATAGGAATCTCTTATAATAGCAACAATTCTTCTCTTACTAAGAAGTGATGTCTACCTATATACATTCACGGTTGACTCGGTCAAAGGCCTTCTCAAAATCCACGAACATGAGGTAAAGCGGGGATTGAAACACCTTAGACTGCTCAAGAACAATAGGCAGAGTGTTATGAAATGGTCGACACAGGACCGCCCACTGCAAAAACCTGCTTGACACCTCTTGAGTGTAGACTCGATTCTAACCTTTATCCGTTCGAGATTGATGGTTGCCAATTTGCCATTAGTTTTGAAAAAACGGACAGAACTGTTATACCTCGCCTCGCCTACCATTGGCGATTCTTAAGGTCGCAACTTACCTATGTAACAATCACACCATCGTTCCAGGATAGATTTCATTTTCCAGCACAGCTTGTATCCACGGGTGTAGAATATTAGCCGTTCTGGTGGGGTTAACTTTCAGGAACTCGGAAGTTATTCCGTCAAGTCCAGCTGCTTTGTTGTTTTGAGAAGAGTTATGAAAGATTGGATTTCTAGTACTGTAAAGGGTTCAATATCAATACCCCTATAATATCTACGCATCTCGTTTTGCTGGAACACTTCAGCACTTCAGCGATAATAGCTTTGCAATTCAGCCTTTTGTTGAGCATCTGCCTAGGAACTTATTTGCATTTTTAAGACGGTGTTCACATTGGACTGACTCCTCCGACTTTTTTTGACGTCTCTGTACTTTATCTCACTCCCACTTCATGGTGAGAGAGAGATGGGAAGGACAGGCAGAATATTTTAAATTTTTTGAAAATCTATGGATTTTTGTTGACGTTTTCTTTTGTGATAACTGCTTTCTCTCTCTGTACTTTTTCTTTGGCAAACAAATAATACACAATTCAATTTTATTTCATTTGAAAATATTTTAAATTAAAGTTTTGGAATGAAAAATAAATTAATTAATCCCTCAACGAGCTCAGATTTGTGTTTTCCTTAAACGACTTCTCAACTTTAAAGTTAGTCTGCTGGTGTTCACATTAGTTCGTGTCTGAACAAAACAAGTAGGATGAATGTCAAAAAAAGTCCGAGGAGTCAGTCCAATGTGAACATCGTCTAACGATTTGCGGAGCTCGATTTTATCCCAGTTGTCTTGAGACATCCAAGAGTCTCTAAATCTTGTCCGCTTGGTTACAATTTCAGATCCAGTCCCCATAAAAACACTTTTTATAAATCCCCACATCTCTTCATACTTCCTTAAAATTCTCAACGACCTGAATGACAAGACCAATGTGCTTGCTACTCAGATATGCATTTGTTTGTTATTTATCAGTCCAATCTACACCTCTTATTCTTTTGATCCTTTTGGCAATACTTAGCTGAATCAACCTGATTTGTACAATAAAAAGTATTTCTACAAAATGTTTAGTCATCCTGTCATTTTTGTCCTACTAAGACTTCTCTGAATAGAGGTACTTTTTTCAACCTACTCTCCAAACTCAAAGTCTCAACACATCAAATTAAATTATCCAAACCAACATGTCAACTTTGCATATATGCACAGGCACACACCGACTTTTGTAAACTTTTCCAATTCAATTTCATGTGAAATGCAAAACAAATATAACTCTGGAAGAATAAAAGAAATATACCACCATCTCCGTCGCTTGCCTTTCCTGATACACAGCAGCTGACGTAGCATGACCAACTTCTTGAGTCCTTCTCCATGTATATCTAGCACTATGAGAACCTTATTCAAATGTATCGCCATAGTTTATCGTGGTTCAACAAACTTAAAAAAAAAAAACGTAACATGAGAGAAGGACTCTTGTTTCATACAATTTTTTTTTTACAAAAAATTAAAACTTTGCAATAAAGGATACTTCTCCACTCTTGCAGAACATATTTATGTCGAGGATGGAGCAACTCTGATAAACTCTATCATGTGCTAGTGATCCACTAACTTTTTTTTTTTGATTCACTTAGATTTGTTTGTTTCAACAGAACTTCATATACATGTATAATATTATTATATGTTTGTGTTCTTACCTACAAGGAGTTTAAATGCAAAGTAGGCTTTCGGCCTGGATCTGGATATTATTATTTTTCATTTTCATCTGCACGTGTGCTCAGTGATGGTGATTGAAGTAATTTGACACCGTGTTTTCCTTAAATGAACAGTGTAAATGTGGGTTGTAATGTTGTAATATATTAAACAAGAATTTCTGACAAATATGTTGAATTATTTAAACTCCGAGCATAAGACTTTGAATAATAGGGCGAAGAGAAACATTCTTTTTTTAGCAATAATTTTGTAATTTAAGCTTAGTATATCTACCCACCACTTCTGAAATGAAAAGCTTAACCTCAAATAAATTAATGAACGTCTCACGTGAATTTTCGGTGCTCAGTTTAAAATTTTAAATACTCGCTTTGAGTGAAAAAAAAACTCTTTTTGATAATATTTATTATATGAAAATACACCTGGTCCGAGACCTGGTAGGCAAGTCCTTCCAAACTAAAAAAGATGGTATGCGTGAGATTCTCCATAATCCGTTTTCGGCCTGAGAACGTAATTCTTATCCTTTTCCAAAGCTTTTACATTTATTACGCAAGGAAGTTTATGGAGTTGCAGTTGAAAGTATGTTTTCCGAAATTTTCGATTTTGTTTTATTTTTGCTACTTTAATAATAGTGTTATAATCCTATTTGATTATATTTATTTCTTGTGATGTTTGTGTTTATTCAAACATGGAGGTAGATATTATTTGCCTTAGGGTTTTCCAGTGTTAAGTTAACTCTAAATTAAATCTGAGCTGGCTCACCCTGAAAATAAATTAACCATGTGTTAACTCAGAAGTAGTTTTTCAGTTGAAGATTAAGTTCATTTTTCAGTTCTCAAAAATCTATTTTAATCGATATGAAATACAACGGATATTACTCTCTTTAACCTTTCACTATAATTTTTTCATTTTCATTCCATTAATTTCATCATCAAGATGGCATCACAATAGAAACTGCACTTTCCAAAGATATCAATAACTTTCACTATCCAAATCGAATTAGCACCACAGCAAAATTGCTCTCAGTTTAGTCCCTAAATTACCTTAACTAATCGAGCGAATTAACTCGGAGTTAGCTTATGATTTAAATTGAGTAAAAAATGCGTTCCTAGAGTTAACTCAGGTTTAACCACGAATCTTGAATGATCTCGCATTTAAAACTGGATCTTATAGATTACAAAAACAATTTTTTATTTAGTTAAAACAAACCATCAAAAATTGTTTGTTTTATTTACAACTGCCTCATAAGCATTGGAGGGGGGGTGGGGTAGAGATGGACACAGCCCACCTTATGAAAGTAATTGCCAACCTTAGAAAAATCGACAGTAAAACTTTTCTGGTTCTAACTCACCGATAAAGCAAGATTTGAAAAACTGTGAAGGAAGTTTCAGACACCAAATTTTAAATTTTGCCTTCAGTTACATGTGGTTATCCAGCATCTCACAAAAGCAATTTTTGCCCACCTTCATTTTGTTAGTATTAAGACATTGCACTACTGTCTGGGAACCCCCTTACATTCGTGATGTTTCAACTCGGTCAAGCACAAATCGAGTTAAACTGGTTTAAATTTTTCTTAAACCGAATTAGCTTGAAAATGGTAGTCAGGTTGAAAATGTGGAAATACCAAACGTAAATATAAATCACCAAAAAATCTCAAACTTTCAAAATATTCAAAAATCAATAAGTGAATTCAAAAATTATAAATTATTATTAAATTAATTTAGGAATGGGAAAGAAATCGATTAAGTACTTCGATGGCTCAATTTAACAAAGTGAAATAAAAAAGAATGTAAGGTTTAAGTAAGAACTACAAACCAGAAATATATAGGGATTTTTATTCAAAAAATTATAATCGCCAAAAGTTCAAAACATCGCCTTTTTTGGTTACGTCGAACCGATTGTCGAGTGAATGCTTACGGCTTGGTTTCGGTATGTATCAACTCAGTTGGGCATCGACTCAGCCTGAATGTACTCTTTATTTTGTAGCAGTAGAACCAAATTGAATAACTTGAATTTTATAAAAACCTATACCAAGTTGTCTTCACCTATCGTCAGTGTTTGATCTTTGATGAGGAACAGGATGAATTAACCTCAAAAATGATTTTAAGGTCAATTGGTTACCATTTGATGGAAATACAATTTTTCAACAGTAAGAAACCGACTGAACAATAACAAGCTTTGGTGTTTTTATAAAAATGCTAGCAACGAAACCTCTATTGGGATTGATTTAGCCATATAGCTTCAGTGGCGCAGTGTGTAGTTAGTAGTACAATTGCCCTCGTTGTGGGCTTCATTCATTAGTCGTCTTTTTAAAAAATTGGGAATTGAATAAATGCTGAAGCCCAAATGAATTGTATTTGTTTAAGAATCATTTGCACCGAAAACTTCGATGTCGATTTTTTTTAAACAAATTTGGTTGTTGTTGCACTGAACTGACTGTTTGCCCACCTTAGACAAAATTCCTTCCTACGCCAATGAACTGCCTTGATTAAATATGATTGTATTGAACAAAAAAGTTTAAAATCGTTGGAGCGGTATTAAAAAATAATTTTTTTATATATAAAATTCTTAAAAAATTTTAAGGACAAATTTTGGTATGCAAATCTAAAGTATATGTATTTATATGCATATAAAAACACAACTTAAAAAAAATTGTCAGTCCGTTTTTGAGATAGGTATTGAAACTTTTTTTAAAATTTCAAAAACTCTTTTTTTTAAATTTTGATATGCAATATTAATTAATTTTATTTGAAATTTCTACCTACAAAAATAATCTAAATCCGTTCAGCCGATAATGAGAAAATTCAAAATAGAAAAAAGGTCCTATGAGAGGTACTTAACAGTTGCTACGTGTAAAATTTTATAATTTTTGGTAGTACATCGTACTAATTAAAGCATATGGAAAAAGTTTAATCAAAATCGTAGGAGAAAATAGTATGGGGGGAATGACCAAAAAACGCTACTTTACAAGTTTGAAGAAACTCGATTCAGTCGTTTAGGCTGTAGCTCAACGGACAGACAGACAGGCAGAATTGTGGGACCCACTTTTTTCGTAATGACAAGTCTGATCAAAATCTCGAGTTCGATTTTGTTTACGAATGCATCACTTGCCATATAGAACCTATAGATCGCAAGTAAAAATTATTGTTTTGTTATTAGTACAAGAGCTGACAGCAAATTTTGGGAGTAGATGTAAGTACATTATATATGTACATCCACTCCCAAAATTTGCCTTTGTCTCTTAGATCTTTTATTTCCTTAAAAACTTAAAAACTCACAAGCATCTGGTTTTTTGCATTCAAACTATTAAATAAGAGTATTGAAAAGTGATACAAGCAAAATTAATTGTTATGTAAAATTTTACCAATTTTTTCATCTTATTCACGAAAATAAATGAATTTGAAAATAGTATAGGAAAGCTGCTGAGTAAACGCTTGGTTGATTTGTATTATATTTTTCCACTTAATAGACAAATGCTCCTTCCACCTCAACGAGTTAGCAGTTTTTTTTTATTACAGCTCTTAAAAAACAAGTCATAAAATTACTTTAGTCTCAACTCTCAAATATCTCGAGAACAAATGATGCTATCTACTTTGGGTTAGTTTTATTCAACGCGTATTGATGTAATTGAAAATTCATAAAAATATAAACACAGATCAACTAAGAGTTTTTTCTTTAAATAAGACAAAAATGGTGAAAATTGTTGAAAAAAAAATCGACTCGAATATCTTGAGCCAGAGCAAAATAAGTTGGTTCATAATGCAATTAATTACTGAACTGATTTTCTTGATGGCATATGCTCAGGGGTATCCTCCGAATGAATGTAAATTCAAGGTGATGGGACGAGGGCCCGCGAGCGTCAGCCGCCATCTTGGGAAACGTGTTTCATCAAATATTTGGTGAACGGTGCAACGTACGACAAAAATAATTAATTTTTTCGAAAGCTACTATTCCATTTTTATTTGTTTTTTATTTTTTAAATCAAGTTGTTTTCGTGAAAAAATTTTTGAGAAATTAAATTTTAAAGCTAAAATTTTAGTTGATAAGTTATAAGATTGGAAAAGAAAAATAACTACAAAAAATTGTTGAACATTTTTTTTTCATCCGAATAGTTCATAATTTATTTAATTAAACAAAAATTTATAAAGAGCAAATATATTATTTTGAATACAATGATATCAAATTGAAAAAAAATAAACAAAAAATTTGCGGGAAAACCATTTCTACCACAAGAAATGGCAGCGTTTGAGTGTTTAAATTTTTTCTTAATTAAAAATAAAATTAAAGTACCTGTGTAATAGGCTGCACAGATACACTCCTCGTCAACTGAATACGCACAAACATTTTTTAATATACTCTATCCATTTTTTCCAAACAGTGATGGTTATTATGCCATCTGTTGATGCTAACTATTCCCTTAAGATGTTAAGCAGATAATTCCGAAAGAATTATCCAAAAACAACCGTGAGTTTTTCTTCAACCACTTGCAAAGTGTTTTATATGCAAAGTAGGAGTTTTTTTTTAGTCAACTGAATAGGTACAACGCCATTTTCTTCGTTGTTTATAAGTTTTTTGGAGTGCTTGACAGTTTAAATTAACGATTTTAGTGTTTTCAGTAAAATTTAATTCTTGATTTCAAATTTTAAGAAAAATGGGTTGATCTACGTGTCTTAACAGTGTTGAAAAAGCTAAAATCGATTTACTTAGAGACCAAGACCTAACTGGACGTGCAATAGCTGATAAAGTTGGCCGAAGTTTTAATGTAGTTTTCTTACTTGAAAAATAAAGATGCATACGGCAAAAACATGAAGGGAGGTAAGAAAACAGCAACAACAGCAGCTGAGAGACGAAGAATTTTAAGATATGCATCAAATTCTTCTGATTCTGTGGCAAAAATAAAACAAAAAGTCGGCGTAAACGCAAGTTGCTCAACAGTATTAAGAGTAATCAACAACTCAAGCCATCTTAAACGAATGAAACTTAAGAAAAAACCACCACTTGACGAGAGACGGAAAATGTTGCGATTAGATTTTTCAAGACTTCACATGAGTTGGAAAAAAGAATGGTATCACGTGGTTTTTTCAGATGAAAAAAAGTTTAATTTCGATGGCCCTGATGGGTTCAACTTCTATTTTCACGACTTAAGAAAAGAAAAAAGATTTTTAAAGCGCCATCATAGTCGTGAAGGAGGTGTCATGATATGGGGAGCAGTCAGTTATTATGGAACAGTTGAGCTCGAGGTTGTAACATCAAGAATGACAGCAGCTGGGTATAAAGTAATTTTGGAAAGAAATTTTCCTAAATTTTCTAACATCTTTGGACCCATTAACTGGACCTTCCAACATGATAATGCGCCTATTCACTCAGCGCGCATAATAAAAACATGGATAGAGGAGCAACAAGTGCAGTTGCTTCAATGGCCGCCGTACTCACCTGATCTAAACATCATAGAAAATGTCTGGGGATGGTTAGTACGCAAAGTTTATGAGGGTGGTCGTCAGTTCGAAGACAAAGAAACCTTAATTTCTGCAATCAAATTAGCGTGGAGCGAAATTTCGTTAAATTACATTAAAAAGCTATACGATTCCATGCCGGATCGAATTTACGAAGTAATTAAAAATAAAGGTGGAAGTACCCACTACTAAACTTAAACAAAAACTTGTTTCATTCCATTCCAATACCAATTTTAATTTTTGTACCTATTCAGTTGACTCAAAAAAAAACTTCTACTTTGCATAAGTTACACTTTGGAAGTGGTTGAAAGAAAAACTCACGGTTGTTTTTGGATAAAACTTTGAAATTCTGTTATTTATATGTTACGAAAATGTTTACCATCAACAGATGGCATAATAACCATCACTGTTTGGAAAAAATGAATATAATATATTCAAAAATGTTTGTGCGTATTCAGTTGACGAGGAGTGTATATTAGAGCTAGTTAAATGAACAGCCCCCAAAATCACAAAAACCTAACTAAGTTTTGACAATGTTTCAGTTTTATTGACGCGACTGCATTTGAGTTTCGATGTTATCGATATTTTTTGGAAAACCATTTATATACAAATATAAATGCATGTTTTTTTTTTGCCTTTAATCTATCATAATAACCGTTAAAATAAAAAAATCTTTTTAAGATAACCTACTACAAAAGTACCTTGAGAATTTTTCTGCTCGGTAAAGTGCAAAATTTTGAATGTTTCTATAAATGCCAACATAAAGCGACCATCGCAATGCATTGGAGCGTCTATCCATCCAACTTTTCCATTAAGGGTTGGAAATACATTTTTGATTTTGTATGTATAACACATAAATATATTTAAGATTGTTAATATAATAAAATCTCCAGTTTCTGTATGCTTCGAAATGTGGGTTCATTGAAGTCTAAAAGGGCATATCGATTGAATATAATGGAAATTTTTATATTATACATATGTGATAGTTAGTTTAGTATTAAGAAGGGTGTTTTATCATGATAGAAAATGTTTTTAGGAATGCTTCCCGTTCCCGGAGAATTTTGTTGAAGTGCACTTTGGACAATTGGAAGAAACTCTCAAAATAAAATCCAAAGTAATGTTATATTGAATTTGAAAATAAATTAGATAGAGAAAAATATACGAGTATATGTTTCATTTAAAAAGATTAAATAAGAACTTGGTATTTTGTATGATAAGTCTAATGATATTTTTATGAAAAACATAATTTAGTCTGGGAGGCTACCGTAAGATTGTCTATCTCTTATAGCGGGCTATTGAAAAATGGATGCCAATCGATAGACTTTGTCCAAACATTTACAAAACCACTGGTCAGACAAGCTTTTTATGGTTGCTTTGGTTATAAAATGCACTTTTCCGGATGCATTTTGGGACAAGTTTGATTAAAGGTTTACGCTGTTCTTTACGATTCACATGGGCGGGCAGACTTTTGTTGGCTTTTGTCATCAATCGACCAGCCTTATAAAAAAAAAAACGGTTTGCATTTTACATTGATGGCAACTGAGACAAATCATGTGAAGTAGCTCAGAAAGTGCCCGTACCACTCTTTTTTTTTATTTTCGACAGCTTTAAAGGTCAAGTATCAACAAATCAACTATTTGTATAAAAATGGCCGAACTCGTGGTAAGGATAAAATTCATCCCGGAAGTCATTTTTGTAATCCTCTTCGCTTGGTCGCCATTTTGAAAAATGGTGCTCAACCTGTACTCCGGTCAGGAAACCCAAACCCTGGCACTTTGTGTGGAGGGAATTAAGCTTGAGAATCATTTTCTTAGTCATATCGTTTGGACGCTATTTTAAAAACTGGCACCAATCAGGGCCAAATGGTAAAATAGAGAAAAACTCGTAAATTACTTGGAAATTTCCATGGCTAAAATAACGGTTTGTATTTCAAAAGATTGGTGTTGAGTAGATGCACCTTCGGGTAAAATATCAGTGTTACCACTTTTCGGGAATATACTTTTTTTATGTCAGTGGGCGGAACCTCTGCTATGCCTTAAAAGAAACGTGTTGAGTAGTGAAATCTTAGTGTTGCCAATTTTCAGGAAATTTCTTTTTTGTATGTCAAAAGGGTGAAATCTCAATTTTTTTTGGTAATTTTCAATTTTTTCAACATACAAAAATGGGCGGAAATGTGCCCAAGGACTAAATGCGAAGAGGAAAAATAATTATATATGTCTTAAAAGATAGGTGTGGAGTAGACCAAAGGTCTGTCAAAGGTCGGGACTTCCACTTTTTTGGTAGTTGTGGAAATGCCTCCAGATGCCAAACACGTATTGGGAAAATAGCGGTTGACTTCTAAAAGAATAGGTGTTCCTTCGGTTAATATTTCAGTTTTACCGCTTTTAGGGAACATACTTTTTGATGTCAAAGGGTGGAATTTCCACTTTTTTAGTATTTTTTAATGTTATCAACGTAAAAGAGAATGTGGAAGCACCTCCAGACTCCAAACATAGCTTGGAAATATAACGGTTGATGTCTTAAAAGGTAGATGTTGAGTAGAAGCATTTTCGGTTGGAATTTCAGTGTTGCCACTTTTGAGGAACATACTTTTTTCGATGTCAGAGCGTGGGTTTTCCACTTTTCGGATTGGGTACGATATGTCGACTTTTAAAATATCGACTCCATAAGATCGACTTTTAAAATCTCTACAGAAAAAATCTCGACTGGTTAAAAGACCGACAGATCGAAATATAGACACAAATTTGACCGACTTTTTAAAATGTCGATTTTTCAAAATGTCGATTCTCAAAATGTCGACAGTAATCGAGATTTTATGAATCGAGATTTCAACAGTCGACATTTTAAAAGTCGACATTTTGAAAGTCGACATTTTGATCAGACCATAATTTTGATCATTATTATCTAATATCGCATTGTCATAGTTCAATAAATCGCATTTTTTCATCCAGAAAATGAGGCAGTTAAAAGTTCGAAATATTAGGTTTAGTGTAGGTAAGCAACAAAAATGCGTTCTATTGAACTTTCTTTGAAGCTAAACAAAAGGTATTATAAAATTAATAACTACCTAAATAAGTCAGTTATTATAAGAATCAAATAAGAACTGGTGTCTTAAACATAGTCTTAAATTTTCCACAGCATCAAATAACTGTTAAGTTCCAGTTAAAAAATCAGACAAGAATTTATGATTCTTGAGTTTATAGTTATTCTGTGCAAACATTTAAGGCAGAGCGTTGTTCTTTGGGTTACTTTCAAATGATCGACAGACAAAATATCGACAAGTCAAAATGTCGACTGGTTAAAATGTCGATTTATATTTTATATCGACATTTCTGTATGGGAAAAATTCCGACAAGTCGATATTTTTCTCGACTTCTATCAGAGCAGTTGACTTTTTGCCAAATCGACATTTCAAACTGTCGACATTTTCATAAGTCGGTAAAAACAAAGTCGGTATTTTAACTTTCAAAGAAGTCGATAAAAGTCGACATTTTAACCAGTCGACATTTTTTTTGTCGGTCAATCGTACGTAACCCCCACTTTTCTTGGTAATTTTTAATATTTATAATTTGAGAAAAGCTGCGGAAATAGCTCCAGATGCCAAACGCATGTTAGGAAAAAAAATTTCTAGCGTTTTTCGTGTTCAAAATATTCAAAATTTACAAGTACATGAAAGATAAAACTTTTATTGCGGCATTTTGGAGACATCTATTACAGCTCTGTCTCCCATTCTGTTCAGGCAAAAAAGCACCTACTTCGCATTTAGGTTTGTTTTGTTTTCGTACCTTTTAGCTTTGGCATGTGTTACTGCAGCGGTTCCCAATCTATTTTAGTCGCGGAGCACTTTTCAGGGGAAACATTTCTCGGGGAGCATTTCGTTCTGCGTATTCCATTTTCCGCAGTTGATGCTCATTTAGGGTGGTCGTTATAAAAAGGTCATCCCGGATGGGCCCAAATCGTCTCTAAATGAAGAAAAAAAAATTCCCTAGTTTTTTTAGATTGTTATTTTCATTCCCTATAGTCGCTGTAGGGGTAAATTAAATGTTCCCTTTTTTTTACATACTAGAAAATTCGCGTAAGATCTGCCAAAAAAAATCAGAATATGTAGGTGGGAACTAAACAAAAAAAAATCCTATATGAGGGGGGTAATATCTCCACCCGCTTGGACGGGAGGGGCAATTTAATAAAATATTTGCATAAATAGAAAAAAATTATTAAAAAGCAACGGCAATACTTACAGTAATGTTTTGTAGCTTTTTGGAAATCCAGAAGTTCATTCTTATGGGTTGTTTTTAAATTAAGGTTTTTTGATGAACAGTTTTGGCAAAAAATTGTTTCAAACTCAATATTTTGAAGAAAAATTATTATTTTATTTTTTTAATTATAGGTTTGAAAACAGATTTTGCTGAAATTGTTTATTCAAAGAACTTTATTTAATAATCAACTATTAAAATGGACTTCTGGCTTTCCAAAAAGCTACACAAAATTGCTGCAAGCGTTGCCGTTGTTTTTTTAATTAATTTTGTTCTAATTTATGTAATTATTTTATTAAATTGCCCCTCCCTTCCAAGCGGTGGGAGATATTACCTCCTTCTAGTAGGATTTTCTTCTTGTCTACTTCTCACCTACTTCTTGAATTTTTCGGCATATTTTATTCGAATTTCCAAAAAAAAGGGAAATTTAATTTACCCCTACAGCGACTATAGGGGATGAAAATTAAAATCTAAAAAAAAAATTAGGGAATTTTTTTTTTCTTCATTTAGAGCTGATTTAAGCCCATCCAAATTAAAAAAAAAAAATTATTATAACGACCACCCTAGTTCATATGTAAAAAACGCAATAACTGTTTTCAATTTTTGTTTAAATTTTATTTAATTCAAGAAAGAAGTTACTTCAACGCAAAACAATTACATTAAGCTGAATTCGTCCTCCAACATACACCAGAATTCAAACAAAGACTTCTTCGTTGAAAAATGCTCCTTTATCGAAGAATTTGATGTCAAATCATTCAAGCACTCAAGTTGCAACGATGTTAGAGAATCTGGCTCCAACGCGGCAGAGTATGTGTTTGCAAATTGCAACCCACAGGTTTTCCTTAATATTTGAGTGGTATTCTTCGGGAAAATAAAAATGGAAGCTATCGAGCAAACCTTGCCGGTGTATATGGAACTCATTTAAAATATCTTCGGGAATGTCCAAATTTATTTCCTTTTTGAATTCGTTGACCGTTGGTAAGCTATCAAGGTTTCGATTTTTCATTGATTTAGCCCAAAACTGGATTTTCTTACTAAATGCTTCTATTTTATCACTGGCATCGAAAACAGTTATTAGCTTTCCCTGGAGTGATAAATTTAAATTATTTAGCTTTTTTAAAATATCGGATAGATACGCCAATTTCAATAGCCAGTGCTCATTACACAGCCTTTCGCCCAAAACAAAATTATCTTCAATTAGGAAGGTTCTCACTTCAGCCCTCAATTCGAAAAGCCGCGTCAGTGTTTTGCCGCGAGAAAGCCATCTTACTTCTGCGTGAAGAAGTAACGACGTATGCAGACTACCCATGTCATCGCACTATAATGTAAATAGCCTGGTATTCTTAGGTCGTGATTTAATAAAGTTAATTATTTTCATGCTTTCGTGCAAGACCCTTGCAAGACTACTTGCAGAAAAGCAGATCTTCTTGAAAGGGCTGTAGGTATTGGTAGCGCACATAAATACTATTAAAATGGCTAACCCTGCAACATCCGTTGATTCATCCATTTGCAGGGCAAATTTCGTGACTTTTATTCTTGAAAGTAAAGCGGCTTTCACATTCTCTGCTAAGTCTCCGATACGTCGTGATATTGTGTTATTTGACAAAGGAACGGTCTCAACTAATTGTTTGGCCTTTTCGCTGAACATACATTCAATAATGTTTTTAACGCATTAAGTTTTCAGCTATTGTATGGGGTTCGCCAATTTTCGCAACTCGGAAACTTACTAAGTAGGTCGTCATCAATGCGTTTTCGTTCACTGTCTTTAAGTGGTAATTAATGATTGTCTGAGATTTTTAGTTTCAGCATACTTCCCTTTGAAGAAATCAGTCGGTTTGCTTTTGCAATCTGTATGAATATCTTTAAAATGACGTTTCATTTTTGCTGGAAACATAGAACTATTCGGTAAAACTTTGCCACAAATTACACATTGGGGCTTGCAGTCACTTGTCTCAGCAAATCCAAGATCCAAGTATGAATCGTGGTTCTTCCTTTTAACTGTTTTGTTTTCTGTAGATAGAACTGGTACTAGGCAGATTGTCCGCCTCAAAAACTTCAGAAAGTTCTGATGGCACTATCTCTAATGCGTTATCTTCCTTCGCACGAGAATATAAAAAAAATTAAGAAATGTGAAATAATGTTGCATTTACATGATTGAAAAACTGCCAGTTTAATGAAAAAAGGAATGAATTTGTCGAGTCTTTTGTTGGGGTTTTGATCATCATACTGCCAGTCGTGTAAATGCGATATAAGGTCAACACCGAAGATTTCAAATTCGATTGCTTAGATCCAAATGAAAAATTCAGAACCGCAAAACTAACAAATGTATTACATTTGATTTTTTTCCAATGTTTCCGCGGAGCACTTGGATATTCTTCACGGAGTACTAAGTGCTCCACGGAGCGAAGTTTGGGAAACTCGGTGTTACTGTATTAAAGCTTTACAGCTACACCTACACTGTGTTGAAGCAGTTAAGCAATGTAGTTAAATTAATAAAATTCATTTGGCCCTTGTATGTTTAATTTTCAATTTCACTCTTTGCTTTGGTTCATTATACATAAAAGAATTTAGGATTATCTTTATTCTAAATTCAATAAGAATCTGGAACTAGATTTGACATTATACGGGCCTTCACTTGGGTATGTTTTCCATTGTTCATTTGCCATTTGAGCATTGAATTGTTTATAGAGTTCCTTCTGCCATCATATCTTGTTTTCCATTTCTTTCCATTTTAAAAAATAGACTATGTATTTGACCGAAGCTATTCTATATTGTACCATTTATAAAACCAGGAGATTTCGACATCAAAAAGTCAAAATAAAATAAAATGAAGAACAAAAGCTTTTCCTTATTGAATCTAAAGATTCCTCTTACAATCCAATTGAGCTTGGCATTACTGCTACTCCTATTAATACTCGACTGTAAAAAATTAAACCCTTATTCACGATATTGAAGCAGAAAACAACAGTACACTCAAGGGCGAATCTAGGGGGTCATGAACCTTCCCTACAACCGCAGAGAAAATCTAAACAGAATAGAAATGAGCACTTATCTATAAACATAGATCAATAAAATGGGGGAAAAACGAACGAGTAGAACAATGAACACTTTTGATTGTCTGGATTTAGGCTTCTTTTTTGATTATACTCGTAAATAATATTTTGTTATGGACAGGGTATGTATTTACATTAAAGCACCGATTATTTTTATCGTTTCGCAATAATGTCATACGACAATGCTTAGATTTAATTTTTAAAATTCGTATTTAACTCCCACAGATTTGAGATAAATTTTCGTTTATGCATGTTACAATAATATTTTATTTTTTTTTCGGTTAGCTGAACCCCCCAAACTGAATTTCTAGGTCCAGAAAAAACCAACAACAAAGGGCCTTATTGCGAGAGTCTATTCGAAAAAAAGTCTATTCGACTTTTTTCTATTCTATTAAACTCTAAACTGGTATTGCCTTACACAGTAGAATATTGAAATAGAATCGACTTTCAAAAACAAAAAAATAATAAAGCTCTCAGCTGGAATTTCAATTGAAATGTCAAATCTGCGTTAATATTCTTCTTCGAATTTTTGAAAATAAGTTTGGTTCAACGAATCTTTGACAATTTTGTTTGCGATAAGCAGGTTGCACTAATAGTTTGGGAGGACTAGAAGACTAAATATTATCTCATCGCAGCCACACAAAAAGAGGATGTCAATCGATATTTTTAGTCTTAACGTTTACAAGACTACTGGTCGGAAGCTTTATCTGCTAGCAATGGTTAGAAAATGCACTTTTCGGTTGCATTTTCGGCTAAGTGTACCTATAAAAGCATTTTCTATAAATGTGGTATTATATGAAAGCTAAGACTGTTCTCTATCTACACGATACTAATGGTCGGACAGACTCTTTTTGGCTGTTGCGACAGTTCCGACCATTTTTATAGAAAAAATTGTCTCTTTTTAACATTGCTATTATTTTTATTAGGGAAAATCACATCAAATAGTTAAGAAAGAAGAATTTACCATTTTTTTTTGTCCATTTTTATCAAGGTATTAAGATAATCCCTAATTTTGCAAAAAATGCAATCTGAAAAGTGCATTTTATAACCATTGCAATGAGGTAAAGCTTGTCCGACAAGTAGTTTTGTAAATGTTTGGGCTAAAGCTATCGGTTGGTATCCTCTTTTTGCGTGGCTAAATTTTCTTTGGTTTGAGCTATTGGATTGTGCCGCCAACCACCATGCTCGTCAAAAAGTTAAAGGGTAGAGTTTACTGCATTTTGAGACTTTATTCCACTATTACTTACTTATCTTTATCCATTTTTTTCTTAAACTACGTATTATCAGAAGAAAGTCGATCAGGAATTATTGATAGAAATAAAAATTCTATCAAGTAGAAAAAAATCTATTCAAATAGAGATTCGCAATACCAACAGTAGACTTTAAGTCTATTCGACTTTAATTCTATTCTGAATAGACTCTCGCAATAAGCCCCAAAGTAAAAGGCGAATTAACTGCGGGAAAACGAAATGTGAACAAGCTCTTCGTTCTAGGAGGGTGTAATTAAAAGGTCACGAAAGGATTTAACCTAAAAGCGATCCCGATTTTACGAAGTGAAAAAGCTCTTTTTAAGCATTTAAAGAATTAATTGAAATGTATAAATAAGGTCGTGCTATTCCTATATACATATATATGGTTCTTATATATAATTGTAGCTCAAGCATTTCTTGTTCACAAATAGTTTTTGTTGCAACGGATATCCCTGCTTAGTGTTAAGGTTGCCTCTTCATAACAAACCACAGAATAAAAATGAAAAATATATAAAACCTTAAGGCATTTCTGTTCTACAGTTGTGTTTGGAATACAAATAAAGATAAATAAATAAAGAACAAATACTACCCCACACCTTTAAAGTTAGGCGTTAATTTTCTGAAGGATTAAATAAGTTAAATAATACGGATACAGCTCCTTCAAAATGTTAGTTTTTATTAAAGTTGACCAAATTTTATAAGGCAAATAACTTAGACGATATAATGTAAGGTATATTATGACAAAGATGTAAGAGAAATTAATGTTGCTAGTTAAAAATTCAAACTCAGATGTTGAAAGAAACTGCCGTGCAACAGTGTTTTATTTTTAATTAATTTTTGTTTAAAAACAAGTACCTGCATACTTTATTTTAATTATCTTTATATTTATATAAAAATGAATCCCTCTTTCCCATTGTCACGCAATAACTTAAAAATGGCTTGACCAATCAAAATGATTTTATTCAGGTAATCTTTGGTATTGGCCATCAGGGAGTGTTTTTGTGAAATTTGCTAAAATTAGGTCTTGCGGTTTTCCAGAAAAAGTCATAGCAACGCACTCTGCGGATACCTGTTTTACACATTAAAAAAATAAATCAATTGAGTTTGAAAACAAATCAATCAGTTAAGAGATATGGTTTTCACAAAATAATATTAAACAACTACCTAATCTATGAAGTTTTAAAGGAGATGGCCAAAAAGTATGGACAAAAAACCCAGAATCGACAAGAACGAAATGTTAGCCAATTTGTACCTTATAATAAGCAATTGACGTCACCAAAAGGGCAACCCCGAAATCCATCTAGTATATGAGCTATGAGCCACCAAATACGACTAGGTATAGGAAAATATCCTTCATGTTTTTTTTTTGGTTTTGTATAAAAGATAGCTAATAAAATGGTATAAAGAAGTTGTGTTTGAGATATCAACGCTTTTTCTGTTTCATACAATTATCAGTTTTAGCCATTTAAACAGAAAAAAAGGAAATTGGTAGTTTTTCAAAAAAAATTGTAGTCAAGATGCAAAAACCAGAGGTCAAGTTAAAAAAAATCCAAAAACTAACAAATCTTTTAGATCACTATGAAAAACGAAAAATTCTATAAATAACACTAAAAATAATAAAAAAAATAACCTACTAAGACTAAAATTATTTGTTCCTACTTCACATATGTAGCTAATAATACAAGTATCTAGATATAGCTTGAAATCGTAGATTTTTGCTTTTTAACTATAATAGTTTTTGCTAAATAATCCATTTCATTGTTTTGTTTTTTGTTCATATTTAACAATAAATACCAAACTTTCTTAACCATTATCTCCCTAAACTATTCATAAAATACTGTTTTGAACAGATTGTGCATTAATGTAAATTCGAACTTTTAATCTCTTAATATAAATGATCCCTGATGGTTTTTCGATCTAACGATTACATATTTTTGATGTACTTATTCAGCCTTCAAATACTGCATATGAATTTTTTCTGTCGACTCTGGTTTTTTTTTTTGGCCATCTCCTTTATCCAGTCAGTTTTTTGAGTAAGTTCATAGCAATCACGCCTTATGTATATTAAAAGTTAAGAGTTTAATTTAATATTGATTTTTGGTAGGTTTAACAAATGGAATCAATTTTTTATTTTCAGTTGAATTTTGGTTTTTAAAAATGCCATCAAATAAAAGTACAGGGAAGCGTACGAATGGTCAAAAAAAATATCGACTGAACAAATATAAATTTCATTGACTGTTAAAATGTCGACTGAAGTTTGATCGACAAAAAAAAGTTGACAGTTCAAATTTAAATCCAAACTATTTAAATGTCGATTGAAAAGCTGCCAGCAAAAAAATGTCGTATCCAAAATACAGTAAAATAAAACAGTCGCTGAAATTTATATTTGTATTTATCCAGTCGAAATTTTTATTGTCGACCATTCGTATGCTTCCCCTTTTTGTTTCTTTACTAAATGATAAAAGTAAAGTTACACTGCACTCCATGTATTTTGAGTTGAAACTTTAACCGATTTCTATAGAATCTTATTCATTTAATTAGATTTTTATCGCAATTTAGGTGTATTTTGCAACAATTCCTTCCCTCCGCTGGAAAGCAGAATACGAACGAGTCGATATTTAAAAAATCGATACTATGTATAAAGGCTCCCCCAAACCAAAGCGAAACTTTCGCCAACGACGCGAAATCATTCACAATAATACAAACAATGCTTAGCAACAACAAAAAACTATCTTTGCGAATGATTCGCTATTATTTCGCGTTGGTTTGGGAGAGCCTTAAGAGTCGACAATTTTGATCAGTCGGTAATTTAACCAATTAGATTTTCGAAAGTCGAAATTATGATGGTCGATTTTTTGAATCGACATTTTAAAAATCCGCAGATCGCACGTAACTCTAACGTACAAACTTGGGTCGCAGAACTCGCAATCCTGCAAGCTATATGTATAAGAGCATATTAATCGGACGAGTAACTCGAAGTTACAAAATGAGGTTGAACGAAATTGATGGGATCGGATTTAAAAACCAAAAAAAATGTTGCGTTCAATACCAATCGAGCTGCATTAAATTATAACGTGGCAAACGATTACAGTTCACAGCTAATTACTTCTATTGGACCAATGAACGTTGTGTGTCTGCATCGCAAGGTAATTACATTTAAAAATGAAGCCTTTGGATTGTTTTTAGCGAGTGGCCAAGTCAAATTGACGCCATTGGTACCGCCACCAGAGCCACTACTTTCATTGGTTTCCGGTTTTGACTCATATCCAGCAATACAATAATTGCTTTCAAATGACGTCATTTGGTGCAAAAAAGGTTATTCGATATAATTTTAAGCCAACAAGGTTAGTATAAAAGAAAACAGTAAACTTTTTTAAGCCAAAAGCAACAGAAGTTGTTGGGGGAATGCTAGTGCTGAAAGAGTATTTTGTGAGCCACATGGTGGTTTGTACCACCAATTTTACCAGTACCAATATTCATCTAACAGGTTCCGAATTGTTTTTGCCAACTTTGTCACTATCCAGTGACTACAAATGTTTGTAAATTTATTTATGGGCAATTCAGCAAGACAAATTGATGCGTTGTCCACACAACAATTCAGTGAAAAGACCAGTAGTTGTGGAACAACTCCAAGTATTTTTCCATCAAACAACTTATTCATTGCATTATTCAGGACCGCATATCATCTGATAACCACAAAATTAGGACAACACGCAAAACGTTTTAATGCGCTTGCAATTATTGATGAAGTGGTGGTGGGTGAAAATTTAGAAGACAGAGATATTGTTTTATATCGGCAGAACTATAAACTGCAGCGTGTGTCCGAAACGTTACAATATCCTTCCTTATTTTAGCAAGGTGAAGATGGGTATCAATTGTCAATGAAAATTGTAAAACCATTCCCCATCTCCCTTTGTCCGCCAAAACTCAAGAATGGCTCGACCGATGTGGAACTTTGTATTAGAAACTTTTGCCTACCCAAGCGGAGCTGGGCGGGCCAGCTAGTAATTTAATAACAAATTAAGAAAGCAACCAAAAATAAAATTAATTTTGCTTCCTACACAATACTATTTATATTTTTTGGAAACAATTATTGAAATCATACCGTTTTGAAGAAAATCGAAAATAAAATAAAATGGTTCTTTGGTATGTACCATTTTTGGAAAAACGGTTTCCCACCCATAGGTAGCCATTACTCAAAGTTATTTATTGAATTTTGTTTAAGAAAAGTTGTGAAACCGTTTCTGAGAAAAATACGATTGTATAATTTTTTTAAGAAATTGTATGGCAGGTACCATTACAAGAAACGTGTGGGGAGAATGACCAAAAAACGCTATGTATCAAGTTTGAAGAAAATGGATCCAGCCGCTTAGGCTGCTCAACGGACAGACAGACAGGCAGAATTGTGAGGCCAACTTTTTCGTCTTCTGTATCATCGTAATAACAAGTTTAATAAAAATCTCGAGTTCGATTTTTTTACGAATGTATAACTTGCCATATAATACTTATATATCGCAGGTACAATTTGTATTAGAAGTAAAAACATTATTGTTGTCACATTTCACTTTTTGTGTCTACCTAAACACGTGTCGAACAGGTGTTAAATTTTACCAACATTTTTTACATCGATTTATTTCAATGTCTTTTAGTCGGAGGGAAAAAGTGTTCATGCTCACGATTTTGAACAATTGTTGTCTTTGGTCCATTTCTCTGTAGTAAATCCTTAAGAAGATAGAGAGCTACGGAGCTTCCAAACATCACTTGTTTACCTGGGTATTCTTTGGAAATGTTGCTGCTGTCTATCTTATAAACGACAAACAACAGAGAGTTTGACCTATGATAACAATTGTTCAAAATTGCAAGCTAAATATTACTTGTATTCACGCTTTCTCCCTTCGACCAATAATTAGGCATTGAATTAAATCGATGTAAAAAAGTACGTCAAATTTTACACCTGTTGAACATGTATTTAGTTAGGCAGACAAACGGTTATTTGTTCAACACCTCAAAGGCTATTATTGATATAACTTACAAATGTAGGCAATTGACGGTAGTGGTTACAGTCCGAACAAATTTAAGGATAAATTTAGCAAACGCTATTCCAAAATAGTTCGATCCATGAATAAAAAAATATGGTTTTCGAAATAACGAGGTAGTGACCATTTTTTTTTTTTGCCGCCAAACTGATGTCAAATTTGCAGTTCAATTTGCTGTTTACCATGGATATATACGGTGAAATATATTGCTTTAACACAGCTGCATACGGTCACGAAAATAAAAGAAAATTATTTGATGGTTCAACTTACATGGATTTTTTAGCAAAAAAACCACTGTATATCCAACAAGATTAGAATTCCTAATCATTAAGCTGAAAATTTTAAGTTCTAATGAAATAATTTGTAATTTCAAGGTGAGGACATGCCACGGTAGTGACATTATCATAAACAAATTGTTTTCAATATATATTTATACATTATTAATTTTTCGGAATTGAACTTTGCATTTATCAAGCAATTGATCTGCTAGCGAATACAGTTGTGAAAATGCTTAGTAAATACCTAAAATTATCACTTTGTTGAGAATCACTCATATAAAATTCACATAGTTTAGTCAATTTTGTTTAACACTATTGAAAACTTTTGTTTTAATTTAAAATAAAATTAAATGAAAAAAAAATCAATAAAGTAATCAAATTCAAAGTCTTAGGCGCCAATTCAGTTATAGCTATCATTAGGCGTTTTCCTTTGGAGGTGGCGAAGTACTTGCTAGTTCTTTCCTAGTTTTTTTTTCAATGAAAAACATCAAACTGCTTTTCCATGTAAAATATATCTACTCGCACATGAAAGCATGTGCAGTTGGAAGTACTAGATTAGGGTTTTCATCTACTCATAAGTACTTTGCCACCTCCAAAGGAAAACTCGTCATTGAAAATTTTAATAATTGATTTTGAGACTTTAAAGAAGTAAAATATATCATTATTTTGATGAACAAATAAAGCTTAAGACTTAATTAAAATTTGTGGCCCAAAAAAAATTTCAAATAGGCCCAACTTTCAACATTAAAAGACTTTTCTTATTTCAATGATTGAACTACCTTACCAGTGATCATTGGAAATTGAAAGTCATTTTTTGTGCCTATTTGAAATTTGTTTTTGACTAGAAATATTAACTAAGTCTTGAGATTCATTTGTACATCAAAATAATAAATGATTTTGCTTACCAAACATCCCAAAATCAATCATTAAAATTTTCAATTATGAGTTTCAATGATAGCTGCAACTGGCGCCTTAATAGCATTCCAATTGGCAATTACCAACTATTTAATTACAATATAATTACTTTCGCATAATTGTGAGGATTGCAATTAAATTACGGGTAGTGTAATATTGTTATTGGAATTTTAAATTACAATTCATTTGATCCTGAGTTAGCTCTGAGTTAATTCAGCGAGTATGGAAAAGGCTATTAACATTGGCGTAGGAAGGAATTTTTTCTAAGGTGGGCAACCAGTCCAAATTAAACCCAATCACTAAACAATTTTTCGGTGCAAATGATTCCTTGCATTTAATTAATTCCCGAATTTGTTCAAAAGAGATCTAATGAATGAAGACGACAACGACGTCAACAGTAAGGCAAATTAACAGTCATTAGAAGTGCTACCAAATCAACTCTGCAACAATGCCTTACGATGCATCTATATTAAAAATGAATGGTTTTGGGTAAAATAAGTTCTCAACCAAGTTTTTATCCGCCGCACTGCCGATAAACTTCTTTCACATTTGGTGCAACTAACCGGAAGCGGTAATGCGGCCTCTTGCAGTTTGTATATACATGGGTCAATATTTCAAAATATTAATATTTCAGTCTCTTTCATTTTTGAACCGAAGTACAAAATTTTATTATAAGTTTGTTAATTGGATGGCTTGAAACAAACGGGTTCTAATATTCGCTCTAGAAAAAAAAAGTTAAAAAATTATCATTCCCGCTATCTCCATTCAAACACCCAAAATGTCATTCCCCTGACGTGTCCCCAGGCCTACTTATCACACTGCCTGAATTTTAACAACGAAACTAAAAACGATACAAAAAATGTAATGATGCAGTCTTTTTAATAACATATGCCTCCTAATTAAAAAATAGTTAAATGATTTTAAGCTGCTTTATTTTTTTTAAATAGGAGCTATTAAGTAAGTGTCCCCCATAAATTGATCATTTCTATCCCACCAAGGAAATTTAAAAAAAAAATATATATAGGCTCAAAATAGAAAACTGATTTTTTGTTGTTTATAATGGTACAGAATTGCTCTTTATGAAAATTGAAGTAAGAGTTTCAAAAAAACTTAGTTGTCTTTTTTGTTTCAAATTAAGGCAACGATTTTGTTTTTTGTCAAGCGAAACTGTCATTCCTCTAACGCGTGTTTTTTACTAAACCGTCTGGTATAAAAATTACAAAATTTTACTCGTCTGTGTCTCTCACAAGGCCTTTCGTGAAAAATAATATAAAACATCTAATTTTCTAATAACCTCCTTTTAATTCTCATAAAACACCATTCGGAGTCATTCCCCTAACATCATTTTTTGTGTCATTCCCCTGACTTTCAAGTTTTCATTATAATGATTAATTGCGTTTTGGTAACTCTAGAAGAATCAATAATATAACATTTAAACATAATCACAGTATTTTTAGTAGTTTTGAATTTTTTCACATTTTCTCGGTCAAAATATCATACAAAAATACGATTATTACTATAAAATGTTAAGTGACGCAAAATCCTTGAATCACGAGAGCAAGTTCGTGCAACATAGTTGTGGATGCTTTTTTTCATGTTAATATTTGTTCTCTCTTTTCTTTACGCTCCTGAAACCATTCGCAAAATTAAATATCCATCTAATCAACGAAGTAAATATAAATTTGTGTCATTCCCCTGATACAAGTATCATTTCCCTGACTTAAAAAACCGTTAGATTTGATCAAATGTTATGACTCCTTCTTTTAAAGTGGTTATTAAAGAGTTATTAAGAGATATAATTGTTCGTCTACCAAAATAGGTTCTTTTGAGCGAGGGTCCACTTTGGAGTGAAAAATATTAATATTTTGAAATATTGTTTGTTTGTTTTAAATTGTCAAGGTTTATTTCATAGCTCTTTAATTCGAACATATTTTTTCATAATCTAGACTTCGGCACTCAGTGCTATATTGAATTAATTTTAAAACATCTTTAAAGTTATTGATAAAATTTGTCTGCAGTACTCATATATAATTTGACGAAGGCGACTAATGAATGGGCCAATAGAATATTTTCAAACCGCCTTTTGAAGTTGACATAATATGAGGGCGTGAGAGCCATAGTGGCCGTACTGCATGTTTCATTATTTTCAGTAGATCAAAAATAAGGAACAAATTATTTTCAAATAATTGTGGTTTAAAAAAAATGTCAAATATTTGCCGTTTTAAAATAAAGAAATATAGATTTGATTTTTTTTTCGCAATATGATCAAAAATAGATGGTTTTTGATTTTGTATTAATTATTTTTCAAAATAAATCATATTTTTCCGAAACGGTAAAAAAAACTAATAATTTCTGATTTTGTTGAGGTTTTTTAATTCATCCACATTTTACTGTTCCGCAGGCAATAAGTAGAAGCAAATACTACGTTAATAGGATTTTCACACCAAACCCCAAAACAGGTTTTCGGCGAAAACTTTTCAAAAACGCGAAAACCATTCACACTGAACATTACACGTTTTCGTTTGACATTCCAGTTTTTTTTAAACAAACCACGCACAATTTTTTTTATTTTCTTCCATTTTTTTAAAATAAAAACGGTGATTTATTTTATAAACAGGATACATATGAACAATTTGACTTGCCACAAACAATTATTTATCAATTTTAAATGAAATAACTTATTTTGAAATTCGAATTTTATATTTGATATGACAGAATTCCGTCAGCTGCTTTCAATTTCTTTTGAAAGCATCCCATCAGTTTCTTTTTTGACACTTCAATAGGCGCTGAACTTATTTAAAGGTATGTTTGTTTTGTTCATCTCTGAATTCCAACATGTTTTCGACTGGTTTTATATAAAACTTGTGTTTTACGAAAACCTGAAGCTACAAAAAATGTATGATAAAACTTGTGTTTTCGATTAGGCTTTTCTCCAAAACCGATATTTTCGCGAAAACCGCGTTTTGGGTTCGGTGTGAAAAGGCTATAAGTCTGAGTCGATGACAAACGAGTTGATACATACCGAAACAGAACCGTAAGCTCTAATTTTAAACAAACCAAATCGAATTGCGTTTTGGTTCATGTTCCAAATTTGTCAGATGTAGCGATTTATCGCCAAACAGACGATTTGAAATTTCATTGGTGGCATGAAAATCGATTTGGTGACGTACACAAAACAAGCAATATTATTAGCTTTTGGTGATATTAATTTTTTGAGTTCAAATCTTTTTACGTTTTTACTTAAAACTAACATTCGTTTTATAATTTAATATTTTGCTAGATGGAGCCATCGTATTACTAAATCTGAACGCACTCCAAATATCTTACATTTGGTGATTCCGCTTTTTAAACCTCAAAACCTACTCATCTTCAAGGTTCAAGCTAACTCGGTTTGAGACAAATTTAAACCGGTTCAACTAGGTTTGTGCGTGTTGAGGCTTTCCGGACAGTGATACAATGTGTAAACACAAACAAAATTAAGGTGGGCAAAAATTGCTTTTATGTGATGGCCAACTGTAACTGTAGGCAAAATTTTAGTTTTCTTGTCTGAAATTTCATTCACAGTTGTTCAATCTCGCTTCTTGGGTGGGTTGTAGAACCAGAAAGGTTTAAATGTCGATTTTTCTAAGGTGGGCACTGCCCACCTCCGCTCCCCCCTTCCTACGTCTATGGCTATTAACATAGTGGTGCCATATCGTTTTCGATAGTGAAAAAGCTCAATATAATATATATTTTGAACTCAATTGATTTTTATTAACTGAAAGTTTAAGTAGATTCCCATTGAAAAACGAGTTGTGAGTTAACTCAGGATTTTGCAGGATTAACTAATTCAGCAATGAAAAAATGGGCCTAGGAGAATTCAGGAAATACGAAGTTTTTCGAAAAGCAGGGTTTCAATACTTTTCCTTTATAAAACTCTATCAAACAGTTACTTTTAAATATGAACATTAAGGTGGTTGTTAAAAATAATCATCTTGGTTTAGTCAAAATCGGCTCTAAATGAAGAAAAAAAAATCCTTATTTTTTTAGATTTTTATTTTCATCCCCTATAGTCGCTGTAGAAGTGTAGGGGTGAAATCTGGCAAAAAAAATTCAGAGCATGTAGGTTGGAAGTAGACGAAAAACATGCTCTGCTTGGACAGGAGGAGCAATTTCACAAAAAAAAATTACACAAAATAGAAGAAAAAAAAATATATTGAAAATCAACAGAAACACTTACAGTATTATTGTGTTTTTGAAAAGTCAATTCTTATGGTTTCATTTTCAAACAAAATTCTTTCAATAATTGGTTTCAACAAAAATTATATTGAAACTTAAAATTTTTAATACAAAATTGAATTTTTTTTCCAAAAACTACTCATCAAAAAAACTCAGTTTGAAATATACCATAAGAATGGACTTCTGGTTTTCCAAAAAGCTAAAAAATAGTACTGTCTAAGCGGGGGTAAATATTATCTACTTCCAACCTACATACATGCTCTGAATTTTTTGACAGATCTTATGCAAATCACTAGTATGCAAAAAAAAGGCAATGTAATTTACACCTGCAGCGACTATAGGGGGTGAAAAATAAATTCTGAAAAATCAATTTTTGTTTCTTCATTTAGAACTGATTTAGGCCCACTCAAATATAAAAACTTGAAAAAAAGCACATAACGACCACCCTAATGTAAGTTCATATGGAGAGTCTCTTGAGAACTATAACACCTTCTATTTTTATAAAAATGTTATGTTTACTGTAAAAAAAGCAACACTTCCCAAAATACATACATACATCCGAATTATATTGATTTGATTATTATTCTTTGTTCATTCTAGTCACATAACACAAACATCTGGGTGGCTACCACCCTGCGACAACTGGAACCAGTGTGTAGATTTGCCATACGGGTGGGAGAGGGCTGTCGACTCCAAGGGTCGTCCTTATTTCATAAAGTAAGTATACTCAAATACATATTCTAATCTCGTCCACCTCATCATCATAATAATGATCATCTACATACATATTCCTACGTACGAGTATATCAGCATGTAGTAAAAACATATTTGAGGGAGTCTGTATTTGCAATAAAAAAAAAATTGTCTACCAATATTTCATTCCACAGCCACCTGAATAAGACATCTACCTATGAAGCACCAGACTGTGTACGATGGGATGAAAATGCGCCAGAGCCAAGGGTGGTGGTGCTCCAACGAAGCCAAAATATGGGCTTTGGCTTTGTTGCTGGCAGTGAACGACCTGTGATAGTCCGTTTTGTCACGGATGGCGGCCCTAGCATGAATAAGGTGAGTTGCATTGTAAGGCTTTAAAGCTTAATATGCAGTCATATTTCATTGGGGGTAGATTAAGAGATTTGGATTTTCGTCGCGTGTAAAAGGCATTAACTTAAATGTATAGTGAATTGGAAAGGGGCTCTGCCTTTATTGTACGGTGGTGAAAGCAAACGTGTTTGCCTTTCCACCACAAAGCATAATCAACAGATGACAATGTATGTACAGTACATATGAGCTCCGATTGCAAATGAGTTTGGTTTTCTTTTTTTGTCACTTTATTTTATCGACTATTATAGGTAAAACTCAAGATTTATTAAATGACTCTGTGTGACATACTGACATACATGAACTTATGAGTTACGACTATATAAATTTAGCATGGCTTTGCGTGAAGATTTAATCTAGCCACTTTGAAGGTTTGCTGACACAAACAAAAAAAGCTTCACTAGCTACATCTAATATACACAAGTTTCTTAAAACATTAATATTTTTCAATAAAGTAAATAAAATTAGCTGAGTTAAGTTAAGAATATCATAGAAATACGTGAATTTGTCGATTTTCCCATTATAAATGTCATTCCATTGTTAGTCGTAGGATTGTGCGATGTGCTCTGAAGCTCCTGAAATCCAGTCATATATTAGCCGAAAAATCCAAATTACGGAAAAAATTGCGAAAAGCTGGATTTTGGTACATAGCATCCCTATGGCCACTACATTAATCATAGAGGGGTCGACGGTCACGAAACATGGTACTTCGTTTATACAGGGTGATTTAAATTAAATGTAACAAAAAGCTATAGCCTGTAGGGTTGGTTAAGAAAAGAAATAAAATGCACGACTGGATCGCACGTACTTGCTCTTATGTTCAAGTTGTGTGGGGCTTAAGAACTTTAAAAAATATTCAAGTAATTATAGAAAAAGTTTAAAAAGCATTTAAATCGTTCTTTGAATTGTATAAACAGCCTGATAAATAACTTAGAGCTCAAAAAAAAGTATGCCATTTCATTACTTGAAAAAATATGAATATATGCAAAAAAAAAAATTAAAAATCGTTGGAGCCGTTTTCTTAAAAATTAATTTTTTATATATAAAATTTTTGTAACATTTTTCAAAAAAAAATTTGGTATGCCAATTTTGAGTATATATTAATATACATTAAAAACTGAAATTACAAAATAATTCATCAACCCGTTTTTGAAATATTGAATTTTGAAAAAAAAAATTTTAATCTTTTTTTAAAAATCCAAAATTAATTTTTTGAAAAATTTTGGTATGCAGTATTATTTATATTTTAACAAAGCTTTTGTGCAAAAAAATTCATTGAAATCGGATGAGCGGTTAGTGAGAAAATCAAAAATCAAAAAAACCGTTATATGGCAGGTACCGTTAATAAATGATTTTGGTGATTTTGTTTCTTACCAGAATGTACACCATATCTACAATAATACACTGATTTTTTTTTATCAAAATCGTTGGAGCCGTTCTTGAGATAAATAAGGTTTTCCTTAACGGTTGTATGGCAAGTACCGTTATTTTTTGAGCTAAAAAAAAAATTTCAATTTCCCCTCTGGAGAGTTACAAAAAAACCTTAAGTTCAAAATTTGAAGAAAATCGCTTCAGTGGTTTAGGCTGTAGGTTGAGGTACGGACAGACAGACAGACAGACAGACAGACAGACAGACAGACAGACAGACAGACAGACAGACAGACAGACAGAATTGTGCCACCCACTTTTTTCGTGTTCTCTATCATCGTAATGTCATGTTTGATTGTTATCTCGAAATTTTTTTTTTGCACGAATCCAAAACTTGCCCTATAGTACCTATATCGCAAGTAAAAATCGTATGGGAGGGGGGTTCTATTATCTACCGTTTAGCCGGGAGGGACAATTTTCTAAAAAATTAAAAATTTAGTATTTAAAACAGATATAAAAATATAAAAAAAAACAACGGTAACAATTAACATGCTATGCTATACCTTTCCATAGAGCCGAAAATCTATTTGTTTTAAATAAAGTTGTTTGAGTAAACAGCTTTTGAAAAATGAATTTTCAAGCTCAAAATTCTGAGAAAAACTAACTACTTAATTTCAAAATTTAATCCTCTTATTAATTTAAAGTCAAAACCAGAAATCCATTGAATTTTGAAAACAAAAAGAATATTTAGGTAATTACATACATTTAAAAAAAAAAAATAGTTTATTAGGTTTTTTTTTCAATTTTTTTCATAATTTTGAGTTTGAAAATTAATTTTCAAAAATGGGGCCTAATCACGTAAAACGAAAACGATCGGACGATATCGTTTTGAAGATAGCTGTCTTTATTATTTTCTACAAATATATGGCAGAGATAGCAATGGTGGAAACAATATCGTGCCGATCGTTTTCATTTTACATGATTTGGCCCCTGTTCATTCAAACAACTTTATTTAAAACTAAAATAAAAGAAAATATTTTTGGCTTTGCAAAAAAGTAAGGCATACAAAAAATTGCAATGACATAAAGTGTTACCGTTGTTTTCAAATATTTTGTTTTCTACTTTAAGTAAATTTTGTGTACATTGTCCCACCAAGCTTAGCAGGGGAGAAAAGAGCCCCCCTTCCAACTATGTTTTCTTTTCTCAACCAACCTTCTAGCATTTTGTCGCATTTAATGCGAATCACCCTGTATAAACGAAATACAGTAGTCTCTGGATAATGTGAATTACCGATAATGCGAATTTCTCTAAAATGTGAATCGCCAAAAATTTACAATTTCATCTCTATAATGTGAATATCGGAATTTTTCAGACTCTATAATGTGAATTTCTGAGTTTTTGTATGTTTTTTCTTATTCGTACATGCAATTTATAGGTACCAGCTAACTGTTATTTGTCTAGTCATATCTTAAGAAATGTTGAATGCAGCTACAAGCTGGAAAGTTATATGGGTATATTTAACATGTTTGTGCTTTTTCTTGATCAGTTCCGGGTTATCATTTTTCGTTGAGTTGTGTTTTACTTGGTCTGTGGAAGCGACGAAGTCACTCCAGCTCCTAAAATAACAAGCTCCCAAGCAATACAATGCACAATTACGCTGCTTGAGTACTCAAATCAAAATGAGGTTGACGCAGAAACAGTTTCCAGTTTGCTAAAACTAAGAGCAGTGGTAATAGAAAGGTCAAGCCAAGCTGTTCGACAGTCAAAAATTACAAGTTTTTGTATGAAGAATTGATTTAACCGATTCTAATGATTTATTTTAAGTTTTTAAAATGAAGTGTACTCGCAATTTATTGTTTTTTATTTATTTATTTTTTAGGAATTCAATTAATGTTGAAACTGTGCTTTAAAAATATATTTTGTGTTGTATTTAATGGATACAAAAATTATTTTAATCAGTTTAATGAGAATTGAAAAAAGTTCCAGTAATGTGAATCCCTCTAAAATCCGAAAACGTCTTGTTTTAATTAGCTCACATTATCGAGGGACTACTGTACCATATTTTGTGACCTTCGAGCCCGTATGATTAATGTAGTGGAGCCTGAATCGATGCGGAACTTTCTCAATACCTTTAAAAAATCCCTGTATATATTTTTTAGAATTGTTTTCTAATTTTCCTGGGAGATACCACGCCTCTGTACACATTTTGTACAGAAACATAAAATCCGTAAATCTACCGATTGAATTATGTATCTCGAAAACGGTTATTCTAATGAAAAAAGGTTCTTTTAAATTTTTTGTAAGAAATTTTCTAAGCTACTAGTCTTTAACATTTTTGCTGTAACAAGCTGGCTCCACTAGACATGAATGATTCCAAAATCCAAATCACAATCCAATCAGTAGTCTGATTTGCACGGATATGTCGCTGCTCGGACATGCATTTTTGCGGCTCCATTGGTTTTTTTCTGGACATGTTCATAGTTCGAGCATGGCTCATGTCTAGTGGAGCCGGCATGTAAGAGCTCCCATTCCGGGAGATATTCCTTAAAAACCGTTTGGGGGCCTTTGACCCCCGTGAAATTGTTAGCAGCGCTCTTATCGATTGGGGCTTTTTACAGTTTCCTAAGAATACCATGAGGAGGCTATATACTAAAATTCAGCTTTTCTTCATTTTTTTCGAAGCAAAAAGCTTAAATGACTGTATTATAAAGCGTGGAACAATTTCCTGAGGGTGCCTCGAAATTGCTCTGAAATATGTAGATCCAAGTTTTTACCGGGACAATTTTTTAAGATATAAAATGAAACTGTCAAAGTGGACACTTAGAGTTTAAAGGTTATGTAGTATCCTGGTGCTTTGCACAATCAACTGGAAAACCTAAAAACATAGTTGCTCAATTGCATCAATTGAATCTCAAGGATACATACCTAAACAAAAAAAATAGAATTAAATTGTTCAAATGGTTTTTGAGATAATTAAGAATAGTGTCAAAGACTAGATACTTTGGGTTTGGTTTTGTTATAAAATTAAAGAAAAAATATTTTCTGAGGAGAAATTAATGGTCCGATGTTCATTAACATAGGTTGGAATTATGCTCCTAAGAAGTCCTTAGAAATCAATAAATGAATTAAGGAAGCAATTTAAGCACATTTTTTCAATCCTTTTGATTTATCTTTTAAGTATTCCAAACACCATGCCACAAATAAACTCTTGCGGTAAATAAATTGAACTTATATTTTTTGTTACAATCGATAATGAATGCTCAGTGGTTCTTAAAAGTCATTGGTGTGTGAAAACCCTTGTTCGATTTTTTACAGCCTTCATTTGAGATTTTTTTTTATTTTCATTTTCCTTTTTAAATTTATTTGGTATCCTATACATTACATCAATGTGGGTCAAATGCTTTTTCTATTCAGCTTAGTCCTTTTATTATTTTCATATCCCCAGGCACGGGTATAGCCTATCTCTTCAAACTTGGCCCAAACATTCTTGTATCCTTTAGACATCAAAGTACTTTGTATATTGTATCTATATATGTATACACAAACATATATACACAAATACATTTCCTACATAAAAAAGAAATAGATAGTGCCAAAAAGTCTTTTAATACAAATTTGTTAGCTACATCTTGTCACAACAAACAATTACCTTAAAGAAGTTCAAAAACCTTTTACAATTCACAACATGAAATTGGTTATCTAGGAGAGAAGGACTTATTATATAGAAACGAAAAAAGATAAAAAAAAACAGATCAACTTAAATCGTTAATGACAAAAAAAAGTTTACTGATTTTGCGTTCTCAGATAAAAAAAAAGAGGATTCCGGATCCGATTTGCTTTGCTGATAGCTTCTATAGAAATAAAGGCTCGTGGCATTTAATTAAACTTAAACTGTCGTCTTTTTTATTTTAATTGAATCTATTAGTGGTCGTGTCTTTTTTCAACTATATGCGGTTCCTGATGTATTAATTTATTGACTAATTGTGTAGGTCAAAAAAACTAATGGAAGGAATTTGGCAACTACATTGTATGTCACTGCAGCTGGATTACTGGTGGGTCAAACGTAAGCCCCCTCGCCACCGTCAAGGCGAACACCGTGAGACTGATACTCTTCATAGAAACATAACGGCAAAGTTCCAAAATGCATTGCCCAACAGCTGACAGTACGTCAAAGTTCCTGGATCTTCAAGTTCCTTATATATTTTTGCATTAATTCCGAATAAAAGTAAAGATAAAAGTTTAACCTAGGTTATCAAAACCCTTCGACCGAAACAAAAATTATTGGCGTCGTTTACAAGAACCAAAAGTAGCTAGAAAAATTGGCTTGGCAGTGGGTGAAGTTCACTAAAGTCCACTTCCTAAAAGAATCAAGTCTGAAAATTTCTCCAAATCGATAGAACCGTTTCCGAGAAACCAAGTATAAAAAAAAGGCCTGAGGCGGTTTTAACTAAAACCATTATCGATTCCAAATAGCTTTTTATGGCCTTAAATCCTACAAATTGGCGTTTCGTCCGGCTAACTGACTTGGACTCATCGGTGACATAGTGAGGGCCTTTTCATACGCAATTTGTATTAAGTTCAGTTCAACTTACATGGATTCTTCAACAAAAAAACACTTTAAACCAACAAGATTAGAATTCCTTATCATTAAGCTGGGAGTTTTTTGCCCGGGACTTTATGCTAAGTCTTCTACTTGGCTGATTTATTTCAGTAGTAAGTAGAATTTGTATTATAAAAGAAAACCTTCTTATAAAACCATTTTCTAAAGCTATTTCCTGCTGAAAAAAACAAGCTATGAACATTTCATCCAAATCGCTAGAGCCGTTTCCGAGAACTAAATTACAAGAGTTATTGTTAGCTAATAGTAAGTAATCTTAAAATTAATAAAAATATTCAAAAAATCAATTTTTTCGTTGATTCCAAACGATACCACCAAAAGTCTCGATAAATTTCAGTCGAAAAAGTACGATATCGGCTCGTTATCGTTTCGGATGCTTTGGAGCTGGTATCGTCTCGAGATTTTATTTGGTTCCAATTTTGGATTTCTTAGCATGTATGCTTTGAGGAATCTTTCTTACTCCCTAAGAACCGCAGTATAAATCATAACGACACTTACCTCAAATTCTCACTCCTACACAACAGATTCAGCAATATTATTAGATAATGGTCGAATTCAGACCTCAAATTAAATGTCTTGGCAAATTTAAAAAGAAATAACATCGAAAGTACTCCTCAGCCACTTTTACTGCCTCAAATTAACTATCTTGCGAGATTTAAAAAGAAATAAAATTCAAAACAAGCTTCAGCTACCTTTACAAAAAAAATAACAAAAAACTATCTTTCTAAATTGAAAATTAAGGTGTGAGTTAAGGGCTTACGGTTAACACACGGGCTAAGTGTTTAGAGTTTAGGATTTGGTTTATGGTTTTGGATTTAAGGTTTAGGGCTTAGGGCTTAGGGTTTGGGGTTTGGGGTTTAGGGTTTAGGGTTTAGGTTTAAGGGTTTAGGGTTTAGGGTTTAGGGTTTAGGGTTTAGGGTTTAGGGTTTAGGGTTTAGGGTTTAGGGTTTAGGGTTTAGGGTTTAGGGTTTAGGGTTTAGGGTTTAGGGTTTAGGGTTTAGGGTTTAGGGTTTAGGGTTTAGGGTTTAGGGTTTAGGGTTTAGGGTTTAGGGTTTAGGGTTTAGGGTTTAGGGTTTAGGGTTTAGGGTTTAGGGTTTAGAGTTTAGGGTTTAGGGTTTAGGGTTTAGGGTTTAGGGTTTAGGGTTTAGGGTTTAGGGTTTAGGGTTTAGGGTTTAGGGTTTAGGGTTTAGGGTTTAGGGTTTAGGGTTAAGGGTTTAGGGTTTAGGGTTTAGGGTTTAGGGTTTAGGGTTTAGGGTTTAGGGTTTAGGGTTTAGGGTTAAGGGTTTAGGGTTTAGGGTTTAGGGTTTAGGGTTTAGGGTTTAGGGTTTAGGGTTTAGGGTTTAGGGTTTAGGGTTTAGGGTTTAGGGTTTAGGGTTTAGGGTTTAGGGTTTAGGGCTTAGGGTTTAGGGTTTAGGGTTTAAGGTTTAGGGTTTAGGGTTTAGGGTTTAGGGTTTAGGGTTTAGGGTTTAGGGTTTAGGGTTAAGGGTTTAGGGTTTAGGGTTTGGGGTTTAGGGTTTAGGGTTTAGGGTTTAGGGTTAAGGGTTAAGGGTTTAGGGTTTAGGGTTTAGGGTTTGGGTTTAGGGTTTAGGGTTTAGGGTTTAGGGTTTAGGGTTTAGGGTTTAGGGTTTAGGGTTTAGGGTTTAGGGTTTAGGGTTTAGGGTTTAGGGCTTAGGGCTTAGGGCTTGGAGTTTAAGCGTTAAAGGTAAATGGTAAAGGGTTAAGAGTTAAGAAAACTTTTCTCGCTCCCTAAAAACTTCCGTGTTTGAAGCATAACGAGACCTTACTCAAATTCTATCAAAACTTACTGAATATTAAGGGTTGCATTCGGACAATAAATTACGTGTGTGAAGTTGGCAAAATATTTTTAAGCTAGACCAATGGGACCATGGCAGGAATTTTTTTTTGCATTTTTATGCATTTCTATTCCAGATTTTGCAGTTCACCAAATAGTGGGTGTAACCGACTGCACTGCTAACTTCACTATGAAGTTAGCAGTGCCTATCCTTTTCTCAGCAACCGGGCAAGCTAGGGGTCTGAAATAAAGCTCTGAATTTGCAGTTTAATTTGCAGTTCAAGAAAAGGAAAAAAACAAATTTTTAAATCCTTACATACAAAATATTTTATACTGTACTGCTAACTTCACTATGAAGTTAGCATAAAAGTCCTTTTCTCAGCAACGGTGATACTTAGAAATTTGCAGTTAGGCTCCAAATTTGCAGTTTAATTTGCAGTTCAAGAAAAATGAATGTCCAAATTTTTAAGTCCAAATTTGAAAAAAAAAAAAATCGAATAAATTCATTTTTCACTGTTAACGTCACTGTGAAGTTAGCAGAGTACATACCCTTTTCTCAGCAACTGATCTGCATAGAAAATTGCAGTTAGGGTCCAAATTTGCAGTTTTTTATGTACTTAAAGAAAAAAATAAGTTCAAATTGTACGTCCAAATTTGACAAAAAAATCGAAAAATTTACTTTGCACTGTTAACATCAGTGTGAAGTTAGCAGTACATATCCTTTTCTCAGCAACGGAGCCACCTAGAAAATTGCAGTTAGGGTCTAAATTTTCAGTTTCTCATGTACTTCAAGAAAATATGCAGTTCAAATTTAAAAGTCCAAATTTGGCAGAATAATCGATAAATTCACTTTTCATTTTTCTACAACTTTGGCATGAGTTATAATTTCAAATTAGGGTTAGTAACTTTTTTCACGTTCATTAATTAGACAACTTTCATTGATCACTATCCATCATTTGTTTTGTACAGCAATAACTGAATTTTAGAAATTGAAAGAAAATAAATTAAATAGTGCTTTGACGTTAAGGCCACAAGTACATTACTACAATTCAGCAATAATTTTCACTTAAAACACAAATTGTACTATGTACTTCTGTAGGTATAATAATTCAACTAATACCATTTTGAGATATGTAAGCCGATTATTGCAGCATCTATTTACAATACTAACGATGTATATATGTACATATGTACATAATGTATATGTATGTATAATACAAACAACCTACATTAATATGAAACAAAATACAAACAAAACAATTTTAAAATACTATTTCGAAATAATTTCTTATCTATATGTAACGTGTACCTATATTTATGTATTTTTCTATGAACCAAAAAATATTTTCCTTTTTTTGATACTGTAAAATGAGATATCATTCATAAGACCATCCTTGTGTACCGTCAGATATATAGCTAAAAAGAGCACTTTTATTTGAGTGTTCAATTTAGATCTTTCTTGTACTACATCACCAGTCAACATTAGCAGGATATGACAGGACACTCATTATTTTTCTTTTTAAAGGTCCATTCCTTTTGGGAGCATAGAAATGTCTTTTTCTGTAATCCGTACGCTTGTATGATTTTATATGTATACAAATTTAAAAAATGTTGTGTATTACCACGACTCGGATGAATGTACGTGTTCATTTATGCAGAATAACGATATCCTTTTGTGGTTGTACTACATATAGTACATACATAGAAAAGTATATAGATATAGTGTACCTACTTTTAACCATCAGAGAAGAAACAAAATCTGTTAAAATATGCTTCAATAAAATTGTGCTGATATATTTGAAATACAAAAAAGCTGTGTTATTTTTTGATGCTCATTAATTACTAGCATTTTCCTTTTATTCGCAAAAAAAAACAACAAACACACAGAACGAGAAGCGTGATTTGTTTTGTTGTTTAGTTTTAAAAATGAATAAAAAGTAGCACATGAGTATCAAAAAACAACACGGCTACAATAAAATCATAGGTACATACGTTCACGCAAAAAAAAATCATAAATTGTATTTTTTATGAATTTACATATTATATAAAATTTAAGGGAAATAAAATAAAACCAATTTAAACATGAAAATAATTTAAAGTATAAACCTGATATAAAATCATTGGAAAAATTGTAATTAATAGGAAATCTGTTTTTATACACATAGAAAGCAGAGTAAAGGTGGAACCCTCCAACACCTTAATATTCATTAAGCTGCATTACAGAGCTATACTAACAATTTTATAGGTTGGAGTTACAAATAGGTATTTTATAGGACCAGCCCAATCATCACACCCTTTTAGTGGTGCTTAGTGCCAGTATGTTTATATCTAATTTTAAAACATTTTCATTAGCAGAGAAGTAAGTAAGTTTCCGGCTTTATAAAAAGCAAGCTCACTTAGGAAAACCAAATAAGTTCACACAAGCTAGAAAGACCTGAAACGGCCGTATTCAATTTCTCAAATTTTTGCATGATCAACAAATTTTACAAAAATACTATTATTTGTTTGCAGCCGAATTTGCTGCTAACACCACAACACCAGGTTATAAGTAAGGTTAGGTTGAAGTGGCTTTCAGTCATGATAACTGACATACTTAGACCATTAGTTGGTCCATTGTAATGCCACATGAATCTGGAAATCCTTTTTCCCTACTCGGTGAACCATAACAGACTACCTATGTCTACGTTTATTAAATCACTAAAATCATTGAAGTAGAAATCTTCAAGTTAGAGTATTCGCCTACGAGATACACAGTGTCCGGTTTATGACGAATATCATGGTGCTAATGAGCAATATCTGCTCAGAGATATCAAACACTATTGCTACATTTCCACCTAACGCTTATCTGAGATTTAATAAGATTTACCTCAAATCTTCTTTGAATCTTGAAGATTACCATACAAATATATTTCATAAATCTTGTGGATTAGAAATTAATCTTGTTAAATCTTCCTAGGACAAATAGTTTTACAAATCGAACTAACCTATTTTAATTTGTTGCTAAATGATTCATTCGAGACTCGATTCAGTTCTTCATTGTTTGACACGAATCAAACATTCTGTCTCTTTCGCACTTCATAAGAAAAATTGAAGCACCATTTGCATTTTTAAAGGTGTTGTCAGATTTAATTTTTTTTTAAATCTTTTTGTGCGGCGGAAACACCAAATAGATTTATTTAATCTATACTGAGATAAACCTTTGGTGGAAACATAGCATAAGATAGCTTTAAATCTATTACTGGACAGATTTGTTTTGTTGCCAAACAGGTAGCGATATCGTTCCACCTAAGGTTTGTTCTCTCTTATGCATCTTGCTTCAGCATAAGTTCACATGTAGCGATGGGAATACATATATCCACCTTGCTAGGTAGAAAGGAAGAGTTTTTCCACTTTTAGCGATTTCATCGGCCTCATAATTACCTGGAATGTGTCTATGCCCCTGCACCCAACGCAGGTGAATGTTAAACTGCTGCGCCATCTCCAGCAGAGATGACAGATGAACGGCAATTTAGGACTGTTAAAGAGTAACTAGATAGCGGCTGGTATTATGCCGATTTGATAGCAGCTTGACTATTCGAGTAGATGCGGATATCTGTTGTTGATAACACGTTTTCTTTCAGCCAAGATAAGACTTCTTTAATCGCCATAAGTTCCGCCTAAAACACGCTACAATGTTAAGGAAGACGGAGCACAATACACATCACTATATCACCTATCATCAGTTTTCGATCCGTCGTCGGTGTAAAAGTGGATTGATGCATCTTCCAAGGGAGCCGTATCCTCCCAGAGAACTCTAGAAACAATGCCGACTTGAAAGTTTTTGCCAAACTGCAGTTTTGGTGTGGTGAACTCAGAATGATGGAGTAGCCAATGTTATTGTTGTTCCACTGTGAGAAAGCTTTTAGACGAATGGGTGTATTTGCAGCCAATTGTTTGCTAAAAATATTGACCGGCGTCAGATGGAGAAAGTCTAGAGTGGCGGAAGGTGTCGTACGAAGTGCTCCAATTAGGCACAAACAGGCAGAGCGTTTGACTTTGCTTAATTTGTCGCAATTTACCGCTTGACCTTGAGCAGTCTACCATACTGTCACTCCGTAAGTGAGGATCGGTCTAATCACCGAAGTATATAGCCAGTGACTGATACGAGTTTTATATTTCCTTGAAAAAAGAACAAGTTCTGTTTTATGAGGGTTGACACCCAGACAACACGCACCGGTCAGCCCCGCTGGGTAAGCTTATTTAAAAGGTTTTGTAAGAGTTCTTTTAAGATAGGAGGATGTTTCTATCGATTTTCCTTTGCAATAAGCATGTTGGGGAGTAGACAAAAGTTGCGTGTCTATGCTCGCTCGAAGGTGGATATCGATCAATCTTTCAAAAATTTAAGGAAGGAATGATGACTGAATAATAGGTCTGAGATCTTTCAGGTTTACTTGAGAGCATTTGTCCGCTTTGGATATAAACACAACCTTGACTTCTTTCCATAACAGAGGAAGGTGGACCGCAACTAGTTAGAATAGTCTCCAGAATTGGCAGAATTAAATCAGAATTCATTTGGAGTTCGGCTGGTATTATGCCGTCGGGCCCTGCAGACTTGTATAGGGTTTGAAGCTGTTGAGCGCCAGTGGCGATTCCTGGTCTTTGGCTTTGGGTTAGCTACGTACCTTGGAAAAGTTTTAAATAAATAAGCCAAATCACAACTTTTAATTTTATTTACAAAGTTGAAAAGAAAATAAACAAAACCTGTAATCCATAAATAATATGGATATTTTAAGAAATTAATTTTATTTACAAAAAAAAAAAAAAAAAAAACAAAATCTGTATTCCATCTATACATCTATACATCTATACACATAAATAAAATTGGAGTGTCTGTCGTTAATATTGAAATAGTTTCAAGTTTTTGATCTTAGGTGGTTGTTAACTTGCTAAGAAACATAACTGCATCATTTTAAATTTTTTTGTCTGTTTGTCTATTTGTCCGCGGTAACCTTCAAAACAGCAGAAAAGTTTAAAATGGGCCTTTACGTACATGTAGTGGACAACTCTGGGAGTTATCTAGGGTACTTTTAATTGTAAAAATGTTAACGGTATTTTTAAAATATTGGAAAAAGAATGAAATTGAGGGAAAATTATGTCGAAACAAAAAATTGATACAGGAAATAAAAACAAACAAGTAGAAATAATCGATTTTAAAAGTGTCAGTCAATTAAATTAGAACAATAAATTATATTGACTTAAGAGTGGTGAAAGCCTTGCTCAACATTTTGACATGCGACCAACAAGGCAACAAGGCCCTTTGACCAATACCAGTATTTTCAAGATGCAAACAAAAATGTTTTATACCTTACACTTCATATTCGTTCAAACTATATTCCCTCAATCTTGCAGTATTATGACGGCCCTTAAACCAAATAATAAACCAAAAATAACTATTATCTAACAAGAAAACGTCTTATAACAGGCATTAAGTTAAATTTTCACACCAAAAATCACAGATTCCCAGAACACTTCCAACAGTTTTTTTTATTTACAAAAACTTGAAATTACTGGATTTCCTAAAGCCTAATTTTAAAGTCCCTTTTTAAAACTTTAGGATGAAATTTGACTAGTTAATAGGATTTCAAGGCTTAAAGGAATAACACATGAATTATTCTGCGTTTATAGAAGTTGAAAAACTAAGAAATAACACAGATTATGAGCTTATTTTCAAAAAGTTTTGGACTACTGGGAGTGTTCGAAATTAGGCGACTCTACTGTAGAAATAACTATTTTTTAACAAGTTTTGAGAAACTATCTGAAAGTACTAATCTTCTTCTTCAAATATCAGTTTATATCTGTCCAATATCTTCTTTCCTCTCTGATCAATCCTTTGTTGAAATGTAAGCGTTTTGCATATTTTACCATACACGGTTTATTTAACATGAAGAAATATCGAGTGAAGACTAAGAATTTCTCGGAAAGTAAGTGAGATATTGAAAAGATTTAAACAGATATTTGAAGAAGAAGATTATTGTACTTTCAGATAGTTTCAAAAACTTGTAAAAAATAATTATTTCCATATGTTAAAAGACTTCAAAAATAGCAACAAAAAAAAACGATTTTTGGTCATTTTCTAACGGCAATTTCTTAAAAACCCGAGCTGATAGCCAAAAACGGATGACGGATTTGAATTCAGCACCCAAAAATATACTGAAAACCAATCCTCACTGCCTGTACTAAAAAGTATAAACCTTTATTTATAAGCCTTTTTAGTTTTGGCAAAATACTTTTTTCCCTTTACGTTTTTGAGTTACCATTTTTATTTTCGAAACTATAATTATGAATCTAACATTTTTTTTTTTTTGAAAGCTCATCTTGATACCATTATAATATATTTTTTTTCAGATTTTTTCTATCAATAAAACGAAAGATATAAAGAAAAATGCGAAATATTTTTTTTGTCAAAATACTTCTTCCGACTATTGTATATTTACTCACATAAATAATCGCCAAACTATTAAATAATCAGTTAATTATTCCCACTAAACTGTCGATTCAATAACAAATCTCTATTTAATCAAATAATGGCAAAAATAAGCACACGCATATCCACCAATATCAAAACAAAAAAGAATTCATACCTGCTTGCACTCCGCTTTCGAGTTTGAACGTAACGCCTTTTAGTTTAGCGCATTGTTTTGCGCTAAACCTTCCCTTTATTTTACTGTGACGTGAAGTAAAAAAGGCACCAACACTACTACATGGATTGTATGAAATTGGTTAGCGCAAATTCTAGCGCTAAACAAGGTTCCAACGGAGACATTTTGTATGAAAGCTTTGTATTGCTTGCAGGGAAAATTGATTTGAAAATGTGGGTAGGTAGTTTGGTAATTATTTATGCCATTGATTATTGCAATTAATATTTGTAAATACTTTAATTTCGTAATCGTTATGCTCATGATAAGGAGGTGCATATGAAGATAATATAATCTAATAAATTCATTTAAATTGTTGGTTTAGCGCCGCTAAACCAGCCAACTGAGAGGAATCGCCCCTGTTGAGCGCCCATTGCAGCTTGTCCCTAGCAATCAGATACTGTGGATATTTTATCCCATTGTCTGACCTATTATGACCGAAGCCCATTGTCTGACCTATTATGACCGAAGCTATTAATATTTTGGGAGCTTCCAGCGAAATGAGTATCTAGTAGCAGGTTGATCGATTCTTTGCAAGAGTTGGTCGATGAGCCATCAAAAAAAATAAATACATAAATTGGGTGGCGCAACAGCTCGTGGAGAACCAGGGCCTAGTGACTTACAACTCTCAACCATTCCTGTGTGCGTGTTGTGGGCAGGAATGGAGGGGACCACAGTTTTTGGCTGAGTCCGAAAATGAGCAGCACTTATTCATGACAAGTAAACTCTTGGAGGATTTATCAGTTCCTCGGATAAAGCATTTCTGTTTTAAGGTGGCATGGCTGGGAAACCATGAGCCATCAGCATTTTTTAAATAGGCAGGCATTACTGCATTTGAAAAGAAGATTTTTCTAAGCCTGGAGCCTCTGAATTTTTTTCAATTTTCCACAGAAAATTTTCCAGGAAAATCTCTTAGACTTCCTCAAAGCTTTCCTATATAGTTTAAGGATTTTCTTATTGGACTCCCAATCCGACACTTCTCGAGGGCTTTTAACTCGATTGAAACATTTACGACAACCTTTCCTGAGTGGTTCAAGCCCTGAATCCCACCAATGTGGCTTCTTTTTCCCCCTTACGTGGACAGGAAGTAGCCATTGATTTATAAAGGGCTAACATGAGATCACTGACCTCACAATCAAGATAAATTATATTAGAAGGGGGACTTAAATGATCAGTTATTAAAAGACCTTTGAGTGTTATCCTATATTTGGGCCAATTAGTTTTCCTGGGGTTTCGAAATGCTAATCGGCCATGAGGTTCATCATTAAGACTGAATTGGATGTACCTGTGATCAGAAAATGAGTGTTCATCAAATCAATTCTTAATCTTGTGATGAATTATTGAATCTGAGACAAGAGTAATATACAATACTTCCTGTCGGTTTTTAGTAATGAAGGTAGGTTCGTTGCACACAACGACACCAAAACATGCAATTGTTCAGAAAAAAAGCTTTCCAACCCTAGAAAAATAAACGCGTCCTTCATCTGCCCTTATCCACCGATCTCCTTTCAAATGGTTTGGAAACTGCAATCTTCAAAAGCCGAATCTTCTTCTTATTTTTCATTGGTTGAAACTTTGGTCGGGTTGGGCTGTCTATACTTTAATTTGAAAGCAATCATGCAGCACATCAAATTTATTTATCGACGTTTACCAAGAAAAAAACCTTCTTAAAAAGAGCATTATTTTTTTAATTGCAATAGATCCACTGGTAGTCTGACGGTATATGTCAACGAGTGGTGGGACTAATTTAACATCCTTTTGAAGAAAGTAAGAAAGTGGCACTTGATATTTCAAAAGCATTTGATTAATTTGAGCATCAAGCACAGTAATCGTAGTGACATGCGTTTGTTATTGGTGAATCACTTTTTTGTTGAATTAGAAATAACCTTTCCGATCATCAACATGGTATGTTTTGGATGGGTTTGAATCCCGGATTCATAAAATAAATGAGGGTGTGCCCCAAGGCTCCGATTTGTATTCGGTTTCTCTTCCATATTCTAATCCATTGAACTCTTTTGTTGTTTAAAGTACTCTCAACTATTCGTTTAATTTCTAGATTCTATATCCTTGAAGTGGTACTTCAACGAAATCTACGTCTGATAAGTTCGTTAAATTCTATAATCTCATAAAATATATGAAAAACTCAATGCTATGTTCCGTCGATATTGTCAAAAACTCTCCTCTCTTAGCCCATGTGTAAGAAATTTCTCTACTTTATAATATAAAAAGCCTTTATTCATGCAAAACTCGAGTAAAATTATCGTATCGATCCAATAACCATTTTGAAGCGTTATAAATGAATGTTAGAAAGGTAATACAAGCATGTTGCACCTCGTGAACTTCGCAGTAATATTTCATGTTTCTCATTATCTTTTTGCTGCTTAAAAAAATAGCTTTTTAATAATTGCACTATAGGTAGAGTTATTTGTCCTTTTTTGTATAGTCTTCAGAAATTCATAACAAATATGCATCGGCATCTATCACCTTTTAAATACTTTCCTGTTTTCCCAAAGCTTGATAAATAATTTCAGGGGAAGCCATTAAACAGTTTAACAGTAATACTCTTACTTTTAAGAGTCATAATCATCACCATGGAAAGGATTTTGTTGACTTAAAAATCTTAAAAAAAGATAAAATAAAATCCCTAAAAATGTACCAACAGCTTTTTAAAGATCTCGGTGACAGCTTTTTACTATTGTCTCTTAAAAGCGCTTTTAAAAGCGTACGATAACTTGGGCGCCGAAAATTGAAAACGGATTTTTGTAGAGGGATCAAATACAAGCATTTTTACTATTGGAGGAGAGGGCCTATCTCACCCCGTTTAGGAGGAATATTAAAAAACAACGGCAATATTTAAAATGCAAAGCAAAAACGGGTTTTAAGGCCACAAGTCTGTTCTTTAATCCTACATTTAAATTATGTTATTTGTGTCAATAGTTTTCAAAAAATTTGCATTCAAACTCAAAATTTTGATAAAAAAATGCAAAAAAAAAAATATTTGAATAAATTTTTTTCAAAATTGTGAAATGAAAAACTAAAATTTCTTTTCATGATCAATGCTTGTATTAATTGTAAATCGAGCACAACAAAAAACTTTTATGTCTTCTAGATTTTGAGAAAATTGAAAATTACTGATACTACTTTTTTGAGATATTAGCCGCGTTTTACTATCGCTCATAACCCATATAGTTCACCTCTTGAAAATAAAACGATGTGGGTTAGTGCAAAAACAGTGCTGTATATCAGTCTCTATTTTTCGTATATGTTTATTTGTTTTTCATGTAAACACTTGTCTCTTTTCCTCTCTATTCCTAACACTGCTGACAAATCGCTGACTTCATTCACAATGATAAATAGCCCTCTGCCGGTCAGAGTAAAAACCTCTATCTGGGTTCTTGAAATTAACCTCGATAGAAACCTAGATCCCATTTTAATTTTGTAATACATGTTAAAAGATAACCTCGACCCAGAGATAATAAAACGCAGCTATTTTTAATTTGCTTGCACTGCCAGCATTACGGCTGCGTTTTAAAAGAGAGATATGTATGGGGGGCGCATGCTGCCCCCCTGCAACCCCCCTGCTTGGGCTCACTATAGGATTGGGGGTATTTGCGAGGTTCAGTGTATGCAATACGGCGGCGTTTAAAAATTTTTTATCAAAAATAGATCACATTAAATATCAAAAGACAAAAAAGTAGTTCTCGTAATTTTCAATTTTCTCGAAAACTGAAAGATATAAAAGCTTTCGGTTTCTTGTGTTCGATTCAGAATTGATGCAGAAAACATGATCACAAAAAGAAAATTTAGTTTTTCATTTCACAATTTTGAGAAAAATTGATCCAAACATTTTGTTTACGTTTTTTTTATCAAAATTTTGAGTTTGAATGCAAAATTTTTGAAAACTATTGACACAAATAATTTAATTTAAATGTAGGATAAAAGAACAGATTTCTGGCTTTTAAGAACATTATTGCTTTGCATTTTATGAATTTCCGTTGTCTTTTAATATTTGTTTATCCATTAAAGTCGTTTTTTTTCGAAAATCGCCCCTACCTCTTGAACGGGGTGAGGTAGATCCTCCCTCCGCTGATAAAAAATGCTTGTATTTGACCCCTCTACAAAGATCCGTTATCAATTTTCGGCGTCCATGTTATCGTACCTACTCTCCCCCATTTAAAACTGCAGTGAACTTCTCCAACACTTCACTTTTATCAATATTTCATTGATATTCTATAAATCTGAGAACACTCGCATACTTAATATTCCATGATGAAAATAATAGCTTGGTACCAGACATTTTTGGCAGTCTGTCAAATATTTGATGAATTTTTGAATTTTTCAAATACATCTAGTATTTGACAGAAAAAAGAATTTTTGACCAAAGAAATTTCATGGACAGAATTCGTCAAAAAGAAAAATAGTAACATTGGCTGTTTTGGTAAATGTTTGGAGCAAAACTAATGTTAGTAAAAAAAAATGGCAAGAAAGACACCTACACCAACAGGTAAAAATGCAAACAAATTTAAAATAAAATACTTACAAACGAGTACAAATGTATTTTTGGAATCGGTTCAGGAGGATACAGACGGTCTGGAGGATACATACGATACTTTCGCTTTTCACACTATTAACCACAAAAAAAAAATCAAAATTATATCCCAGCTCATCACTACCAGTTAATTTGTAAGCTCAAATTTGTCAGCAATAAGTGCATATTTTTCCTAAGCCGCACTTTATGAATGTACGATTATGGAATTATCACCCTACATAGCTCTATTTTTTTCTCTATTCGATAATTCACTTCATCTACTTCAAATAATATGTTCTATGAGAATAACAAAACATGCTCCTTACGAAGCAATCATTATTATGATAAGTGGTTTCGTATTTTTATGTTATACTCGTAAAATGCATGCATAGTAGTATAGAGATACGTTTCATGATAAATATTTTTTTTTTTTTTTCATTTTTAACAATTTTACAAATAATAGATGTTACATAATACGGTGTAGGGTGTAGCTTATCCTAGTATTCCAATATGGCCACTTCGCATACATACATATAAAGAAATTCCTCAATTCTCAAAGATCAATTTGTGAGCGGTGCGGCGCGTGTCAGTGCCAAGTGCCAAGTACATAATGTTATGTGACATTATTTAAAGAGGAATATTTATGGGTGTCAACGCAGCACATCCCAAGACACCTCATACCCACTCAACTAATACCGCGCAAGTGAACCCAAGCCTCAACCCATACCAGGACAACTCATACCGGAAGTAAAGTCGCTAAAACTCATCCCCAAAATAATCTTCGTACCGGAAACTAAAACTCAACGAAAATAAAAATTCAAGATAGGGTTTGTGCATTCACTTCGTTCAGTTTTGAAAATTTGAATTGGAGAGGGATTTTCGCTAACGAATTTTTGCGGAGGGATGTTTTTTTGTTCTAAGACTGGTGTGGAAAAGATAGTTAATGATAAACACTTTTAATCAGGTAGGAACTTTCCAAGATTTTTTTTGATGGATTATGATCTGACGAATGAAGTTCTGGAGGTGGGTCTAGAACCTGGACAAAGGAAAACATTTTTTTTTTACTTCTTCATACATTTTTTTTTGTGGTGTTTCTGATGGAGTAAGGTCTGACGGAGGTGGTTCTGGAACCTGGACAAAGGAAAATTTTTTTTAAACTTTTTCATAGATTTTCTTTTGTGGTGTTTCTGGTGGAGTAAGGTCTGATGGAGGAGGTTCTGGAGGTGGGTCAGGAACCTGGACAAAGGAAAAATTTTTTTTTTTTTAACTTTTTCATAGATTTTTTTTGTGGTGTTTCTGATTGAGTCAGGTCTAACGGAGGTGGTTCTGGAGGTGGATCTGGAACCTGGACAAAGGAAAAAAAATGTTTTTTTAACTTTTTCATAGATTTTTTTGTGGTGTTTCTGATTGAGTAAGGTCTAACTGAGGTGGTTCTGGAGGTGGATCTGGAACCTGGACAAAGGAAAAAAAAATTTTTTTTTAACTTTTTCATAGATTTTTTTGTGGTGTTTCTGGTGTAGGTCTGATGGAGGAGGTTCTGGAGGTGGGCCAGGAACCTGGACAAAGGAAAAAATTTTTTTTTTAACTTTTTCATAGATTTTTTTTGTGGTGTTTCTGATGGAGTAAGGTCTGATGGAGGAGGTTCTGGAGGTGGGTCTGGAACCTGGACAAAGGAAAACAAATTTTTTTTTAACTTTTTCATAGATTTTTTTTGTGGTGTTTCTGATGGAGTAAGGTCTGATGGAGGAGGTTCTGAAGGTGGGTCTGGAACCTGGACAAAGGAAAAAAAAATTTTTGTTAACTTTTTCATAGATTTTTTTTGTGGTGTTTCTGATGGAGTAAGGTCTGACGGAGGTGGTTCTGGAGGTGGATCTGGAACCTGGACAAAGGAAAAAATTTTTTTTTTTTTACTTTTTAATGATTTTTTTTGTGGTGTTTCTGATTGATTCAGGTCTAACTGAGGTGGTTCTGGAGGTGGATCTGGAACCTGGACAAAGGAAAAAAAAAAAATTTTACTTTTTCATAGATTTTTTTTGTGGTGTTTCTGGTGTAGGAAGGTCTGATGGAGCAGGTTCTGGAGGTGGGTCAGGAACCTGGACAAAGGAAAAAAATTTTTTTTTTAACTTTTTCATAGATTTTTTTTGTGGTGTTTCTGATGGAGTAAGGTCTGATGGAGGAGGTTCTGGAGGTGGGTCTGGAACCTGGACAAAGGAAAAAATTTTTTTTTTTTACTTTTTCATAGATTTTTTTTGTGGTGTTTCTGATGGAGTAAGGTCTAACGGAGGTGGTTCTGGAGGTGGATCTGGAACCTGGACAAAGGAAAAAATTTTTTTTTTAACTTTTTCATAGATTTTTCTTGTGGTGTTTCTGATTGAGTCAGGTCTAACTGAGGTGGTTCTGGAGGTGGATCTGGAACCTGGACAAAGGAAAAAAAATTTTTTTTTTTAACTTTTTCATAGATTTTTTTTGTGGTGTTTCTGATTGAGTCAGGTCTAACTGAGGTGGTTCTGGAGGTGGATCTGGAACCTGGACAAAGGAAAAAAAAATTTTTTTTTTAACTTTTTCATAGATTTTTTTTGTGGTGTTTCTGGTGTAGGAAGGTCTGATGGAGGAGGTTCTGGAGGTGGGTCAGGAACCTGGATACAGGAAAAAAATTTTTTTTTTACTTTTTCATAGATTTTTTTTTGTGGTGTTTCTGATTGAGTCAGGTCTAACGGAGGTGGTTCTGAAGGTGGGTCTGGAACCTGGACAAAAGAAAACATTTTTTTTTTAACTTTTTCATAGATTTTTTTGTGGTGTTTCTGAATTTCTTAATATGTACATATGTACATATGTTTGTGTCTTACATACCGATATAATGCAATTGTAATAATGTTCAAAGGGGCAATTCCATGGTAACTCACGTTACATTTGGGAGAGTTTCACGCTCTCTTTCATTAAAATTTCCATACTTATATAAATATAAATAACACAAAATATAAATTCTATACATGGTAATGATTTCGACTTCGAGGAAAAAATAAAATTTTTGGGAAAAATAAATTCTTTCTTAGTAAAAAATACTAAAACATGTTGGTAACTCACGTTACCATATTCGGACATGGGTTTTGTAACAGTACTATGCATATTTTCTAAAAATTAAACAAACCAATAAAGGTAAACTGGTTTGTTGAATTACATATAAGAATTTATCAGCCTGATTATATCTGTACACAAATTTTAAATTATTGAAAATATTTTATACAAATTTAATAAAATACATGGTAACTCACGTTACAAAAAGTCGGTAACTCACGTTATTTCACGTTTTTAATTTAAAAATTTAGGGTTAAGCCTTTTATTATTTTATTTTATTTTTAGCCGTATGCTTATTACTTGTAGGATATTTTGTAATTCTAATTTTAAAACTAGAGAATAATAGACAGGGGGTGAGATAAATTTTCCATTTTTCTATCCTCATGTCCACTTTTTCATGGAATTACCCAAAGTATGCATACCTACTTCTATCATAAGAAAAGCTAGCAAACATTCGAGTTTTGTAACATAATAGTTTTAGTAGTTTTCAATTTTCTCAAAAACTAGAAGACCTAGAATCATCTAGTTTTTGATTAAGAATTAGTTAGAGCAACGATTTTCAGAAAAACAAATTATATATAATTTAACAGTTTTGAGAAATTACATTTTAAACCTTTTTTTTAAGTTTGTTTCCCAAATTTTGAGTTTAAAACCAGTTTTTTTTTCAAAAACTTTGCATAGATTTTACTTGGTTTAAAAACTAGCTAATAAAACAGAGTATTGGCTTTAAAAAAAGGTATAATACTTAATTGTTAGTGCTACCGTTATTTTCTAATCTTTTGTTCCATTTTTAGTATTTTTATAATTAATTTCCACTCCTGCACAAACGGGGGGTGAGACACCGTAATGGTTGTGTCACTCATTGATTTTGAGAGCAGTTCTTTAAATTTAGAATGCAACTCAATATAAGCGTCATGTTCATAATCCTGAAAGTGCCAACTTTCAATTGATTCATCACATTATATGAAAAATCGACTTTTATCTTAAAACGCGATTTGCGGCTAAACTAAACGTCCTAGAGGCATCAAAGTTGGCAACTTTAAACATGATTTGCGGCTAAACTAAGCGTCCTAGCGACTTATAAAAAGCATATTCGTGATCTAGAAAGCGCCAGTTCTAAAAACACAACAACAAAAAATTGTTAAGAGTTTTTTACAAAAATTTCAAAAAAATATATTTTGCTATGAATATAAGGTAATTTTCGGCGCTTCTGAGCCACACTACGTACTGTTGACATTGGCGACTTCCTGATGACTTTACATACCCCTAAGCGAAGAAACGGATTTGCATGAGCAGGACAGAGAGCTAAAAAAGTAATAATTTTTGTTTGCTCTGCTTGTCAGCTTTGGGAAATACTTAAAGTAGGTACATACAAATATATTTTCGAAAAAAAGTTTTTTTTTAAAGTTTTGCAAAAACTTTTTTAACCAATTTTTTTTAGTTTTTTAGAACTGGCACTTCCTAGATCACGAATATGCTTTTTATAAGTTTCTAGGACACTTTGTTTAGCCGCAAATTATGTTTAAAGGTACCTACTTTGATGGCTCTACGACGTTTAGTTTAGCCGCAAATCGCGTTTAAAGATAAAAGTTGATTTTTCACACTATACGATGCATCGATTGAAAGGTGGCTCTTCCTAGATTTTGAATATGACCCTTACAGCGAGTTTCATTCAAATTTTTAAGAATTGCTCTCAAAACCAATGAGTAAAACTTTCAATTAAAATTATGAAACTTTTTTCAGTAGCTTGATATGCCTGTTTTTTCACAACAAACAACAAAATATGTTTGTTTCTTAGTTCACGGGTTTTCAGGATTTTAGTGCCATTTTTTTGCTTTTTAAGATAAAAGTCGATTTTTCATATAATGTGATGAATCAATTAAAAGTTGGCACTTTCAGGATTATGAACATGACGCTTATATTGAGTTGCATTCTAAATTTAAAGAACTGCTCTCAAAATCAATGAGTGACACAACCATTACGGTGTCTCACCCCCCGTTTGTGCAGGAGTGGAAATTAATTATAAAAATACTAAAAATGGAACAAAAGATTAGAAAATAACGGTAGCACTTACAATTAAGTATTATACCTTTTTTTAAAGCCAATACTCTGTTTTATTAGCTAGTTTTTAAACCAAGTAAAATCTATGCAAAGTTTTTGAAAAAAAAAACTGGTTTTAAACTCAAAATTTGGGAAACAAACTTAAAAAAAAGGTTTAAAATGTAATTTCTCAAAACTGTTAAATTATATATAATTTGTTTTTCTGAAAATCGTTGCTCTAACTAATTCTTAATCAAAAACTAGATGATTCTAGGTCTTCTAGTTTTTGATGTTACAAAACTCGAATGTTTGCCAGCTTTTTTTATGATAGAAGTAGGTATGCATACTTTGAACATTATAACAATTGCATTATATCGGTATGTAAGACACAAACATATGTACATATGTACATATTAAGAAATTCAGAAACACCACAAAAAAATCTATGAAAAAGTTAAAAAAAATGTTTTCTTTTGTCCAGGTTCAAGACCCACCTTCAGAACCACCTCCGTTAGATCTGAATCAATCAGAAACACCACAAAAAAAAATCTATGAAAAAGTAAAAAAAAAAATTTTTTCCTTTGTCCAGGTTCCAGACCCACCTCCAGAACCTCCTCCATCAGACCTTCCTACACCAGAAACACCACAAAAAAATCTATGAAAAAGTTAAAAAAAATTTTTTTTCCTGTGTCCAGGTTCCTGACCCACCTCCAGAACCTCCTCCATCAGACCTTACTCCATCAGAAACAATACAAAAAAAATCTATGAAAAAGTTAAAAAAAAATTTTTGTTTCCTTTGTCCAGGTTCCAGATCCACCTCCAGAACCACCTCAGTTAGACCTGACTCAATCAGAAACACCACAAAAAAAATCTATGAAAAAGTTAAAAAAAATTTTTTTTTTCCTTTGTCCAGGTTCCAGATCCACCTCCAGAACCACCTCAGTTAGACCTGACTCAATCAGAAACACCACAAAAAAAATCTATGAAAAAGTTAAAAAAAAAATTTTTTTTCCTTTGTCCAGGTTCCAAATCCACCTCCAGAACCACCTCAGTTAGACCTGACTCAATCAGAAACACCACAAAAAAAATCTATGAAAAAGTTAAAAAAAAAATTTTTTTCCTTTGTCCAGGTTCCAGATCCACCTCCAGAACCACCTCCGTTAGACCTGACTCAATCAGAAACACCACAAAAAAAAATCTATGAAAAAGTTAAAAAAAAATTGTTTTCCTTTGTCCAGGTTCCAGACCCACCTCCAGAACCTCCTCCATCAGACCTTACTCCATCAGAAACAATACAAAAAAAATCTATGAAAAAGTTAAAAAAAAATTTTTTTTCCTTTGTCCAGGTTCCTGACCCACCTCCAGAACCTCCTCCATCAGACCTTCCTACACCAGAAACACTACAAAAAAATCTATGAAAAAGTTAAAAAAAAAAATTTTTTTCCTTTGTCCAGGTTCCAGATCCACCTCCAGAACCTCCTCCATCAGAACTTACTCCATCAGAAACACCACAAAAAAAATCTAAGAATTATTAAAAAAATCATATTTTATAAATCCAAATCCCACTTTTATTAACCAAAAAATCCCTCATACAAATAAATTTAACGAGCTTATCAAAAACACGCACCATAAACTTTCCCAGTATTTTATTGCAAGTATAATTTATTTTTGGGTCCAGTTTCACTTCCGGTATGAGTTGTCCCGGTATTAGTTGTACTGGGACCAACTGGGTCATGGTATGAAAGCTGCGGGATGAGGTGTCTTGGGTTGAGTGGTCCTGGTATGTGCTATACCCAACCCTTCTAAATATGAACTGCAAGGTATGAGATACGACGTGATGTGCTTGTCTTGTATTTAAAGTGAGGAAGTTGGTGTGAAATGTACAAGCATCATCTATAATTTAGTAAAGCTTAATATCTTACTTTATAGTTTAAACAAGCAAAGTGGGAAATAAGTTATAATAGCTGATAGGGCAATCTAAAGTAATGAAGTTAAGCTGACGAGGTAGACATGACACAAATTTGAGATCGTTGCATAGAAAGAAATAAGAGTTACTGTTGAGCTAAAAGGATTTGGTACTTTGTATATGTGTATCTTTGATGGGAGGCATTAATTAAACAAAGCCTCTGCTCTAATCTCTGATTTTGGGAACATTAGCTCCATTCGGTATTTATATGAAATTCTTGACCATTACATAACTTGCTTTCAGGTTTAAAGCCATTACATGGATAGACCTTAAAGATGTATAGTCATAAATCAATAATGTTATGATTTTGTTAAAATAATAATAAAAACATGAAGATTAAACTCAATTTAACTACTAAGAAGTTGCTTGAAGACAAAGGAAGTCAATAGGCCAGTCGGCAGAGGATTTTTTCTTGCAAAACTATAAGGATCAAATTTTTTGATTAGAATTGATAGAAGCGTCGTTTCTGAGTATAATACGAAAATTGCGAGTTTTTAAGTTTTGTGTGTCAGCCAAAACGCGCTTTAGCAAATATCTCGACAGCGTTTCATCGTACACAAAACATGACAATACCTTTGTCAAATGACATTTAATTATCTTTAAGTCTGTATTAATTTTTTTTTCGAATGACTATACTTTCAGAGCAAAAAATAAAATGAAAAATAAATTTGGTGGTGCAACAGCTCGTGGAGAACCAGGTCTTAGTGACTTACAACTCTCAACCATTCCTCTGTGCGTGCTCTTGGCAGGAATGAAGGGGACCTACAGTTTTTTGCCGAGTCCGAACAGTCAGATGAGAAGCACTTACTCATGACAATTATTATACTCTTGGAGGATTTGTCATTTCCTCGCAAGAGGCAGGTCCTCGGGTAAAACATGTTTGTTTTTAGGCGGCAGGGCCGGGAATCGAACCCACACTTTTGGCATGACAGTCCAACGCAATAACCATTATGTACAAATATAAAGTGTAAGTGTACGTAACGAAGGGCGCAAAAAAACAGGGAACAATTTTCGTTACATCTTGGAAGCGCTTTTTGGTGGTCAACGGGACGCGGTTGCGCTGCCGGGTAGGAATTGGAACGATATAGCTTGCACAGATACAAATTGTATGCTTTCAAACTTTGAAGCGGTGTACTTTAACTTTAACACGTTAACTTCGCTAATTATTTTTTTGCATGTTGAGAGTGTATTATGGTGGTCAAAGGTTCACGGTATCACTTCAGGTTCAGGTATCTACCATGGAGTTTGCACTGATGGAAACAGTACGTCCACAAAATTTTAAGCGCTATAAAGTACTTTTAGCAAAATGTTCACCAGCTTTCTGGTTTCATCATCATCATCATCGTGTCCTGTAACCCCGGCTGGGGCATAGGGCGTCAACAAAACGTCTCCATCCTTCACGGTCTGCTGCAAGGTACTTTAGCTGTGGCCACGTCTTTCTCTGGGATTCTGCTTCTGCTAAGACAGTTGATTTCCATGTTGTTCTTGGTCTTCCAACCCGCCGTGCACCCTGAGGATTCCATTCAAAGGACTGCTTTGCAATTTCATCGTTTGGTTTCCTCAGTGTGTGACCAATCCAACGCCATTTACGCTTTCTTATGTCGACGTCCAGCCGCTCTTGACTTGTCCTGCGCCACAATTCCTCATTTGATATTATTTGTGGCCAGCGAATCTTTAGGATGTGGCGAAGACAGCGATTCACAAAAGCCTGCAATTTCTTCGAAATGATAGACGTGACTTTCCAGGTTTCACAAGCATATAACAGCACGGATTTGACATTGGATTCGAAGAATCTCAACTTAGTGCGTAAGGAGATTTGACTTGATTTCCAGATTGGGGACAGAGTACCGAAGGCAGCACGAGCTTTATTTATTCTACTTTTAACGTCCAGATCCGTACCACCGTTTGCAGAGACAATACTGCCAAGGTAGTTGAACTGTTCGACTACTTCAACTGGCGTCTCCTGTAGAATAATACGCTGCTGTGTGGAGCGGCCTGTGAGCATTATTTTTGTCTTTTTGCTGTTTATTCTTAGACCACTCGACTCTCCCTTCACTTGCAGTGTTTGGCACATCCCGTTCAGCCCACTGATGTTATTTGCCAGTAGACATATGTCATCGGCATAGTCTAAATGACTGAGCCTTTCGAACGGTCTCCATTGAATGCCCTGTCGCTCAGCTGTACCTACACTGGCCGTCAATACGTCGTCCATCGCCAGCAGGAAGAGAATTGGCGATAAAACATCCCCTTGTCTCACACCCTCTTGCACTACGAAGGAGTCGGATAGCTGCCCATTGTGCAAAACAAAACACCTTGCGTTGTTGTAGGACTCTTTTATAATGGTAACAATTTTTGGTGGAATTCCTTTACCAAGCAACGATCTCCATATACATTCTCGGTTAACTCGATCAAAGGCTTTCTCAAAATCCACGAACATGAGGTAAAGCGGTGATTGAAATTCCATCGACTGCTCGAGGACGATACGCAGGGTGTTGATATGGTCGACGCCCGATCGACCACTGCGGAAGCCAGCTTGATGCCTCTTGAGTGTAGACTCGATTCTATCCTTTATTCGCTCGAGAATGATGGTTGCCATTAGTTTAGGGAAAACGGACAAAACGGTGATACCACGCCAATTGTTGCAATTCTTTAAGTCACCTTTCTTTGGCAACTTAACAATCACACCATCCTTCCAATCCCTGGGATAGCTTTCGTTTTCCCAAATGCTTTGTATCAACGGATGTAAAATACTAGCCGCTGTTACGGGATCGGCTTTCAGGAACTCAGCTGGTATTCCGTCCAGTCCAGCCGCCTTGTTGTTTTTGAGGAGATTTATTGATGTCTGGATTTCCGATTCTGACGGGGGTTCGATGTCAATACCCCTATAGGACCTGCGCATCTCGTTTAGTTGGGGTACTTCAGCACTCTGCTCAACTGAATCCTCATTTAGCAGGACAGGAAAATGGTCCTTCCATCTACGAAGCTGATCCTCAATTGATACCAAAAGTGTGCCATCCACATCCATTACAGGATGATTGGTGTTGTTTTTTTTCGCGATAACATCTTTGGCTATTTGGTACAATTCCCGGATATCTCCTCTTCTGGCAGCTATTTCCGCATTATCTGCGAGTCCATCTACCTTCACCCTCTTGTCACGTCTCACACAGCGATAGACCATCTTATGTGCAATGCGGTACTCTCTTCGCAAGTCAGCCTTTCGTTGAACATCTGCTTCGGCATTTATTTGGATTTTCAACGATTTGCGAAGTTCGATCTTATCCCAGGTGTCTTGGGATATCCAAGAGTCTCTACGTCTCGTTCGTTTGGGTACAGTTTCGGATCCAGCCTCCATAAAAACACTTTTAATTTCACCCCACATCTCATCAATTGTTGAATTCTGGATTCCGTTTAATGACGAGGCTCTGTCGTTAAGGGTGGTGACATAGTTTCGACATATGTTGGGGTCATTTAAAGCATTCGTAATGAATTTTGAGCTCCTTGCTGCATCCTGCGCTGGTTTTTGTACGGCAGCGGTTCGTAGTTTGAGACTCATCAGAACCAAATGGTGGTCGCTTCCCACATCGGCATTTCTTATACTGCGACATCACACATAGACTTCCTCCATCGCTGCTGAATCATGATATGATCAATTTGGTTTTCGGTTTGACCATCCGGATGCACCCAGGTAATTTAGTTGCACGTCTTATGCTTAAATACAGTCCCACCTATCACAAGACGATTCGCGTTACAAAAGTCGACAAGCAAGTCACCATTTTCATTCCGTGGCCCCAAGCCATTTCTTCCCATCACGCGTTCCAGTCCATAATTGTCTGAACCGACTTGGGCATTGAGGTCTCCCATAACGACTATGATGTCGGCTCTCGGAACACTACTGTAAGCCGAGTTAAGATGAGTGTAGAACGCGGTTTTGTCTTCCTCGGTCGCTTCATTTGTGGGGGCGTAGCACTGAATAATTGTGACGTTACGAATTTTTGAACGAAACCTTGCTGTCATTAATCTCGCAGAAATGGGCGCCCAGGAGATCAAACTACGCCTCGCTTCTTCGTTCAACATAATTCCGACACCATGCAGTCTTTGGCCACCCTCTCTTTCATCTTCCCCGGAATACAGCATTCTCGTCTGTCCAGTGTCTGATTTGTATTCAGCTCTTCCTCTCCACTTAGTTTCGCTTATGCCCAGGATACTGATCTTTAGGCGAAGCATTTCACGCTCAACCTGCTCGTATCTACCATCGCTGTACAAGGATCGAACGTTCCATGCTCCAATTTTCGTACGTATGCGGTAGCCAAAAGTAACATTTGCGCTTCTTGAAAGACTTCTTCTATTTGTCAACGATTCATTTATTATTATGGCGTCTTGATTGACGCTCGTACATGAAAGATGCCGCACCCCCAAATCCGATGTGCGGTTTACTGCAACCGAAGCTACAGAAGGATTTTCTATAAAAAGATTACCTCTTGGGGACTCATTTCCATTTGTTGTCATAATTCATGTATTTGCATATATCCTTCCACCATGGTGTTTTCCGAGATATGATTAATAACATACATAAGCTCAGATTTGACAGGCACACCCGCCTTTTGTATGGTCAAACACATAACTGCTCGAGGCCGCCCACTATGGGAAAACAGACGCCTTTTGTAGCCACCCAATATGGGTTACAGACGCTACCTGCTGCTGCCGTTCGCCTTTTACCATAAAAAAGCTCCTCCGCCACCAGACTATCATGCCGTTGACCACTACCTGCAGTTCATCCGTCTTAAGGGGCTTTTAACCATCCCAAGGACAAGTTTGTGCCCTGACCAGCAACGCTGGGTTGTCTGCTTATCCCGGCATCCATTCGGTCCCCCTGCACGTTAGCGTTACCCGCCCTCTACCACGCGGAGGTGTGCATAGGGATTTTCTTATCATTGAGCCTAGGGCCACATGGCGTCCTAGCACTCTCAAGTACTTTTAGAGGGCAAAAATGCCGACTTTAGAGAACAATAAGTTTTTAACCATACTTGGTAGAATAAAAATGTGTGGTAAAAATTATTGAAAATAATATGTTTTACAAGTTTGTAGAACATTGTTTTTCTATAGCAGCGTCAAGATATAAGGCAAACACTAAAAAGAAGCACGCTTTAAGGCTCTTTAACTCTAAAAATATAGTCATTAAAAAAATTTGTATACAGAAATAAAGAAAATTAAATTTCTTTTGAAAAAGGAACTAACATATTTTTTGTACCATGAACCGTTGTCGAGATATTGGCTAGAACGCGTTTTTCAAAATGGCAGCTGACGCACAACACTTAAATACTCGCAATTTTTTACTGTACTCAGAAACGACCCCCTTGATCCTTATAATTTTGCAAGAAAAAAACCTCTGCCTACTGGTCTACCTAGAGAAATAGATTTTTGGAAGAGAATCGCCAGAGGCTGGGCATAATTAACTGTACATTTCATACATAAATAAATTTGTTTGGTATAAGGTCTCAATTTTATTTTTTATTTTACACTTTAAAGTAGTAAATTGTCTTTGATCATTCAATCTTGTTGTTAGCTTTGAGTTGAATGCTGAAAACCAGACGGTTGTAGGGTTTCTAGTTTTTGAGAAAATTTAAAATTATGAAAACTACTTTTTTTTCGAAAACACTTAGTAACAATTACTCCACAAAAATGTTTTAAAAAAAAAGTAGTTTTCATTATTTTCAATTTTCTCAAAAACTAGAAACCCTACAACAGTCTGGTTTTCAGCATTTAACTCAAAGCTAACAGCAAGATTGAATGATAAAATACAATTTACCTACTACTTTATAGTGTAAAAATAAAAAAATGAAAAACCATTTGAAAATATTTTTCAATTTTTTTTATTAATTTTGAGTTTTCAAACGAATTTTTCAAAAATTGTTAACTTGATTTGGCTATATAATAAAAGAATCTGTTTGAAGCTTTTAAAAAAGATGTAGCACAATATTTTAAGTATTTCCGTTGTTTTTAAATTGCTATTTTTCTATTTTCAGTCAATGTTTAGGGAATTTGTCCCCCCTTATAGAAAGGAGGGGGAAATACACCTCCCCTTCTAAAGAATTTATTTCTTAGGATATGTCCAAAAATGCTTTCATAAAGTATTGGCCTGTAACTTGGAAATATTCTGTGTACTTCTTACCTTTGAAAGAACAGCATTTCTCATATAAAAATAAACACTGTATCAAAAAAAATAAATAAGGACATTTTAAACACAACCAGTTTTTGTACACTTCAACTTACAATACGTACTTTTCCAGTTATTTCTGGGTTAATTGATCAAAAACCATTGATGTTGTAAGACGATAACAATGTTTTTCAATTTTTTGAATTTTCTACTCCCCGTATCTTTCTTAACCTTGCTCCTGGCGAAAACATAAATAACACCTTTTTTGTAAGAAATTTATTATTCTTCCATTTTGTAGTGTATACTTTTCCGCTCAAACGCTTAGTTTTCAAAATATTCCCGAAAAATTACAAAAGGGGACCTTTAACCCCCCCTTTTGGCTATAGCTCGCGGCTCTGGGCTGGGCACTTTTAGAATGTTATACCTGGGAGTCACACATACCACATTAAAAAAATAACCCAGAGAGCATGATTTATTGCATTTATTTTATAATTTTGAGTCTTCGTTGACTGGACTAATATTCATCAAGTCTGAAACAGAAATAATAAAAATGATACCTGCAATAATTAAGATAAAAATTGTTTTTTAAATACAAACCGTTCCATTTGAAACCACCAGCTGATATGGTGTTACTCGTGCTATTAAGGTTTCTTCAGTAGATAATGGTAACGACGTTGTCGCTTCTGTTTGTGGTTCTTGGTTGTGGTGGAGTTGATTCAGGTAATTGAATTATATTTTTATCTTGTGATATTGCTTTCACCTCTTAATTTGCTGACGTTTTTTGTGATTGACATTTTTTGTGATGCATCAATTTAAGCATTTACAAAAAATAAGAAATCTTCAGGGTCAAACTCATCACAACGATTTTCTGAATCTTCGATGCTGTCATTAAAGTTTTTTGAAAATTTATCATCAACTTCAATTGAATGCATCAAAACCGCAGTTTATTTTATCACTCAATAGAAAAGATTGAATTTTGTCTGCTTATAGGTTATTCCTCCCTCCAAAAGTACTTGAGAGTGCTAGGACGCCATATGGCCCTAGGCTCAATGATAGGAAAATCCCTATGCACACCTCCGCGTGGTGGAGGGTGGGTAACGCTAACGTGCAGGGGGACCGAATGGATGCCGGGATAAGCAGACAACCCAGCTTTGCTGGTCAGGGCACAAACTTGTCCTTGGGATGGTTAAAAGCCCCCTTAAGACGGATGAACTGCAGGTGGCGGTCAACGGCATGATAGTCTGGTGGCGGAGGAGCGTTTTTGTTAAAAGGCCAACGGCAGCAGCAGGTAGCGTCTGTAACCCATATTGGGTGGCTACAAAAGGCGTCTGTTTTCCCATAGTGGGCGGCCTCGAGCAGTTATGTGTTTGACCACACAAAAGGCGGGTGTGCCTGTCAAATCTGAGCTTATGTATGTTATTAATCGTATCTCGGAAAACACCATGGTGGAAGGATATATGCTATTACATGAAATATGACAACAATTGGAAATGAGTCCCCAAGAGGTAACCATTTTATGGAGAATCCTTCTGCAGCTTCGGCTGCTGTAAACCGCACATCGGATTCGGGGGTGCGGCATCTTTCGTGTACCAGCGTCAATCAAGACGCCATAACAATAAATGAATCGTTAACAAATAGAAGAAGTCTTTTAAGAAGAGCAAATGATACTTTTGGCTACCGCATACGTACGAAAATCGGAGCATGGAACGTTCGATCCTTGTACGGCGAAGGTAGATACGAGCAGGTTGAGCGTGAAATGCTTCACCTTAAGATCAGTATCCTGGGCATCAGTGAAACTAGGTGGAGAGGAAGAGCCGAATACAGAGCTGACTCTGGGCAAACGAGAATGCTGTATTCCGGGGAGGATGAAAGAGAGGGTGGCCAAAGGCTGCATGGTGTCGGAATTATGTTGAACGAAGAAGCAAGGCGTAGTCTTATATCCTGGGCGCCCATTTCTGCAAGAATAATGACAGCAAGGTTCCGTTCAAAAATTCGCAACGTCACAATAATTCAGTGCTACGCCCCCACAAATGAAGCGACCGAGGAAGACAAAACCGCTTTCTACACTCATCTTAACTCAGTTTACAGTGGTGTTCCAAGAGCCGACATCATAATTGTCATGGGAGATCTCAATGCCCAAGTCGGATCAGACAACTACGGTCTGGAACGCGTCATGGGGAAAAATGGCTTGGGGTCACGAAATGAAAATGGCGATTTGCTGGTCGATTTTTGTAACGCTAATCGTCTTGTACTGGGTGGAACTGTGTTTAAACATAAGACTTGCAACAAAATCACCTTACTTACTTACTTACTTAAGGTGGCGCTACAGTCCGACGTGGACCAGGGCCTCAACCAACAAGCTTCTTCCAGCCGGCTCGGTTTCTAGCTAGCTGTCTCCAGTTTCGCACGCCAAGTTGGTTGAGGTCCTCTTCCACTTGCGTGCGCCACCTTTTACGCTGTCCACCTCTACTGCGTTGTCCCACGGGGTTGGATTCAAAGACTTTCCGGGCCGGAGCATTGGTGTCCATTCGCTCTAGATGACCCAGCCATCTCAGTCGTTGGCTTTTCACTTTTGTGGCTAGGTCGGTGTCGCTGTACAGCCCATACAGTTCGTTGTTGTATCTTCTTCTCCATTCCCCATCTATGCAGACGGGACCAAAAATCACCCGGAGAATTTTCCTCTCAAAACAGCCTAACGCGTTCTCATCCACTGTTAGCAGTGTCCATGCCTCTGCACCATACATCAGGACCGGGATGATAAGCGTCTTATACAGGGACAGTTTAGTTGCTCGAGAGAGGGCTTTGCTTCTCAATTGCCTTCTTAGCCCAAAGAAACAGCGATTGGCAAGAGTAATTCTTTGTTTGATCTCAGCGCTGGTGTCGTTCGCTGAGTTTATAGCGGATCCTAGGTAGACAAAGTCTCTGACTACCTCAAAATTATAGCTGTCTATAGTGACGTTCTGTCCGAGACGTCGGTGTTGGGTGTCCTTTCTTGTGGACAGCATATATTTTGTTTTGCTTTCATTCACCGTTAAACCCATCTTCTTGGCTTCCTTCTCAATGCTCACAAAAGCACCACTGACATCACGCTTTGTTCGTCCGATTATGTCAATGTCGTCAGCGTAAGCGAGTAATTGGACGGACTTTTGAAAGATTGTGCCTCTGGTGTTGACGTGAGAGTTTTGCACTATTCTTTCAAGAACGATGTTGAAGAAGTCGCATGACAGCGCGTCGCCTTGCCTTAAACCTTTTTTGACATCAAAGGTGTCGGTGAGGTCTTTGCCGACCTTGATGGAGCAGCGTGCATTCTCCATCGTCATCCTGCACAAACGGACGAGTTTGGCAGGGATGCCAAAACTAGACATTGCTCTATATAGCTCGTCTCTATAGATGCTGTCATACGCGGCCTTGAAATCGATAAAAAGGTGGTGGGTATCGATTTGGAACTCCTGGGTTTTCTCCAAGATCTGCCGTAGTGCGAATATTTGGTCGATGGTGGACTTCCCTGGCCTAAAGCCACACTGATATGGACCTATCAGGTTGTTGACGAATGGCTTCAGGCGTTCACAAAGTACGGCAGAGAAGATCTTGTAGGCGATATTAAGAAGACTGATACCTCTGTAGTTGGTGCAGTCCAGAGGATCGCCTTTCTTGAGGATCGGGCAAACAATACTGAGGTTCCATTCATCGGGCATGCTTTCTTCCGACCATATTTTACAGATGAGCTGGTGCATACTCCTAACCAATTCATCGCCAGCCGCTTTGAATAGCTCAGCCGCAAGGCCATCAGCTCCAGCAACTTTATTGGACTTAAGTTTAGATATGGCTATCCTCACTTCGTCAAGATCGGGTGGACGGAATTGTTGGCCTACGTCGTCCAGGTTGAATGGTGCAATTTGCATGGTAGCGGAATTCGGTTCGTCATCGCCGTTATACAATTTGCAGAAATGATTTTTCCATATCCTCAGCACCGACTGCGTTTCCACCACGATGTTCCCCTGATCGTCCTTGCAGGCTTCGGTTCGGGGTTTGTAACCTTGGGAGGTTCTTTTTACTTTTTGGTAAAACTTCCGAACTTCATTCCTGCAGTGGCATCCCTCTAATTCCTCGATCGCGCGCTTCTCATGCTCTTTCTTTTTCTTTCTGAGAAGCTTGTGTTCCTCTTTCCTCGCTGTGGTGGTCGTGCGAAGCCCAGCACGTCAGAGGCGGCATCTCTGATGGCTTCCTGGCAGTTTTTCCACTGGTTCTCGATGTTTGCAGTTGGCGGCAAAGGACTAGTTAAGAGGGCGCGAGAGACTCGATCGGAAAAGGACCTGGCGATTTCTTGCGACTGTAGCCGTCCGACGTTGAACTTCCTGACAGTATTTCCCTGTTTTGGCTTTGGTCTGGATATCCGTAGCATTACCTTTGCTACAACGAGGTAGTGGTCCGAGTCAACGTTGGCTCCTCGGAACGTTCGGACATCCTTGATACTGGAGGAGTGCCTTGCGTCGATCGCAATGTGGTCAATTTGGTTGGCGGTTGATTGACCAGGAATTCGCCATGTCCCCTTATGAATATCGAGATGCGGGAACTGCGTACTAGCTACCACAACGTTTCGCCCCGCAGCAAAGTCGATTAGCCTGAGTCCGTTATCGGAGGTGGTGTCGTGCAGGCTGTATCTTCCGATTGTGCCACCAAAGACGTCTTCTCTTCCTAGTTTGGCATTAAAATCACCCAAGACAATTTTAATGTCATAGCTAGGGCATTACTCATATGTCTTGTCCAGGAGCTCGTAGAACTCGTCCTTGGTGTCGTCATCTTTCTCCTCTGTGGGGGCATGCGCGCATATCAGGCTGATGTTGGCGAATTTAGCCTTGATGCGAATTGTCGTGAGGCGCTCGTTCACATAATTGAAACTCAAGACCTCTTGCCTCAGTCTGCCTCTAAGAACAAATCCACATCCAAAAAGACGCTGCCCTTGTGGTCGGTAACAGTCACCGTAGTATACATCGCAGTCTTTCAGTTTTCTTTTGCCCGGCCCATCCCATCGCACTTCTTGGATGGCGGTGATGTCTGCTTTGTAGCAGTCTAGGGCCTCCGCTAAATGTTCGGCTGCACGTGGTCTATAGAGAGACAGAACATTCCACGTGCAGATCCGAAGTTCGTTGTCCTTATTTCGTTTGCTAGGTTCGTCAACAGTAAATCCGTCCGTATCCGAGGCTTGTTGATGCTTCGCAACTAAAATAGCTTTACGTGGCCGGGAAGTCACCCCGACGGCACGACCCCCAACCTGGAGGACCAGACCCTATATATATAACTCCAAGGGCGGGGAGCCGGATTAACCGCTCCTTATAGGCCTGAGCTCCGAATATGTCGTAGTAGCCCGTATAAGGTGTTCACTAAGTAGTTCAGCCTAACTGGAACTGTAGACGCCACCGTTGATTCCATCTTGAGAATTCTTCCGCTGCCGCCTGGATGAAGGAGAAGTGCCTTAGTGGGAACACTCCTCCCCCCCCCCTCTCTCGTTTGCTGCCCCCTAAAACCGTCCACAGGGATTGGAACCCCATCTTCAGTTAAAGGTACTAGGCACCCGATGTTCACCGCGGGGAGGTGAGAGTAGGAGTTGATAGACAGAGGTTCGCTTTGAAACAAAGCTTGTGGACGCTTGTGTCCTCTTGAATGCACATGTCTACCCTTTGAACATCAACAAAATCACCTGGGTACATCCGGATGGTCAAACTGAAAACCAAATTGACCACATCATGATTCAGCAGCGATGGAGGAAGTCAATGTGCGATGTTCGGAGCATAAGAAATGCCGACATTGGAAGCGACCATCATTTGGTTCTCATGAGTCTCAAGCTACGAACGGCAGCTGTACAACGTCAATCACAGGGTGCAGCAAGGAATTCGAAGTTCAATACAAATGCTTTAAGTGATCCCAACATATGTCGTAACTATGTCACCAACCTTAACGACAGAGCTTCGTCATTAAACGGAATACAACATTCAACAATTGATGAGATGTGGGGTGATATAAAAAGTGTTTTTATGGATGCTGGATCCGAAACTGTACCCAAGCAGTCGAGAGTTAGAGACTCTTGGATATCCCAAGACACCTGGGATAAAATCGAGCTTCGCAAATCGTTGAAGATGCAAATAAATGCCGAAGCAGATGCTCAACGAAAGGCTGAATTGCGAAGAGAGTATCGCTTAGCACATAAGATGGTCTATCGCTGTGTGAGACGAGACAAGAGGGTGAGGTAAGACGGTCTCGCAGAAAATGCGGAAAACGCTGCAAGAAGAGGAGACATGAGGGAATTGTACCAAATATCCAAGGAAGTTGTCGGGAAGAAAACCAACACCAATCATCCTGTAATGGATGTGGATGGTACACTTTTGGTATCAATCGAGGATCAGCTGCGCAGGTGGAAGGAGCACTTTTGTGCCTTGCTTAATGAGGATTCTGTCGAGCAGAGTGCTGAAGTGCCCCAGCTTAACGAGATGCGTAGATCATATAGGGGTATTGACATCGAGCCCCCTACAGTACTGGAAATTCAATCTTCGATAAATCTTCTCAAAAACAACAAAGCAGCTGGACTTGATGGTATACCAGCCGAGTTCCTGAAAGCTGACCCTGTCAGAACGGCTAGTATTTTACACCCGTTGATACAAGCTGTGTGGGAAAATGAAATCTATCCCAGCGACTGGAAGGATGGTGTAATTGTTTAGTTGCCAAAGAAAGGTGATCTTAAGAATTGCAACAATTGGCGAGGTATTACAGTTTTGTCCGTTTTTCCAAAATTAATGGCAACCATCATTCTGGAGCGGATAAAGGTTAGAATCGAGTCTACACTCAAGAGGCATCAAGCTGGTTTCCGCAGTGGGCGGTCTTGTGTCGACCATATCAACACTCTGCGTATCGTTCTTGAGCAGTCTGCGGAGTTTCAATCACCGCTTTACCTCATGTTTGTGGATTTTGAGAAGGCCTTTGACCGAGTCATCCGTGAATGTATATGGAGATCACTTCTTGGTAGAGGAATTCCCCCAAAAATTGTTGCCATTATAAGAGAGTCCTATAAAAACGCAAGATGCTTTGTTTTACACAATGGGCAGCTATCCGACTCTTTCGAAGTGCGGCAGGGTGTGAGACAGGGAGATGTTCTATCGCCAATTCTCTTTCTACTGGCGATTGACGATGTCTTGACGGCCAGCGTTGGAACATCAGAGAGGCAGGGCATTCAATGGAGACCGTTTGAAAGGCTTAGCCACTTAGACTATGCCGATGATATATGTCTCTTGGCAAATAACATCAGCGGGCTGAACGGGATGTGTCAAGCTCTGAAGGTAAAAGGAGAGGCGAGTGGTCTGAAAATAAATAGCAAAAAGACAAAAATAATGCTCACAGGCCGCTCCACACATCAGCGTATTTTAATACAGGAGACGCCAGTTGAAGAGGTGGAACAATTTAACTACCTTGGAAGTATTGTTTCAGCAAATGGTGGTACTGATCTGGACGTTCAAAGTAGAATAAATAAAGCTCGCGCAGCCTTCGGTTCTCTCTCCCAAATTTGGAACTCATGTCAAATCTCCTTGCGCACAAAGTTGAGATTCTTCAAATCCAATGTCAAATCCGTGCTGTTATATGCTTGCCAAACCTGGAAAGTCACGACTACCATCTCAAAGAAATTGCAGGCTTTTGTGAACCGTTGTCTACGCCATATTCTAAAAATTCGCTGGCCACAAATTATATCAAACGAGGAATTGTGGCGCAGGACAAGCCAGGAGCGGCTGGACGTTGAAATAAGAAAGCGTAAATGGCAATGGATTGGTCACACACTGAGGACACCAAACGATGAAATTGCAAAGCAGTCATTTGAATGGAATCCTCAGGGTGCACGGCGGGTTGGAAGACCAAGAACAACATGGAAATCAACAGTTCTAGTAGAAGCAGACTCCCAGAGAAAGACGTGGCCACAGTTAAAATATCTATCTGCAGACCGCGAAGGATGGAAACGATTTGTTGGCGCCCTATGCCCCAACCGGGGTTACAGGACTTGATGATGATGATGATGATAGGTTATTCCATAAAAAACGACCCATTACAAAAAATCACAAAATTTGACTTTGAATTGAAATAAGTACCGTTAGACGATTTTAAAAGAATGTACGTTTTATTTTAAAAGTGAAACTGTCATATTTTTTTTATCGGTGCTTATTGCGCAGTTCGAACCACTTGGCAGAATAGATCTACAAAAGTCACTTTTTGTTATAAGAAGCTCAAAACCATATTATCAATAATTAACTGTTTCTCAATTTGAGAATCGGTGGTTATTTGGCCTTATCAGAATTCTAAGCACGTTTTTGTGTTGTTTAATTATTCAATAGTAAATACAAGTAGAGTTTTTGGGCAGTTGATTCATAAAGTGGTTTTTGTCGCGCCCGTAACAAAAAAATTATATGAAGGGTCCAGGGGAAAAACGGCTCAAGTCCACTTTTTGAAAAAATTAAACTAATGATGACATCTTATAGATTTGTATGGGTACTATCTGATGTAGTATAGCTCTCTTCACATAGGATTTTGAAAACTCGCAAAATAGTACACTTTTTAAAAAAACTTTTTTCCAAAAGTATCTTTTTTGCTCCAAAAATTAAACAAAGCGATATTAAAAAAAGAAAAACTTGTGAATAGACCTAGCGACACGTCAAGTAAATAATTAAAACAAAACAAAAATGGATATTCTAACAACATCCGGTCGAGGTACTGTCTAACAAATTGAATTGCAAAAACGGTCCAATGTCACGCTTGTGAAAATTATTTTATTTTTAAACTCTATTTTGAAAATCTAGAGGTGTCTGAATAAAAAGCAAAAACCCGTTTCCAATTATCATGTCCGGTTCTTTCAGAAGAAAATTTCAAATCAAAAAATTCAAAATTTTGGTTAAAACATCGAAGGTCCTTTCGACTCATGGCAGCTTATCATGCAAAAAATTCAAGATGTTTGAATCAATATATGTTTGCTTACTTGAGTACTTCGTGCTCAAAAAAAAAAGTTGTTAGTTTTATTTATTTTTCTTTAAATTATCCATTATTTTAGTAATATATTTACAACTACGTTTTTCTCGGAATCGATTAAAGTGGACTTAAGCCGTTTTTCCCCTGGACCCTTCATATGTCTAATTACTAGAAGAAAAAAACTTGTATGAATGTGATAATTTCGGGGAAAAGGGAGAATACTATGATCTATTGTCAGACAAGAATTTGAAATTAATACTGAGCCCGTATCAAAAATTTTAAGTCTACCCGTAACAGGTTGGCATTTCAAAATCAAAATCTATTCACTTTTCAGTGAGAAAGACTTCATTTTTCAAGAGAAAGTGTTTTTCACATCATGTAAGAAATAATTATACATTTATGACAACAATTTCCCGTCAAAATATCGTTTAGTATATTGTTTTCATGAATAAAAATCATACTCGGTCACACCCGTAACGATGACCTGTCACACCCGTAACGTTTTCAAATAAAGATTTGGTAATGTTTTTCGTAGTTTTGCTTGTCATTTTTTAACTGAAACTGAAGATCAATTATCTGGGTTAATATCTGCAAAAGAATGATACATTCTTTCATGCATTATTTTACACCACATGTAAATAAGATATCTTAATCGCAATTAACCAGTTTTTTAAGGTCACACCTTAAGCATTACTACTAAATTGGACCCTATAACTGAACTATTAGTTTTTCATACTTTAGTATACTAGTTTTTTTTAAAGGGATTCAGGTATCCCGTAGATAAGTAAAGTTTTTATTTTATTTATTTATTTATGTGAATACTTAATAAAACATGGAGTCTCACTTTCACACCCGTAACGATGGAAACACCCTTATAGCAGTCTTGACTTCTTCCGCTTCGTCAGTCGTAACATTAAACACAAAAAAAAAACATAAAACACCTTTGCGAATAATGAAGATGATTTATTTCAGACAAACAAATAAACCAAAGACCAAATCGTGACAAAAAAAACAGAGGACTAAAATGTCATTGGGAAAAATTTGGGAATTCAATTTCAAAATCCGCTAAGACCATCAACAGACGACAGTTTTCACATAACATTTGAATAGAACAAACTTTTTCAACTAACCAAAACGATTTCCCAGTTGATTGAGCTGTTAGAAAGTTAATTTTTTAACTAAATTTTCACCAGAATGACTTACCTATACATAAGTTTCAAGTCTGATTTCAAAAAAATCTTGACTGAAATGGATTCATTTGTTAAATTATTCAAATTAAGTTCGAACCTGCACTTTTTACTAAGTAAATTCAATCTACAACCTCCTTGGGGAATCTAGCCACTTCTTTTATTTAAATGTTCACAAATCTATTCACTTTGTGAGATAGTGGTAACTCTTCCAGCAACTGTGAATACTTTAATAGTTTCTAGACAACTTTTTCGTTTTTCCTTGGGTCGGAGAAAATGGATTTCGTTGTATGTGATAAAATTAAGTAAAAGATATATACATAGTTATTAGTGCTTCCTTTTTTCTACTATCTTTCAGCTTCAGCCTGGTGACCAAATACTCGCTGTCAATGGCGAAGATGTTAAAGAGGCTCCAAGGGATCATGTTATACAATTAGTACGTGTTTGTGAGTCTCAAGTCACGCTACAAGTATGCCAACCAGCAAACCATCATGTTCCTGGTCGAAAATCTACTTTACTATCGGCGGGAAAACGAGCGAAGTTACGCTCTCGTCCTAGTCGTGTGCGTTTTGCTGAAAGTGTGTGCGTTAATGGAGCTCCTTTATTTCCGGTAAGTTGAACGCCGAAAATTAAAATAAGATAATAATTATTATAATTTATAAAACATATCTACGATGATCACTGATTCGCTGACTGACTCTGTAACGCTGGAAATTTGAATATTAGAAAGTTGCGGAAACGCTTCCAAATGCCAAACCCGTGTTTGCAAAATAACGGTCGATTTCTTAAAAGATAGATGTTGAGTAGACGCACCTTCGGGTAAAATCTCATTATTGACACTTTTCGGCAAAATACTTTTTTTATGTCAAAAGGTGGGTACTCCACTTTTTTTGGTTGTTTTAATATTTTGAATATGAAAAAAGTTTCGGAAAATATGAGCACTGCCAATTTTCGGGAACATACTTTTTTGATGTAAAATGGTGAGACATCCATATGTCAAACGCATCTTGGGAATATAAGTCGATAGGTGTTGAGATGCATCCAAGGGTAAAATGGCAGTGTTGCTATTTTTCGGGAGTATACTTTCTTATGTCAAAGGCTGGGAAAATAACAGTTGATACCTAAAAAGATAGGTGTTGTGTATACTAGAGTTCCAAAATCATAATCTCCAAATCAAAATCTCCAAATATCAAATCCACACTTTTGAACTTATTTATAGAGAAAATATTGAACATTGAAGACAGTTGGTCAGATGTAGGATTTTGGTGCGATTATTGAACAATAAGAACCAGTTATGTACACCGAAAAAGGCCTTCAATTTGGTCGCTTAGTTCACTCTTTAAATTAGGTTGTTAGTGACTCGGAGTTATTTACATTTCTACTGAATGAAAAACATGTTTCTGGAGTTAACTCAGGTCTTACCGCGAAACTAGGATAATCTTGCATTAAAAAAAACTGGCCCTTAGAAGGGTACGATAGTCATCCAATTGATGAGCCCAACTGTCGTGCTTGGGCAAAACGAAATTTTGTAGTTGAGCTCATTTGAACTTTTGATTCATATGACAATATATATTCCGATCGCTTTATTAAATACCAGTTAGGGAGTATTAATAGACATTGTTTAATCTATTGCTAGGTTAAAGCTCCAGTTTATCTTAATGAAACTTTTATCTTTTTCTAAAACTAAAACAAATCTCAATTTCCATTTTTTGATAAACCCAAAAAATGTGCCTTAGACTGCACACACAAACAAACACTTAAAAAGAACAAAATTGCATCCAATTGCTTTTCTAATCAATTCTTGAAGATTTGTTTAACCATATTATATACAATAAAATGCACGACTGGATCGCACGTACTTGCTCTTATGTTAAAGTTGCTTGGAACTTAAGAACTTTTAAAATATGCAAGTCATTTTAGAAAAAATATATAAATAATATAAAAAAATATAGAAAAACACATAAAAAGCATTTAAATCGTTCTTAAAACTATAAACAACTAGTATAATAGCTTAGCGCTCAAAATTAAATATGCCATTTTATTACTTGAAAAAAATAGGAATATGTAAATGCAAACAAAAATTAAAATTCGTTGGAGCCGTTTCCATAAAAACAAATTTTTTATATTATATAAATAGTTGGTTATATTTTTAAAACAAAATTTTGGGATGCCAATTTTGAATATTTATTAATATACATTAAAAAAACTATTTTCAAAACAATTCACCTGTTTTTAAAATATTGAATTTTGAAAAAAAATTTAAATATTAAAAAAAAAAACCAAAATCTACTTTTTTTGAACAAATGTATGTAATTTTTGTAAAAAAAAATTATTGAAATAGGTTGAGCCGTTAAAGAGAAAATAGAAAATCAAAAAAACCGTTATATGGCAGGTACCGTTAATAAATGTTTTTAGAAATTTGTTTGTATACCAAAAAGTACACCATAAAACACTGATTTTTTTATCAAAATCGTTGGAGCCTTTTTCGAGATAAATAAGCTTTTTTTTTACGGTTGCTGGCAAGTACCGTTATTTTTGGAGCCAAAAAAAAATTCAATTGCCCCTCTGGAGAGTTACAAAAAACCCTTAAATTCAAAATTTGAAGAAAATCGCTTCAGTGATTTAGGCTGTAGGTTGAGGTACAGACAGACAGACTGACAGAATTGTGCCACCCACTTTTTTTTGTATTATCTATCATCGTAATGTCATGTTTTATTTTTATCTCAAATTTTTTTTTTGCACGAATCCAAAACTTGCCATTTAGTACCTATGTACATTAGGGTGGTCCTTAAATTGGACATTGTCTTGGATAGCCCTCATTCGATTCAAAACATTGAAAAACAATTTCCCTAATTTTTTCAGATTTTTATTTCACCCCCCTGGTCTCCCTTTTTTCACTTCAAGGTACACATAATAGAGTTAGGGTGATTCTTATAACACGCAAAAAAAAGTCAGAACTTATAGATTAGATTCCGACAAAAAAAAAATCGTACGGGAGGGGGGGTCTATTTCCCCCCGTTCAGGCGGGAGGGGTAATTTTCTAAAAATTTGAACCAAAATAGAAAAAAAATTATTAAAAAAACAACGGGACCACTTACAATGGCATGCTATAGCTTTTTTTAAAGCCATGAATCCAGTCTCTAATATATTTTTTAAATCAAGTCTTTATTGTAAATAGTTTCTGAAAAAAATAATTTTCAAACGTAAAAAACTATTATTTTTGTTTTTATTTTTATGTTTTGAAAATTATTTTTTCATAAACTATTTACAATAAAAACTTGATTTAAAAAATATATTAGAGACTGGATTCATGGCTTTTAAAAAAGCTATAGCATGCCATTGTAAATGGTCCCGTTGTTTTTTAATAATTTTTTTTCTATTTTGGTCCAAATTTTTAGAAAATTACCCCTCCCGCCTGAACGGGGGGAAATAGACCCCCCCTCCCATACGATTTTTTTTTCGTCTGAATCTAATCTATAAGTTCTGACTTTTTTTTGCGTGTTATAAGAATCACCCTAACTCCACTATTTGTACCTTCAAGTGAAAAAAGGGAGACCAGGGGGGTGGAATAAAAATCTGAAAAAATTAGGAAATTTGTTTTTATCCATTTAGAGTCATTTGATGCCTATCCAAGTTGGAATTTCAAAAAAACCCAATATAAGGACCACCCTAATGTACATATATCGCAAGTAAAAAATACCAGAAAACTACTAAAAATACAGAAATAGTTCCTTAAAATCTAAAAAAATTTTGTATGTAAATAACAAAAAATCTGATTAATTTCTAATCGATGTATTTGAACAAATATTAAACCGAGGGTGTAAAAAAAAACAATAATTTTGTCCAGTTTTTAGAAGCAAATACATAATGTAACCTGATTCAAAGCACGAATTTAAAAAAAAATTAGAAAAGATATTTATTCATGTGAAAAAGTCTTAGTTAGGACATAGAAATGTATTACTGATTAATTGCCTATCAGTTAAACAGCGGTTCCCAAACTTTTTAAGCTGTGGAACCCTAAACAATGCCCAAATATATTTCGGAACCCCATCCTGACAATAGCAAAAAATTAAAAACAACACATTTCAAAATCATTTTTTTATTTAGTGTGAAGAGTGAATCTGTTTCATTGTTTGATTTATAATTGTTTTTAAATTAACTTCTATGTCCGAAAGTCGTATTCGAATATCCGGGCAGCGTCCAGCCTCGATCTGTATTTAGTGTTTGTGTAGTAGGTATACGCTGAAAAGCCTACTTCGCAGCGGTTCATTGTAACAAAAGGTAGCAAATTCAATAAAGTTTTCTTGGCAAGCTCAGGGAATTCATTCTCAATACTAATCCAAAATTTGTTTTATGATACAGAATCAAATACCAATTTTGATGAAGAGGAGCTCTGCAGATCTATCAGCGATTCGTATTTCTGTATACTCAGGGTCAAAGGCTTGATGGTTTTCATTAGAAATGGATTTTGTACCCACTCGATGTCAGTATTTTTATCTGGAAAGTAATCAAGCATGGGTCTTTCCAGACTAACCAAGTGGAGAGCAATAATATTGCTAATATCTGCTCTGAGTTCAAGCATGTTTTCTTGCAAGAATTCATACACATGAGATAGTCCAGTCATATTGTATTCTTACCATGCAAATTATGGGGTAGTTTTGATTTGTTCGCTCCTTTATGTTTTCGGGGGTGCTGAATCCAAATCTGAGGTTTGCCCACAAAATTTCGTGACGCAACATGGAAAAAAATGCAAAAAATGATGCAAAAATGCATTTTTTTGGGAGTTTTTCACGAAAGGCTCGAAAAATACCAACTATTCGAAAATGACATCAAAGTACCATTGAAAGTATACACAATTTTCAAAAAATCTCTATTCAAGGATTTTTTCTGCGACAACCCATTTGGACTCAAGCGCTAGTCGAAAATTGACATATTTGTACTGCTTTCGAAAATCCACTCGAAAGCGCTAAGAAATTACTTTTTGTGACAAAATTTGAATTTTTGTCTGTAACATGAACCAAGATATACTTTTCTGATGGTCTTTGACGCACTGAGTTCGAATATATTTAAATCTAAAAATTAAAAATAAATGCATTTTTTTTTTTAAATTTGGGGATTTTTTTCTCGAGGTAATTTTTTCGAAAAAAATGTTTATAGTCATTCTGAAGTATGAACATTTTACTTCAAAATTCTTTTTGATTCTTTCAAATACCTCCATTCGTCTTCGAGAAATCGTTGGTTTTTTTTTTACTACCTAATTCGAAAAATCCCACAATTTGCCCTATTGAACACAAATTCACTGGATTTTTCGAATAAGGTAGTAAGACAAAAACCAATGATTTCTCGAAGACAAATGGAGGTATTTGAATAATTCAAAAAGAATTTTAAAGTAAAATGTTCACACTTAAGAATGACCATAAACATTTTTTCGACAAAAATATTACCTCGAGAAAAAAAATATAACGTCAAATTTGCATAACAAATGCATTTTTCTTAAATCCTTAGATTTGAATATCTCAAAGACGTAACGTGCTAGAGCAATTCCAAGGCCAGATTCGAACTCAACGCATCAAAGACCATCAGAAAAGTATATCTTGGTTCATTTTACAGACAAAAGTTCAAATTTTGTCAGACAAAGTAATTTTTTAGCGCTGTCAAGTGGATTTTCGAAAACAGTACAAATACGTCAATTTCCGACTAGCGCTTGAGTCCAAATGGGCTGTCGCAGAAAAAAAAACTTGAATAGAGATTTATTGGAAATTGTGTATACTTTTAATGGTACTTTGATGTCATTTTCTAATAGTTGGTAGTTTTTGAGCCATTCGTGAAAAACTCCCAAGAAATGCATTTTTACATCATTTTTTGCTTTTGTTTCCATGTTGCGTCACGAAATTTTGTGGGCAAACCTCAGATTCGGAGTCAACACCCCCGAAAACACAAAGGAAGGATTAAATCAAAACTACCCCACAATTTGCTCGCAAAAGTGCCTTTTTGAGCACAAATTAACTGGCCTAAAAACCAGAAATTAATTTTTCTTTTTAAAGCTGCCAGTTTGTCTCTCGCAAAAAATACTGTAATTGATTTTTCCTGCAGAGCTGTAGCAGTATCGTTGATCTTCTCGAAAATGTCTGCAATATAAGCTAATTTCGTAATCCATTGCTCATCATGCAATACATCAAAGAGTTTTGCAGTTGAAGACATATTTTTTTCCCGTTTGAACACATTCAACTCATCACGAAGTTGAAATAACCTGGATAAAGCTTTCCCCTTGGAAAGCCATCGGATTTCAGAAGAAGCGATTCGTACTGACTGCCTATATCTTTACACACAAATTTAAACAATCACGATTGGAAAGGACGGCTCTTTACAAAATTTACTATTTTCACAGCTTCACCGAGAATTTGTTTTTAAATCCGTTGGCGTTATTTTCATAACAAGTGCATAACGCTGGAAAATACAGTGACTGCTGGTACTTCTAGGAGCAAAGTTTTTAGTATTTGAAACAACCCCTTTAACCTTTCTTGCCATTGCTGCGGCTCCGCCGCTGCATATATCAATACATTTTCCCCAATTAATGATTTGTTTACTCATGAAACAGTTATGACCCTGAAGTTAACACTTCGATTAAAAATATAAGCTACACAAAAAATTTTGTTCAAATTTTTTTTGTGGAAATTTTTTCTTATTTTTCTTTTATTGTTTGTATTTTACTCTTTATACTTCAAGAAAATTGTGGAACCCTGAAAACTCTCCCGCGGAACCCCAGGGTTCCGCGGAACACACTTTGGGAACCGCTGAGTTAAACTACTGTTTGTCTATGTTGGCTACTGTGGCGTATGTGGAACATTTTTAGTTTGAAATTTAATTTTTTTTTGTAGACTATTGATTATATCTTTTCTTATTATTTATGGATTTATTCAATACTTCATTTTCTCAAAATAATTCCAGTTGAATTATATTTGAGATTTGACTGTAAACCTTCCTATTTGGTATGTATTTATGCCAATAACTCATGAAAATGTTCATATTTGAGTGAATCTGCCCTCACGCGATTTATATCTGAATGTCTAAACATTTTTATTTCTAAAAAAAACCTATAGAATCCACTTAACTGTCAAAAGAAATTTTAAAAAAATGCATCTCAATAAGTTTTCGATGGTGCGTGCTCAGACACTTTATTTGTCTATTTATAAATTAAATTTTTAATTTATTCAACATTCGTCTTCTTACTTCTTATGAAATAATATTTTTCGCAATAATGGCTACCTCACCAGGGTTTTCTTGCGATGATAAGAAAACTAAGAAATCAATTAGTTTTATCTCTTATGTACTTATTACCAATATTACAATTCAAAGTTGTATACACATTAGGGTGGTCGTAATGTTTTTTTTTTAATACTGAAACTTAAACTCTAAACAATTGCAATACAATACTTTGAGACAGCTACAATATTCGACAACGCGAAAAACAAATAATTCATGGCCTAGCTTTCATATAGTGAAGCAAACAATTAAAAAAAAATTGATTGCAATTTTTTAAAATAACTGATTTGGGTCTGTTTTCAACGTCCTTTTTCGTGGAAAAAATGACAAAAAATGTCGAAAATTTTGAATAAGACTAGACTAAGGGAACTCACATATGTATGTATGTATCTATTATCGGAGTTTGGGTACTTTTTGCTTATTTAAAGGCCAAAAATATCAAGATTGCAGTATACGATTCACTGCAAGACTATAAACCCAACACGTTTCTGGAAAAATCAATTCTACACATGTAGATGTTTCTGTTCTATTTACCCGACAAACGAAATCCCTAGATCCACCCCTGCTGCAACAAAAAGAAAAGTTTCTCATCAAGAAAATATATAAGACTGCCTAGTTGCTCATTTCTTTTATTGTTCCTATTTTGCTATATACAGGAAAAACCATTCCTTTGTCTTTTCATCTTCGTATGCTTTCAGTATAATTTAAAAGAAAGTACTTCAAGAAATAAAGACAAATTACACGGATCTTAATTTTTGTTGTTTATAATTATCTAAGAGTAGATTTGCTTTTTGTGGGCCTGTTTAGGTCATGTTTTTGGGTTTTTTAATAAAAAAGGTTTCAAAAAAGAACTAATTTATGATAATTATCTAAGAAACAGATCAAACTTTATTTGGTAGATATTTAAGGAAAATAGATATTAACCGTGAAATAAGGTTTCTTTAATACAGTGACATTTGATTTTTAATTATTCTATGAATTTAAATTATTAATTATCTCTTTTTTATAGACAAGAACACATATATCTTTAGATATCCGTACATTAACTTTAATAAGAAGGGTTTTTTTTATTATTAATTCTATATAACGGGTCTTTCACTTAGCACTTTTTAAATTTAAATAAAACAAGTTGTATGTTTGAAATATCATCGAAATTTTGTATTCATTTTCCATTATTTATTTACAATATAACATCCTTAATGTCCAATTTACCATGACTTTGGCGCATAAATCATGCTGAGTTTGCCGATGGTATGGGTTATGTTATAGCTTTGAGGGCTACTGTGGTTTGTGGTTTACTCAGATAGACCTGCAACTTTAGAAAACTCCACGAGGAAAAAATTAACGTGGTCAAATCACGCCCGTAAAATGTGCGCGGAAAGTTGCCCGAACACAACACTCATTTTGGTAAAACTATTTTAGCATTTGCACGTATTGTTGCACGCTATATATCCGAATAGGGTAAAGTCGGGTGATATGGCACCCATTTTCAGTTTTCTTTATAACTCACAAAGTAAAAATGGTTTTTATTTTAAACTTTTATATATGTATGTATGTGTTCTGTAGTTAATTTTAAAACAAAAAAAATAGGTTGATTACGAAAGCTTTTATAAAAACACATATTTTTTAAAGAAATAAAAATACCTTAGAAAAAAAAATATGTGCCACACTTAATGCAGTTTAATGTCAAATGCAATGAGAAAAGTCAAATAATGCACTTTTTGGCTCAAATGTAATAAAAAAACGGTCCTGGAAAGTCAATCAAAGATTACCAAAATGTAGTAGTGGGTGAAATGGCACCATTGCAATATGTACTAAACTTAAGAGGTGTCGTATCTCCCTTTTGATATTACCACTATTTTTTTCAAATTACTCAGACAAAACAAGTATACTTACAGATTGCGATAATTAAAAACAAATAAACACGCATCACTCTTCTTTTTTTCGTTAAAGCGAGAACCTGGTGCCAAATAATTCCGTTGTTGCACTTTGTTATGTTATGCTCCAAAAAAAAATTGACTAATATATTGTCACTATTATTTTACTTTCGGTTGTGGTTTTAAAGTTAAAAAAGCTACTTCAGTTTTAACAGCATCAATTGAGAGCTAAAGTTAAACTTGATGATATTCTGATATTTTTGTTTTAAAAATAATTAATTAAGTAGGAAATATTTAAAGGGTGCCATATCTCCCGTGGTGCCATATCACCCGACTTTACCCTATATAAGCCACGTAATCAAATAGTAAGCCCATGGCCCTACAGATCGGAGGTTATTGCATTGGGCTAACGACCCGACCACAGGTAAAAACAAAAACATTGTTATGAAAGAGACGCGTGAAGCCTTGGATAACGACCCCCCTCAAATGGCACCCAGACCCGGAATAAAAATGGACTATAACCTACGAGTTTGCACCTGGAATGTAAGGACACTCTATACGCCAGGTGCTACTCAAAAACTTGAATCTGTCCTCTTGCGGTACAAGGCAGACATTACCGCAATCCAGGAAATACGATGAATAGGAGCAGGAATAACGAAAAGAAAATATTTGTGGCTGGTGCAAGTAGGCTGGTTCATCCGATAAAAGTAATCACAGAGGTATAAAAAAACCAACCATAATAATTTTAGTAGTATGAGAACGTTTATTACAGCTGTCATCAAAGACTGCACATGCTAGGATGCGAAAGTCATCGATTTTAAGCCGATTAGCGATCACCTGGCTGTGATCCGCATCAAAGCTACCTTTCAAAACATCAGCCTAATATGTGCACACGCCCTTACCGATGAAGCTGAGAAGTCTAACAAGGAGGAGTTTGACGACCTCCTGGACGGAGCCTGTCTGGAGTACGATGTCAAAGTCGTGTCTGGGGACCTCAATTCTAAAAAAAGCACCGCCTCCACGAAATGACAACAGATAACGACTTCCGACTATCGACTTTACTACAGCTCGTAATAAGTCGATAGCAGTAGGTTCCCCAGGTGCAGGATACACACCGCAACCTGGCAATCTCCCAGATGGTCTAACCACCAACCAGATCGACCACGTGCTAATTAGCGCAAGGCACGCATCGAACATCTTGGACGTGCGAACTTTCCGAGATGCAAACGTGGACTCTGACCACTTTCTTGTTGTGAAAAAGTTCAGAGCCCGACTGTCCAATGAAAAAAAACGAAAACCGCCCAAAGGAAGAAATTCATCATTGCATGCCTTAGTACATCTGAGAAAGCCTCTGCAACACCCCCAGCCATAAGCGTCAACAACCAGTGGAACTAGTATCGCGACATCATTAAAGAGACAGGTGAGACCACCACAGGCTATCAACCTGTGTATCAACCACCAAGCAAACAGAGCCCGTGGTATGATGAATGTACGGTATTGAAGCAGGAGACAGAAAATGCACGAATGCAAATACAGCAATGTAAAACAAGAGCAGCAAGGAAAGGAAAGAGAAAAAAACTGCGCAGAAATAAAAGAGCATACGCAGCAGCTCAGCTCAGATATCTCGAGGAGTCTAGCAAAGCGAAAGGAACCTAGTCACCGAAGCACAGGAAATTGTGGACGTTTTTAAGCAACATTTACAGCAACAGTCTAGTTCTAGGGTTCTAGCTCTCATTGCAGACGGTTCAACAACAACAAACAACTCTTAAAAGAGAAAAACATTTCTGCATTATGTAGAGGAAGCGACGGGAGAACAAAGAAGCATAAACAGCGCCCCAGTACTGAAGAGGTTGAGAAAGCCATCCAAAAGCTTAAGAATAACAAATATGCCTGCTCGGATGGCCTACCTGCGAAACTCTTCAAGTATGGAGGAGATATCCCGCTAGGGTGATGCATGCACCAGCTCATAAACCAAGTGTGGGAGGAGGAAAGTATGCCCAACGACTGGTCAAATAGCTCCATATGCCTAATCTACAAAGAAGGCAATATTATGTCCTGCCAGAACTACAGAGGCATATCCCTGCTTAATGTTGCCTACAAGATCCTATCCAACGTACTTGTGAGTGTCTAAAACACGTACCAGTATGGCTTCAGGCCAGGCAGATCAAAGATAGATCAAATCTTCACGTTGAGGCAAATCCTGGAAAAGACCAACGAATTTCAATTCGAGGCCCACCATCTTTTCATTGACTTCAAAGCTGCTTATGAAAGCATAAGTCGCAAAGAGCTTTTTTTGGCGATGTTGGAACTCGGGATCCTCAAAAAAATGATCCAACTATGCCACATGACGTAACAACCTAAGCGTTGCAACATGCAAATGGGTAACAGCTCATCCAAGCTATTCCAGACGAGTACAGGGTTCAAACAAGGAGATGCGCTATCATGTGATATCTTTAACCAAGTCCTGAAGGCACTATCTTTAACTGGTCTTCTCAACTGCTTAGCAATGCGGACGACATCGACATCATTGGTCGCTTCACGCGAGCTGTACTTGAAGCATTCACAGCTGTTGATGAACAGGCGAAATGCATTGGTCTTGAATGAGGACAAAAAAGTACATGCACTCAACAAACAAAGCCTAATCTGTCCATTGCCTAGGACAAAACGTCACTTTTGGTAGCAGTAATTTCGAGGTAGTCAAGCAGTTTACCTACCTCGAAAAAAATATCAATTCCACGACCGACACCTTAGTGAAAATCCGACGAAGAATTACCGTAGCAAGCCACTCCTACTTCTTCGGTTTGGCGAAACAAATGGGTTCAAAACTCATTTTTTGAAAGACAAAGTGCACGCTGTACAAAACGCTAATTTTACCAGTTCTACTCTATGGGACCGAGTGCTGGATGATTAGTAAAAAATGGGAATTGATACTGGGCACTTACGGGAGAAAAATTCTTCCGTGGATATTGGCACAGGAGAAGATTCAATCCTGAATTATACGAGCTGTACGAAGATAGATAGTACAAAGAGCCAAAAAACGTCGACTTCACTAGGTCGTCCACATAGAGTGAATGAACAACAACGCTCCAGCCGAAAACATCTTCGAGTCCCAGCCCCCAGGTTCGAGACGACCAGGAAGACCGAACCTCTGCTACAGGGACCAGACGGTTACAGGCGCAAGAGCGCTTGGCCTCAACCGACGACGCATGGCTGAAGGGAGCGTGTGAGGGACCGCAACCGATGGAAGACCGACATATCTCAAGCAGAGACCCTTCATGGAATGGGAGCTGGATAAGTATGTAATTGAATAGTAAAGGAATAGGAGCTTCCTATTAGTCTAATAAGACTTCACACTATTTACTTTGGTCTATCGTTATTTTTAACTTTTCACTTCCTTCCAAATGCGGAGCAAAAAAACATGCAAGGCTTTTGATATCATGAGACAAGTAACTACTTATAATTTCTAATATTCATTTTGTACTAGGTATCGAGTTTCAAAATTAGGTGGATAATTTATTAGCAAAGTTTAGGTAGATCATTATGACAAAGGAGCAAGGGAATCAATTATGTTTAATGTTAACTATCAATAATTGACTAACAAAGATGAAATTAGGAAAATAGGCTTATTTTCTTACTACATCCTTAATTAAAGTCCAAAATGGTAAAACTTCAAACTATTTAACCTCAATTGAGAATGAATTTCATTATACCAGACTAAGCAGATATTTCCTAGAAAACCCTTGACAATGGTCACACACAGGGATTCATATGTCATATTATGTGGTATAAGGTTATGAACATTTTGTGCACCACCGCTTTATAAAATCCTTTAGGTAAAGTTGACTTTTCAGTAATGTGAGAACTGAAATTCAACTCTCTTTATGGAAAATAATGCAAAACACTCCCAACAACAGTTTACCAAAGATATAGAGATGTTATGAAAGCACAGGTCCCAGCAAAATTTTGTAAACGCTTGCGGGGAATAGTAATTGATGAACATATGCTTACCTATGTTAAGTAAAGAAAATTTAAACTTACTCCTGTGAAATAAATTTGCTTTGAAAAGAAACAAATGGCACAGGGATGAAATAATTTTAAAGATAATTCTTCACATTTATAAGATAAGATGATTATAAATTGAATTCTTTAACATTTTTAAATGAAAGAACAACAATGAAGTGTTCTTCCGTGAAATAGCTGTACAACTCCAGCATAAATTCAGTGAAAGTACCACTTAAGTTGTTGCTGTTGCATTCAAAACTGTTAAATGTTAATTGATGCATGTTTAATAATTTAACCTGCATTTATGTTTATTATACAAAATTTGTTTCAAACCAATTTTTTACCACTATCAAATTTTTCAACTTTATAAATTTCCACTTTTAAGTCCCCAACGATTTTTTTTTCCGGACAAAAAGAAACAAACCAACTGAAAAACAACAAACTTGTGTTGGCTATTAAAAATGCTAGTCTCTTAAGCTGTTTTTGTTTCATTCAAAAAGTTTCGAAATTAAAATTTATATAATTTTTTATTTTCTTTATTTACAGCCTTCAGCATTTTCACTCGGTGACATCTGTGTGCCTCCAATGGCAAATGTGCTCAAAGTGTTCCTTGAAAATGGTCAAACGAAATCTTTTAAATACGATGCTACAACAACTGTACAGGTATATAGACAACAAAATCAACCACATACATACATAATAAATATCTCCATTCATTCATTGAATCCTGAAAATAACCCAATAATTCTTTTATTCATGAGAATATTACTTTATCCATTCACAAAAAATTTTTTTTTTTATTTCACGCACACAAAAAAAAAAAACAATTTGCAGGATGTCGTATCATCGCTTTATGATAAGTTGTACCTATCGGCTGGGGAACACTTCAGTCTTGTGTTGGAACATGTTAAAAGTCTGAAGAGAAATAAACTGACACTTTTGGACCCGGAGGAATCTTTAGCTAGGGTAAGTTTGAATATTTATAAGGCACATAATTTTTGGTCTGTGAAGATAGATTATTTCGTTTTCAGGAATGAAATTAGTTTGAGGGAGAAAATATAATAGAAATATGTATGTACTTTTACTTATGCCTTATATTTTACAGATAGTCCATCATTGAGATTTAAACGTCTTTAAAGCCATTTGCTGAAAAGAAACTTAAATATTTTTGTTGAACTTTAACGATTATATTCTACCTTTTTTTCATCGTAAACTGTCACATAAACTCTTATGTTGAACTTAATTATTTAAGTTTCGTTTCAGCAAAATGGCTTCAGGGTTGTTAATTGTTTATGTGACCTTTCTTTATTAATGGAAAAGAAGGTTGACACGGCTCAAGTAAATGAGTTTTTATTTAAATGTTTAAGAAATTTATTTTATGAGAGCAGAAGGTTGAAATACTTGCAAAATTCAGTTTTTGAAATTTTGCTTTGCTGCTTTTTCTGTTTTTATTGTAATGGGTTTTCCAATAGGGACGGGTGGATGTTGATAGTCTGTAGCGGCCATGTAATTGTAGTGGTGACTGTCAATTCTGTTTTTTGTTGCTTTATTCATAGTCACTGATGACAAATCACCATGGAAAGTTACATGACTGAGCAACACGTGTGAATGATAAAACTTTAAAACTGCTCTCTTGCCACATTTGACAATAATACTACTAATACAGTGAACATACAACACCAAGTAAGTCAACAAAATACAGAATCAGCCAAAAACATCGCCGCTGTCCATAAGAGTGTGGAGGAGAACCCAAGGCAGTCGATTCCGTCAAATCATTCAACCCTACCGATCGATGATTAACTATTTCTTTTGGCCCAAATTAGATGATTTGGATGTGAGTTGTGAACGACTTACTTTACTTAATTATCGTGCTCCCTATTCCCTATCTATGAAGGGTCTCTCTGCCTAAGATATTGCGGTCTTCCATTTGATGCGGTCCCTCGCACGCTCCCCCCAGTGGACGAGACCAAACGCTCTTGCGCCTGTAACCAACTGGTCCCTGTAGCGGAGGTATGGTCAGCGTTACCACTTCCGAAAAAAAAGCCGAAGTAGTTTTGAAGAAAAATGTGAAGTAGATTGAGTAAAATCGAAGTAGATTTCAAAATGTACTTTTTTGAAGATACATTTATTAGGCCAAGAGCCGGGTATTTTTTCTAGCAATTTATTCCTGAACTGATTTTCTTGATGGAATATGTTCAAGGGTGTCCCCTGAATATAAATCCAAGTTGGAGGGACTGGAAGGCACGAGCGTCAGTCGCCAACTTGGAAAACGCGTTTTATCATATATCTCGTGAGCCGTGCGTCGTACGAATATAATAGTAGTTATTTTTGAAAGCTAATATTCCATTCTTTTATTTGTTTTTCTAAGTCATGTTGTTGTTGTGAAAAGTTTTTGAGAACTTTAATTTTAAAGTCAATGAATTTTTGAAAACAATCAACTTGAAAAAAAATTTACAATTTTTCTTTTTGTATTTACAAAAAAAATTACTATTATATTCGTACGGCGCACGGTTCACGAGATATTTGATAAAACGCGTTTTCCAAGATGGCGGCTGACGCTCGCGCTGCCCAGTTCCTCCAACTTGGATTTATATTCTGGGGACAGCCCTGAACATATTCCATCAAGAAAGTCAGTTCAGTAATAAACTGCATTAAGAACCTCCTTTTTTGTTCTGGCTCTTGGAGTATTTATTTTGATTAAATTTAATTAAAATAAACTAAAAAAAAACTAAAAACTAAAATATTATTCTACAAATTCTATATACTACTGAAATAAATCAGCCAAGTAGAAGACTTAGCATTAAGGATTGGACTTGTTGAATTATTGATTCAAAATAGCTTTTTATGGCCTTTAGTCCTACAAATTGGCGTTTCGTTCGGCTTACTCACTTGAACTTTTGAAAAAAAAAAAAACTTCCAGCTTAATGATTAGGAATTCTAATCTTGTTGGATATAGTTTACAGTGGATTTTCGTTGAAAAATTCATGTAAGTTGAACTGAACTTAGAACAAATTGCGTCTGACAAAGCCCTCACTATGTCACTGATGAGTTCAAGTGAGTAAGCCGAACGAAACGCCAATTTGTAGGACTAAAGGCCATAAAAAGCTATTTTGAATCAATAATTCAACAAGTCCAATCCTTAATGCTAAGTCTTCTACTTGGCTGATTTATTTCAGTAGTATATAGAATTTGTATTATAAAACCTTCTTATATAGAAACTATGCCTGGCCCCGGGCAAAAAAACTTCCAGCTTAATGATTAGGAATTCTAATCTTGTTGGATATAGTTTACAGTGGATTTTCGTTGAAAAATTCATGTAAGTTGAACTGAACTTAGAACAAATTGCGTCTGACAAAGCCCTCACTATGTCACTGATGAGTTCAAGTGAGTAAGCCGAACGAAACGCCAATTTGTAGGACTAAAGGCCATAAAAAGCTATTTTGAATCAATAATTCAACAAGTCCAATCCTTAATGCTAAGTCTTCTACTTGGCTGATTTATTTCAGTAGTATATAGAATTTGTATTATAAAACCTTCTTATATAGAAACTATGCCTGGCCCCGGGCAAAAAAACTTCCAGCTTAATGATTAGGAATTCTAATCTTGTTGGATATAGTTTACAGTGGATTTTCGTTGAAAAATTCATGTAAGTTGAACTGAACTTAGAACAAATTGCGTCTGACAAAGCCCTCACTATGTCACTGATGAGTTCAAGTGAGTAAGCCGAACGAAACGCCAATTTGTAGGACTAAAGGCCATAAAAAGCTATTTTGAATCAATAATTCAACAAGTCCAATCCTTAATGCTAAGTCTTCTACTTGGCTGATTTATTTCAGTAGTATATAGAATTTGTATTATAAAACCTTCTTATATAGAAACTATGCCTGGCCCCGGGCAAAAAAACTTCCAGCTTAATGATTAGGAATTCTAATCTTGTTGGATATAGTTTACAGTGGATTTTCGTTGAAAAATTCATGTAAGTTGAACTGAACTTAGAACAAATTGCGTCTGACAAAGCCCTCACTATGTCACTGATGAGTTCAAGTGAGTAAGCCGAACGAAACGCCAATTTGTAGGACTAAAGGCCATAAAAAGCTATTTTGAATCAATAATTCAACAAGTCCAATCCTTAATGCTAAGTCTTCTACTTGGCTGATTTATTTCAGTAGTATATAGAATTTGTATTATAAAACCTTCTTATATAGAAACTATGCCTGGCCCCGGGCAAAAAAACTTCCAGCTTAATGATTAGGAATTCTAATCTTGTTGGATATAGTTTACAGTGGATTTTCGTTGAAAAATTCATGTAAGTTGAACTGAACTTAGAACAAATTGCGTCTGACAAAGCCCTCACTATGTCACTGATGAGTTCAAGTGAGTAAGCCGAACGAAACGCCAATTTGTAGGACTAAAGGCCATAAAAAGCTATTTTGAATCAATAATTCAACAAGTCCAATCCTTAATGCTAAGTCTTCTACTTGGCTGATTTATTTCAGTAGTATATAGAATTTGTATTATAAAACCTTCTTATATAGAAACTATGCCTGGCCCCGGGCAAAAAAACTTCCAGCTTAATGATTAGGAATTCTAATCTTGTTGGATATAGTTTACAGTGGATTTTCGTTGAAAAATTCATGTAAGTTGAACTGAACTTAGAACAAATTGCGTCTGACAAAGCCCTCACTATGTCACTGATGAGTTCAAGTGAGTAAGCCGAACGAAACGCCAATTTGTAGGACTAAAGGCCATAAAAAGCTATTTTGAATCAATAATTCAACAAGTCCAATCCTTAATGCTAAGTCTTCTACTTGGCTGATTTATTTCAGTAGTATATAGAATTTGTATTATAAAACCTTCTTATATAGAAACTATGCCTGGCCCCGGGCAAAAAAACTTCCAGCTTAATGATTAGGAATTCTAATCTTGTTGGATATAGTTTACAGTGGATTTTCGTTGAAAAATTCATGTAAGTTGAACTGAACTTAGAACAAATTGCGTCTGACAAAGCCCTCACTATGTCACTGATGAGTTCAAGTGAGTAAGCCGAACGAAACGCCAATTTGTAGGACTAAAGGCCATAAAAAGCTATTTTGAATCTAAAATATTATTCTCTCAGACTTCATATCAACATAGTTATATGTATATATATTTCAATAGCTGAAATTATAAAACAAATTGTTTTTCTTTTTGCTGACGGTAATATTTATTTGTTTCACTTCAAAACCTGACAACACCTGGTTCAAGTGTAAATTTTGTTTTACTCCTAAGGCCGCGGCCACGCAGTAAGCGGCTGAGCGGCTGAGCGGAAAAAAAATTATAAAACATATGAAATCACATAGAAGCGGCCACGCTATGAGCGAGCGGCGAAACAAAATTCTGAGCGGCTAAGCGGCGCCGCTCAGCAACCAAACCTCTTTTAATTTTTAGTAATGTTCTGAGCGGCAAGAAGTAAAGATGGCCAAAGTAAACATTGAGTTGTTAATTTCGTGTGTGCAATCTACATTTTAACTACTAATCACTCAAAAGCAGTCGCTCAGTGCCTGGCCATACGTCGCTTAGAGCTGCCGCTCAGCCGCTTGCCGCTCAGCCGCTTAGCCGCTCAGCCGCTTACTGCGTGGCCGAGGCCTAACAGTAAACGCCACTTAGTCCAGTACATTTGTGCTCATAAGGGTGCTTACCAAGCATGATACGTCAGGAAATTTTAGTCGCAAATCTACATAAAGTAGGGAAAAAATCAAAACTACGCCACAATTTGCATGGTAAAAACACAATTTGGCTGGACTAACTGCGAATTCAATGAAATGAAGGAAAAGGAAGTAGATTTGGCTTTTTTTTTTGTTAAATTGAAATAGGTTGAAATAGATTTCATACACTGAAATGAAGTAGATTCCCATATTTCAGTGATGGTGCGAAGTAGGAAGTAGATTTTTAAAAAATAAGAAAAAAAGAAGTAGATCTACTTCAATTGAAGTAAAGTGGTATCACTGGTATGGTCTTCCTGGTTGTCTCGAACCTGGGGGCTGGGACTCGAAGATTTTCTCGGCTGGAGCGTTGTTGTCCATTCACTTTATGTGGCCGAGCCAGTGTAGTCGACGTGTTTTGGTTCTTTGGACTAAATCCGCAGCTTGATGCAGCTCATACAATTCACGATTGAATCTTCTCCTGTGCAAATATCCGCCGAAGAATTTTTCTCTGGAAAGTGCCCAGTATCAATTCCCCTTTTTTACTTATCGTCCAACACTTGGAGACGTAGAGTAGAACGGGTAAAATTAACGTTTTGTAGGTATAGCGTGCACTTTGTCGTTCGAGACACAAGTTTTGAACCCATTTGTTTCACCAAATCGAAGTAACAGCGATTTGCTTGGGTAATTCTTCGTTGGATATCCACTAAGGGGTCGTTCGTGGAATTAATGTTTGGTCTGAGGTAGGTGATCTCCTTGACTACCTTGAAATTACTTCTACCAAAAGTGACGTTTTGTCCTAGACGATGGACAGATGAGGCTTTTTTTGTTTGTTCTCATTCGCTTCAAGAAATCAAGACTAACGCGTTTTGCCTGTTCACCAATAGCTATGAATGCTTCAAGTACAGCTTGCTTGGAGGGGCCGATGATGTCGATGTTGTCCGCATAGCCAAGCAGTTGAGAAGACCAATTGAAAATAGTGTCTTCCATGTTAACAAAACTCTTGTACACTATCTGTTCTAGGACTAGGTTGAAGAAATCACATGATAGCGCATCTCCCTGTCTGAACGCTGTACACGTCTGGAATATCTCGGATAAGCTGTTACCCATTTGTAAGTTGCACCGCGTATTTTATAACGTTATGCGGCGTAGCTGCATCAGTTGTTGTCGGAATCGCGAGTTCCAAAATCGCCAATAGAAGCTCTTGGTGCCTTATGCTATCAAATGCGGCTTTGAAATCGATGAATAGATGGTGGGTCTCCACTTGAAATTCGTTGGATTTTTCCAGGATTTGCCTCAATGTGAAGATTTGGTCTATATGAATGATCTGCCTGGCCTGAAGCCATACTGGTACGTGCCAATCATAGTGTTGCAGAAAGGTTTAAAAAGTACGTTGGATAGGATCTTGTAGGCAACATTAAGCAAGGATATTCCTCTGTAGTTCTGGCAGGACATAATATCGCCTTTTTTGTAGATTAGGCATATGGAGCTATTTGACCAGTCGTTGGGCATACTTTCCTTCTCCCACACTTGGTTGATGAGCCTGTGCATGCACTCTACCAGGACATCTCCTCCATACTTTAACAGTCATATTTATTAGATTTTCTTAGAACACGCTTGGGCAGTTGTCCAGCTAGTCAATGCCTAAATAGTTTAGGCAACTGGTTATTTATAAACGCATTCCAACAATTGCCCAAATGTGGCCTCATTTATTCACTGACATGCCTGTTTTTATTCATTTTTGAATGAATTAATGAATTTTAGCACGCTTTGGGGCACGTTCAACTAGCTTTTCCTTCATTTCAAAACTAGAAAATTAGAAAACCAGAAATATTTGCCCACCTTATTCATTAAACGTGTCTACTTTGAAATAAGATTTGGACAACCAATTTCAGTGGATAAAATAGTCAATCGGTGCTAAGTATTTATAAATAACATTTTGGAGTTGGACAGGTGTCTACAGTTAGACATCGCTTGGAATGGGTTTATAAATAGCACTGTAAGAGTTCCGCAGGTAGGCTATCCGAGCCGGTGAATTTGTTGCTCTTAAGCTTGTAGATGGCTTTCTTAACATCTTCAGTACTGGGTGCTGGGACTGGATTGACATTGGCTGGTCTTATGCTTCTTTTTTCTCCTGTCGCTTCCTCTACATAATGCCCATTCGGCCAGTTGCTGGAAATGCCTAAAGATGTGAGCGATATATGGTTGCAACTTTCACTAGGACTTATCTACTTACTTACATACTGAAGGTGGTGCAACAGTCCGGGTTGGACCAGGGCCTCAACCAACAAGCTTTTTCCAGCCGGCTCGGTTTCTAGCTAGGTGTTTCCAGACTCACACGCCAAGTTGATTGAGGTCACCTTCCACTTGCGTGTGCCACCTGTACGCTGTCCTTCTTTACTGAGCCTTCCCACGGGATTGGCTTCAAAGACTTTCCGGGCCGGAGCATTGATGTTCATTAGCACTAGTTGACCCAGTCATCTCAGCTGTTGGTTTTTCACTTTTGTGCCTAGATCAGTGTTCCTGTGCACCCCGTACAGTTCGTTTTTGTATCTTCTTTTTCATTCCCCTTCTATGCAGGGACCAAAAATGCCCCGGAGAGCTTTCCTCCCATAACAGCCTAAGGCGTTCTCACCCACCGTCATGCTGCACGAAAGAACGAGTTTGGAAGGAGTGCCAAACCTAGCCATTGTGCTTTATAACTCGTCTCTATAAAACAGTTTTACCTATCTACCTATTCACCCTACAGACCTACAGTTTTTGCCGAGTCCGAACGGCTAAATAAAAAATACTTTTTTCATGACATGTATACTTTTGGAGGATTTGTGAGTTCCTCGCAAGAGGCAGTACCTCGGATAAAACTTTTTTGTTTGACATGTTCGTCTCTATAGTTGCTGTCAAATGTGGCCTTGAAATCGATGAAAAGGTGGTGGGTATCGATTTTTAACTCCCGATTTTTTTCCAAATCTGCCGTAGTTCAAATATTTGGTCTATAGTGGACTTTCCTGGCCTAAAGCCACACTGATATGGACCTATCAGGTTGTTGACGAATGGATTCAGGCGTTCAAAAAGTATGATAGAAAAAATCTAGTATGGCGCTATTAAGAAGACTGATGCCTCCATAGTTGTTGCAATCCAGAGTATTACCTTTCTTCAGGATCAGCCAAACAATAGTGAGGTTCCATTAATCGGGCATGCTTTCCTCCGTCTACCTATATTTTTCAAATGAGCTGATGCATACTCCTATAACCAATTCATTTCCAGCCGCTTTGAATAGCTCAGCCGCAAGGCCATCAGCTCCAGCAACTTTATTGGACTTAAGTTTAGATAATGGCTATCTATAGTTCGTCGAGATCGGGTGGACGGAGTTGTTGGCCTACGTCATCCAGGTTGAATGGTGCAATCTGCATGGCAGCGGAATTCGGTTCGTCATCGCCGATATACGATTTGCAGAAATGACTTTTCCATATTTTCAGCATCGACTGTTATTCTTCTACGATATTCCCCTGATCATCCTTTCAGGCTTTGGTTCGGACCTTGTAATTCTGGGAGGCTCATTTTACTTTTTGGTAAAACTTTAGAACTTCATTCCTGCAATGGCGTCCTTCTATTTCCTCGATCGCGAGCTCCTCATGCTCTTTCTTGTTGATTCTGAGAATCAGGGTTGCCAGGTCTCGAATCACTTGTGTAGCCCGATTTCAAAAATTTTGCTGTGCATAATCGCTGCCCTAAATGTAGCTTAAAAACTAGCCCAATCACAAAGAACAAATCTCAAATTTCTTTTAAATGACACCTTCTTTTTGTTTTTGGAATTATTTCTAAGGGCAAATTTTTAAAACTTGGACGAATTTAAATATAAAGCTAACGAATTCACTTAAAAGCTGCATTTTATTATCCACATGATCTGATCCGGATCAATTTTAAACACGTAATTGCAACAACATGGAATCCAGCTTTTTTTAACGATCTATATTTCAATGATCCAAAAATTGCTGTTGTAAATAATCTCAGTAGTGAAAAGAAAAGAGTTAACAGATGCATGAAAAATAAACAAACGTAAGCCAAAAAGAGACGGGTGTATAAACTCCTGTCACTAAGATCCTGTTTGTTTTATTTATCATGATATGATCCGGATCAGATCACGTGGATAGTCAAATGTGGCTAAAAACTTCATATTTAAAGATATGTATTATAATGGGCTACTTTTTTGCATGTCAGAAGCGGCATCTCTGATGGCTTCCTTGGAGTTCTTCCACTGGTTCTCAATATCTCAATGCTTATATAGCGCATAGGACTATTTGAGAGGGCGTGAGAGACTCGATCGAAAAAGGACCTCGTGAGTTCTTGCAACGGTAGTCGTCCGACGTCGAACTTCCTCACAGTATTTCTCTGTTTTGGCTTTTGTCTGGATATTTGCTACATTGAATATTGAAACTAATAAAATGAGAAATGTCTTAGTGGGAACACTCCTCGCCCCTCTCTCGTTTGTTGCCCCCCGACAACCGTCCACAGGAGTTGAAATTAATAGGCATTTCATAATGGCATGACCGACCCTTTAAAAGAAAAAAGAGCTTCGTTAATATCTCACACATACGTTCATTGTTTTATTCCATTTCAACATCAATCCGCTCTTATTGGAAAATCCTTTGCAAATATTGAGCACGTTCCGCTGGTTATTCTCAGTTATCCGGATAGCTTTGTGTTGTTGTAGTCCCTTGTTAAAAACAGCTGATAACAGCTGACGCAACAACAACTCAAGTTATCTCAAAATTTTTGGGATAGCTAGATAGCATAGCGAATAAACATTGGAACGCGAGGATTATTTTGGAATGTATGCATGTATGTATGTGTATATTTATGTATACTCTATTATCTTACATAAATTCAAATTAAGCCAAATACAAATATTTTCAATTAAATATTATAAAAACAAATTATTTTGGAAATGTAAGATTATGTATTATTTATCCAAAAGGTTTATCCTGGCATCAAAAAAGACATCTCAATGAAATTTGCTGAAATACAATTGTTATTAAAAAAAAAAAAACATACTATAAGTTAGCTATACACTTTAATTCAAGAACAATTTTATTTTTAATTACAGATAGCAGCTCGTCCTGGTGCTCATAAGTTGCGTTGCCTTTTTCGTGTAACTTTTGTGCCAATTTCAGCAGCTGAATTGGCCCAACGAGATCTTAACACCCTCGACTATTTGTACATGCAGTGTTGCAATGATGTAACACAAGAACGTTTTGCTCCAGAATTACAACCCGAAGTAGCGTTACGTCTTGCCGCTTTGCATATGCATCAACATGCGTTAGCAAATAGTGTTTCACCAGCAAAACTAACTGTAAAGGTTGTTGAGTAAGTTTTATTTGTCCATTTTATGCCACAAAAAAAAACTAGATCTCTTACATTTTATATTCCTACACAGACGAGAGTTTGGATTGGAGCGTTTTGTGCCTTCATCTCTTTTCGAGGGAATGAAACGGAAGGAGCTGAGGCGTCTGATTTCACACTTCCTCAAATTAAATTCTCAGATGACTGGATCGTCGACAAAAATGCTGACACAGCTTCAAGTGAGTTTAAGTTTATAACCTTTAGTGAAGAAAAGACAATTATTCCTGACAGAAAGATTTACCCCTTGAAAAGAATGAATGTAGCTGCAGCTTGTAGCAAAAGTTGAATTTTGTTTAACTTCTGCTACACAATACATTTCTTGCTATACATTTACAGCTTATTATTGTGGCACTGTAAACTATTTTTGAATCTTTCTATCTTCTACACGTCACAGCTACAGCTACACCATTCTGTTTGGCCAGTTATCCCAAAGTGCTTATTAATTTGGACACGTTATTATAAAATAAGCATAAAAGTTATAAGCGAGTAAAGGACAATCGGCAAAACTGTATGGAAGGTGGTCTAGGAACCAATAAAAACGAGTCGTATGTCGTTGGAAAGGTATTTGTATGCGCTACAATAGTCACTATGGCAGTTCGTTTCAAATCACTGTGTGAAAAAAGTTATTTACTAACCAAGGTTTTGTTTTGGTACATTTTAGTGTGGAACAATCTTATACAAACTGGTCTTACCAATGCCAATAATATGTATGTCGTTGAAAAGGTATTTTTATGAACAATAATAGTTTCTATAACAACTTATTTAAAATCACTGCGTGGAAAAAGCTATTCGCTGTTTTAGAGAATTTTGGTTTAGATATAATTTTTAGAGCATGGGTAACAAGTAGCGAATAACTATTTTCACACAGTGATTTGAAATAAGCTACCTCATTAACTATTGTAGTACATAAAATTTCCTTTTCAACGACATACGTCCGGTTGTTATTGGTTGAACTTGCGTTCACAATTTTTGCCCATACTAAAAACAAAGCATTTTTTCACACTAAAATGAACCACAATAATTCGTTACTTTTCGAATAACTTTTGATGTGTAAACATCTTAGCGCTCGGTATGGGTAAAATTGAAAATCGGATATAACGGATATGGGCTCACGGTTCCGTTTGGAACCATTTTGTTTGTTGTAGAGAACTCTGTAAACTCGAATAGGTAAGGTAGTTTTCAAATAGCAAATACCAAAACCATTAGGTAGGTTTTGGTATTTGCTAAGTGGAGTGAATTCCTTACACCCCGACTCCACAGTAGATAATTTCTCTCAGAATGTTCGTCTTGACTTTGTATATGAAAACCAGTCGTGCGATGGGTGCCAATTAGGACATAGCCTTAGGTAATGTCCTAATTGGCACCCATCGCATGACCGAGCAACAAGCGATGATCGCTGCATCGGACAATCAAAATATCAAACTTGAATAAATCAATCAATGTGTCCTTATTAGAATATAAACGCGGTAGCGCGATGACGTATAATGGCTGATTTACAATGACGCGTTCGCGTTCGCGATGCGTACGTTACATTTAACAAGCGCTACGGCCGCGTCAAGATAAATCGAGCAAAAAAATTCAAACTTTTTTCAACACAAGATGGCCACATACCTAAATTGAAATCGAAATGTCAAAACGCACGCAAAAGTTGAATAATTTCTACTTTCGCGTTGCAGCCGCTTACGTTACGTTGGTTTGTGTACCTACTAATGGATGCAAAATCGTAACATAATGCTCAACGCGTCATTGTAAACACTAAATAGATATTCCTATGCCTGAACTTTTGCGTTGACAGGCAAATCTTTCAACGCAACGCCCAACGCGGCATTGTAAATCAGCCATAACAGTCGCACATGCTTGTTTTGAGATCGCTCAAGCTATTCCACACAAGCTTTCAAAATCAAACTCAATACCTTAAGGGAAATGTCCTAATCAGGAACTGAATTTGTGCGACCGACGCTACAAGAAATTGTTTCATCGCTTAAAATCAAACGAGTTTGTTTTTGATCGCACTAAAATGCAACGGATTTGAAGGAAAATATGATAAATGAAGCTTATTTCTGTGGCCACAAGCAATAACCGCTTAAGTCGATTTAAGACAAAAGTCAGTTTTTTATTTCATCATGTTCTCCATGTTCCATTGCACTGTTGAAAAAAATCCCCTGTAATTTAAGCCCTTTTTTCATAAAATAAAACCAATATGAAAAAACCGCTTAAGTCATTTTCACTCTAAGCAGCATATGCAATAAACGCTTAACTCAAAATAAGAATTCATAAATAATATAATGCAGTTTTAAATAACGGCTTATATCGACTTAAGCTGCTTTTCTAAATTGAAAACCTCTTCAAACCCAGAAATGTATATTGGAGTCAAAAACAACTTATTTCGATTTAAGCGCTTATTGCAAAACGAAAAATATATTTTCATTGTTACAAAAATGAATTAAGTCATTTTTGCAAATTTTTATTTGCATTTTGAGAAATCTTATGTTACTTAAGCTACTATTGCAAACTGAAAATTCTTACATACAGAGAATTAAATGGACTTAAGCTGTTATCTCCAATGCGTGAGGTAGTTTTCAATGAACTTAAGTGCTTTTTGAAGGAAATAGTAAACTGATTTGCAGATTGTAATATTGAAAAATTTAAAACAAATTTTGATTACCTCAAACAAAAATGTATAAATTAGTATGAGTTGAATATTCTCAAAATGGTGAATCATAAATTTGATTTTTCTCGAATTTAAAACAGGTTGCAATTTTTATTGAAGTTAAAGATGTCTGGAAAACGGGGACAACCGCTTATTGTTAAACAAAAGAAAATAATTAAAACAAATTTCTATCGACATATCTCATTTGATTGTATGGATATAGTAAACAACAATATACATACAACAAATCTAAATATTTTTTGAAATGTTTGGTGGAAATGTTAGTCCAGAACAATACTTGTTCAACTTCAATTTAGATAATTTCGATGATTTTCGCTTCTAACGAATTATATTAAAGAACTCGTCCTCGTGAGAACATTTCGTTCGTCAGATAGCGTATCCACTCTGTTTTCTAAGATTACTTATGAAAAAGAAGTTGCATATAGCTTCATATAAGAAATTCACACAAGATCGGTAGTAGGTACCAGAGTATTTCTGCTGGAAAAATATTTGGGAGTAATTCGGACAGTGTGAAAGCCCTTACAAATAACGGTCCAGTCAACGAAAGCGACTTTTTACTACTGATACTAGGTACTTGCAATTAGTTTAATACAATATCTGTCGTTGGACACAATTATTTATGAGTTCTACTAAATCTCCAAATAAATATTCAAATTTCTTTGGGACAGCTAGTTGTATAATAGTTGGTAAATCTGTGGAAATTATGTCTTTTTGTTTTTCTTTAAAATTGGAAGACAAGCTCAATTGTGAGTTGCATTTCTGGCCTTACCGAACGCTAGCTTTTCCATTTAAGTGATAGAAAATAAGTTCTAGGATTCAAGATCATGCAGTCGTGAAGGAGATAAATAATGGAATAGATACATTGTCACTAACTGGCATTATGTTATCGGGTTGAAAAAGATAAAACCATAATCAAGCCAAGACTTAATAAGGCCAAGGCTTTTTCGACTCCTGTTCATTTAAAAAATCAAAATTATGGTGGAAATGTAGATTCAAAAAAATTTGTGTTGCAAAAATAAATTGGCAAGATACAGCAAACCAAAAGTAAGCCGAATCCACTATCAAATAAATCTAGATGTAAATAAAATAGCCTGAGCTTCTAACAGAGGGAAAGCCCATGATGTCAATCAGGGAGGGGGCGAAACTCATTCAAAAATTCATATTAGCAAAGATATCTAGCTTTGAGATTCAAAAGAAAACAAATTGAATGAAATGTTAGTAATATTATCTTGATTAAAGGGGCAAGTGCCTCTACCTACCCCCTTGCGTACTCCCTTCACCTTAAATATGCCCATACGTGGTATTTATGCAGGTACCGTGACATAAGGCCAAGTGCCATAAGGCCAAATTTAAAAGTTTGCCCTTAAGTCACTTTCCAAAAGCGACTTAATGCCAAGTTTTAAGAGTTGGCCTTATGTCGCTTTTTCAAAGTGACATAAGGCTAAATTTGTTTGTGACTTAAGGCCAAACATAAAATGTTTTGTAAACAAAAAATTAATTAATGGAAAAGAAACTTTGCATACACCCAACCTCGCACCCACCCCAAGTCCTATCGTGAGCCCAAGCAGGGGGGTTACATACCTAACTGTTTAATGCGAATTTTTAAATTTCACAAACCTAATAAAACCTCTCCTTTATTTGGTTTGTGAAATATAAAAATATTCAAATAAACAGTGAGGTATGGATGCAACCCCCCTGCTTGGACTCACGATAGGATTTGGGGTGGGTGCAAATTTGGATGTATGCAATTATGCATTAAAGAAACTGGATTTAATGAAATTTTCCAATGAAAAAAATAACAGGTACGCTAGTATTAAAAGTGACACAAGGCCAAATTGGCCTTATGTCACTTTGTAAAAGCGACACTCTTAAAATTTGGCTCTATGTCACTTTTGTTAAGTGACATAAGGCCAAATATTCAAATTTGGCCTTATGTCACTTGGCCTTATGTCACGGCACCATTTATGCATTTATGGCAATTTATTATTATTTATGTATTGAAGTTGATTAAGAGTCCGTTACTTTCTATGAAAATTGATTATGAAACTCATTTAAGCAATATAACATTTTTTTCTATTTCTAACAAACAAAAACTAATTTTTAACTAATTTTAATATCCTCTCTATAAAAATAGCTTATGTCGGAATAACATAAGAAATTAAATTTTTAAAAACAGCTTACGTCGTTATAAGATGCCAGTGAACTAAAATTTTGATTTGCAATAACCGCTTAAGTGATGTAAGCGAATGAGAGTAAATTATTTAAATAAGCAATAACAGCTTAAAACACGTTTTGGCAATAACTATTGCAAATTAGTTTATTTATAAACAAAAAAATGTTTATTTATTAATAGTAAAACTATATTTTAAAAATATGTATCAATTTGTTACATAGATGGTTGGAATTTTTTCAAATCTCAAATTGAAAGTTTAAAGTGCATTTCCCAAAAATTTAATTTTCAGACTTAAGCGGTTATTGCTTGTGACCACAGATTTAATCCTAATTTTATGGGATAAATGTTGGGATTGCTTCAAAAATAGATTCAATTATTTTATAATTAGGTGGGGTTTTTAGAATTGTAATTTTTTTAAATTTATAGTTGTACATTTGAACATGAACATCGCAATCATCATATTTTGCAATTGGCGCATTTTAAAAATCTCTCTTGTACATTCAAGATTAGCTGTAAACATTTTATTTACTCTTAACAACATTGAGGTTTGGTGCAAAACTTGAAAGAATAGAAAACCATTTTTATACAAAATTCACTTTTGTGGTCGCTCGATAGTGTGTTAACATCCACTTACAATGCACGATATTACTTAGGAGCGATCGGACACACATTTTGGTAGCGCTATCAACAAGCGATGCGACCGACCGAAGCTTATCGCTGGGTTGCGCGATCTTTGTCCAATTAGGACATAACCTTAGCGCTTGTATTACAGATTCCTAGTTTTTGCCATACGTGGTAATGACCCGATCCCTTACCTTCAGGTGAAACGAATGTTTACACATCTTGCACGCGAGTCCTGGTACTCACACATTTTTTTTTCACACAATGATTTGAACTGAACTGCTATTAAAGGTATTGTAGGTAATAGAAATACCTTTCCAATGACATATATATTGTTGTTATTTTGTAGACCAGTTTTCATAAATTTTGCCCATACTAGGTAAATATATTTTCTTCATACTAGAATGCACCAGAACACAATTCTATTTAGCGAATAACTTTTTCACACAGCGATTTGAAGTAAGCCGTCATAGTAACTATTGTACTTCATAAAAACACCTTTACAATGACATATGTCTTGTCGTTATTGGTCCTGTAGACCCGTTTTGTCCTATTCTCCTTTATTGTTCATTTCCGTTGCGAAATGGATCAACATTTTATTCACCTTTGTTCTACCGTCCGTGTTATCTTAAAAGCAGTACGGAACGAAGGTGTCTAGAGGATTTTTCTTTCTCAGTCACAAAAATTTGTCTTGGCAAGACGAAAACGTTTTTTTAAGTCCAAATCAATTTTATAATAATAACATAACATCGAAATTTCAAAAAATAACTTCAAGACAAACACAAATTAAGTTTATGACAGTCGAAAGTTACACAAACTTATCTTAAAACAACATAATGTTGGATTTTGATATAATCAAAAAAAACCTATGACCTCCTAATAGCTGAAACTAGCTGAGCTTTTTTGATCGATGAGTGACCTTTTAGATGGAATAACTACTTTTTTTGTATACCCCACATAGCGGTACTATACGAGTAATCCCGGAATATCATCGGAAAAATAGATTATGTATTTTAATATTTCTTCTACTTGAATTTCAAAGAAACTTTTTAATTTTCCAGAAAATAGTTTAAAAATAAAATAAATTTAAATTTGATTAAATAAATTTAAAAACTTCGTCGTGATTAAATTGTAAGTTTTCGTTGGAAATTCCGGAAAAATTATCTTTCGATTTTAAGTACCTACAAGATCTTTTTGTCGAAAACCATTGCATATAACAACCCCATCTGAAACTTTCCTCATCATACGGTCTGACTTGGGTATACTCACTTCAAATAACTTGGAAGAAAGACAATTAGTCAACCTTTTCACTTGTCACATAATTCACTACATAGATGAAGTGATAAAGCCTTCTTGGTTCAAGTTGAGCAGAGAACTTCAGGAGGTATATCGATGGAACGTGTTTACAACAATAGCTTCCTGTTGTTCATTTTTCTTTTGATTGATACACTCGATGGGATCCTTTGTTATTTAATGATGTTTTTTTTTCTCTATATATTTACAGGCGAAAATACATTACCTTGATATAATATCCGGTCTACCTAGCTATGGAGCTAAGTGCTTTAGCACGAACCAAAGAGAAGGCGTTCGAACGAGTGCTTTTGGTGAGTCCTCGATTTGGACTCAGCCAGATTGCTGGTCTTCGAAATTCAGTGGTAAGTACTTCGTAGCTACTTGATATTGTATTATGTTTCTTTATTCAAGTGGAGACTGAAGAACCATCTCACAGCGAGTATTTCATTTTAATTTATTAATTTTGAGTGTATCTGTGGTGGGATTTTCTTCGAGGGTGCCGGTTATTAAATTGAACAACTTTATTAAACGTTGCCTGACACGTGACATGACATCATCATAAAAATGTCTATTAACGTTAACGAGAAATTCTTACATTCCGGTAAACAGAAAGCCAACATTTTTTTTTCAGTAAACCTAAGGTACCTGCCAAATAATTTGTTGTAGCAATTTCACACAAAATTGTTTTCCTCAAAACTGACTCCAAAATATTTATTAAAAAAATCTGAGTTAATTATTTAAGAAAAGGCTAACGTTAGATGGAAAACCATTGTTCTAAAAAAAAAAGTTATTAATGGTACTTTCTAAAGAACCATATTTTTTATTTTTATTGAAAAAAGTAGAACTTATCAGATCATATTTTTTTATTCAAAAGCCTTGAAGAAGTTAAGATATTAAAATTATGTACCAAAATCTTAAATTAGTTTTTAAATTTTTTATTTTGAAAACTAACTTTTTCGAAATTTTAAATCTGTTTTGAATATTTTAAAAACATATTTACTTTTATGCAAACAAAAAGGTTTCTCCATACGAAAACCCGTTAATGGGCATCTCATTTTCCCATGAAAACTGCTTCTACACAGCTTCTCAAGAAATGTTTGTATGTACCTATACTTTTGTAAGGTTTGAATATTTAAAAAATTATATCAGACATTTATTAACAGTACACCTCATAGAACGATTTTTGTGTTTGAATTTTTTTAATTAAATTAATTAATTTTAATTATCAGCTTGAGAGACTAAAATTAAATTATTATTTAAAAACTTCGAACAAATTAAAATAATATTGCATATTACCTATATATTTTTTTTTTTTTGTAATTTGAAAAAGAGGCAAATTCTCATTCGTGCTTTGAAAGCTAGTTGCTCAATGTTATTTTATTATTTAAAAAATCACCAATACAAGATCTTCGAAAATGTTTTTAGATGTTCAATATGCAATCAATTGAAAACCAATGGTTTTTCTCATTGATATTAGAGCAAAATAACATTGTTTAGATTATGTGTAGAATAAAATTAAAAAAAAAATAAATTGGGTGGCGCAACAGCTCATGGAGAACCAGGGCCTAGTGACTTACAACTCACAACCATTCCTGTGTGCGTGTTTGTTGGCAGGAATGGAGGGGACCTACAGTTTTTTGCCGAGTCCGAACGGCTAAATGAGAAGCACTTTTTCATGACAAGTATACTCTTGGAGGATTTGTCAGTTCCTCGCAAGAGGCAGTACCTCGAATAAAACATTTCTGTTTTTTTTAGGTGGCACGGCTGGGAATCGAACCCACACCTTCGGCATGACAGTCCTAGAATAAAATTAACCCGAAGCCAATATCATTGCTTGTTCTCAAGATATTTGAGACGAAAATAAATGTTCAACAATTTTTGGTAAAGATTCTTGTAGTTTTTTCGCTTTAAAAAAAATGTCTGAATTTTCTTACAAAACCTATCAATTTATCAATTATAATTAAAATATAAATTAAACTGAGGTGGATTGCTAACCGTACTCTAAAATAGAGTATTGTAGGTACTATATTTCGTTAAAGCGTACTCTATGATCTCTAACTCTAATAGATCACTTTAAAATACTCTTTTTTACTCAAACTAACTTTTCCAATTATCTTCTTTCTTCGATTATTTTTTCCATGACACAAAATGTTTTTTCCTTCTTTATATTCCTAATCCTAAGACTCATGTGTTTCTGAACGCATCGACAGTTGTCAAAATAGACAAAATGTCAACATGGAATGTTGTTGAAGGCGCAAAGTATTTTTGCTTCGTTGAATGATTGCTGTTAATGGCCAACACACACATGGACAGTTTATATTACGAAGTAATAGTTTTAAAAGAACTGCAGCGTGAATTATTAAACAACTCTGATTTTCTTCAAAAAAATACTGCAGAAATATGGAAATTTATTTTCGCAAAATGTTCTGAAAAAAAATTGTTAAGTATAAACTCTGTTCCTGTCACATTCACAAAGAGTTTTTTCGGAAGAGAAGAGAAGAGAAGAGAAGAGAAGAGAAGAGAAGAGAAGAGAAGAGAAGAGAAGAAGAGAAGAGAAGAGAAGAGAGAGAAGAGAAGAGAAGAGAAGAGAAGAGAAGAGAAGAGAAGAGAAGAGAAGAGAAGGAAGAGAAGAGAAGAGAAGAGGAAGAGAAGAGAGAAGAGAAGAGAAGAGAAGAGAAGAGAGAAGAGAGAGAAGAGAAGAGAGAGAGAAGAGAAGAGAAGAGAAGAGAAGAGAAGAGAAGAGAAGAGAGAAGAGAAGAGAAGAGAAGAGAAGAGAAGAGAAGAGAAGAGAAGAGAAGAGAAGAGAAGAGAAGAGAAGAGAAGAGAAGAGAAGAGAAGAGAAGAGAAGAGAAGAGAAGAGAAGAGAAGAGACTTAATTAAAATTATTTAAAAATGAGCTTCTGATTTATTTGAAGGTAGAGTTACAATTTTTAGGCTCACACAACTCCAGGGCCGGACAAGCTAAACGTGCAAGTGGTGCAAATGCGTAGGGCGCCTTGAGCAAGCATCAAAAAGCCACTACCTATAATTTATTTCAATTTCTTTTTAATAATAGCTCACGCCAATATTGATATCCATATACTTATTCTGAATTCAAAGACAGGTACCTAGTTTTCCTTAAATAAGTCGATGCCTAGCTTCCTATTCACACCCACAATAAAAAAAAACTAAATCACACAATCTTTACAAATTGCACGATTTTGTTCCCCTTCTTGGGGATACCTCGTTCGTCTCTTGGGGACACTTCGTCAAAATAAAATCGAATATCAAAGTGTTCAGCTTGGGTTATGAGAACATGATTTCTTCCACCAAAAACAGCAATTGAGGGGCGCTAGTGATGAAGTTTGCGCAAAGCGCTAATTTAGTTTGGGCCGGCCCTGCACAACTCTAACACATTTTTTGATTTGTTATGATGAATTTTATAAATACTTCTCGTTTTTTTCTCAGAGTCCATAATTTGCCATCATCTGGCTCTGGACCAGGTCGAATATATCTGAATGTATCCTTATCTTCGATATTGTTTTCAAAATTTGGCTATTGTCTTGACAGCATCTTTTTGATGCTCATGGTATGCCCCCTCCTGCAGTTGCCAATAGAAAAGGAAGTTATAGATAATCGATATTTTCAAATGCTTGAGGCACATGCAAACTTGCATGAGAAGGATATTGCGTCTCAAGAAAATGGACAGATTAATTGCGAATTGTTGTTTGCCTAAAACCACTTTTTTGTGAGTAGATTTTCTTATTTATGACATCAAATCAAGAACCTTTCCTTGGTTTCCAGTACATATCCGCTACGCTCAATTCAGTTCAGTTATCTTATTTTACAAGGGTTTGTTTACAGCAACACAAACCTATCAAATTAGTTTTGATGGATTATTTTTGAATAAGGAATTTTATGTTTAGAGTTCCCAAATAATTTTTTTTTTCGAAATTCAATAATTCAATTGTGACTCCTTATTTTCATTACCTGGATACTTTTTCCATACACATAATTTAATTTTTACACTTTTTTACGATTTACGTTACATGGGGTATTTATAGGTACTATTTGGAAAATTTTGCGTTCGTAATAAAATTTTGCTCAAGATTTGATCAACCAACCGAAGTTGGTTCTAGAATTCTGTCTGTCTGCCTGTATGTTGCGCTACAGCCTTAACGGCTGGATCAATTTTCCCTAAACTTTGTACATAGTGTCCCTTGGTCTTCCATACATTTTTGGATTTTTTCACCAATTAAATGTCCTCAAAAATGGTCCCATAGATTTAAAATAATATCATTAAATAACTTTTAGTGTGACCACAGCATTTGAGTGATAAGCTTTTTTTCGAAAAATTGGTTTTAATGGTTTCTCCCAAAAAACATTTTTTTGGTTTTCTTTCGATTTTCTCGAAAACGGTAAGATTGGTGTTGATAATTTTTGTATGCAGATTTTTGGCTTTACAAAAAGGTAATGCATGGCATTGTAGGTGTTACCGTTGTTTTTCCATAATTTTTTTTTCTGTTTTAAGTCAGTTTCTTAGAAAATTGCGCCCCTCCTGGCAAAACGGTGGAGAATAGAACACCCCTCCCATACGACTTTTTTCTTTTCTCAACCCACCCTACACGCTCTAGCTTCTTGTCACATTTTATTTAAATCGCCCAGTATAAATGAAATACCATGTTTCATGACCTTCGACCCCGTATGTTTAATAAAGTGGAGCCCGAATCTATGGGGAACTTTCCAAAACCTTTAAATCAATCCCAGTATGTATTTGTTGGAACTGTTTTCTAATTTTCTTGGGGGATACCACGCAAGAAAAACTCACCTTGTACTCAACCTCAAAGGTAGTGTAAAAGAGTACATTTTATTAAATAATTTTCGGCTCTACACTTGTCAATAATACCTCCCGTGGAAGCTTATTTTGAATTTTCTCACAGTTGGCTGAACGGATTTAAATAAAACTATTTATAAAAAAAACTTCCGAAAAGTTCAAATAATAATTTCTCAAAATTGTGTTGGTATCTGCCCCCTCCCCTCTGGACAAAATCCTGCGGGCGCAAATACTCTTCAGGCAAACGACAATAATTGCCTCGAAAATCTGAATTGGTCTTCCTCTTTTTTTAGCCTGAAGTAATGCACTTCTTAAACGTAATACGCCTTTTGATAACCATACTGCGGCTTATTTGATCCACGTCTTATATGTAGTCTTCTTAGCTATAAACTTTTCAACCAATTCATGAATTAAATTTATTAAAAAAGACAAAAGAGAACTCCAATCAATTGAAATCGGCCTTATTTAAGTCGAATTTAACTCCTACAATAGATAATGAATCAGATTATCATGATAAAAGTAACGTAACGTTCACCTCTATCACACTATTAATTTTAGTAGTGTCATAGAGGTGAAATAAGTTGCAAAATATGAAGGTACTGTCTTAGTAGCAAACCGCCAAAGTGGGTTGCAGTGAAATCTAATAAAAAATATTGGTATAAAAACAAATAATCATAAGTAAGTCATCCCTATCATTAGCCAAACAAAATATAAGCTGATTTATTTTTTTCAATATACTTAGGTAACGTACAATATTTACATAAGGGTAGTCGTTATAAATTTCCAACCTTATTTTTTTAGTTTTATTATTTGGATGGGCCTAAATCAGCTCTAAATGAAGAAAACAAAATTCCCTTATTTTTTCAGATTTTAATTTTCATCCCCTATAGTAGCTGAAGGGGTTAATTAAATTTCCCCTTTTTTTTTGGAAATTCACGTATAATCTGCTGAAAAATTTAGAGCATACGTATAGTATATGTATAGTTGGTGAGTATATGAGTATATAAGTGAGTATATGTAGGTGAGAAGTAGACAAGAAAAAAATCCTACTGGAGAGGGGTAATATCTCTCACCGCTTAGACGGGAGGGGCAATTTAATAAAATAATTGCATAAAATAGAAAAAAATTAATTAAAAAACAATGGCAACACTTACAGTAATGTTTTGTAGCTTTTTGGAAAGCCAGAAGTCCATTTTAAAAATTAAATTGGGTGGCGCAACAGCTCATGGAGAACCAGGGCCTAGTGACTTACAACTCTCAACCATTCCTGTGTGCGTGTTGTTGGTAGGAATGGAGGGGACCTACAATTTTATGCCGAGTCCGAACGGCTAGATGAGAAGCACTTTTTCATGACAAGTATCAGTGATGAAAATTGACTTTTGTCGATTGTACTGAAAACTGAAAAAAAATTGTACTGAAAAAGACCAAATAGTACTGAACTTTTTTAAATTATAAAACAACGCAAACAATTAAAATAAATATTTTATTAAAACAAAAATACATAAATTAAATATAACTATGCATTTCATTGGTATAATTTTATTCTAAAATAAGTCTTATGGACGGATAGCAACTTTGGCACAAGTCTTTTCTTTGTATTTACATTCATATGTATGTTTTTCTTACTCTAAAATTTCTTCATCGGCAAGTGGTTTACTAGGTATATGTCTATTCAATAGACTTTTTTGAATAATATAGCTGTGGCAGCATTCATTTTTAATAAGGTTTTTAGTTTCTATTAGAGCAGAATACGTGTCCACCTGCATTCGGTTTTGTTTTAATAATATTTTGAAAAGAAAAAATTCTTTCGACGTCTGCGGAAGAATGAGGAATAGAAAAAGCACCCTGGACAATTCGGTTTATATTTGAAAACATGAACTCGTTGCATTCATTTTTCACAAGGCCAATTTCAGTCCAGATCTCAGAAATAGAAGCATTTCTAAATTTTTTTAAGTATTGGCACTCAGCTAGAGCTCGATATTTTTATTAATGACTTCAATGTTTTTTTGTTCGCCAGGAATAAATCTATTGAATTTACTTGGCCATCTAATATTGAAGTTTGTGAAAAATGTTGCAACGAGTTCAAAAAAATGTCTTCAAAATTAAATCTTTTTTTCACATCTTCGAGGAAAGCTATATAGAACATCCGTGCATAACTTTTAAAGCTATAAATATCGCTTTCAGTTAAATTTTTAGAAGTGTAAAAAAATTCACTTTTGGTCCCGCAATAGATTTCCTCGACGGGAAACTTTTGAAGTCTGACTGAACATATTTGGTTGATTTTAGAGATTTATGAGAGTTGACCTTTTCAAAAATTAAAAATAGTACAAATAGTACTGAAAATTGGAAAGTGGTACTTGCGTACTCGGGAAAGTTCAATAGTACCGAATTCAGTACAATAGTAAGCCTTTTTGCAACTGTGACAAGTATACTCTTGGAGGATTTGTCAGTTCCTCGCAAGAGGCAGTACCTCGGATAAAACATTTGTGTTTTTAGGTGGCATTTTAATAGTTGATTATTAAATAAAGTTCTTTGAATAAACAATTTCAGAAAAATATATTTTCAAACCTATAATTTAAAAAAAAAATTATTTTTCTTCAAAATATTGAGTTTGAAACAATTTTTTGCCAAAACTGTTCAAAAAACTTAATTTAAAACAAGCCATAAGAATGGACTTCTGGCTTTCCAAAAAGCTACAAAACATTACTGTAAGTATTCCCGTTGTTTTTTAATTAATTTTTTTTTTCTATTTAATGCAAATATTTTATCAAATTGCCCCTCCCGTCCAAGGGGGGGAGATATTACCCCCCTCCGGTAGGATTTTTTTCTTGTCTAGTTCCCACCTACATGCTCTGAATTTTTTAGGCAGATCTTATGGGAATTTTCTAGTATGCTTATAGGGGATGAAAATAAAAATCTGAAAAAATTAGGGAATTTTTGTTTCTTCATTTAGAGCAGATTTGGGCCCATACGGGATGACCTTTTCTTAACGACCACCCTAATGTACATACATAAAAGTATTTACATATAGGTTTACATTTAATTCTACAACCAGGCAATTAAATATAATTAGCTATTTATGAAAAGTTATTTAATTTATTTTAAAAATGTTCGCACATTAGACGAGTAATTTCTTGCTATATGAGGAAGTAATTTGAAATTATTTTGCTATCTCTACTTATTTATTAAGCTTAAGGGTGAATCTTTTACATCTGTTTTTTTTTTTTGTCATGGACACATTTCTCCACAGCTATTCCTTTAAAACAGCTAAAATAAATATTGCTATCGGCACTCGCTGACACTTGCAGAACCACCAGCCGATACTCAGAAAATTTTATATTGGCTTGAATGAATAATCGATTTCCTTTTTGCGGCAGCTTAGGAAATTGTTTGTGGAGCCCCCAAGTATCTCTGGCACGTTGCATTTATTAGAACTCCCAAAAATACAACCCGTAATATTACTGAAACGAAAAGGTTCAACTAGGTATAATTAATGGTTTACCCGCCCTTCGAAGCAATTTTATTGATTCTACGACGAGAAGGAATATAGAATGTACATACTGTATGTATATGTAGAATCGAAAATTCTATTTTCAAGTACCCAAGTAGCTGCACTAATTGAAAATTACGTTAAGAGCCCATGGTACCTACTGGCACTAGCTGTATGGATGGTTTAAGTGAAGGAGACATCATACAACCAATTTTGCGATGATATTATATAGTACATAGTTAAGTTCAATTACTTTCTGATATTCGAAGCAGATAACTATCGCAAAAATGTAGCTTTGCGGAATTTAAATCAAATTAATTTGAAGACCGTCATAATTGAAATCAAAAATGCTAAAGGATGGTTTTGAATAGTTTATTTATAATATACAAATATTTTTGACCTATCGACTAGGAAAGAGATTTTTACTTTAAACGAAAATGATACATAATGGTATCCTTTGGCGTAATGGTTGGTGCGTTGGACTGTCAATGTCATGCTGTACAGTCGTCTCAGGACGAAATCCCAGCTTATGCCATCTTTCTCTTTTGAATTATAGTAACAATTTTTTTCAAAAATACCTTATCAATTAAATATGTACATGCGTACACATGCGTAAGCTAACGTAAACATACGAAAGCTTGTGCAGACTTAAGTAGACAAAACTTTCGAAAGCTTGCGTTAACATGCGTAGACGCGTTGCCAGACGCCCCGGTTTTCCCGGGATGTCCCGGATGTCAGATATAAATTCAACTATCCCGCCGGGACAGATTCTTTCCCGAGCTGCGACCTATATGCACAAAAAAATACCAAATGGAAGGATCTTTCATTATTTATTTTTATTTTTTGCCAATAAGCAGTAAAAAAGCATTTTTGTAACACTACGCATCAAAAATTCGTTTTAACTTATTTGAGTCGAAAACCACGTTTTGGAACTCTCTTAATGCAAAATCCGTAATTTTTGATCGATTAGCAACGAAAAAAATAATTTTACAACACCGCATATTGACACATTTTCGACTTATTTCAGTATTAAAACACGTTTTCGACTTGCTTGTCATTAATCAATTAGCAAAAAAAGAAACAATTTTTGACACAAATGCGCGTTGTATTCCAAAGAGTTTTGGCTCAGTAGTTCGGCTCATTGTAAATACCTTTTTAAAATATTTTACTCCAAAAATTGGTTTTGAAACTTTCCTAAGGTAAATACCTGGTTTTTTGGTCAATAAGAACCGAGTAGAGTAGAGCAAATTTTTCAAGCCTTTATTCGAACTACGTATGTATTCATATATATTCTGTTGTGTTTGGTAGAAACATGATAACTCTATTTTATTATGCGCGTCTTTACGTCTACTTTGCATCGAGCTAGGGCCTAAACGGTAGAACCGATTTTCATCAAACTTTAAATATAATTTTTCAAAGAACGTGTTCATGGGTTCACCCGTTTACGCTCTAGGTCAATGTAAAGTGGACGAAAATTATGAAGTGGAGTTGTCATAATTTCTACCGAACACAGAAGAACTGTCTTTTCAAATTTTCTTCATATCCAATAATATAAAAAGCCATGGTCTTTAATATTCTCAGTGCGTTTGAATTAAAGCTAATTCTCTAGAAAAATAAAATTCACAGTATCTAAAATGCACTCCCAAACCAACGCGAAACATTCGCAACGACAACGAAACACTCGCAAGTTAGAATTTAATTTACATGTCGATTAAATGATAAATGAAAACACACTGATGACGCAGTGCAAAACTTAGGCTAGGAACGAAATTGCAATTTTATGTCGCGCGATTATTCAGTCGCGAAAAATAGAAAACATGAGTTAAAATGTGAATGAACGCACATGAAACCTAAAAATCCCACTAAGCTGCGATCACTTTTTTAGTCACTGCGACAAAAAATCGCAAGTGCCTTCCTAGCCTAATAGGAAAACAATAACAAAAGCGAAATATTCGCCAGTTGCATTGTTCCGAATATTTCGCATTGGTTTGGGAGAGTTTTAATACTGTGATTTTTATAAGTCAGTAAAATCGATCTGATAACTGATGATCCCCACTATCGAAACTGGGCGAGACGGATTTAAGAGAGCTGGTATGAATTTTTTATTTAATAACAGCCAATTTCTTCACAGAGTTCTAACGTTAGTACCGGTACTAGTCCTTGAAATTATACTCAAATCAGTATCCCTCATTTATTCATATTTGTGTGTTTGAAGAAATGTAGTAGGGCGTTAGTGCACGATATGAGAGCATACCTTTCATTTCGACCTGACGGGTTGAGCCTTAGTACACTAATAGTTCATGTCCTGACTTTACTTTTAAGAAGTGTTGCCAAGGTGGCAACACTGTCAGAAGGACAAGAGAAGGGTTGCCACAATCTCTAAATGTATCTTGGTTTCAAAAACATAAAAATTATGGGCCAAAAACTCTGCTTCTCATTCCCCATTGAAAAACACCCTCAGATAGTTTATATTTGTTTGGTCTCTTTTGTTTCTTGGTCTTGATGAAAAGTCAAATGTTTTAACCAATTTTCATTAACTTTCCAGTTTCGGGAGGGCATTCATGGTAGTAGCATTGTATATAAATTCTATAGTATTCTCATGAAGAAAAAAAGCTCGTGGCCATCTATGCGTCCAAATGTAATACTAATTTTTGTTAAGGGATCTCGGTAAGGCGATCACAGCGAACCTATCGACCAAATGTCTACCTACAAAATCTTGTTTCATGAGAATACTATAGATTGGATATACAATGGTAGTAGCTCAAAATGTTTCCATTTCAATGAAAAAAACACCCTTTCACTATAAATATTTTTGTAGACTCTTTTGATTCTTGTTACTTATGAGAAATAAAATATGTGGACCAAGTTTCGTGTCAATACTATTGAAATTTGGTAATATTTTACGTTTTTCACAAATTTTTCGGTCATCATTTATGAAAAAGGCTGTAACTTTTTTGAAGTTAGTTGTATCGAGATCATTCTGATTTAGTAAGATAGGGCATTAAAAAATATCCTTAAGACATGTGTCATATGCTTATATTATACCAAGATAAATATTTAAGTTTGTTAATCTTTCATATCCCCCCTCCCTAGCACTTTGAAAGTGGCTTTTTAAAAAAACCAAAGTAAGTTTTCAATCAACTTTCGATTTAATGTAGTAGCTTGTAAAATTCTGCGTCGACACCATCTTTAAGTTTTATTAATAAAAATATTTTTCCAACTTTTCTGGGCTTTTCAAATTTTGTTTCCAAAACGACTTTTTTCCACCCCCCTCGTGCAAGGGGAGGAATGGGACACAATAATGTGGTCCTATCTTCTCAAGGGTGTTGAATCCAACGGGAGTTCTCGAGTCATCGTCCGACTCTTGGTTTTCGATTTATAAGCAACATTTCGGAACTGTGGCAACCCTTCTCTTGTTCTTCTGACAACGTTGCCACTTTGGCAACACTTCTTAAAAGTAAAGTTAGGACATGGACTATTTGTAAACCTCAACCCGTCAGGTCAAAATGAAAGGTTGGTCTCACTAACAGCCCCACAAATGAGAAATACTGATTTGAGTACTAACTTTAGGACTAATACTGGTACTAACGTTTGTCCCGGGAAAAATTTTGAGATCCCGGCAATTTACTTTATTTACGCCATTTGTCCCGCCGATTTGCGTTATCACTTTCGTAGACTTGCGTAAACTTACGTAAACTTGAGTAAACATGCGTAGACTTATGTAGATTTGCGAAAGCTCTCTTGCGTAAATAAGCGTTTACTTCCCTTGACTTGCGTAAGCATGCGCAGACTTGCGTGAGCGACTTGCGAAGACTTGCGTAAACTTATAAAATTGTTACAAAAATCGTTGGAACCGTTTTCGAGAAACCAAGATATAAGGAAAAAATAAGCGTGGCAGTGGAATGATTTCAGTAAAGTCTTTTTCTCCAACACAAAGTCTGAAAATCGTTGGATACATTTCTGAAAACCAAGCATAAGAAAAGTGGGCGTGTTAATTCGTGGTTTTACTGAGACCAGTACCTAAATTTTTTCCCTACTAAAGAGAATAAATTGTGAAAATCTTTTGCAAATTATTTGAGCCATTTCCATAAAACCAATTACAAAAATTGTTTGCTTTTAATTATTAATAAAATGAGATAAAACAAAAAAATAATTTTCTATCAAAAAGAGATTTACTACAATGTTTGTGTTCGATGTGTTTGAGGTATAATTTATAGTTAAAACGTACCTTTAAAACTGGCAGATGAACCACAGATGTAACAGTCACGAAGTTTAGTTTAAATCAGAGAATATGATATTCTCTGGTTTAAATACTCAGATATCTCATCTCACACACCAAGGATGTGTGTGGCCGAGGAAAACTCCCAAACACATATAACATAAATTAAAATAAGTAAACTGATTTCAAAAAGTTGACATTTTCAAGTCTTTTTTCTTGTGCTTTAAGGAGAAACCAAATCATCACCATCTCCCAATAGACACATAATTTTTTTTTTTGCGCAAATATAATAATAAAAATAATAAACAATGTCCCTCCAAAAATTGTTGAACACTCCATAAGGAATATTTTTGGTATTCAAAAATATAGTGATTTGTGAACACTTCAACCAATTTATTAATTAAATCCTAGTTTTCAATTAAATTCTCTTTCATTTCAGCCACAGCCAATTTCGTCTATTGAGGATTTCACTCAAGTGATTGTTAATCGTGAGGATGATGTCACATGTGCGGTTGGAGTATTCATGGTTGGGGATCGGGTTGCTAGGTTTTCAATGGAGGACCGCGATGCTTGTGAATTTTCACTCGTCCTTGCTGGCTATTTCCGTTTGCTAACAGGTATTTTTGGATTGCTCTTAATCAATCTGTACTTTCCTAATTTCCCTTACATTTAATTAAATTTTAGGAAAAGACCTACCCGTAGATAGAGAACGTGAGAAATATGACGAGGACAATGCACCATCCTATCTTGCACAACACACGGTTCTACCATCTACGTGGAGCTACCTATTGCCATTCCATAATCGTGCACATAGCATAAACTTTTTGATGCCACCACCATACCATTCGTTGAAGCAACTTTCTGTGTCATCGAACGATTCAGCTTCATCCAATGCTGTCACTGCAGCAATAATGCCAGCAGTATCTAGTCCCATGAAAAGTGCCGATAATTTGGCCGGAAATAAGGTGGACAAGACGGGTGGCAATCAATGCGACCGCAATATGAATACGACTACCGCGGCTAACAACAACCACAAAACGCCCCAAATGATGGCACCAAATGGAAGGCCGGGTGGCCATCCTGTACCACACACCCTTGACTTAGACATTCACAGCGTTATGGCCATGGAGCTGCTCGAAGACGCAAAGGACTCTGGGCTGAGTGACAGTAGCGGCGGTGGAAGTAGTTCAGCGATGTACTGTCCTGCATCGAATGGATTGATTGAAGCGCGCAATGAAGAGGTTCTTCGACGAGTTGCTGAAATGCAGAAAATGGTTGAAAATTCTGAACAGTACTTGAACGAGCATGGCGAGCTCATAGATGAGGAATATGAAATTGTTACAAAAGAAGGGTACATCAGTGGCATGCAATCACGAAGGAATGGTGGCAGTGCTTATTCACCCAATCTTAGTGTAGGAGGTGGGACAGTTGAGTTTGTTGATAGCGACTGTGATAGTTTGAACAGTAGCAAAGTATCATCGAACGAGGATGCACCACCACCGGGAGCATTGAAGCATAGTGACTCGTTGGTCCTTCTGGCGGAAGCGATTAATCAAGATTTGAGTGGCATAACAAAAGGTTTGAATTCTATTAGTGGTAGTAACAATCAAGGTTTGGATAGTGGTGTGGTGAGTCAAAATGAATCGACGCCCAAGCCATCTCGGAAAATGAATGGTTTAAGTCAGCTTTTGAGTGATTTGCAAGCTTTGGGTCATGATTGTTCGCAGAGTGAAAGCGACTCAGAGTCCGTTCATACACCGAGCACGTCTCCTACGCACAAACGACCACCCCAAACTCAACAAAACAAAAAGAACTTATATAGAACAAGTTTCGGGCTTCATAGTCCTGATGGTAGTTCCATTGGAACAGATGCTAAAGACTATAACCTCAAAGAATACCTAAAACAGCTTAAAGAGTACAGTAAGGTGGACAGTAACAATCAGGACACTGATCTCGCTGCAAAGAAATTATCAGAGATTTATGGCTTTGAGATAGGAGAAGACACATTTATAGAGACTGACCCTGACTTGATAGACCTACGTGCGATTCCACCACCCCAAACGCCAGATGAACTTGATGCGCTTTCAATTTTGAATGCTGCTCCAAGGGGTTTTGGTGATGGTAGTAGTAGCAATCGTAGTGAAGACGGTGATTGTGATTTGGATAAATTCTTAGCCAAGGTTGTCATAGCACCACCAACGCAAAAGACTACCCCAGCCAAAGAATTGACACCTGAGGAAATAATGTCATTTATCATTCCTCCACCCCCAAATCTTGACGAACTAGTGCAAAATAGCAAGGGTATCGATATTGATCATGATGTAGAGGAATCTCTGTATAGTAATTCAAAGGACATTGCCCTAGAGAATCAGACCAATGTCACTAGCAGTGGCAAAACAATGAAAAACGCAAATGTGACTCATGTCATTGAGTATGCTACGGTAGAACGGAAGGGGACGTTTTCTTGCTGTGCGAAGAGCAAAAAAGAGGAATCATCCAGTAGCGTTTGTATTGAACCAAAACCTTCCACTCAGGCTCAAAACACTGTACTAATTTTACCACCAAGACGATGTACACATTCTGAAAGTTCTAGTCCGCCAGCACGACCTCCCAAGAGTGCTGAACTACAGAGCCGATACTCTCCTAAGAAACAAATTTCCTTCAGTCCTGAAGTAAGACGTGAGGTGGTAACCCCAATCGATAAGTGCCCATATCCTCCTATATTACCACCGCGGTGTGATGACCGGAGTCTTTCACCTGTGGTGAGTTTTCCTCCCAAGAAACCACCTCTGCCTCCATTAGCTTCGCGCCCAGTTCTTCGTGCTGCACATCCTCTACCTTCACCAACCCGCCAGATTCAAAATAACGGCATATCAGCTGCTAGGCTGGCTGGAATCGGATCACCACATCTTAATCGGAACCCAAATGCATATAGTGATAACGACAGCGGTTTCAATGCCTCCCAGGCTACCTATCAGCAGAATCGCTTCAATGGACATTATCGTTCTAGCAGCGATTGCCCCCCAGTTTGCCTTAAAAATCCCGCTCCACACAATAAACCACAACTTTCCCTATTATGCTCTCCACAAATGTCCCGCAAATTCAACAATAGCCCAACACCGGTTGACAGACTCATTTCCAAAAATGGCTACGTCATCGATGTTGAAACTCTTTTGGCAAAGACTGATGTTGCAATGGCCGGATTGTTGGTCAAATTAGATCAAGTGGCTGCTCAATGTACAGTTGCGCAGGCTGCTGGGGGAGGTTCAAACATCAACGAAGAAAAATTCCAAAGAGCTCGCGAAGAACTTACTGAGCAAACACTATGTCTAGTCACAGCATCAAAGTTATTAGTTGTGGCCATGTCTGATATGACTTTGGCCACCCTACCCGAACATTTAACTTCATGTTTGACAGCATTACGTAGGATAACTGAATTGACGCAAGACATGACAAGGCATACATCATCACCTCTACAAACAAGAAATATTGTTCTCAAGGTTCATGATGTTTCTTCAAGTTTCAGAGAACTTGTTCAGGTTCAGATAGGACCTTTGGGTGCGGGACAACTAGCTTTGCAAGCTGAATGCTTAGCAAATGTATTGGCAACGTTACTTCGTAGCCTAAGAGTGTTTTCGCCATAACAATGTTAGGTCGAATATGCGACTTTTTAAGTACATATGTAGGTAGGTTACAAGTTTAAATGAGAAGTACAATAAAAACTCCAACTCAATGGAAAAATAATGTTATATTACTTTTGGAAGGTAAATTTTTTAAATCTTAGTCTTAACCTCTTAACTTAAATTTTATAGATTGAAAAATGCACTATAACAATTTTTAATCCACTTCTTCTTTATTGCTAGTTTCATAGCTTTTGCATTGTAACAAAATGAGTATGAGCTAAACAAAAAGCTTTTTTGATTTTTGGCTATATGATATGGACGGGTGACCTCTTTGATTTAATATTTTTGTATAACTTTTATGCTAATATTATGTTGGACCTCACGTTGAAAAATAACTTCTTATTTTTACTTTTCTCACTCACTATTTTATTAGTGTTGATGGAATGCAATATAGGAACTTTCAATAATCCTTTTTCTTATTTTTAATCACTTCATGATTGTGGTAAGCATTAGATACTAATCGAAGGCAAAAGTTTGGAGCTCATTCAGTGGTTTTCCCAATGAGCTTTTGGGTTATGTTGCTTTTCAAAGTTTTTGAACAGTTTAATGCATGTGAAAATGTGAAAGTTTAACGCAAACCATGGACAGCCTGTACCTTTAAAGAGGGACAGGTTTATATAAGCCATTGCTACCCAGGCCGAGAGGCAAACATTCTTTATCTGTCTTGTATTGAAAATTTTGATTGGAAATGGCCCAAATGGAGTATACATGCATACTTATACCTGATGAAGTTTCAATGAGACACGACTAAGCTCCGGTTTTGCCAAGCAAAAGCTAAAGAAATGTCTGTGAATGTGCCCCAATGTGGCAAGATTGAATTCTTATCCATGATTATGATGCTGAGTCGAAGACAACATTCAGTGTGAAAAATGAACGGCCATTGCTAAGAATGCTGAAAAATTCCAACATGACAAACTATAGTCTTGGCTTCAATTTTACAGTTGTTATCCTACATGCACGGCCTTGAACATTTTTCTATTGATTTGTATACCCTTTTCAAAGTACCTACAATAATTTGCATGATAATAGATCTCTACCTTCATACCTAAATCAATTCCTTAATCCCCTATCGATACAACCTTATCCCTTATCATTACAACTTTATAGAATATGTACAAATTTATGCAATACTAATATTTTCATACACTAATTACAGGTTTAATCCATTTAAAGGTTGATATACTCGTACACTAATTGGAAATTATGGTTTCTTTTACAAATTGGTTTAACAGAAGATAACAACAAATAAATATCTGCGCTACACAAAAACAAGGTTAGGTACTATAAAAATTTATTTTATTTTGTTTTAAATGTTGTTGCTAGTATTAGTTCTTTGGCAAAACTTCATCCTTAGTCAACACACTCCCTCTTATTTGTTATTTCAATTTGACACCTTTTGCCTATTAATCATAATCATCATCAAGTCCTTTAACCCCGATTGGGTCACAGGGGACAAACAAATCGTTTCCATCTTTCACGGTCTACAGCTAGATATTTTTTAACTGTGGCCACGTCTTTCTGTGGGAGTCTGCTTCTGCTAGAACTGTTGATTTCCATGTTGTTCTTGGTCTTCCAACCTGCCACCGCCATGCTCCCTGAGGATTAAACTCAAAGGACTGCTTTGCAATTTCATCGTTTGGTTTCCTCAGTGTGCGAATTTTTAGAATATGGCGTAGACAACGATGTACAGCAATTTCTTCGAGATGGAAGTTGTGACTTTCCAGGTTTTGCAAGCATACAACAGCACATTGCATTCGAAGAATCTCAACTTAGTGCGTAAGGAAATTTGACTGGATTTTCAAATTTGGGACACAGGACCGAAGGCTGTGTGAGATTTATTTATTCTACTTTGAACATCCAGATCAGTACCACCATTTGATGAAGCAATACTTGCACGGTAATTAAATTGTTCAACCTCCTGGCGAATGGTGGTGCCATGAGTTTTGGAAAATCGGACAAAATTGTACTACTCGCCAATTGTTGCAACTCCACATTAACACCATGCTTCCAGTCCCTGAGATAGATTTTGTTTTCCACACAGCTTGTATCAACGGATGTAGAATACTAGCTGGTTCTGACGGGATCAGCTTTTAGGCATTCGGCTCTAACGGCTATTCCGTCAAGTCCAGCTGCTTTGTTGTTTTTGAGAAGAGTTATCGAAGATTGGATTTCCTGTACTGTAGGGGTTTCGATGTCAATATCCCTATTAGATCTACACCTGCTCAACGGAATCCTCATTAAGCAAAGCACAAAATTGATTCTTTCACCTACGTAGCTGACCCTCAATTGAGCAAGGCACAAAAGTGATTCTTTCACGGTATGTGCTAGGCGATTCTCGATTCGTCTTTCGGTCAGTCTTTCAGTCTTTTGTTGAGCATCTGCTTCATCATTTATTAGCATCTTCAACGATTTGCGAAGCTCGATTTTAGTCCAGGTATCTTGGGATATACAAGAGTCTCTAACTCTCATCCGCTTGGGTACAATATCGGATCCAGCCTCCTTAAAAACACATTAATTGTTGAATGTTGAATTCCGTTTTATGACGAAGCTCTTTCATTAAGGTTTGTGACATAGTTATGACAAATTTTGGGATCACTTAAAGCATTCGTATTGAACTTCAAACTCCTTGCTGCACCCTTTGATTGTCGTTGTACAGCAGTGGTTCTTACCTTGAGACTTATGAGAACCAAACAGAAGACAAACAGACAAGAAGATTAGCTTTACGAAAATCGACCGGCAAATCGCCACTTTCATTCCATGACCTCAAGCCACTTTTTTCCATCAAGCGTTTCAGACTGTAGTTGTCTGATCCGACTTGGGAATTGAGATCTCCCATGACAATTGTGATGTCAGCTCTCAGAACACCTCTGTAAACTAAGTTAAGATGAGTGTAGAAAGCGGTTTTGTCTTCCTTGGTCTACGAATTTTTGAACTTTATTCTTTATTCTTGGAGAAAAGGGCGCCCAGGAAATAAAACTACGCCTCGATTCTTCATTCAACATAATTTCTACACCATAGTTTCAGTTATGCCCACGATACTGAGCCGAAGCTGCAAAGGACTCTCCATTAAAAGCTTACCTCTCATATCCAGTTGTTGTCATTGTTCATGTATTAGCATATATTCTTCCACCATGTTGTTTTCTGAGATAGGATTAATAATATACATAAGCTCAGATTTGACAGGCACACCCGACCTTTGTATGGTCAAACACACAATTCATCGAGGCCGCCCACTATGGGAAAACAAACGCCTTTTGTAGCCGCCCAATATGGGATTACAGATGCTACTTGCTGCTGCCATTAGCATTTCAAGATAGGCTTTTCCACCACCAGAATATCATGCCGTTGACCACCACCTGCAGTTATTCCGCCTTCTGGGAGCTTTTAACCATCCCAAGGACAAGTTTGTGCCCTGACCAAGTTTGTCTGCTTATACCGGCATCTATTCGGTCCCCCTGCACGTTAGCGTTACCCACTCTCTACCACAGGGAGGTGTGCATGGGGATTTTCCTTTCATTGAGCCTAGGGCCGAAGTGGCTTCCTAGCACTCCCCAGTACTTTAGAGTGCAAATCGAAAACCTCATTAGTCAAAACACCGTTCTCGACATTTTGGTAGTTTTCCTTCTCTTTGAGACTTCTCTTCAAAATTTGACATTCGGACAGAAAAAGTTTGAAAAATCTGTCGAACAGGCCTAATGACCAAGACATCAGTGATTGCAATTACAGGCATTAATGTTTGATTTGCTTCGACAGTCGAAACGCACCTTGCTCAACATTTTAATCCCTATTGATGTTGGCTTTCTTTCCAAACTTGAAAAAATGTCTCAGTAATATAAGCTAAGCAAACAATAATAATGAGGTAATTAATGAGGTTTATGAATAATTTAGGGAGTTTGAAACACAAACGATATTGAGCATCCCTGCGGGAAGTGAATTACGTAAAAGTGAGACTACAGAAATAAAGAAGTAAAAATTGTTCGAAAAAGCAATGCGTTTTCATCGCTAGGTCGGGTATTTATGGGCCTTCCCTCATAAGTCATACCTATCCATTAATATATTTTTATTTTCTTCTGAATAATTTGTAAATAATTTTGATGTATTTTATTTGAGTCTACATATTTTATTTTATCTGATTTTATTTTAAAAGTCATGAGCATATAACCAAAATAAATATAAATTATACAATGTTATACTGAATTTGAAAACTCTTGCAACAAAGATGAATTCAATATACTTCATATAAGCAAATATAAAAACGTAAACAATATTATATCAAAATTTACAAATAAAAACATACTGGATTTTGGTTTTAAAAACAAAAATCAAAAATATTAACAACTTACCTATACCAAAAACATTAATTAAATATTCTGAATTTAAAAGAGGTTCCCAAAGTTCCTAAATGTAAAAGTTTCACTGCAAAATACAATATTGTAAAAATATGGTACTTTTTATGTTCACATTTTTGGTAGAAAAAAATATTGTTGAGAACAAACATCAACATTTCTAAAATAAAAAAAAACAAGTTTTTTATGGACGGAAATTGCCCGTAAAAAATGGAACATTCATTTTGCAGTGTTGCCGAACTATTAGGTACATTTATGAACTCAACCCGTATTTCCCTTAAGTTTGATTATAATTGTTACAAAACTAACAAGCAGCTGTTATGTAAATATTTAAGTTTTATTAGTGATTAAATATGTTTGAAATTTTAAAATTAAATACATCAACATAATATTTAATAAAAAAACGTTGTTAAATTTTAATCTTACAATCACTTGTTATATAAAAATAATTATATTTGTTAAAAATAAAAAAAAAAAACATTAAAAAACTTTTTTACTAACTTTATTAAGTTATATATGTATGTATATTATGTAAACCAATAAATTAATAGATTTTTGTTACAAACAATGATTAAACAATAAACATTCTGCAATAATTATATATAATACTTTAAATCTTATTAAGATACAATATTATACACTGCTCTTTTGGTGAACACAGTAAAATGTTCTAAACATATCCAACAAAACATAACAATATCATTAATTATAATTTTAGTTTTAATTTGACCATTTTAACAAACCAAAAATAATTATAATGTAATTCTAAAAGAAATAAACTTAAATACAATAATAATACTAGGTTAGAAAACATAATTAAAATATTATACTGTTGTTGAAGTAAAATTTAAACTGGTATCTTGCGGAACAAGAGGAAAAATGAAAGGAAATTGTATGTGACATAATAAATATTTCTAAAAACAAAAGGAGGAGTTTTATTGAAGTTTTAGAATGTTTAGTCTCTACAACAATGAATAAAAAGAAAATTATAAGACATGTTTGTAAGAGGTCAGTATTTTAAAACATCACTATTTTGCAGGTGCCGTGAGATAGCGCCGAATTTCAAAATTTGGCTTTATTTCGCTTTACTAAAGTAAAATAACGCCGAATTTTAGCGTTCGGCCTTATTTCGCTTTGACAAAGTGAAATAAATCCGAACGTTTGCTGAGGAATAAAGCCGAACCAAACAATGTTAAAATTTGGCTTTATTTCGCTTTTTCAAAGCGAAACAAAGCCGAATTCTTGAATAGTTTCAGTATTCATTCATAAAAAATGATTGTACCAACTACTGTTGTACCTCTAAGGTCAAGTTTTTTAGAAAAAAAATTAAGGCTAAAAACTATTGAACTCACCAAGTGTGCAGGGCTACCTCGGCTTTCACTGCGCAATTCGAATGGTCTTGCACTGAGAAACTGGGCCTAAGAAAACCAGACGGAGTTTCTCATCAACAAATTTGGCTGATAACGATGCAAGTAGAGTTCTTCAGTTAGCTTGTGAACTTAAAGGATTTTAAGTCACCTTGCGCGAAGTTTAAGCTTTTCTACTTCATAATATTTAAAATAAAATTTAGATATATTTTCTTAAAGCTAGTTCAGTTTTTGAAATTTTAAGAAGTATCTAACTTAAATTTTTCGGTGATTCAGTTTTTGAAAGTTTTAAGAAACCAAGCAACCGCTTTCAAAAACAACTACTGCAAAATGTATGGCACTGCTTCTTAAAATTTTCAAAAACCTTGTTTAAAATTTTAAGAAAAAGAATTTTAATTTTTGCATTAGTTTGGTTTTTGAAAATTCTAAGAAGAAAAGATACTAAAATTTCAAGCGAAGCTTAAGTTACTTCCTAAAAATTATAAAAAACAAGCTTTACTTCTTAAAACTTAAAAACCAAGCAACCACTTTCAAAAATCAAACTACCGCAAAATTATAGTAGCTTCTTAAAATTTTCAAAACTTGGTTTTAAATTTTAAGAAAAAGAAACTTAATTTTTGCGCTAGTTTGGGTTTTGAAAATTTTGAAGAATTTTCAAGATTTGGTGACAATTTGTGTTTCTGTTTTATGTTATGAAGTGGCTGCGTAATGCAACTTCGCATGAATAGATGGGACCAATAATTTTCTGCTAACTCCAAATGGCTAAATTAGGCGGCACTCTATCGCAAGAGCCCGTACTCCTTGGACAATGTTTCCTTTTAGCTTGAATACGCTGAGATCTGAACCCGGGCCGCGGTCCAACGCACTAACCAACCAATTCAATCTTTTATCTTTACTTTATGCAGAGGAACTTTTTATCTTTTAACTACAAATACGTAGATAATTCCTTTTAGTCGGAGAGCTACCAGCAACTTTGACTAACCTACTAGACACAAGGCTACAACTTTGTGTATGCTTCATTTGGGACTAGTTAAGGATGAAAACCACCATCAGCTTTGTGCGGGTAGGTTTGCAATTTTGACATTTTTTTGAAATTAAAAAAAAAAAAAAAAAAAATGGTATTTCTTAAAATACCAACTTTTAAGACTTTAGGGCCGTCTGGCAGGAACTTTCGACCGTCCGTCCGGTCTGATATATTTTTTCTCATATGCAAGAAGATGTCAGCTAACATATATGTTAAAATCAGCTTTGTGCGGGTAGGTTTGCAATTTTGACAGTTTTTGAAATTTAATAAAAAAAAATAAAAAAAGGGTATTTCTTATAATACCAACTTTTAAGATTTTAGGCCCGTCTGGCAGGAACTTTCGACCGTCCGCCCGGTCTGATATATTTTTTCTAATATGCAAGAAGATGTCAGCTAACATATATGTAAAAATCAGCTTTGTGCGGTAGGTTTGCATTTTTGACAGTTTTTTTAAATTTAAGAAAAAAAATAAAAAAAATGTATTTCTTAAAATACCAACTCTTAAGACTTTAGGCCCGTCTGGCAGGAATTTTCGACCGTCTGTCCGGTCTGGTATATTTTTTTCATATGTAAAAAGATGTCAACTAACATATATGTAAAAATCAACTTTGTGCGGGTAGGTTTGCAGTTTTGACAGTTTTTTGAAATATAATAAAAAATAAAAAATGGTATTTCTTATAATACCAACTTTTAAGACTTTAGGCCCGTCTGGCACGAATTTTCGACCGTCCGTCCGGCCTGGTTTATTTTTTTCATATACAAGAAGATGTCAGCTAACATATATGTAAAAATCAGCTTTGTGCGGGTAGGTTTGCAATTTTGACATTTTTTTGAAATAAAAAAAAAAATAAAAAAAAGGGATATTTCTTATAATACCAACTTTTAAGACTTTAGGCCCGTCTGGCAGGAATTTTCGACCGTCGGTCCGGTCTGGTATATTTTTTATCATATGCAAGAAGATGTCAGCTAACATATATGTAAAAATCAGCTTTGTGCGGTTTGCAGGTTTGCAATTTTGACAGTTTTTTAAAATTTAAGAAAAGAATACAAAAAAAGGATATTTCTTATAATACCATCTTTGAAGACTTTAGGCCCGTCTGGCAAGCACTTTCGACCACCAAACCCGTCTGGCATAATTTTTTTCATGCATAAAAATGTATTAACTAAATTATAAATAAGTTTCATCCTTGTGTGAGTAGGTTAGTTTTGACCCTTTTTTTGCATTTTGAAAAAATCAAATGGCAACCTTTCGACCGCGGCAACCCTGCCAGACCGTGGTTTTCATCCTTAACTAGTCCCAAATTAAGCATACACAAAGTTGTAGCCGTGTGTCTAGTAGGTTAGTCAAAGTGGCTGGTAGCTCTTAGACTATTTTCGAAAGTGGAATAACAAAGAATTGGCAATATTTCACTTTGTCAAAGTGACATTTCACTCTAGTAAAGCGAAATAAAGCCGAATTTCAAAATTCGGTTTTATTTCGCTTGGCATTATTTCTTGCACTTGAAATTTGACCCAAATAATTACAACTTTTCAACAAAGGATCACCACATTCATCACATAAAATAGATTGTTAAGGCATGCGAATGGCGCTTTGATATGTCACGAGAATCACATGAAACTAATGAATGAAATATAGGTATATCTATAAAAAAATAAGGTTATTGCATTATTTTTAAAATATTTTATTTAAAAAACTGAATTTATTTAAATGTTGGAATTTAATTTTTTTTAAATCAAATTATTTCTGGCATTTGGATTTAAGAATGGAGACTTTTTCCCCAAATCTCGAAATTTGTAAAACACAAATTCATCATCAAACTAAAAAGGTAACGACTGACAGCAAGCCGAAAAAATGAAATGAAAATTGAATCGATGTTATACATTATTTACTACGTGTCCACTGTCCGCTGTATTACAACAACAACGAAGAAAACAAACACAAACGGATCATTTTAATAGCACTGAAAACCAGGAAGAAATGTTGTTTGCATGATAAAATAATGTTAATAAACACTAAAAAGCTTGAAACAATTGTATTTGTTAATAAATAAGTTACAAATGAACACACAACACACAACAAATTTTGCCGTTTAACGAGTGTGGGTCACGGTATTCGCCATTTTCCACTGATTTTGATGGATGCGCAGAACTGAACAAAAATGAAAACGCTAATGATATTACCATTAATATGTGTACTGTGGGTGGCATTTACTTTATAACTCAAACACAAAAAAAATCAAATTTGACATTTGGCTGTGATAATAACTAGTTAAACACAGCATTTCCTATGTTTAAAGTTAGACAACAGGTTTAGCCCTGAACTTAGGTCTATATTTATTTATGAATAGCCAAAACTCTGGACTTGCTTGGTTACAATTTAGCAAGAGTTTAGCAAACATCTGTGAATATGCCCCTATGTGTTTAAAATTATAACCTCATTTCACCCTTCTTATTAAAAAGGGCAGGCGGGCAGGTAAAGACTAACCACTTACTAAAGAATTCTCAAAGACTAAAACAGCTATTAGAAAGATTTAAACTGAATTTTAAAGAAGAAGATGTGTTATTTCAGCTCAGGAGAATTTATCAATTTAACAGCTCGTTGCTTTAAAACGGATAATCTCAAAAACCGCAGTTGATGGCGTAAACGGATGATGGATTTGGATTCAGTGCCCAAAATTATCTTTAGAACGACCCTTACCTGTCCATGTCAAATTTTTGTTCGTAAATTAACTGGGCCGGGGTGCCAAGTCTTTAAATACGCCACTGATAACACCTTAAAACTTCCTCTTCATGGATTGAACGTTTTTTGAACTTCATTGACAATACATGGTAAATTTAATTTTGTTTGTATTTACATATTTCAATAATTAACAATAAAATCCTAATTCCAGTCTGTTATAGTTACAAATTTTTGTGATAGCCATTTAGGTATATATATATATATATGTACCTACAGTACATATCTCAATCATAACATTACTTTCATTCAACTTGGCATTAAGAATTTACTCTTGGAGTAGGTGGCAAATAATACTGAAAAATACTTTAGCAAACAATGAGCAAATTTTTTTAAAAATTCAATAAATGAGAAAACTTTTCCATCACAGCTATTCTCATGGAATGGCAAAGTGTAAACTTGAAGTTAATAATTAGAAAAGTTTTCCACTGTAAAAAGCTAAAAAGAAACGAGGAGGAAAAGATAAAGATTAGTAAATAAAAGAACAAAATGCATTTAAGATTTTCTGTGTGTAAGGATTTTGAATAGCATAGAGGTTGTGCTGTTAATATATAATACCCAGTTAATAAATTTGTACGTTAATAGTATAATTTATAATCATTAATAAAGCATTCGGGTTTTCCGGTTAAACAAAAAAAAAACCACACGAAAAAACAAACAAATCAGTCCATTGATAAAACTTGGCAAGAAAGTGTTTCATTTATTATGAAAAAAAAATGAAGAACTGCAATGGATACTGGTAGTCCATTTAAATGAATAATATGATGTAGGGTTTGCTTCAAGGAGGAGTATGGAAATGTGTGTGTTTTATAACAGACAAAAATATTTTGGTACATTATGATGGTATGGATAGGTATTAGGTTATGATACGACACATGTTTTGATATTTTTTTGACGCTAGTTAGGTGTAAGGAGAGCATAACGAAGATGATAACAGATTTGATTTGGGATATCATACCCTTTACAAAAAGTTATTATCCTTCCTTGTACCTACATAATATGTATCTTTGTATAGGTACTACATGCGTGTACACATTCTGTAAGTATTATATGCATGAACCTACCCTTAAATCAATAAAAGATAAATAGTGGCAACAAATCAGGGAAAAACATCAGTGGTTGTTTATTTAATTATCAAAAATATTTTGAAAATACATAATCAAAAGAGCTGATCAAAATATAAAAGAGGTATGGGCATGGTATTTTTGTCTAACAAAATGGGCTTGTTTCAACTGGTGGTTTAACTTAGAGACAAATAGATAATTTTCCTCTAGGTCTATCTACATAGTAAGGTAAGAAGTTACAGTAAACAGGTGCGAACGCAGGTGGGGGGGTTTCGGGGGTTGAAACGACAGTATTCAGAGCGATAGAGCTCCAAACTAAGATTTGGAAGCAATTTTTCCTGTAGCTAAGGAAATTGCTGAAAATGGGCTTTGCAGTTGGTTGTTCCACGGATTGTCGCACAACAGCCATAGTCCAGTCGCTATGTACAAAAAATTTGCCTGAAAAGGAAAAAATTTTATCGTGCATTTTTCTTTCACAATTCGTTAAAGGGGGTTATTAGGAGCCTAGGTGTAGTTTTTCGGGAAAATTGTCCTAGAGCTTTAGCCGCCATCTTGGATTTAGCAAAATATAACTTTTTCCTGAATAACTCCTACATTTTTCACTTTTGATAGAAGAAATAAAGCCTAACTGAAAGTAAATTTGATTGTGTTCAAATTTAACATATGCGCAGGCAAGTTGGGGGTAAGAGGGGCACTTGCAACCCCCTGTCTGGCTCTGGACTGCCCTTCCAGTACATTTTCAGGGGAGAGTACGATAACTAAGGCACCAAGAAATGGTAACGATTTTTTGTAGAACAGTTTAATACAAGCATTTTTTACTATTGGAGGGGGGGTCTATCTCACCCCGTTTGGGCAGGAGGGGTGATTTCATAAAAAAAATCGGGGCACCGGGGGACGCTGATTCTTTCATTGTTGTAACTGCTATTCAAGAAGCAATCAATTACGAGGAAGTAACTTGACTGGCTTAGGAAGTCATTTGAGTAACGTTTCCTTCAAGAAGCCTAGCAGAGAGCGGACCCCTGAGCAACTTAACTCGCCATTAAGTTTTAAATATGATGGAGCGATAGCAAGGCATATTTTGTTTATGCATGCGCTAAGTGGATGTGACACCACGTCTGCAATATATAATATCGGCAAAACCAAACTCATGAATATCCTCCAGAATAATCCAGACCTAGGAGAAGATTTGAACTTGTTCAAAGATAAAAATGCCGATAAAAACAGCTCAGCAACTTGTGGTGAGCGCGTTTTCATAGCTCTGTTTGGGGGCAGTCGAGGAGAAATATCACTCAATACACTTCGCTTCAAGAGTTTCACTAAATCTGTTGCAAAAACCAACTTCAATTTAGCAACGCTTATACTACACTATCTACAATCAAATGTCGCTTGAAAACGATTAAGATGCTACAAATTGGGGCTGGAAGAAAACTCTTGGTGGGTAAGAGCCTATAACAACCAGTATCGATGCTGCTCCGAAATCATTGCTCAAAATGATTTCCTGCAAATGCAAAACGAATTGTGGAAACATGTGCGGGTGTCGTAAGGCTGGACTCAAGTGATCTGTTTTATGTGCTAACTGCGGCGGCGAAACTTGTGAAAACGTCACTGAAATTCGAGAGCTGCTCGATTATGAGGATGCAGTCGACCTTAACAACTCTGCCGATTCAGTTTTACATAGCGACAATACAGAAGAAGAAACATTTGAGATCTTAGATGATAATGAAGGCGAAGATGTCAATTTTATGTTACTTTCACAGAAAAAAAAATATAAAATATGAATAAAATTACTAAAAAGTAATATGTGTGGACTAGGCCTACACGTCACAAGAAAAAACGCGCCTATTACTCTACCTCTATGGTGGTGCGGAAAAAAGGTTCAGTAGACGCTCGATATAGTGAAGTAATAAAAACAAGGCCTGTTCACTGTTTCGAGATTGTTCACTTTTTCAAGTGGGAGTTTTCTAAGACTTTCTAAAGGCAATTCGTTCCAAAATGTACATTTCGTTCGATGTGAATGTTTTTAATTTTAACTAAGCACTAAACAAGGCTTTCACTCAGGTTTAAACAGAAACAATTCCTCAGAGCTCTGAAGCTATGTAAAATGCTTGCGTGATATTTTTATACAAAATACGTTTTTATATAAAATTTTGTGTGTTCACTATTGTGGATAGTTCACTATTTCGAGATTCACTAAATCGAGCGTCTACTGTATATGGAAAAAAGAGATTGATATCCACCTCAATGTTTCAACACAAACAAATTTAATACCAGGTTAACATATTGAATATGGAAAGAACGTACATCGGAACCTATGCTCCTTGCATAATCCGATAGAAAAATACAAGAGAATTCTTGTATTTTTCAAAATACCTTAATAAAACAATAAAAATGTATTGCTAGAGTAGTATAGTCTACAGCCAGCCAGTGGGTGATAAGTGACCCTTTTGCCCCCAACTTTCGGACGCCTATGCATTACTTTACTTTAACACTTCATATTCTATACAGTAAAATTAAATTAACTTTCAGTTTTACCTTAACCTTTTTTGTAAAAATTGAAAAATGTAGGAGCTATTGAGTAAAACGTTATTTTTCGTGAAATCCAAGATGGCGGCTTAAGCTCCAGGGCAATTTTCCCGAAAAACTACTCAAAGGTACGGTGACCATCCGTCCCGGTTTTCCCGGGATAGTCCCGTATTTCTATAGCCTGTCCCGGCTTATTTTTAAGAAACCCGGGACGTACAAGTGTCCCGTATTCTTTGTCATCATCGTGTCCTGTATCCCCGGCTGGGGCATAGGGCGTCAACAAAACGTCTCCATCCTTCACGGTCTGCTGCAAGGTACTTAAGCTGTGGCCACGTCTTTCTCTGGGATTCTGCTTCCGCTAAGACAGTTGATTTCCATGTTGTTCTTGGTCTTCCAACCCGCCGTGCACCCTGAGGATTCCATTCAAAGGACTGCTTTGCAATTTCATCGTTTGGTTTCCTCAGTGTGTGACCAATCCAACGCCATTTACGCTTTCTTATGTCGACGTCCAGCCGCTCTTGACTTGTCCTGCGCCACAATTCCTCATTTGATATTATTTGTGGCCAGCGAATCTTTAGGATGTGGCGAAGACAGCGATTCACAAAAGCCTGCAATTTCTTCGAAATGATAGACGTGACTTTCCAGGTTTCACAAGCATATAACAGCACGGATTTGACATTGGATTCGAAGAATCTCAACTTAGTGCGTAAGGAGATTTGACTGGATTTCCAAATTGGGGACAGAGTACCGAAGGCAGCACGAGCTTTATTTATTCTACTTTTAACGTCCAGATCCGTACCACCGTTTGCAGAAACAATACTGCCAAGGTAGTTAAATTGTTCCACTACTTCAACTGGCGTCTGGCGTAAAATAATACGCTGCTGTGTGGAGCGGCCTGTGAGCATTATTTTTGTCTTTTTGCTGTTAATTCTTAGACCACTCGACTCTCCCTTCACTTGCAGTGCTTGGCACATCCCGTTCAGCCCACTGATGTTATTTGCCAGTAGACATATGTCATCGGCATAGTCTAAATGACTGAGCCTTTCGAACGGTCTCCATTGAATGCCCTGTCGCTCAGCTGTACCAACACTGGCCGTCAATACGTCGTCCATCGCCAGCAGGAAGAGAATTGGCGATAGAACATCCCCTTGTCTCACACCCTGTTGCACTACGAAGGAGTCGGATAGCTGCCCATTGTGCAAAACAAAACACCTCGCGTTGTTGTAGGACTCTTTAATAATGGCAACAATTTTTGGTGGAATTCCTCTACCAAGCAATGATCTCCATATACATTCTCGGTTAACTCGATCAAAGGCCTTTTCAAAATCCACGAACATGAGGTAAAGCGGTGATTGATATTCCATCGACTGCTCGAGGACGATACGCAGGGTGTTGATATGGTCGACACACGATCGACCACTGCGGAAGCCAGCTTGATGCCTCTTGAGTGTAGACTCGATTCTATCCTTTATTCGCTCGAGTATGATTGTTGCCATTAGTTTTGGGAAAACGGACAAAACGGTGATACCACGCCAGTTGTTGCAATTCTTTAAGTCACCTTTCTTTGGCAACTTAACAATCACACCATCCTTCCAGTCCCTGGGATAGCTTTCGTTTTCCCAAATGTTTTGTATCAGCGGATGTAAAATACTAGCCGCTGCTACGGGATCGGCTTTCAGGAATTCAGCTGGTATTCCGTCCAGTCCAGCTGCCTTGTTGTTTTTGAGGAGATTTATTGATGTACGAATTTCCGATTCTGACGGGGGTTCGATGTCAATACCCCTATAGGACCTGCGCATCTCGTTTAGTTGGGGCACTTCAGCACTCTGCTCAACTGAATCCTCATTTAGCAGGGCACAAAAATGGTCCTTCCATCTACGAAGCTGATCCTCAATTGATACCAAAAGTGTGCCATCCACATCCATTACAGGATGATTGGTGTTGCTTTTTTTCCCGATAACATCTTTGGCTATTTGGTACAATTCCCGGATATCTCCTCTTTTGGCAGCGCTTTCCGCATTATCTGCGAGTCCATCCAACTTCACCCTCTTGTCACGTCTCACACAGCGGTAGACCATCTTATGTGCAATGCGGTACTCTCTTCGCAAGTCAGCCTTTCGTTGAACATCAGCTTCGGCATTTATTTGGATTTTCAACGATTTGCGAAGTTCGATCTTATCCCAGGTGTCTTGGGATATCCAAGAGTCTCTACGTCTCGTTCGCTTGGGTACAGTTTCGGATCCAGCCTCCATAAAAACACTTTTAATTTCACCCCACATCTCATCAATTGTTGAATTCTGGATTCCATTTAATGACGAGGCTCTGTCGTTAAGGGTGGTGACATAGTTTCGACATATGTTGGGGTCATTTAAAGCATTAGTAATGAATTTTGTGCTCCTTGCTGCATCCTGCGCTGGTTTTTGTACGGCAGCGGTTCGTAGTTTGAGACTCATCAGAACCAAATGGTGGTCGCTTCCCACATCGGCATTTCTTATACTCCGGACATCACACATAGACTTCCTCCATCGCTGCTGAATCATGATATGATCAATTTGGTTTTCGGTTTGACCATCTGGATGCACCCAGGTAATTTTGTTGCACGTCTTATGCTTAAATACAGTCCCACCTATCACAAGACGATTCGCGTTACAAAAGTCGACAAGCAAGTCACCATTTTCATTCCGTGACCCCACGCCATTTCTTCCCATCACGCGTTCCAGTCCGTAATTGTCTGAACCGACTTGGGCATTAAGGTCTCCCATAACGACTATGATGTCGGCTCTCGGAACACTACTGTAAACCGAGTTAAGATGAGTGTAGAACGCGGTTTTGTCTTCCTCGGTCGCTTCATTTGTGGGGGCGTAGCACTGAATAATTGTGACGTTACGAATTTTTGAACGAAACCTTGCTGTCATTAATCTCGCAGAAATGGGCGCCCATGAGATCAAACTACGCCTCGCTTCTTCGTTCAACATAATTCCGACACCATGCAGTCTTTGGCCACCCTCTCTTTCATCTTCGCCGGAATACAGCATTCTCGTCTGTCCAGTGTCTGATCTGTATTCAGCTCTTCCTCTCCACTTAGTTTCGCTTATGCCCAGGATACTGATCTTTAGGCGAAGCATTTCACGCTCAACCTGCTCGTATCTACCATCGCTGTACAAGGATCGAACGTTCCATGCTCCGATTTTCGTACGTATGCGGTAGCCAAAAGTAACATTTGCGCTTCTTGAAAGGCTTCTTCTATTTGTCAACGATTCATTTATTATTATGGCGTCTTGATTGACGCTCGTACATGAAGGATGCCGCACCCCCAAATCCGATGTGCGGTTTACTGCAGCCGAAGCTACAGAAGGATTTTCTATAAAAAGATTACCTCTTGGGGACTCATTTCCATTTGTTGTCATAATTCATGTATTTGCATATATCCTTCCACCATGGTGTTTTCCGAGATATGATTAATAACATACATAAGCTCAGATTTGACAGGCACACCCGCCTTTTGTATGGTCAAACACATAACTGCTCGAGGCCGCCCACTGTGGGAAAACAGACGCCTTTTGTAGCCGCCCAATATGGGTTACAGACGCTACCTGCTGCTGCCGTTGGCCTTTTACCAAAAAAAAAGCTCCTCCGCCACCAGACTATCATGCCGTTGACCGCCACCTGCAGTTCATCCGCCTTAAGGGGGCTTTTAACCATCCCGAGGACAAGTTTGTGCCCTGACCAGCATAGCTGGGTTGTCTGCTTATCCCGGCATCCATTCGGTCCCTTGCACGTTAGCGTTACCCGCCCTCTACCACGCGGAGGTGTGCATAGGGATTTTCCTATCATTGAGCCTAGGGCCATATGGTGTCCTAGCACTCTCAAGTACTTTTATTCTTTGTACTTATAGATTATTTGTCCCGTATTTGCACATTCTCTATGCAACGTTACGTAAATCCTTATTCATAAAATATTTTCCGACTCATTTTATTTACAATACTCTTGTGTTAAAAAGAGCACGAAAAAGATAAATCTATTACGTTTAAATGTATACAAAAACATCCGTATATTCACTATTCCATTTAACTCAGAGTTAACCCTGCACTGAAAAACTGGGCCTTATTTTAATAATGAAATTAAAAATGTTAAGTTTATTTTTTGTTTTTAATTTCTAGTTATGTTGTGAAGACATTATAATTTATGTTAATGTTCGTTTTTTTTCTGTTATTATGTTTTTCTTTAATATTTATTTTAGATATTACATACAAATTATTGAAAAGTCCAATAATTTTTTCACGTTTTTAAATTTTTACTTTTTTGTCCCAGGTTTTGCTCCCAGAAATATGGTCACCGTACTCATAGGCTTCTTATGACCCCCTCTAACGAATTGTGAAAGAAAAATGTAAAAAAAATTTTGAAGATTGTAAGAAAAAAATAAAGAGTAAATAAAAAATGCTCTTATACATTTTTGTTTTTCTTGCATCTTTTCCATAAAATCAAACAAAAAATCGAATCCCATACAAATCAAACTTTTTTTTTTAAGATCACCTCTTCATGTCCGTTTTCGTGCACTAGTAAACGCACGACTGAAAAACTCGATTTATTTTGTTTCTACAGATACACACAAAGCAGAACACTGTGTAAATGGAAACAAAAAGTGGTTTTTATACACAGCTCCTGCTTATCATGGTTGTTCAATTGATGAACGAAAAAGTCAGTAATCATGGCTCTATAGCGGTCACCATTGACTGTAACGTTCTGGCCATCATCATTTTTAAAGAAATACGGACCAATTATTTCACCAACCCATAAAGCACACCAAACAGTCAGTTTTTGTGGATTTAACGGTGTCTCAACATACACTTGAGGATTATCATTACTCTAAATATGGCAGTTTTGTTTATTGACGTATTCAACCATTCAACCAAATATGAGCTTCATCAACAAAATTCTAAACAAAATTCGCTTATGAAAATTGGGACCAACGGCAATCTTGTTTTTGGCCCATTCACCAAATCTGTTCAGGCGTCAGTCTATTCATGTTGAAATGCCAAACCAAACTAAAAATAAATCACTTGACAGCTGACAAAATGGTCGCCAGTTAAAATAGTGTTGCCAATTTAAGGTTCTATACCTCTAAAAAAACATATATAATAATAGTCGGAAGAAATCTAGCGAATACACGGAAAGCATATAACGCGGCTATAATTGCGGAGTGGAAGGTTTCGTCAAGTTTCGTTCAACTTTGCTTACGGAAGTGAGGTACAACTGACATTTGGTAAAATAGGAATTCCAAAAAGATATAGATTACATTTTGTGTTTTGACATTAGCTTGAGTGCCCTTCCGACTATTATAGTTCTACCTTTATTGTTTTCTATATTTTCATTTAGGTGGGCTTAACAGACTGTATATTTAATGCTTCTGATTTGAAATGAAGGTATACACTACACTGTGACTTTCACGAGAAGACTTATACAAAGATTCCCATATCCCATTCCTAGCCTCAGAATTAACGGTTAAGAGAATAAGTAGGTATATGTTATTCATTTTTAAATTACATTATATGTACATACCTAAAAAAAAAAAAAATTAAAAGTGAGGAGATGAGTCTTATTTAATGCATTAATAAATAACGAACCGCCTCACCAAATTGTAGAACATTACAACTCTTATCAATTGTTAAAGGTCAATACGACACTGTAAATGGAATCAATTTTTTATAGTATGGACTATATTTGTAGAGTTAACGATCTCAACTTCTTGGTACCTAATAATGTGATTTCCAAATTCACCTTACTACCACTTACAGATAAATTAATGCATGCTCTTTCTTCCAAAAGCAAATAAAAACAAAAAGCATAATGATTTTGAAAAATATATTACTCAGTCCATTTTACAAATGATTGTTTATAAATACCTATGTACATTGTACATATATGTCAGACAACGAGTGTTAAGTGTTAAAATAACAACATTATAAAATCATTGAACAAGAAACTTGCTCTCAGAATAAACCTGTATGCGAATATAAAGCTAGTTTTCACAAAATGTTTGTACTTCTCAGTTTCCCATTCGCCTTTCCGAAAAAAAGACGTTTACGTTGCCAAATCTTTTCATTCAACCACCTAGCTGATTTGGTATAGTGAGACTCAATTTTTTTCAAACAAGAACTGGATTTACATATTTATTAGAACACTATTGGATCTTATGCTGAAAGAATCCAACAAGAAATATACAAAAAAGGAGGTTGGGTGTGACCCAAACTGGTGACTTCCCAGTGGTGCCCTCGGAAGATGGAGACCCAATATTATTTTTTGTATTAAAAAACCGTCATATTCGAAAACGTTTTCAGGTGTTCAATATGGAAGCAAGTGAGGACCTAAGATTGGGCGAGATATTAGAGGCTAGGGCATTGTTGAATAATATGTTTAAAGCCTTTTTTTTCAAAAAACTTACTTACTTAAAACTTACTTTACTTTTCTACAAATCTTTTCAATTATGCACTAGTATTGGAATAAAATTACCCCGATATTATTATTTTTGCATAAGATATTCGGACGAAAAGAAAGTTTTCAACAATGTTTGTTAAATTTCTTTATTACGTCAATATGCGTTAAATAAAATTAAGCCGAAGTCGATAGCATCATTTGTTCTCGAGATATTTGAGAGTATGGAAATTGAACAAGGTTTTTTTAAAATTGTTCAAAAAAAAAACACTTATTGATTTTTTTTTGTTTTGAAAGTCCTTTGTGCATAAAATAAAAGTTATTTCAAGTCCATACCTTTATTCTTTCTTGAGATATGGTGAACGAAAAAATATGAAGGAACGTACGAACGTACGAACGTTCGTACAAAGATAGAAATCTCTCTAAAAATGATGGATTCCGATTCTAGGCACCTTGAAACGTGAAGATTATGTCAAAATCTTCGATTCGACAGATTGGACCAATTACAATGACTTCCAATGAGAAGTTAATAAGAGTTCAAATGGACTGAATGGATATCACTAAGTGCAGTGTTGGTAGTGGATGAGCTTTTTTGTTGCAAAATGTAAATGCGAAATTATTAAAAATGGGACTTTGTTATAAAGATTAAATTAAAATAATAATTACAAAAAAATATACGAGATTTCGTTATTCAATATTTTGGTTTGGGGCTTTTGTGAATAATTATGTTAGCTTATCCATTTTTTTGTCGAGACGAGACTGTAATAATTTCTTGCATTCACCTACCTAGCAACTTGGCAGAAACTTTTAGGAATATGTATGTAACGTTTTTAAAGAAAATGATGAATAACTTAAGTTGCTTCGTGTTGCGAGATGAAAGTCGAAAATCGATTTTGTAGTTTATATAATTATAATCTTATTTTGATACAGGACTAAGGTTTTAATGCCAGAAAAAACTATTCAATTACATTATGTATATTCGCAACTAAAAACGATATTTTTTAGTGCAATACTTTATTGAATTTAGAAGATCCTTTTAACATATACTCCTGTCCCTGTAGTAAAGTCCCATAGAAATTTCCGTACTGATTTATCTAACTGCCAGAATCGATTTAAGTACATAAAAGAGAGTCAGAAAAACTTGGGTAGACATCACCCACCGTATTCTTTGCGAGGTTTTTTTGACGCCATTTTCAAAAATGGCCGACAAACAGTAGTATTATTTGTATGGGAGAACGGAATATCTCCATAAGAACTAAACCACTAAACCATTTTTGATGATAAGATAAGACGTGATAAAACAAGATGAAAAGCCAACACGATTAATTTACACCCACTACCACGCCCCCTTTTGTGAAAAAAAGTAATATGTTCGTCAAAATTAATATAAATTCAGATGTTGCTTTAGTAAATATAAGCTGAAGAAAGTTCCTACCAGGCCTATTTTGTGGACGTTTTTTATTTTTGTGACTTATATGGAGACAGTATAAGTAAAATAAAATCTGAACCACTTCACTCAGTGTAATGAAATTTTCACACATGATAGCGAACAGTATAAGAAATGATTGCATACAATTTCTGCCAATTGACACGCCCACAAAAGTTCATCTTATCACTCTTCGTCATTAACTGCTTAACACCGAAGAATACGATATCAATTAAGATGCTCGTGAAGTTTCCTGATTGGTATTTACTAAAGAAGATCTGTTATTTTTGATTTTTAATAAAAATATTTACAAAATTATACAAAATAAAGAACTTTAAAATTCAATATAAAAAAGTACATCGTTTTTATTTATTTTAATTAAATGCAATGTCGGACCCTTACATTTGCGAACCCGTGTATTTTCTTTGTTAACATATCTGTATCGAACTGCATGAGTGTGAAGCTCAGCAGTCGATGTATTATGAAGGGACAAATAAGCTTATGTAATATAACTTAACGAAAGTTAAAATTTTAACCAATTCATATGACTAAAAATAGTTTATAACTCTGGATATGAAAAGGTTGTGAAGGAATAAAGACAGTGGTTTTTTAATATTTTTCCACTTTAACTAATGGTGTTTCATTTAATACGCGATGGGCTTTTTTCTACTTTCCTAAAGTGATCACAAGATTCGGTATCGGTTGATATTAATTTGGTGTTAATTTAGTTACGGAACTGAGCTGCGATACAATATCCATCAATATGGAAATGTTCTTCGTCACTGAATAAAATGTTTCCAAGCGTAAGTGCTGTCCGAAAACGTTCCAGCATTGTTCTTGCGAAGGATTCTCGCAAAGGATAGTCACTTTCCTTAAGATACTGAACAATTTGCATTTTTACGGGTGGAGCTTTAATTTCTTTTTTGAAAATAACATGCACTGTTGATCTATGTATTCCTGTGGAGTCCGCAATCTTCCTTATCGATTTATGTGGATTTCGAATAATTTAATTTCGAACTTGAGACACATGTGCTGGCGTTGTAGCTGACGTTGAGGGTCCAGGAATAGGTCTTTTGACCATTGTGCTCTTGCCGGAATCTTTATACCCACGACGAGATAAGTTGCGTGCTCGGCCCATCACTTTGTCGTCGAATATTAAAATGAGTACAAAAAGTGCGACGCGCACGTACCAATGATTCACCGCACTTCAAATATTGCTCCACCGCAAACGCACGGTGCGCTCCCAACCGGGGATGGGGACTAATAAATCCGCAAATCCTGCGCTTTGAATGATACCCCTCCTGCTTACCTCAACCCGCTGGTATTTCGATAATCTCAATTTAAAGTTGAAAAGCTCCCGCTGGACACTTACATATACTTGCACAACATTTGGATACACATCTTGGTTGGAATAATGACACTGTCAGTATTTTCTTCGGGTATTCCATATTTAATCAAACTGGTCGCAGACTCTGTTTCAGAATGTTTTTGAGTGGTCTCATTGCAAAGTAGGCCTTAACATTCAAACTTTCTTGAAACCATGGTTTACTGACTGGACTCTTGTAATATGGGAATGGGACCCTTTGACATGGTAGTTCCTTCTGTAAATAATGACTCCGTTGGATTAAATTAGTTTCAGGTACTGGCAATTTGCTGCGAACAGAACATGCCTGAAATAAAGCACTGACTGTTTCATGTGTATTATGAGTACCAAATGTACTTGAAGCATCTCTGTGATCAAAATTATCAATGGCTGCGATAGTAAAGTTGTCAATATCAAAATGGCGAGGCAAAGGTGTGTTACCATTTGCGTGTATAGCACAATCTGCTAATTGCTGTCTTTAGCGCAACACTTCATCTTAGCTCACAGAAATGAAAGCTCTATTCATGCATGTACTTACTCTCGACTTTTACACTTATCATAAATGGTGTGACCAACCATAAGAGGCGTTTTTTTCTTGCCACGACAAATGGACTAATATTTGGTAAATTATCTCATCTGAATCACCGAATTTACTATCAAATCCAAAATCTACCTTCTATAAAGCTTCTCTGATTTCTTTTGCAGTAGTTTTGATATTATCTACTTAACGCATACTTTTGACTATTATATCGATCCCTAGTTTTGATGAGAAAACTATCTATCAGATGAACTAAAGTTTATTTCATCCTGAAAATGTCTCTGGTGGCCCTGCTTTAACTTCATTGTCTAAAATAACGTTTTCACCAGCCAATTAACTTATCAATTCACGGATTTCTGTTAGTGTGAAGCCATACCCCTATTTAAGATAAGGTCTTATTGGCGAATGGAGTCACGGCACCTAGCAGTCAGCGCGTGAACCCTATGAGGGGATACATTTTTTTTCATTTTGACATTTAATGTAATTCCCATAAGAGAAACGCAAAAAAAGGTCTGAAAAACATTTTTTTTGCTAGTTAATTTTCTATGAACATGTATTTATTTTATAGTTGCAATAGAATAAGAATTTATGTGAGTTAAATAATCAAGAAGAATATGTATCAAAACTTATGTATAACTTCCTACATTTTGCAGATGAAAAATGTAAACAAACCTGTATTGTTGTTGTTGCTTTCCAAAATGGATTCATGTCACAAGCAAAATTGGTATCAGGTGCGTAGTCAGAGAAGGGGTTTGATAGACAGAGTCAATTATAAAGATTTTAATATTATATATTTTATTATTGTTTTCTTATAAGTAAAAGCTTTGCAGTAATGTTTTTTGAAGATGTAGGTATAAAGTATTTCTATCTATTTATGTATTGCGTTTGTGAATTTGTATTCTTGAGAAAAAAGGAGTACAAATATTTGTATACTGTTTTTGAAGATCAATAAAATATATTTTGTGTTTAGAAACCAGCGAAGCTCATGGGGTCAATAACACCCTTTATTGAATAAATAAATGTTTGCTTCTAATCGTTTACAATTCTTATTTTCAAAATATTTACCTTCCAAAAATATCAGGAGATAATAACTCTTCAATCGTGCCTGCGCCTTTTGTTAATGCCGCATTTATACGATTGGAGAACTGGTAATATAATGACCAAATCAATAAAAGAAGAATGGACAAATTCATTATTTTTGTCATTATACTGACAGCTTTTCACCAGTCGTGTAAATTCGGTGTAACGAAGAAGCATTTAAAATACTTACTATGTACATCCAAACCAAAAAATTCTGTACGTAGGTAAAAATACTTGAAAAAGTTTTTTTTTTGTAAATAAATTTGTAAATATCTATGCAAGAAATTTTCATTCCAAACAAAAATTTTGACATGTATTTAAAAAACTTAATTTTCAATACAAACATAATTAACAAAAAAAAAAAAAAAAAACTGTTCATGTTTTAAATAATCTTAGCTACGTCCCTGTGTTGCTTTTTTCTCAAACGAGTATTGGTGTTGTTGTTTCTAGTTGTAGATCGAGGTAGTTTGTTTACATTTTTCATCTTAAATTCAAACCATTTGAGGCGTCAGTTTTGATTTAGTTTTGTTTAGATTTGTAAACTCACATGTTTTGTTATTCTATTGCAATCATAAAAGTTGTATCAGTTTATATAAAAGTTATTAGAAAAAGTAACATGAATATGACTCACCTTTGCTTTTCTCTTATGGGAATTACATTGAACGTCAAACTGGAAAAAATTTTATCCCCAAGATAGGGTTCATGTGCTGAAATGCAGGTGGTGTGGAAAGCTACTTACCAGGTGTCAATAACTGTCATTCATTTTGTAAATGCCACATCTTTTAGGGAAATGGTTGTATGTTCCTTTACATTTGTCAAGGTGTATTCGTATTTTTACTTGCGATATAGGTACTATAAGGCCGCGTTTCCATTTGCAAGTAAACTCGCGGAAGTCTTGCGGAAGTTTCTTACAGTAGCGTTTACATTGTTATATGAATTCTTGCAATTTCTTCTGCAATAAATATCTTGCAAGAAGCTCGCGCATCATACTGTCGCAATTTATTGCAGAGGTATTTACACCAGGAGTGCCATTAATGTCGCAAGAAATTTGGTTATTTATATATTTATACGTAAACACTTTTCTTATCTCCCTATTTAACTGACTGAATGGCATATTTTCATATTTGTTTTTATTTGAGAGGTATAGCCAATCGGTCTTGCAGAATCTAATTTTTATATTCAAATGTTGCCATTAAAACATTAATAGAGAAAGGTCGAATTTCGACCACGGGGCGATACTAGATTCTTTAAAACTATGAAATCATGACGAGGAGACGTCAACGTTTAGCAGCTGCAATTACATTATTTTAATTTTTTTATTCATTTGTGAGGAACTCTTCCGCGATCTTATTAAGAACAAATTTTTTTATTTCGGTTTTTATAAACTTTTTTGCCGGTTATTTCATGAACACAGATTACACTGACTCGTAACGACCATTCACGAACTCTTTTTTTACTCATTTTTGATTAAAGACAAGGACGGTAACCAGCCGCGAGCGCAATATATACGAAACTATTTCGATAAGCAGCAAGAACTGTCGCGAGTCAATGCAAACCTGTTTAAACCTGCAATTAATTGCACTTGCAAATACTCGCAAGAAGTTATGCAAGGGCTGTCGCAATCGAACTTGCTTCGCAGTTTCCACTTGCAAGTCACTGTCGGACAGACTGTCAGACATTTCTTGCAGAAGTTTTCTTGTAAATGGAAACGCGGCCTAAGGCAAGTTTTGGATTCGTGCAAGAAAAAATTTGAGATAGCAATCAAACATGACATTACGATAATAGAGAGCACCAAAAAAGTGGGTGGCACAATTCTGTCTATCTGTCTGTCTGTTCGTCTACTGCAGAAGTGCCCAAACTTTTTTTTTCTCGTAGACCACTTTCACCTGGTTTCGGTAGACCCCCTGCCGCTACATTTTTACCATATTCCCAAAACTCGTCAAAAAAATGCGAAGACTAGATCTAAAGATGGAAGTCTGCGTCGCAGCTAAGTTCCAACCCTAAATTCGGACGCCACTTTGCAAGTCTCGACACGCGTTGCACTGAATATCTTACAAGTCACAGTCGCTGATCTTCTTAAAATATACTCCAAAAAAATTAAGGGAGGTTTAAAAAAAAAGGAATTCATGCTCAATAAACAGGTTATCAAATCCATATGCCAGACTAACTGAATAAAGTTTTTAAAGCCCGAGGACCAAAGAAAAACCAAAAAATTTACAATATTATTTTTACGATATTATTGATAGGACTGCATAAGAAGCTCCTAAAAAATCTTAGCCAAAAATTCTGAAAATTACAATCTTTAATTCTTAAAGCTTCAAAACGTTTTTTTTTAAGTAATATAATACTTACTAACTAATTTAGACCGAAGATGGACAAGTCGTCCGAAACGCGTCGCTAATTTTAATAATTTATTAAAATATTATATGTTGTGTTTATTTAAAGTTTTTTTTATAAATAAATTTAAATATTATTTTAAATAACTTTTAAAACTATTTATATTTTTTTTCTCATTTCATTCATATCCACACAACATGGAGACAACACCACAAAGAAATAGTATAATACGACCATTATTCACCTAATTGCAGCCTGTCAAAAATTTCCGAAAAATTTGTTCCCTAAATTTGTTTGATTAGTGTAGAAAGGTAATATCTGCCTTCATTGACAGATAAGGCCAAGCCTACGTTTTTATTCTTTACTATCGAAACCATATACATTTTCGTGGACCCCCACTTACAGCTGGTGAACCCCCATTATTTTGTATGTCAAAGAAGACCCCCTTCGAGTCTCCCGTGGACCCCTAGTGTTCCACCTGGACCACTTTGGGATTCACTGGTCTACAGCCTTAACGATTTTCTTCAAACTTGGTACATATTGGTTTTTGGTGATTATGACCACACATTTTTTTCTTTTTTTTTAACCAAAAATAACGGTACCTGCCATACAATTTTTCTCAAAAACGGCTCGACAACTTTTCTTAAAAATAAATCAATAAATTGCTTATAGTAAAGGCTTCCTTTGTGTGGAAACCATTTTTCAAAAAATGGTTATTAATGGTACCTACCAAAGAACCATTTTTTTTTTTAATTTTCATTTTTCTTCAAAACAGTATGACTGATTTTAATAAGGAAGCTTCCAAAAACTATAAATATTTTTGTGTACCAAAATTTAAAAAAAATATTTTTTTGGTTTTTTAAAAAAATTTTCAAATTTTTTTGTTTGAAAATCAAATATTTCGAAAACGATGTGATTGATTTTTTTGAAACTCGATACTTAAGAGTTTTTAGTACTCTCTAAAATATTTTGAAGAAAAATTTAAATTTATGAAAAAATAACGGTACCTACCTTCCATACAAAAAAAAACCGCAAAGGAAAATATTTTTTTCTCAGAAAACGACTTCTACGATTGTGATTAAACTTTTTCCATATATTAAAATTAGTCCGATCTACTACCAGAAACTTTAAAATTTTACACTTTTAATAGTACCTGTCATAGAACGTTTTTTTTTTATTTTGAATTTTCTCATTATCGGCTAATCGGATTTAGATAAATTGTTGGTATGTACAAATTTCAGATAATCTTAAATAATATTGCATATCAAAATTTTCAAAAAAATAGTTTTTGAACTTTCAAAAAAAGTTTCAAATTTTTTTTTTTTAATTTGATATCTCAAAAACGGCTTGATATTTTTTTTTTTATTTTTTTTTTTCTGCACATAAATACATATATATCTACTTTAGCTTTGATTTAAGAATTTTATATAAAAAAGGATTTTTTTAAAAAACCGCTCCAACAATTTAAATTTTTTTTTACATACATCAATCAAGAATTAAGATGGCATTCTTTTTTTTCACTTCAAACTGTCAAAGGATCATTTAAATATCGTATTTCGTGCTTCTCTACATTTTTTTCTCATAATTTCCATGTTCTTATATACAATTTTCTGAAAGCCGCAGTGTCTTGAAAATAATAGCAAGTACGTGCGACCCAGTTTTTCATTTTATTTATATATATGCTTCCAAATAAACTTTGTCGTACTTTAAATCTGCCCCAAACACTTGTGTTTCTGATTGCAGATCAGCCACAAGTGTAAAAACTTCATCTTTGAAATGGATTGTAGCAGGTACAAAATTTTTGGCTCGTATTGATTCACTTATACGAAACTTGTCGTGGACAACCAGAGAATATCAAATAAAGAAGCCAATCCTTCGTTTACATTGTTGTATTTTTAATTTAACTTCGTGACGAAGGGCAGACATTTTAAAAACTGTGATTACAAAATTTGAATTGTAGTCACTTCGCGTTTATTAGCTTAAAGAACGACACTTTAACTGTGATTGGATAATAATAGCTATAGATAAAACACTAAAACACAAACTGATTACCAAACATTAACTGTGTCATGAAGCTAGCTTTCTCTACAAGAAACAGGAGAAAAGCTCATTATGCATCCAATTTGTATATAATAGCTGAAAACAAATAATGGCGTTTCAAAGAGAACTTTTTAACTGTTGATCCTATTTGCCTAGGCTGCGTTTCAATTTGATTTTAAATTTTTCAAGGAAATTGCATGCGATCATTCATTATTCTGTCCGCTATTATGTGTGAAAATTTCATTACACTTACTATAACTGCACCCATATAAGTCACAAAAATCAAAAACGCCCACAAAATGGTGGTGATGGGAACTTTGTACAGCAGAGGTTTACTACAACAACTTCCGAGTTTGTATTAATTTTGACGAATATATTACTTTTTTAAAAAAGGGGGCGTGGCAATGGGTGTACATTTAAAGTAAGAAATACACCATCCAGATTACCAAAGAACTGTATTTAAAAAAAAACTTGTTTATAAAAAAAAATTGTGAAGTGGCCACTGTGAACTCTTAATATTTACAAGTACGGGACTACATTTTAATACTTCAAAGTTAGATTCAACAATAAGACGTAGGTATACCACCAATCCTCGTCGATAAAAAACCTTTCACTTATTTTGAGAGCCATGATTTTTTTCTTGCAACCTTTTGAGGCACATTCTGTGAATTTTCTTCTAACGGTTCTAGAAAACAGTTGATTTGAAATTATTTTTTTACGATTTTTGACGGCCCACCATTTCTTTTGTGATAAAGTGGTGTTCTAGTTTTCCGAAATCGATCTAAAGCCTTTTTCAAAATTTATTTATTTATTTATTTAATCTGTCGACTTACATCTATCAGACTTACATTAACAATAAATACTATAATAATGTTATAATAATTTATGTTAAGTAAAAATACGGCGCAAGCGGACATTTAACTTTTTAGTCTATAGATAGATATAGATTAGGGGGCCAAATACGTTTGACCAAGGCTGTAAGTGGGTACTAGTGGTAAAATGAAAATTCGTCAATTCGTATAAATCTTTTCATATAAAGTTGTGAAGGCACGTAAATGCTTTAGAGAAATACGAAAACGTGAGTATTTAATTGCAAGATTACTGATTTGTTAATCTCTTGCCCTGAGCCTTGATAATGAATCAAACGAAATTTTATTTTTCAATAAGACAGTACAGTTTGCTATACAATTGATGTGGAATTTAAAATCATTCTGAATTTTCTATAATATTTTAATATTATTCTCATTGAATTTCAAAGTGCTTTAATTATGAAAGGTTTGTGAAGGAAAACGGTGAACAAAAGTTAATCTATTTGAACCAATATACTTAACGGGTTTACAGAGGAACTGAATTATTATCAATAGCTTTACTAACTTGCATTATATCGATCGGTGCCCTAAAGTCTGTACTAAACTATGTAACTTCCTTAATGTCAATCCCTTGGGTTTGACAACAACTCCAATTGAAATTCAATTTGGTTTTACTTCTAATAAACAACGATTTAAAAAAAACTCATTATCAAAATGTATTTTTTTGCTGCATACAAAACATGTAAACTACATTTACTAAACAAACATTGTGTCTATCTATCTCTATATGCTTACGTTAGATTTTTAATTTACTGTGATTTGTGAATACGTTCGGGGTATTTATACATTTATTATACATTTTGTTGTGATGACTCAGATAACATTTTCTGTTTTGTTTATAAGCAACAAGTTAGTACCTATCATTATTGGATTAAGATATTTGTTTGAATATATTTGGTGTTCTGGAGTCTGGAGTCTGGACTACTAGTACTAGTACAATCGACCCAGCTAACAGAAGTTTCAAGAACTGCACCAAAAAAAAACAATTATTATATCGATGCGTTTTAAGCTCGCTGATAATTTATTTCAGCTAAATTTGTAACTTATGAAAACACTGCCTACATAAATTGTGATTTCAATCAGGACGTACACTGGGGTCGGTTATGTGGAGAGTGTGCTCAAAATGCAAAATTGCGATCAAAAACATGGTTTGTTGCAAAGTTTTAATAGTTAATGTCATTCCAACTGTAAAATTTTGAAGGTGGGCTGATAGAAAATAAGCTTCAAAGTTGTGTTTTCTTCAAATGGAAAGATATCTTACACTCTAGTCGGCCAGTTGTTTAAAGCTAAAAAAACTATTCGCCGTGAATTAAAAAAAAAAATAAAAATATACCGTCGGTTAATCAAAATCAGTTGATGAGGAAAAAATGTTTAACACCATACAAAATTAAACTCACAGAAATTAAAAAATAAAAGTGACAAAATTCGTAAGAAATATTAAAACAAAAAAATCCATATTACAGAGGCTTTTGAGACTGAGGGCGTAGTCTTATAATATATATAAATACATAAATGTTATATAGGTAGCCTCTGTTGCAATTTGTAAAACAAAACATTGAAGTTTTTTTCGATTTTTTTCACTTTGATTTTTTATTTCCGTGAGCTCAATTTTTGTGTGGTGATAAAAACACCAACACAACAGATCTTCCTTTTTGTCGAGAACACAACTTTGACGCTTATTTTCTATCAGCCTACTTTATATTCCTTCTTCAAAGTTTTACAGATTGATATGGTTGGCCACTTAAGCAAACGATACTTTTGTAAGCTCGTCTCGGTATCGTCAAAATCGAAAAATTTGAGTATCGTCTCGGTATCGGTCTCGCGGTCTCGGTCTCGGTCTCGTTAAACTAAGTCTCGTCTCGGTCTCGTTTAAAAAAGTCTAGTCTCGGTATCGGTATCGATCTCATCTGGTTGTATTTCGGTCTGTTCTCAGTCGCAAATAAAAATAAATGCACGATTTGGTAAGGTACATTTTCTGGGTCTTGTAGTTGAACTCGGAACTCGCTTGGTATTTCTAAGTTTATTAAAAAATCATTATGTAAAATATGGAGAATGAATCTTTTCAGCTAAAGTTGGTTTTTGGTTGACTTATCAATTTTTACTGATAATCAATTAATGAACAAATCGAAAAAATGGTTCTATTGGTGTAATATGTTATAAGAATGAGTTTGGTAAATTTTTTGCAAAAATCATCGGAACCGTTTCTGAGAAACTAAGATACAAGCAAAAATTGGCGTGGCAATAGGTGTGTTTTACTAGAGTCACTTCCTCCAGCTAAAATGAACCAAGTCTGAAACTTTCATCAAAATCGTTGGTTTCAGATAAACCAATCATATCTAAGAACATAGGGTGTGGCAGTGGGTGGTTATAATAAAAATTATTATATCCCTTGCTCAAAAATAAAAGCTGTGAAAATTTCATCCAAATCGTTAGAGCCGTTTCCGAGAAACTAATTAAAAGAACTGTTTGTTTGTTTTAAATTAAACTCATTTTTTCTGCAGATACCAAACGACACTGTAAATTTCTCGGTGAATTTCAGTCCAAAAAGTGCTATATTGGCTCAATATCGTCTCGGCATCGTTTCGAATCTATGCTTTGGAGCTGGTTTCGTCTCGGTATCGTTTCGATCTCAGAATCCGATACCAAACGATACCGAGATATTTCTGGTATCATGATCATGACCACCCCTTGATATAGGCCGGAAAGAAAGAAACCGTTAATTTCAATTTTGCATTTCGAGCTCCCTCTACATACAACCGGCCCCCACATAAGCATGCAGAAATAAAATAGTATTTATGGACTTTGATCGGCTCAAAATGAAGACAAAAAATGTAAAATGTTAAGCCAGAACTTGATTTTTTCGTCCGTGGTCAATTTGGGTATTATCTTAATATATTAAGTAGAACTGTGCATTTTATTTGGTTGTGTTGTTTTTTAATTAATCTACATACATTACATACACTCCCGTTCAATTGAATAGATTCAAAATTTTCGAGTGCGATTTACCGTTATAGCTCCGAACTATGTGGAATAAATGAATTTTTGAAAATGGCATTAGAGAAAGCATCCAATTGAGGAGAGATTAAGAAAACACACAATATCAAACTTACCATCGTTACACGTTTTATTATCATTTCCTTAAATTTATATTGAAATCGTAGCACTATTTTTCGTTTAATTGAATAGGTGCACCGCCTTTATAATCACTTTTGCTTTGAACTAGTTGGAGGTCAGACCTTTTAAAGCTTTTTTTGGGCTTTATATCATGGTTTCTTTGATATGACACAAACAAATTGAGAACAAACGTAGAATGGGTAGAGGAAAAGCTCTTTTCGCGGCTGAGTACGCGCAAATTTATTGTTTTCATGATAAATGGCTAACGGGACATCAAATTTCGGAAAAAATTTACAGAATCTACTCTTTGATCTATAATTATCTGAAAAATAAACAAAAAGATGGTGTCGATATGAAAGGATGCAAATAACCTGCTACCTCCGCAAGTGATAGGAGAAAAAGTCTGAGGATTGCGTCTAATTCGTCGGTTTAAATGGCTAAAACAAGGGAAGAAGCTAGGTTCAGTGCCAGTATTACAGCAGTCGAGAGTATTATTAAAAGTTCTGCATACCGAAAAAGAAGAAAATTAAATAAAACTACACCTAAACGAAGTTAGCAAAAACAAAAAAAAAACAAACCGAATGCAGTTTTGAAAGCTTCATAAGCCTTGAAAGAATAAGTGGCGTAAAGTCGTGTTTTCTAATGAAAAAAGGGATTAAATTCAACGGAATTGATGAATTCAAATTGTATTTCCATGACTGAGCGTTTTTGTGTAACTAAACCATAGTCATACTAATAGTTCAAAAATGTGGGGTTAAATTTCTTTTCCTTGAATTCTCAAATTGTAACTTCTTTCAACTAAGCGGTGGGTTTATTTTTCTTCTTTTTTGGTATGAAGAACTTTATATTACACTCTAGACTGTAGAAATACTCGCACTAAACCTAACTTGTTCCCTTATTTAAGCCATTTAAACCGACAAATAAGATCCAACACTCAGAATTTTTCATCTAGCTTGCGGAGGCAGCAGTTTTTTTTTACATTCTTTTCATATCGACACCATCTTTTTGCTTACTTCTCTGATAATTATAGATCAAAGAATGGATTCTGTAAGTTTTTTCCGAAATTTGATGTCCCGTTAGTCATTTATCATGAAAACAATAAATTTGCACGTACTCAGCCGCGAAAAGAGCTTTTCCTCCACCCATTCTACGTTTGTTCTCAATTTGTTTGTGTCTTATCAAAGAAACCATGTTACAAAGCCCAAAAATAGCTTTAAAAGGTCTGACCTTGAACTAGTTCAAAGCAAAAGTGATTATAAAGACGGTGCACCTATTCAAATAAATGAAAAAAGTGCTACGATTTCAATATGAATTTAAAGAAATGGTAATAAAACGTGTAATGATGGTAAGTTTGATATTGTGTGTTTTCTTATTCTCTCCTCAATTGAATGCTTTCTCTAATACCATTTTCAAAAATTCATTTATTCCACATAGTTCGGAGTTATAACGGTAAATCGCACTCGAAAATTTTGAACCTATTCAATTGAACGGGAGTGTACATTATGTACATTGTACAAACATTACATTGAATTATTATTATTTACTTTCAGTCAATTTTTGTGTTTCAATCACTTTTATAACATTCTTAAGCTATGCAACTCAATGCCATGCCCAAGGAAATACGAATTCTACCTCAACTCCCATCAGCAATGAGTTTGCATGGACGCTATTCCGAAACTCAATAAATTCCACTAAAAGTGCAGAAAACTTCATTTTGAGTCCGTTAACAGTACAACATTTACTTTCCGTATTGCAATATGCTGCAGAAGGATCAACGAAAGAACAAATTGAACAAGTAACACAAAACGTCAATCCAACTCAACTTTATTACATTCTCAATCCTGCAGGCGTATCGCCCGAAGTTAAATCTGCTAGTGGAATTTTCATTGACCTTAATGATAGAGTAAATGAAAATACTTCACTGCAAATTTTTATAAATGGTGGTGATATTTTCCTTGTACCTCTTCAAGATGATCCTGCAAAATCTAGAAATATTATTAATTCCTGGGCTTCGAATGCAACTGAAGGACATATTCCTCAATTTCTCAGTGCTAGTAAATCAATATTGTATTTATTAACTTTTCATGCTTGTTTCGATGACATGATTCAACATTTTAGGTAGCGATGTTCAAGGCGTTCGAGCATTATTAGCTTCAGCTAGCTACTTTCATAGCTCTTGGAAACATCAGTTTAGACCTTCGAAGCCAAGAAAATTCTTCACTATGTTCAACAGAGAAGTGCTTGCCGATTATATGGAAGTGGAAGCTTATTTAAAATTTAGCAATTTTAATTTGGACAGAAATAATTGGGCCAGCATGATAAATTTACCCTACAAGGTGAGGAAATTATTTCTTTATTTTATATAGTTTAACAATATATGTAACTACTTAAATTTATTTTTTTTATTTTTTTTAAGGAAAATCGTTATTCTATGTTTTTGATCATTCCTGGTCCCGTCACAAGTTTGAATAAGTTTATTGAAATTTTGGGCTATAGACAATTTTCTGAAATAATAAAAAACCCTTCTCAGCTGCCTTTGACAAAGCTTAAACTAATTATGCCAAAATTCAAAGTTTCATCAAAGATTTCTTTAGTACCCGCACTTCAAAAGGTTAAAAACAAAATCTTTAAGCTAAATACATTTATGTTTATATTTTAACATATATATTTTTTCTGTATTCAAGATGGGAGTGGTTGATATGTTCCTACCATCAAGGTCACGTTTGACGAAGCTCATAGATGGAGAAGAAGCCCTACGAATAAATGAATTTTTGCAACAGTCAACATTGGAGGTTGATCAATTTGGAACTACTGCCACATCAGTAACAACCGTTTCTGTCGTCGCTTTAAGTGCGGCCGAACCAGAGGCTCAAGTATTTGTGTTAGATATACCATTTCTAGCTGTTATTGTAGATAATGCAAATCAGACTCCTTTATTCATAGCTAAGATTACAAATCCAGCCAATGAGGCATAATTGAAAATTTAAACTTGTTTCAATTTATTGTTTCATAATTTGCTTATACTTAGAAATCGTAGAGGTTTGAGTGATTTCAGAAATAGCAAATAGGGGGTTTTGAGTACTAAAGGGGTTTTGAGTACCCTTAAAATGATTAAACACAGTGCGAGCGTTAGGAAAATAGGGAGATACTGATGTACATTGGTTTTGTAGTTTTAAATATCAAAATGAGAGGGAAATACAGAGGCAGGTAAAGCATTCCACATTCGGGTGGTGCGACTAAGAAAAGAATCAATATACTTGACAGTAGACATGTGTAACGCAGCGCTGCGTTAGCGCAATGCGTTGAAGCAGCAGCTGCGTTATGTGCGCTGATACACCAATTGGTAACGCAGTAGCGCAAAAGCGCAGTTCATCAACTCATCAACTCAATAATCGAATTGAGCTTTTGAAAAGTGCTAGCGCAGCGCCAGGAACGTGCCGCATAAACAAAAACCATTGAAGCAAATGGAGAAAGCGCTGATTTCTTTGTAGCGCTCACAAAATGTGTTCGAAAAAAAAATTGTATATTCACTTCACAGTGCTTGGATAAATGCTATCTTCCACATTTTTAGACAGATTTCAATAAAACTCAGTGTGGTTAATGTTTGGAACAAATAATTGAAGAAAAAAATATTTTCAATCAGGGTGGTTCATAAAAAAGTGTTTTCGCACTCTAGGGAAACATTTTTTTTTACTGTTCAAAAATTTTATATGAAGCGTGTTTCGGGAAAAAAATATTAAATCTAGTATTTTTACATTAAGGTGTACCTTACAAACGCAATCTTACACATTTTCAAACAGAATTCAATAAAATTAGGTGTGATTGATGTATGGAATAAATAATTGAAGAAAAAAATACTTTCAATGAGGGTGCTTCATAAAAAAAGTGTTTTCGCACTTTAAGGAAATTTTTTATTTTTATTGTACAAAAGGTTTATGGAAAAACTGAAAATATTTTTTGAAAGTTTAGGAAAAAACTTTTCACCAAATTTTTTTATTTCTTTTAAACTGACACTTCCTAGATCACGAATATGCATTTTATAAGCCGCTAGGACGCTTAGTTTAGCCGCAAATCAAGTTTAAAGGTGTAAACTTTGATACCCCTAGGACGCTTAGTTTGGCCACAAATCGCGTTTAAAGATAAAAGTCGATTTTTCGTATATGCATCAATTGAGATCCAATGTCAAGTAAACAGTGAGGTATAATGGTGGGGGAATTAAAAGAACAAACAAAAAAGTTGAAGAATTTCTAAACTTTTTTGTCCGTTCTTTTAATTTTTCTTCGAAAAATCAATGAATTTTTATTTTTATGAAAATTTCAATCAAAAATGAAACTTTACTCAACTTTTTTTTCTTTTTTTAATTTTAGTGGACCCAAAAAGGAGGGTTAAAATTCTGTTTCCTTAAATCCAGATTCTTTAAATGCAAATAACTTTGTTTACAGCCAACCCCGCACCCACCACAAATCCTATAGCGAGCCCAAGCAGGGGGGTTGCAGGGGGCAGCATGAGCCCCCCCCCATAATACCTCACTGTTTATCCGCCAACCTACGTACTGTTTCTCAAGAAGACTTGACTTTGGCGCTCAATTGATGCATCGCATTAAACGAAAAATCGACTTTTATCTTTAAACGCGATTTGTGGCCAAACTAAGCGTCCTAGGGGTATCAAAGTTTACACCTTTAAACTTTGCGGCTAAACTAAGCGTCCTAGCGGCTTATAATATGCATATTCGTGATCTAGGAAGTGTCAGTTTAAAAGAAATAAAAAATTTGGTAAAAACGTTTTTTCCTAAACTTTCAAAAAAATATTTTCAGTTTTTTTATAAACCTTTTGTACAATAAAAAAAAATTTCCTTAAAGTGCGAAAACACTTTTTTTATGAAGCACCCATTGAAAATATTTTCTTCAATTATTTATTCCATGCATCAATCACACCTAATTTTATTGAATTCTGTTTGAAAATGTGGAAGATAGCGTTTGAAAGGTACACCTTAATGTAAAAATACTAGATTTAATATTTTTTTTCCCGAAACACGCTTCATATAAAATTTTTGAACAATAAAAAAAAAATTTCCCTTAAGTCCGAAAACACTTTTTTATGAACCACCCTGATTGAAAATATTTAGAAAAAAGTTTTTTTTTTTTATTTTTCAAAGTAGAAGTCGAAAAATTTCATACATTTTTCAAAAAAAAAAAAAATTCCCACCTCTGTCCAGATCCCGACCCACCTCTGTCCAGTTGCAGACTCACTCTGTCCAGATCCAGACCCACCTCTGTCCAGATCCAGACCCACCTCTTTCCAGATCCAAACCCATCTCTGTCCAAATCCAATCCACCTCTGTCAAGATCCATAGACCCACCCAAACCCTACAAATTGAAAACCAAATTTAGAACAACATTTTCGTCATGAACTGTAAATTTTATTTATTTTATTATTTGTTTTTTTTTAAATTTATTTGTTTGCTTCAACACAGTCCAGTTTGTACGAAATTTGTATTTGAGTCAACAAAGCACACCAAAGAGTGGCGCTCCGCGCTGCGCTGTTGCGCAAATTGAGTCAGTGAGTTATTTTGTTTCAAATGAGTTAAGAAAAAAAATTGCGTTATGGCGCAAATTGCGTTAACGCATTTCGCTGATACACTGAAGTGCGCTTGAGTCAGTGTATCAGCGCACGAATTTTCACTGCGTTACCCATGTCTACTTGACAGTACGTCCGAAATTGAGATCAAGGGTAAGCTGATGTGAATTCCTAGAAATACGAGTATTACCGTAGAACTGCTTAAGGGGAGGAATGTTACTGGCTATTTCACTAGAACACTTTTTCTAAAATATCGATAAAATAATGAAAGGCAGGAAAAATTTTGACGGTGCTCGAGAGATGCAAATGTTTCCGTTATAGTTCTATGACCTATTATTTTTAACGCTCTATTTTGAATTCTATCCAAGAGACTTAAATGGGTTTTAGGAGCACCTGCCCTGAAATGGCAGTTGTACTCAAGCTTTGGACGAATGAAGGCTTTATAGATTACAGCCAGATCAGAAGGGGTGCGACATTTCTTGCATCTGCCAAGAAAACCTAAACATTTCGTAGCATTTTTGGCGATGTCGAATATGTGATCATTCCCCAGAAGGTGGTATGTGATGCACATACCCAGAACTGAAAGCTGATCGGTTTCCTTGATGCAATAAGTGCCTTTCATGGATAGTGGCATAGGGGGTGGATTTTGCTTTAACGACAAAAGACAGCATTGAGTTCTTGAAGCACTAAATTCCCCATTGGACAATGCTGTTGAGATCAAAATTTAATGAGCTTATCATACGCTGCCGTTCAAGTTCCACATCCGAAGAACAAGGAAGTGAGTCTTGAAACGAATATGAAAAACTGAGGGAGCTGTCGTCTGCAAACCAATTTAATGGACTAGAAATTTCAGGCGGAAGATCATTTATAAAAATAAGGAAGAGAGTTGGAGACAAAGCGGAGCCCTGAGTAACATCAACATTTATTTTATGAATATCGGACTTGAAACCGTCCAACACAACTTGAATTGATCGGTACGAAAGGTAATGCTCATTTTTCCAATTCTATGTATAACTAAAGTTGGAATATTGAACTCATTATATTGAATTCATTATTCCAACTCTATGTATCTAGAGTTGGAATAATGAACAGCTCTATATTTGAAGAACCTTGTGACATAATGGTTAGTGCGTTGGACTGTCATGCCGAAGGCCTGGGGTTTGATTCCCAGCCGCTGCCACCTTAAAACAGAAAAGTGTTTTCCTAGGTACTTCCTATTACGAGGAACCAACAAATCCTCCAAGAGTATACTAGCCATTCGGACTCGACCAAAAATTGTAGGTCCCCTCTATTCCTGCTAACAACACGCACCCAGGAATGGTTAGAGTTGTAAGTCACTAAGCCCTGGTTCTCCATCAGCTGTTGCGCCACCAAATTTTAAATTTTGTCTGTTTTCGAAGACGGTGTTCATTTTAAATTTCTTTGTATACAAAGTCACGTAAGTGTTCTGTATTTAAAAAATTGTTCATTATCTGTTCTGTACTGTGTCTGTGCTTTGGTAAAAAATTTAAATTCGTAAGTTTCACCTACTTGAAATATTTTATTAAAAAAAAAATCAATCGAATATTGAAAAATATTTAAGTTAACCCTGATGCCAACCCCACCCAGAAGGAAATTCTTATTGAATAACGACTTACAAAGGTAGTACGAATTCTTGATTGTTTTTCTTTTCTTTTGTTCATTATTCGGTATTCTTAAATATGGTCAAAAGTCCCTTAAAATGATTCATTGACCTTGCATTTTGGGTAGGACGATTTGTTTAGTCTTTTGATGTGTAGAGATGTTCAGTGTAAGTATACAACCCTTTCAACCCCGAAAATCGGGTGTATACACCCCCCCCTCCCCACTACATCAACAAACAAAAACTTTATCCTACCCTAATGCAAGGTTCGGCCAAAATTTTATAATATTTCAATGGACTACACGGTTTCTACCACAGACGCGAACAAGCCCTTAGTAGTCCCAGCATCGCAATAACATCAAAAGGAAGTGGTGTAAGGAATCGTTACTTTGTAACGATTACTTCAAGTAATCAAAGTAATCGATTACTTTTCTTAGTAACGATTACCTTACCAAGAACGATTACTTTGATAACTTTGATTACTTTTGTTACTTTGATTACTTTGATTACTTTCGTTACTTTCGTTACTTTTTGGATTTGATTACTTTTGATTACTTGTCGTTACTTTTGGATTTGGGTACTTTTGATTACTTTGGGATTCGATTATTTTTAGTTACATTTGGATTTGATTATTTTTGAGTTTTGGGTTTCGAGCTCCGGAAACGAGGATAAAGTAGGTAAACATTTCTATGGGTATATCTTTATTTTGGATTAAAACCTTGTAAAATATAATATTTTAACTACAAAGTACTGCGAAAATATACAGGCCAATATTTTAGCCAATTTATATGAAGCAAAAATGATTTGCCTGAGGGTGGTCCAAAAAAAAAAATATCAAAATTTTGGGATTCAAATTGATTTAAATCATACGAAAATTGCTTGAAGCGCTCATTTTGGGGAAAAAAAATTGTAAAATATTAAATTGTCCGAAACCCTCATTGTTCCCTGAGCGATTTCATTGAAATTGACAGCAGTAATAGTTGCTATAGAATTAAAAAAGAAACAAATATTTTCATAACAGGGTGTTCTATAAATATGTCAACATATTGCAACTTCGCTGTTCCTTGAGCGATTTCAATGAAATCGACACCGATGATAGCTGATACAGAATTAAAAAAGAAAAAAATATTTTCATAACAGGGTGTTCTAAAAATATGTCAACATATTGCAACTTCGCTGTTCCTTGAGCGATTTCAATGAAATTGACACCGATGATAGCTGATACAGAATTAAAAAAGAAAACAATATTTTCAAAACAGGGTGTTCCAAAAATATGTCAACATATTGCAACTTCGTTGTTCTTTGAGCGATTTCAACGAAATTGACAGCAGTAATAGCTGATATAGAATTAAAAAGGAAAGAAATATTTCCCAAGAAAAAATGTCAACATATTGCAACTTCACTGTTCCTTGAGCAATTTCAATGAAATTTACACAGGTGATAGTTGATTAAAAAATTTAAGAGAAACAATTATGTATCTTCAAAACAGGGTGCTTCAAAAAATGTCAAGATTTCTTTATTTCTTGAGCGATGTTAATGAAATTGACACAGGTAATAGCAAATTCAGAATTAAAAAAAAAATAGTTTTCTATGGGTGTTTCAAGAAATGTCACCTTTGATACTAAACTCGAGCGATGGTCAAAGTTTGACCATTCTACCCCATACAACAGGTTAAAAAGATTTATGCATGTAAGAAAAAAAATTAACTAAAATCACTTCTCAAGGCTTTTGTTCATAATAATGAACCCTTAAAATGTCATATTAATTGATAGATCCGCATCTCAGGTGCATTCTGGAGTAAAGCCTACAATTACCTTTTTATTGAATAGGTATTATTAATAAACTCCACAAAAATTAAGCAAATACATTTAATGCTCACAGTGACTTTGAACAGTTTTTCTGTTTGTTTTCTTAAAAAACAACTACTTTTTACTCATAAATGAACTCTGAAAATTTCTTCCAAAGCTTAAGAGCCATTTCTGAGAAACTAGTAAATAATAAAAGTTGGCATATAGCAGTAGCCGGATTCCAGTGAAGCTTTTTTTTATTTTTTATTCTGAATCAGATATTACTGCTGTCAATTTCATGGAAATCGCTCAAGGAACAACGAAGATGCAAAATATGGACATATTTTTGGAACACCCTGTTTTGATTCTTTTTTCTGTTTTAATTCTAACATCAAACATGATTTTTTACCAATTTTACATAATCGTATTTTTCTCAAAACCGGCTCGACAACTTTACAAAAAAAATCAATAAATTTATTTTAGTAAAGGCTTCCTTTGGGTGGAAACCCATTTTTCAAAAATGATTATTAATGGTACCTCCCAAAGTAGTTATAATTTTTTTTAATTTTTGATTTTCTCCAAAACGGGGAAGCCGATTTCATTTTTTTTTTATACAGAACCTTCCAAAAAATATAAATAGTTTTGTGTACGAAAATTTTTGAAAAAATATTTTTCGGATTTTTAAAAAAAGTTTATAATTTTTTTTTGGAAAATCAAATATTTCGAAAATTACATGATCGATTTGAGTTTTTTAGTACTCTCTAAAATATATTTAGAAAAAAATTTACATTTATGAAAAAATAACGGTACCTTCCATACAAAAGTTAAAAAACCGCAAAGGAAAATTTTTTTTTGCTCCTACGATTTTGATTAAACTTTTTTCATATACCAAAATTAGTACGATCTACTATCAAAAATTATAAAAGGTAAAAGGGAAGGTATACTACTTCTGAGCGGAGGCAGAGGCTGAGCGGACGCCGAGCGGAGGTGGAGTGGAGGCTGAGCGGAGGTGGAGCGGAGGCGGAGCGGAGGCGGAGCGGAGGCGGAGTGGATGCTGAGCGGAGGCGGAGCGGAGGCGGAGCGGAGGCTGAGCGGAGGCGGAGCGGAGGCGGAGCGGATGCTGAGCGGAGGCGGAGCGGAGGCGGAGTGGAGGCGGAGTGGAGGCGGAGCGGATGCTGAGCGGAGGCGGAGCGGAGGCGGAGCGGAGGCGGAGCGGAGCTGGAGTGGAGGCGGAGCGGAGGCGGAGTGGAGGCGGAGCGGAGGTGGAGTGGAGGTGGAGCGGATGCTGAGCGGAGGCGGAGCGGAGGCGGAGCGGATGCTGAGCGGAGGCGGAGCGGATGCTGAGTGGAGGTAGAGCGGAGGCGGAGCGGAGGCTGAGTGGAGGCGGAGCGGATGCTGAGGGGAGGCGGAGTGGAGGCGGAGCGGAGGCGGAGCGGAGGCAGAGTGGAGGCGGAGCGGAGGCGGAGTGGAGGTGGAGTGGATGCTGAGCGGAGGCGGAGCAGATGCGGAGCGGAGGCGGAGTGGAGGCGGAGCGGATGCTGAGCGGAGGCGGAGCGGAGGCGGAGCGGAGGCGGAGCGGAAGCGGAGCGGAGGCGGAGCGGAGGCGGAGCGGAGGCGGAGCGGAGGCGGAGCGGAGGTAGAGCGGAGGCGGAGGCGGAGCGGAGGCGGAGCGGATGCTGAGCGGAGGCGGAGCGGATGCTGAGCGGAGGCGGAGCGGAGGTGGAGCGGAGGCGGAGTGGAGGCGGAGCGGAGGCGGAGCGGAGGTGGAGCGGAGGCGGAGCGGAGGCTGAGCGGAGGCAGAGCGGATGCTGAGCGGATGCTGAGCGGAGGCGGAGTGGAGGCGGAGCGGAGGCGGAGCGGAGGCGGAGTGGAGGCGGAGCGGATGCTGAGCGGAGGTGGAGCGGATGCTGATGGGAGGCGGAGCGGAGGTGGAGCGGATGCTGAGCGGAGGCGGAGTGGAGGCGGAGCGGAGGCGGAGCGGAGGTAGAGCGGAGGCGGAGGCGGAGCGGATGCTGAGCGGAGGCGGAGCGGAGGTGGAGCGGAGGCGGAGCGGAGGCGGAGCGGAGGTGGAGCGGAGGCAGAGCGGAGGCGGAGCGGAGGCGGAGCGGAGGTGGAGTGGAGGCGGAGTGGAGGCAGAGCGGATGCTGAGCGGATGCTGAGCGGAGGCGGAGTGGAGGCGGAGCGGAGGCGGAGCGGAGGCGGAGCGGAGGCGGAGCGGATGCTGAGCGGAGGCGGAGCGGAGGCGGAGCGGAGGTGGAGCGGAGGCAGAGCGGAGGCGGAGCGGAGGCGGAGCGGAGGCGGAGCGGAGGTGGAGTGGAGGCGGAGTGGAGGCGGAGCGGAGGTGGAGCGGAGGCGGAGCGGAGGCTGAGCGGAGGCGGAGCGGATGCGGAGCGGATGCTGAGCGGATGCTGAGCGGAGGCGGAGTGGAGGCGGAGCGGAGGCGGAGCGGATGCTGAGCGGAGGCGGAGCGGATGCTGAGCGGAGGCGGAGCGGAGGCGGAGCGGAGGTGGAGCGGAAGCGGAGCGGAGGCGGAGCAGATGCTGAGCGGAGGTGGAGTGGAGGTGGAGCGGAGGTGGAGTGGAGGCGGAGCGGAGGCGGAGCGGAGGTGGAGCGGAGGCGGAGCGGAGGCTGAGCGGATGCGCCCAACTAACAAAATTGCTTCGCATTTCAGACGTTATAGTGTTATTTGTTTCTATAGCGCGCCTATTACCCTCTGACGTGAAGTAAATACCTTATTGGAGTAATACTGCTTCCTTGACTATTTTTTGGTGCACATTTTATCAGGTTGATAGAAGCGATATACCAATGTTTCTATAATCTCTCTTTATTGCTTTTATGAAATGACGACGGAGCTTTTGTTCTATAGTCATCCTATAAAATTATTATACGATCTCTATGTTAGTTTCTGTTACTTGCTAAGTTCAGGCACAAACCATTTCTGCTGTACTAGTAAAAACACAAACCACTTCTGGTATACTAAAGAGTATAGACACAAACCAGCAGTGTGGAGAAAGTGAATACGTTTTTTTTCATCGTAATTATATTCTTCCATGGCCGAGCGGTTAGCGTGATGGACTTTCAGTGCGAGAGGACCATGGTTCGAATCTCACAGAAACTTTGTAATTTTTATAACTTAAATAATATCTAATAAATTCTAAGATTGTATTTCAGAAAAAACTTTCAAATAAAATATCAGAAAATTAATAAAATAAAATAAAAATATAAACAAATAAATATAAATCAATTGTGAAATATTTTTTTATTTATTTTTCCACCTTCTTCTATAAGACCTCTAAATTGAGTCCAGTAAGTGCTTTCCGGGGCAACTGAATTTAGTCCATAAGGGTCCAATAGGAGCATAAAAAGTGCGCCCTTTCAATTCTATGGACTATTATATAATGCTTATATGATTGCAAGAGATGATTATGGGAAGTTTCTTTGGATGATTATAGGGGCAAAATTGTTAGTTGGGCGGAGCGGATGCTGAGCGGATGCTGAGCGGAGGCGGAGTGGAGGTAGAGCGGAGGCGGAGCGGATGCTGAGCGGAGGCGGAGTGGAGGCGGAGTGGATGCTGAGCGGAGGCGTAGCGGATGCTGAGGGGAGGCGGAGTGGAGGCGGAGCGGAGGCGGAGTGGAAGCGGAGTGGATGCTGAGCGGAGGCGGAGCGGAGGCGGAGCGGAGGCGGAGCGGAGGCGGAGCGGAGGCGGAGCGGAGGCGGAGCGGAGGCGGAGCGGATGCTGAGCGGAGGCGGAGCGGAGGCGGAGCGGATGCTGAGCGGATGCTGAGCGGAGGCGGAGCGGAGGTGGAGCGGAGGCGGAGCGGAGGTGGAGCGGAGGCGGAGCGGAGGCGGAGCGGAGGTGGAGCGGAGGCGGAGCGGAGGCTGAGCGGAGGCGGAGCGGATGCTGAGCGGATGCTGAGCGGAGGCGGAGTGGAGGCAGAGCGGAGGCGGAGCGGATGCTGAGCGGAGGCGGAGCGGATGCTGAGCGGAGGCGGAGCGGAGGTGGAGTGGAGGCGGAGCGGATGCTGAGCGGAGGCGGAGCGGAGGTGGAGCGGAGGCGTAGCGGAGACGGAGTGGATGCTGAGCGGAGGCAGAGCGGAGGCGGAGCGGATGCTGAGCGGAGGCGGAGCGGAGGCAGAGCGGATGCTGAGTGGAGGCGGAGCGGAGGCTGAGTGGAGGCGGAGCGGATGCTGAGCGGAGGTGGAGGGGAGGCGGAGTGGAGGCGGAGCGGATGCTGAGCGGAGGCGGAGCGGATGCGGAGCGGAGAGTGAGTGGAGGCGGAGCGGATGCTGAGCGGAGGCGGAGCGGAGGCGGAGCGGAGGCGGAGCGGAGGCGGAGCGGAGGCGGAGCGGAGGCGGAGCGGAGGCGGAGCGGAGGCGGAGCGGATGCTAAGCGGAGGCGGAGTGGAGGCGGAGCGGATGCTGAGCGGAGGCGGAGAGGATGCTGAAGGCGGATTGGAGGCGGAGCGGAGGCGGAGCGGATGCTGAGTGGATGCTGAGCGGAGGCGGAGCGGATGCTGAGCGGAGGCGGAGTGGATGCTGAGCGGATGCTGAGCGGATGCTGAGCGGATGCTGAGCGGATGCTGAGCGGAGGAGTGGATGCTGAGCGGAGGCGGAGCGGATGCTGAGCGGAGGCGGAGCGGATGCTGAGCGGAGGCAGAGCGGAGGCGGAGTGGAGGCGGAGCGGATGCTGAGCGGAGGTGGAGCGGATGCTGAGCGGAGGCGGAGCGGAGGTGGAGCGGAGGCGGAGCGGAGGCGGAGCGGAGGCGGAGCGGAGGCGGAGCGGATGCTGAGCGGAGGCGGAGCAGAGGTGGAGCGGAGGCGGAGCGGAGGCGGAGCGGAGGCGGAGCGGAGGCGGAGCGGAGGCGGAGCGGAGGCGGAGCGGATGCTGAGCGGAGGCGGAGCGGAGGAGCGGATGCTGAGCGGAGGCGGAGTTGATGCTGAGCGGATGCTGAGCGGAGGCGGAGCGGATGCTAAGCGGAGGTGGAGCGGATGCTGAGCGGAGGCGGAGCGGATGCTGAGCGGAGGCAGAGCGGAGGCGGAGCGGATGCTGAGCGGATGCTGAGCGGAGGCGGAGCGGATGCTGAGCGGAGGTGGAGCGGAGGCGGAGCGGATGCTGAGCGGAGGCGGAGCGGAGGTGGAGCGGAGGCGGAGTGGAGGCGGAGCGGAGGCGGAGCGGAGGCGGAGCGGAGGTGGAGCGGAGGCGGAGTGGAGGCTGAGTGGAGGCTGAGTGGAGGCTGAGTGGAGGCGGAGCGGAGGAGGAACGGAGATGGAGGCAGAGCGAAAGCGGAGCGGAGGTTGAGTGGAGGCTGAGCGGAGGCGGAGTGTAGGCGGAGCGGAGGCGGAGCGGAGGTGGAGCGGATAAGGAATAACCAAACAACAAATTCTTTTGATAGTTAAAAATTTGCAGTTTTTTTTTTTGAATATCGACTTCGACTTAGGCTGTTCATTTTTAAAGTTAATAATAGAAATAAAATTGAATTATAAAGTTAAAAACAAATGTTTACTTTTTCTTTTATAAAACTCTCGTACATTTAATGGCTAGAAGAATCTAGCTTTAGCTATTTTAAACTAGCTATTACTAGAAGACATCTTTTAGTTTCTAGTCAAAGCTTGTTTCTAATCTTTAACTTAAGGCCATACAAAAAAATAAAAACGCTTCAACGAATTACGTGAGTGTGTTACTCCTTTTAATCCTGCCGACGACTTAGTCCCGCTATCCAGGTGGCAGGCATGGTTTTTCTAGTAGTTTAAATGTTGGACTATCGAATGGCATCAATTCCATCCTTTATCAAATATGACAATTTTTTGGTTTTTTTTGCAACTGTAGGCCGCCGGCAGGACTATTAGGCCCCACTGTCCAGGTCGCAGAAATGGTTTTTTTTCTAAACTCAATGCCAACAACCATTTCAAGGTGGTTTCATCCTTTATAAAATATGACGTCACCCCATTTTTTTAACAACTTTCAAAATTCACCAAAAATAGAAGCCCCAATGGTGCGCCTGCAGGTATCGATTTTACTGTTGTCAAGCGTTAAATCTACACGACTAAACTAAATTCCACCTTTATCAAATCTTTCAAAAATTAGAGTCGCCAGCTCCCAGACTTAGACTATAACTAAAAATAATCGAATCCCAAAGTAACCAAAAGGTACAAATCCAAAAGTAACGACAAGTAATCAAAAGTTATCAAATCCAAAAAGTAACGAAAGTAGAAAGTAACGAAAGTAATCAAATCCAATAGTTATCTGAGATCTATTAGAGTACAAAACAGATATTTAAAATAATTCACTTAAGATGTGGGTTTCCTTAGAAGCTCATAACTTGAGTTCCAGCTGAAGTATCCTCAAGGTTGAAATAATTGAATGAAGGGTAAATAATAGGCTACTATGGAGAGGTGGTTTATAAATAAAATGCACGACTGGGTCGCACGTACTTGCTCTTATGTTCAAGACACTGCGAGTTTAAGAAAATTGTATATACAAACATGGAAATTATGAGAGAAAAATGAAGAGAAGCATGAAATACGACAATTAAATTAGCTAAAACAACTCTTTTGACAGTTTGAGGTGAAAAAAAGTATGCCATCTTGATGATGGAATATGATTGTATGGGAAAAAAAATTTTAAAATCGTTGGAGCGGTTTTTTTTTTTAATTAATTTTTTATATATAAAATTCTTAAAACATTTTTAAGAACAAATTTTGGTATGCAGATTTAAACTATATATTTATGTGTATATAAAAACAAAATTTGAAAAAAAAATTGTCAACCCGTTTTTGAGATATCGAATTTTCAAAAAAAAAAATTGAAACTTTTTTTAAAAATCCAAAAACTTTTTTTTTGAAAATTTTGATATGCAATATTATTTAATCTTATCTTAAATTTGTATATACAAAAATTCATTTAAATTCGTTAAGCTGATAACGAGAAAACTCAAAATAAAAAAATACGTTCTATGACAGGTACTACTAATAGTTGCTATGTGTAAAATTTTATAATTTTTGATGGTAGATCGTACTAATTTTAGTATATGAAAAAAGTTTAATCAAAATCGTAGGAGTCGTTTTCAAGCAAACAAATATTTTCCTTTGCGGTTTTTTCACTTTTGTATGTAAGTTACCGTTATTTTTTCATAAATGTAAAATTTTTTCTAAAAATATTTTAGAGAGTACTAAAACAGTCTTAAATATCGAGTTTCAAAAAAATCTATGATGCCGTTTTCGAAATATTTGATTTTCCAAAAAAAAAATTGAAATATTTGCGGGTGGCAATGGTGCAGTGGATGTAGTGCTTGACTGCTAGCTTAGAGGTGTGGGTTCGAGCCCCATTCTAGGCAGCATTCTTTTCTATATTCTCCCAGCTTAACTAGACGCCACCCGTGAGATTTAATGAGATAATAAACACCTTGATCTCAATCCACTGTGCCAAATCTTTCCTATCTTCCTACTCTTTCTAACTAGTGCCGTGCAATTCAGGTTGCATTTAAAAGATCTTAGGTCTTACAGGCATATAGTTAAAATTATTATTATTATTATTATTATTAAAAATCCAAAAAATATTTTTTCAAAAATGTTGGTACACAAAACTATTAACATTTCTTGGAAGCTTCTGTATAAAAAAAATAATTGAAATCGGTCATACCATTTTGAAGAAAATCAAAAATTAAAAAAATGGTTCCTTGGGAGGTACCATTAATAGCCATTTTTGAAAAATGGTTTTCCACTCAAAGAAAGCCTTTACTAAAATAAATTTATTGAATTTTTTTTAAGAAAAGTTGTAGAGCCGTTTTTGAGAAAAATACGATTATGTAAATTTGCCAAAAAAAATGTATGACAGGTACCGTTATTTTTGGTTCTAAAAAAAAATGAAAAAAAAAACGTGTCGGCAGAATCACCAAAAACCACTAAGTACCAAGTTTGAAGAAAATCGATTGAGCCGTTTAGGCTGTAGACGAACAGACAGACAGACAGACAGATAGACAGACAGGCAGACAGACAGGCAGAATTTTGCCACCCACTTTTTTGGTGTTCTCTATCATCGTAATATCATGTTTGATTGTTATCTCAAAATTTTTTTTTGCACGAATCCAAAACTTGCCTTATAGTACCTATAATCGCAAGTAAAAATCGTTGTGGGGGAGGGGAATGGGATAGAGACAAAGTCATTCAGAGTACTTAAAATAATTCAGTTAAGATATGATTTTCTTTAGAAGCCCATAACTTTAGTTCTAGCCGACGGATCCTCAAGGTTGCAATAATTAAATGAAGGGTAAATAATAGGCTACCATGGAGAGGTGCTTCATAAAAAAATCGTTGTGGGGGAGAGGAAGAGGGTAAAGACGAAATCATTCAGAGTTTTAAATATAAATATAAATATTTTTACACTATGTTGAAAAGTGTGAAAAAATACTTACAAATCGAATTTCTTCTGTATTGTTTTCGTTTGTATAAGTTCAATAATAGGCGTGTTTTATTGGGAAAGCTATTGGCAGCACAGTGAAAATTTATATGAATTACAAAAACAGCATCGCCAGCAAAATTGCTGCCGATAAAAGCTAAAGTAGAATCTTGCTGCCGATAAACTTTTGACGTTTGTTCGAGTATCGAATTCGATTGAATAGGATTTTAGTGTGTCGCCATTGGTACGATTGGTATTTTTATGTGTCTCGAATTTTCGATGGCTATGTTCGTAGAGCAGAATTATGTTGAAAAGACTGTAACTTTTCACTTCGAAATCAGTGAAGAGAAAATTTCACCCATAAATTCATCGCCATGGTGACGTAGTGAGCAATTACATTCTAAACAGGATCTTTCATGGTGCATGGTTGTTTTGTTTTAGCTTTTCCACAAAATGAAAAAAATATCCTATCCTATGCTATTCTAAAAAAAAACACTGCCTTAAATTAGTTTAAAGTGTAAAATTTAGCATTTTTATATTTTATAAGTAACAAACAAGATATATTCTGCGGACTGTCAGACGATAATTCGCAAACCACAACATCAAGACGCATTCCACATCACAAGGCATTTTTCTTCATATGTTCTTCTATAGGCAACCAAACAAATTACTCAACTGAAAGGAAGGTCAAAATTAACGATCATTCCCATTTCAAAATTCACTATTCGCAGCTCATATGAAAAGCGCTTTTTCTAAACCTTTGGTCTATAAGGGCCAGTTTGTACAGACAAGGTTCAAATTTTTATCCGATGCTCAGCAATTTTTTGTCACTGCTTTTGGTGGATTAAAGGCTACTTGTACAAACGTGGCTCAAGTTTTGATGCGTGGTTCAATTATTTTAGCTCACTGATTTCGGCAGTTTAACTGAGGTTCAACAATGGTCAAGCTTGAAATTGTTATTACAACATACTTGAACCTTGAATCATCGTTGTACTTCAGTAGATCTGATGAAATCGATGTCTCACATAAGCTGAACCATGGATCAAATTTTTAACCAGATAGTGCAGCTGAAACTTACTGAAGTTCAAGGAGGGTTCAAGCATATATGTCTACTAAGGTACTTGAACTATCGTTGAACCTCATTTAATCCGGTAAAATTGGCGAGTTAAAAAATTTCCAATGAAAAACTAGGTAAATGCATTAAAATAAGCCATACAATCATGTCCTTATTGTAATTATTATAAAATGATCGCTAATAAAAGGCGTTTTCCTTTGGAGGTGGCGAGGAACTTGCAAGTACTTCACTTGCTTTTTTCAATGGAACACATCAAACTGCTTTCCCATGTAAAATGAGAGCATGTGCAGTTGGTAGTCCTAGATTAGGGTTTTCATCTACTCAAAAGTACTTTGCCACCTTCAAAGGAACACGGCTAAAGTAATCTACTCAATGTGTAATGAGTCTGCTTTTATACGATGACTTTTGAGTCATGACTTTATTCAAAATTAAATGAGTGCAAATGAGAAAAAAAATTTGATTTCACTTTCACAATATTTCATTTCGAAAAAAGTCAACTAAAAAGTCTTCGTATAATAGCAGACTAAGGGCGGTATTCACCGACGGCTCATAACTTATGAGGCTCATAAACCTATTCACCAAGCAATAATAGTGAATATTTATGAGCGCTCATAAGACTTATGAGTGGTCCTGACCACTCATAAAGTTATGAGCGCTCTCTCCGAAACTAAATCGAAAACCTTCGAAGTTACCCTTCAAGAAAATTCACTGACTCATTTTGTCGGTAGTTCTTGGATCCTTGCAAAAATGAGTCTCGCACGCACACATATTGTAATTCCTTTTGTCTTCAGGAATTTTATTTATTGTTTTAATTTTGTAAGTTCTTTTTTGTAATTCACGCGGTGAAGATAATTCTTTTGTCCGTTTGCTGTGAAAATTTGATAAAATAGGATTATAAAAGGTGTATAAAATGAATCTGCTCCGAATAGAAAATTACAGAAAAGTACAGGATTGTGTGTTCCATGAGTAAAAACCTTACCCAAACTGTTCTTCATTCTGTCACTATGTGTTCCATGATGTTTTTCAGAACAGTGAAGAACAATATTTCCTGCACCTACTTTTATGGTGGAGAAAATGAGCGAGAAATGTCGAAGTACCAGTACCAGTTGATTTGTTTGTCTGGGATAATAATAAGCTAAAATTTATCTCAGAAAAACTTTTTGTTAAATCTGACAGTTTTGACAGTTCTCACACATTTATACTGTTCTGGGGACCAATTACGCAAGGGTGACTGATTTTCTGTGTATGTACCAGTGACGAAGCGTTCATATATTGAGTGGAATGAGTGCTTCCGTAAGACAGTTCACAAAATGCTCATAGCAAAGAATTTTAATATTCGAAAATTCAAATTGTAGATACATTAAATACATTTACATCATTGACCTATTATTAAAGTATGTCAACGATTTACATTTTCTTGATATCTAATATTAATAAATTATCTCTTATATTAATTAATTATTTCCCGATATTAGGTATTACATATCACGGGAAATGATTATTATCTTTTAATAAAATCACTCACGAGAACAACGCTTAAATCCGCACATCATCTAACCAAACCCACAAATTTCCATTATACGCCAAGCCAAGCCATTTGAGAATGCGTAACATCACTCCATTCTGCATTATAAAATACTATACGAGAGTTTTTGCTCTAGAATGCGCAACAGCTTGGCATTCTCTGATTTTACCTTCTTAACTCAAATTCCGTCCAAAATTCAAAGTAAAATCTGATGATTTCTTTCTGTTTGCCCAACGAGTGAAGAATGAGTTGAGTGAGTTCATTATGAAAATTCAATAGCAAAACTAAAGAAGTATTGAGTCGTTTCCTGCCGCACATTCCTATTGAAAAAGGGGTAGTTTTAGTTTTATACTTTGGATCTTCGGTGTTGTGAATGTGTGTGTGTGAATGCAAATCGTATATTATAGTGTTTCATCCATAAGAAATGAATTGATTGGTGTTTTTTTTTCGATTTGATTAAGTTTTTTGGGCGAATTGTTTTGTTTGTGATTGCTTTGGCGTTTTGCTTAATGCTTATGAGTACCTGCAAATGCATAGCAAAGAGTGTTTCAAATTAATTATTTCGGCTAGAGAAAATACATTTTTTATACCTACTCTTTATAATATTATTAGGCGCAAAAAAGCGGTATGATATAAATTCTAAATTAAAGGACTTTTATATTTTGAGTTTTAAGTTGTGTGCTTCCGCTTCCGAAAAAGTCACGCCTCGTGCCTGGTATGTACATATTCTATTCACACCCAAAACAAATGTAAATAAATTTGATTGATTGTGCATGTGTTATCTGTCAAAAACTTAAAACTCACACTTGCCGAATCGCAAAAATCGATGTGTACACGAAATTCTGTGTACACAGAAAAAACTCACTCTTGTGGAATTAGGCCCCTGATGTAGTTTTTCTTCATTTAAACAGCTAATATAAACCAACATTTTTGACGTCTATCTCACCTTCAAGTGAACGAGTCCATTTTGGATCCGCAAACGTAATAGACAATGTACGAACGAAATAATTAGCTAAACTAAAAAGTAAAGTAAGAACATTTCCCTATATAAAACAAACTAAAACGTGCAATGATCTTTACCCCTAGACAAAACTAAGAAAATAAGTGGAAAGAAATTAAAATCACTGTAGTCACAAAGAATTTATTTATGTGCATGCAACACTCATTTTTTCAAGGATCCAAGAGGTACCGACAAAGTGATGCGGTTATTTTTGAAAACAGTTTGATTTCACAGTTTGGGGGTACCTGGAGAAGAGAGAGTTGTTCTCATTTTCGAACTTCGAAAAAGAGCTATGAGTGGTTGGTCAATAGCACAAATATTATTTGAGTTAGGAGCCTAATAAACTTAAGAGCCATTTATGAGTGCTCAGTGAATACCGCCCTAAATCATGATTTTTTTACTTCGACCATAGTCTACCAACATACCCCTACCCCTTTTCTTTTCTTTTATAGCTGCAAAATCAATTTTCATATCTGAAAAACATTTGATTGAAAACATTAATTATATAAATATATAGTTATATTTCCCATTTTACTTGCAAATAAGTTAGTTTTTGTGAATAATTTTGGTTTATTTCTACTTTTAACTTTCACAAAATTCAGTTTTGTGTAGTGACAGCTGTTGAGGCGTACCATATTGCAAATACGAAAATATAGCCAGCTGCGGATGCGTCTTTTTTCAAATTTCTCACTGTACTATATATAAAATCCCAAAAAACACGGCTAATAATGAGAATTAAAAATAGCTTTTTATGGCCTTTAGTCCTTCAAATTGGCGTTTCGTTCGGTTTACTCACTTGAACTCATCAGTGACATAGTGAGGGCTTTTTCATACGCAATTTGTTTTAAGTTCAATTCAACTTCATGAATTTTTCAACGAAAATCCACTGTAAACTATATCCAACAAGATTAAAATTCCTAATCATTAAGTTGGAAGTTTTTTTACCCAGGGCCAGGCAAATGCGTATGACAAAGCCCTCACTATGTCACTGTTGAGTTCAAGTGAGTAAGCCGAACGAAACGCCAAATTGTAGGACTAAAGGCCATAAAAAGCAATTTTGAATCAACAAGTTCAATCCTAAGTCTTCTACTTGGCTGATTTATTTCAGTAGTATATAGAATTTGTATTATAAAACCTTATAATAATGAGAATTATTTCTTGAATATCGATTTCACCCCTGACGCATTTTGCACAAGAACAAAAGCAAATGTTTTTTACTTACGTACCTGTGACCGCCTTCTTGAGGTACTCTGTCACAAAATGTATGTAGATCTGGAAACTGCTGTTTCGTTATGGAACAATTCCATCAGTAAAACTATTTTCGTCATCAATTCTCGTCATACTTCTTGCCACCTCTCGAAGCCCTTGCAAGAATGTTTGGAGATTTGATCCATTGATGACATATGGTGTATTGGTTGAGTGTAGTCCAAGACAAGGGTGGTGATTCCTCAGACACTGAGGAAATTAATACGGGCAGAATTACATAATGCTCACGTCGGGATTGTTATGATGAAAGTATTGGCACGAAGCTATGTGTGGTGGCCACACATAGACTCTGACATCGAGGTCTTAGCCCAGAAGCGTCTCCTCCTCTCCTGCAGAAGCGTTCAAATTATCGAAAAGGTTTCAACATCCATGGGAACACCCATCAACAACATGGTAAATGGTACACGTCGATTTTTCTGGACAATTTCTTGAAAAATATTTTTTGATTGTGGTCGATGTACATTCTAAGTGGCCTCAAATTTTCCAAATGCATAGCATGAAAGCTGCAAAGACTATCGAAGTGTTATGTGTACTGTTTGACCGATATGGTCTACCCTTGACTTTGGTCAGTGACAATGGGCCTACTTTTACCTCGGGGGAATTTAAGAAATTATTAAAAGAAAATGGTATCCATCATAAGTTCACTGCTCCATACCATCCAGCCACTAATGGCCAAGCTGAACGATTTGTTCAAAATATGAAAGTGGCTCTCCGAAAAAATGATTAACGACCCAGGTAACACTGTTTATAAACTTTCAAACTATGTTATGCGTTACAGAAAGACGCCAAACTCTACAACCGGAGTGGCACCTTCTTCATTATTTCTCCAGCAAGATAACGCATCAAGTTGGATTTGATCCGGCCATACACCATCGAAAACGTAAAGGAGAAACTACACGGGCCATATCCGAGTGGTGTGCAATAGGGGATGTTTGGAAAAATAGTGCGTCAAGACCGACTTTTCCATTATTTCATTGATGTTTACGGGAACTGTGGAGAAGACATGTAGATGTAGACCAGATTCAGAAGTGTAATGTGGATGAAAAACAAGCTCCGAAGTATCCGGGTGTGGAGCTTTCAACCCCTGCTCCTATGTTTCGCCCCACATGCACTGGCCCTACGACAAATTCGCCAATACAAATATCTGCTGATGAGTCGGTCACCTGTGGCACCATCACCTTAGCCCAATGAATCCTCGAGTGAAGGAGTAGTTCAACCACCACCATCAACCTCGAAAGAAGCAGATAATGAGAACGAAGGCACTGAAGAAGCACCCACGGTTCGAAGAAGGAGTCGCTTTAAGAAAAATGTAGAGTGGTTTGGTTACTAAACAATTAAGAGTGAAGGACTGTTGTGTATTTACCAACCCTGAACTCAGCAATCTATAGTAATACCTACTGGAGAGATATTTGCGATGAACATGATAGACTTCCTTCTGTCAAAAATACCTTGTGGTGTCTTCTCTCTTTTGCGATAACCTCCAAACCTTCAGATCATAATTCTCATATACATAAGCTAAGTATTTGAATTAATATATGAATATTTATATAGAAAGGATCGTCTTCTTAATTAATTAGTCAAGAACTTAACAGATTTATTTTGTCTAAATAAAAGACTAGTCCAATCCAAATAAACATTTGACCTCTGAATTTTTTGGCAGATTTCACGCGAATTACCTAAAGCAAGTACAGTTAGTACAGTTTAATTTACCCATACAGTGACTATAGGGGATATAAAAATCTGAAAAAATTACGGAATTTTTTTTTTTCTTCATTTAGAGCCGATTTAGGCCTGTCCAAGATGGTCTTTTTTTTAGCGACCACCCTAGAGTACATACATACACCCTATACAAAAATAAGCTATCACTAGCACATTGACTTTGTATTCCTTTGTTAATGACTTTACAACTTTGTTTTAGATAATGTTGTTAAAAGAAAAAAAAACTGTTAGAATTTATTATATTTGTATTCATTTATTTAGTTCAAAAATTTCTTCCAGTCATAGGTTAGTCTATTTAGCCTTAATCGTTCTTCAACTAATAGAGTAACTCACTTTCAACCTAAAAATAATTACGATTGCGTATACTCAATATTTATATCAATACCTAGATCAGCCTTAAACTGTGGAACCGTTATTTTTCCAGATACAATAACAAAATCTTCTTCATTGTCCATAACAAAGTACAAGAATGGTCGATTTACTTCAATTTTTTGTTCAGCAGCTTCATTTAATGTTCTGCCTACATTGCTGCTAGCAGAAAGTCCATTTTGCATGCTGCCGCCTTCATCCACCCGCACGCTTACAAACTGAACAATCTCTTCTACATGTAGATCGGAATCTTCTGAAAGTAAGCTCAAATCTGCTCCATCTCGGTTAAAAATTCTCTGCAACCCTAAACTTTTCAGCATGGACTCAGATCGTGATGTTTCTTCGACTTGAAACTTTGGAATGCTAATATACACATCTCTTTCTCTAGAAGTATCTTTGAAATTCGTAAAAATGTCTGAGCTTAGATTCTCAAGTAAATTATGAAGTCCTTCGATGTCCTTGGGCATCACTACCAGCAGTGAATAACGTTTATTCTAAAACAAATTAATTAGAACATTAAAAAAATTTAAATTAATTATAGCATTAAGTGACCAGTGGTGAAGCAAAGACTTATTGTATCCCCATATTAATAGCAAACTAGATTACTCAGATAGAAATATGAAGAAGGTTGTTGGAAACTTTGCGGCTTTTTATCTTTTAAGGCACTAACTATAGGGAGTTGGTCCTGTTCAAGCTGAATATTTCTTGTTTAGGTACAAACTTTGCTCTGCAATCATAAGGAATTGAAATAACTCAAATCACAGTCTATGAGCCCTAATGAGTCTGCCTCTCCCACCTCTCAATGTTTACTGTTTTTCACCAATTTTAACCCATTTCATTTCCACAATTCAAAAACTGAGTAGTTTTGGGAAGAAGAAAACTCTTTCGTGAGAGTAAAACATTTTCTCTTCCTGACAAATCCTGCCCAAAAAATTTCGTTGGGCAGAAACTAGTTACATTTGATAATTTTTACCCAGGGTTGACGCAGTTTTTCTTGACAACCCAGAGAGATGTCTGAATACTCTAGTTTTTTTTTCAGGTCTCAAAAACACCCAACGGCTAGTTCAGTGTAGTAATTGTTCTGTTGACATTAGCAAGAAAAATAGTTTCTGAATTTTAATAGTTAAAACTTTAAATTTGATTTAAAAATTCAGAAAAGCAGCAAACCTCAGCTTTTTTTCTTTTAGTCACTTAGATCAACCTTGATCTACTTTAGGGCGATCCCAGGTCTCAAAAAACACCGAGTTCCCTGGTCAGGTCAGTGTATCAAAAATCTCAGGTTTTCCAGAAACGCTTTGGAACGACCCCAAGTGGCCTCAGGGTTCAACAAACAAATCTATTTTTTTGGTCTGTCAAATGCCAGGTTGATGCCGATCAGATGTCAGATAAGAAAGAAGAATACTATTGAGGCTGAAGATTTTTTCCACCAAACCATCCCACACTTTTTCAGAAATTTGCTTCTCTCAGGGAGAATTTCATCAAAATTCGACAGTCTCCAACTTTTGCCCCTAAATCTCTGGAACAAAATTAATAAATATGTGACATAATTTTGACCCCGAAATTATTCTATAGTCAAATTAAAACGAACCAAATAAAATAGGTAAAAACTTTTACCTAGGGTAAATGCACTGTCGACAGTATCAACCCCTTCTATACAACACCACTGTTTGACCAAGTAAGAATATACTCACTTCATAAGGAAATGATACAGCCCATGCGTTATGTGCCTCTAAATCTGCCACAAGGTATTTGCCACGTGCATGCATCATTGGTATTTGAAGTGATTGGTCTGTTGTCAAATGAAAGACTTCATTTGGGCTAGAACGCAACTCCTGGAACGGATATGCCCAATTACCACGATAGTACAATCCATTAAAAAGTAACATTTTTGTTCGCGAACCAGCATCCCTGCCATTTATCGAATTTGCACTAAGTGCTGACGCTATGTCATCCTTACCGAAGAGGCTTCGCGCTCCGCTGAGCTGGAAGTAGAAGAAAAATAAACAAAAACAAAATTATTTAAGAAGCACATAGTTATGGGGGGCTTCGGCCTATGACCTTGGGCAGTAAACGTACTCTTTTCGATGTAAAGTGGGACTCGAGAGCTTGCATTATTTCGGCACCACCGTCTTCGAGTTTTTGAAGTGGTATTGTTACTTTTTGCGGTTCATTGGACTCTTGGTCGATTAATTGTGCTCCTGGTTGAATTTCATCCACCCCAACGAAATTTTTGCGAATTGAATCGATTTTCTCCTCATCTTGCACTGTTTCATTTTCCTGTACGTTATTCTGGTCTTCGTATTTGGAGGATGTGAGATTAGATTTAGCTAACTCATCTGGCACAAGATTATAAATATTCACTTCTTCATCATGTGTTGTTGTTGGTAATTCTTCTGGATCTTTTTTCTGTTGCAATTTCTGACGAGCGATTTCTTCTCTAATTAATGGTGCTTCAACATATTGCTTATCATCGACGAATTTATCAAACTTGGACGCCTCTTTCGTGGCTTCAACATCGCCGCTGATTTTACCCTCTTGTTCCTCGTTGTTGTTATTTAATTTCTTAAGTGTTTCGAAACCAATAACATCCTTGCTATTGGTTGTGCTGGATGATTCCAATGATGAATCAAGCAAAGTGCTTGGCTCATCCCAATTGTACTCGCTGCGGTTAATATCTTTAACCTCTACACAGTAATAATTGGTGAGTATCTGCTTGAATTCTTCTCGAGCTGTGTAGTTGCGGTATATATAAAACCATGCTTTGAAGGACGGATTCAAAGGAGAAGCGATGGATGAAGTTTGGAAATTATTTAAAACATTTTTAAAAGATTGCCGAAGTTCTGATTTTAAAGGAGGCGCTTTAAGGGCTGTTACGAATTCACTGTAAGTTTCACCATCTGAAGCTTCCCCTAAAATTCCTAGTATTGTGGCAACTCCGAGTGGCGAGTAAACATTATTACCATCGATTTCCATGCTGTCCTTGAGTAGGTTGGTTGCAATGAGTTGTGATAAACGACTGGCATAATTAAGGTCTGATTTTAAATCAATTTGGTTGCCTGAATCAGTTGGTAGGGAAAAGCTCACAGCAATCGTAATTGTAAGTAAGGTGAGTGCTAAAAAAAAAGATGAAACAAAACTATTATACCTTATCAAAGGTTTTTAAATGTTTTATTGTTTACATATAAGTTATTAGGGTACCGTTGACTGTATATTTGGGTGTGTCATATATTTCAATTCTGGAATTTTCAAATCTAATGCCTTCCAAAAGCACAGTACACATATTGAAGGTAATATCATTAGCGTTTTCATTTTTGTTCAGTTCTGCGCATCCATCAAAATCAGTGGAAAATGGCGAATCCCGTGACCCCCACTCGTTAAACATCAAAATCTGTTGTGTGTTATGTGTTCATTTGTTACTTATTTATTAGCAAATACAATTATTTCAAGCTTTTTAGTGTTTATTAACATTATTTTCGTGGTTTTTAGTGTTATTTAAATTATCCTTTTGTGTTTGTTTTCTTCGTTGTTGTTGTAATACAGCGGATGAGGTCACGTAAGGCTGCCTTCTTGAATTTCTTTGACAGTTCTCATTTCGGACAACATGCGCAAGATAATACCTTAGATAAGTGTACTGTGTTCCAAAAGTTTCATTACATATTAAAATTAAATTCTTCATTTGGAATTTTCGTTTAAGTTAAGCCCATAACTCGCTTAACGATCTTGAAAATAACGCCCAAAAACGTCTGTTTGCTATTTTCGAGAAATTGTAAATCAGATAAAAATGTTCTGTGCAATTTTTTTAAAAACTTACAAATTTCAACTTGGCATTTCGGCGTGAGAAATCAAAAGATTTTGAGAATTATAAATGGATTTTAAATAAGGGAAAGTATTACTTTCAGATTTGGGAAGAAGTTTTTGAAAAAAAAATTATTTCGTGATTTAGCATACCCTCAAATATGGAGAAAAAACTTTTTTAAAGCATTTTTAGATATTGATATTTCGAAAAGCCTACAAAAAAATGTGAGTGTCATTTTCTTTTTCAGTGCGACATAATATTAGCCTATACAAATTTTGTTGGTACCTTTGATAGATCAAAATAGATTTAAAAAATTTATTAATATTTGTCACACTTTAAAATTGTATAAAAATATAATTTTGAGTCATTTCGATTTTTAATTCAAATTTGTACTGCCTTAAATTTGTTTCTATTTAATCCGTTTGTACACTTAATGTAAAATTATTTAAATTAGATAAATCAGCTCATTTCAGCGTTTCCGAACCTCATGATTCTCATGATTTTCAACCTTTAACACATGAAATAATGAATCCGTTGAAAATCTCATGATTTTTTTTTAATTTAATTTCACTACCGAGAAATCAAAAGCTTTCTGAACCTGACTCAAATTTCACCACAAATAGTTAAATTTAAAAATTAGATTAAATCAAAAAATACCAAACATTTTGTTTAGCTAACAGAAAGCTGCTAAAGCTAAAATATAGTCTAGTTATGTATGTCTCAGTTAGTCACACTAAAGGCTTAACGACACCAGGGGCCAAATTACCGCATCAGTTATCGAGTAATACGTGACTGAATTATGTGAGTTTGGCATTACCGCTCACGTTTCGAGCAATCTAGTATACCAAAATTTGATGTGATTACTCGTTCATTCGATCACTGATGGCACTCACTCACTCGGTCACTGAAGCGGTAATTCGGCCCCAGGACTTTTCAAAAAGTGGACAAAATTAAAATGATTAAAAAATTGTTTTGGTAATAAGGATGCACCGAATACAAAAATCTATCAGGTTTTTTTTCTCAGCCCTTGGCAGTTGACGGGGTGAGAGTTAAAAATAGTTAATTTACTGATTCCTGTATCCACTTTAATTTATTTTAAAAATTGAAAATTATGCCGTTAAGTCCTTAAAGCGTCATTTCATTATACCCTGTCTTAAAGAGACTAAGGCGAAAAATTAACAGAAATGCTTTTAAGTCCACCACAAAAGGTGAGAAAAAAACTGTCAGACTCTTTGTTTGACTTTTGCCTCATTCGCATTATTTTGGCTTTTTACGTCAAGTCGCAAAACTAGTTTTTGGGCCTTGGTCTTAATAAAACTCATGATTTTTTTTGTCAAATCATGATAAAAATCATGATAATTTAATTTTTGAATCGGCAACAATGTCTCAGATTAACTCTTACCATATCCGACCAAACAATAGACGGAAAAAGTACTAGGAAAAACAGTTTTAGAAAAACCATTTATTTTCAAACTTTCTCCACGTAGGCTACAAACTATTTCCCATTTGTAATAAGCTTATTTTAAATTACAAAAATTGAGATCGTGACTAGCTCAAAAATAATAAGGGTATTCATACAACAGCGTTATTTTGTCACAATTTGTGTGGAAAATTTGACAGGTTTACGAAGCCTACAGCTTTATAACGTCATCAACGAAGATTTTACGCTGTTGCATGAATAACCCTTAATGTCTTCTACTTTATATTACGAGTACCAGAATACTGAATCAATAAGTTTAAGAAAGTAACACAGGTTTACAAATATCGATTAACTTTTTGACACGTGAAAGTAAGAGTCGTTCTAAGGGTAATTTTTTGCGCTGAACTCAAATCCGTTATCCGTTTTTCGCCATCAGCTCTGGTTTTCGAGATATTACCGTTGGAAAGTGCCAAAAAACACCTTTTTCGCCATTTTTGGGGTTTTGTTACTATGCGAATCGATTTTTATTGTTTTTAATTGTACAGATTTCTGAAAGTATTAATCTTTATCTTCAAAATCCAGCTTTAATCGTTCCAATATCTCTTTTACTTTTTGAGAGATATTAAATTAGTATCAGTCCTCATATTTCTCTTTGGCTTACGTCTTTTTCGACAGGAGCAGGTAAGATATGTTCGAAAATGATCTTTTAGTGTAGATTTCAAATCTGAAATCCATTTTTTGCTCAACTTTTGGAAATAAATTCAAAAATCACCCGTTTTTGACTATAGTCTTTTTTTTTCTTTGAAATAAATCTTACAAATTAAAACAAAGTGTAATGGAACTGCACGGTTTGTATAAATTTTGGTCTGTTTCGCGTATAATAAGAGACCAACAATAGTCACTTAACATACCATCATCCCAAAAACCTTTGTAACTTTTTTCTATTCTTACTAAATCTTGGTGAAGTCGCTCTCCTTGCTCTTCACAATATATTGAAAAATGCAACTGAGGATTTCTCAAAGAGTAGAAGAGATATTGGGAAGGTTAAAGCTGAATTTTAAAGATTAAGATTAGTACTTTCAGAAATTTGTGCAATTGAAAAAAATAAAAATCAATTTGCATAGTTACATAACCCCAAAAATGGCGGAAAAGGGGTTTTTTGGCACTTTCTAACGGTAACTTTATATTTTTACTAATTGGTCATTGGTAGGCGTATTTGTACTAAAAAAAAAACATTTTGTAAAAGTAACTGATTTTAACTTCCGAATGTACATACGTGAATTTTCTGTCAAAACTGCCTTTTAAGAATTAAAAATTTCAATATCAAATGATACAACTATGATTATATATGTAATTAATGAAAATCGTGAAAAATAAATTGAATTTATATCCACTAAAAAAAAAAGTTGTCAAAAAATACCGTTAGGTATAAACAAATTAACTGTCAAAAATGTTTTTTTTTTTTTGTATTTACAAGCAATTTTATTTTGTATTATAAAAATTTTTATTAGGTACAAATTTAAAAATTTTCTTCAAAAGTGTCCTAATAAAAATATCGAATTCTATGTTATTAAACATATTTTTTGCAAAAAATGCTATAGTGTTAGCTATTTTGGCTTTGAATACCAGTCATTTTTGCCATTTTCTCGTTTTCTTAGAGGCTTTTACCAAAAACTAGAACACAAAATTAAATTTTTTTTCCAATGATGTATGTACATAGGTACTAGAAAACAAGTTAATTTTTCCATAGACACCTTAATCGTTTTGATTGGGCAAGTACACGCTTTACAATCTTTTTCATGAAATCACCACACTCTTAGGGGCCAGTTATAGCGATCAGGAAAACGCATCAGGAAAATTTTTCAAATGTATTATTTACTATGTTTTCAACTAATTTGAAACACAAATGCTACATGAATCAATGACAAAACACTCAAAGAATTTTTCGTAAAAATAAAATTTTCAATTGAACAATTATTTTTTCTAAAAAATGTATTTTTACTATTTTCCTGATGAAAATTAATTTTTCGCATCAGGAAAATTGTTAAAATTCATTTTTTAGAAAAAATAATTGTTCAATTAAAATTTGAAAATTTTATTTGCACAACAAATTCTTTTTCTTGTCTGCTTGTCTATCTGTCATCAATAAATTAGTTTTAGTGACCGGTAAGAACGGGGACAAAAATTTTTTGTATGCGGAAGCTTACAAAAAATTAGAGTATTATTGGTTCAATTTAATTTTTTGAAAATTCAATTTATTAGTGCAGGCTTTTTACACATTTATAAAAAAAATATTGTTAACAGCAGTTTAACGATTGAAAATGGTATAAGGAATGTAAAAATAATCTATTTCCCAGCAGCGGAGTTAGGTGGAATTTGGGGGGTGAAAAAGAGGGGGGAAATTGTATTATTGCGTTTACCGACTAAAGTTGACCCCAAAACGAAAAGTGTTCGATAAAAAAGATGTAGATCACGCTAAAATCTACAACTTTTATGCATATCATTTTTTAACTTAGATAACCTCAAAATTTTTGAGATAATGGTGAAAAACCGTATGATTTTTTTGTTTTTATTTTTCATTTTCCCAAAAATTGTTCAATTAAAATGAAATTTCGTGAAAATATATCTTGTTGTGTCCTTTAATAACCACAATTTTTTTCAAGTCCATTGATCCGTTTTTAAGGTATTCAATTTTTTTTGGAAAAAATACTTTTTTTCAAATGAAAAAATGAAAAAATACATAAAACAGTGTTTTATTATTTGACCCGAGACAAAAGTTTTGCCGATGCCGCAACGATATTGCTAGAAAGATTAATTTCAGTACATCCAGTTTTAAATGAAAAACAAAAATAATAGTACAAGACCCGACACCAAATTTTGGAAGTGGATGTATAACCAGAATCTGAGTATAAGGGTTTATAGGTACATATATTTTGATATCAAATACCAAAGTCTGGCAGGTTTTTTTCTCAGCCTTTGGTGGGGATGGGGTTCAAAACGAGTTTCCTATGTTAATGTTAGGGTTATTAACTCTTCAATTCACTTTAAAAAAAATAGGAGATGATGCTCTGTCATTTTCCCTTGGTGTGAAAACTTTTTATCCTGATGATCCAATCAAAAGCTTTTTAAGTAAACCTTATCGGTTTTTTTTTATACTTTATTTTGTTAATTTTGTTTTGTTTGAAATATATTAAAAAGGGGTAATAAGGTCCGCATAAAATGGTTATATCTTTATTTTTATATATCAGACCGTCATGATTGATTATTTTATATAAAATTTAATGTAAGAAATAAATTAATGATTCTTGAATGAACTCTGTACGATGATTTTCTGAAGTACATTTTTCATTTGAAAAAAATCATTTTTTCCAAAAAAATTTGAATACCTCAAAAACTGCTCAATAGTTTTATTTGAAAAAATTGTGGTCATTAAAGACACAACAAGATATATTTTAACAAAGTTTCATTTAAATAGAACAATTTTTTAGAAAATGAAAAATAAAAAACAAAAACAAGAAATAATACGGGTTTTCACCATTATCTCGGGAATTTTGAGGTTATGTTATAATATGATATGCATAAAAGTTGTAGCTTTTAGCGTGATCTTAATCATTTCTATTGAACACTTTTCATTTTGGGGTCAACTTTAGTCGGAAAACGCAATAATATAATCCCCCCCCTCTCCCCCCCCCCCACAAATCCCCCCTCCGTTGCTGGGAAATAGATTATTTTTACATTCCTTATAACCCCCTTCACCATTTTCAATCCTTAAACTGCTGTTAACAATTTTTCTTTTTTTCGAGTAAAAATATGTTAACAAGCCTGCACTAAATGCACTTCTTATTAAACTTGCTTTGTAACTACTTGGCACGCAAGGAATTTTTAAACACTGTCTTTGTAATACAACAAGAAAATGTAATTATTTATAAAAAACTTCCGAAAAGTTAAAATAATATTGCATATAAAATTTTTCAAAAAAGTATTTTTTGAATAAAAATTGTTTTTCTTTTTTTTAAAGGACAGAGTCCTGCGCCTATAGGTCACCCTTCTTTAAACAATTTTCTTGAAAACCTTTAAAAAGACAATTCAAAAAATGTTTTGCATATTCGAATATTTAAATAACCCCGAAACGTAACAATTTTTAAAAATAAAAACAAAAAAGACCTAAAGACCATTAAAAAATTTCACGAAAAAGGATATAATTTATCACTTTTCACTTTCACATAAAGACGTATTTTCGAGAAAACGAAATAATTTTAAATCGCCTTTATCTTGAAGCATCAAACTTTTAATTCTGTCGGTATTGCAGCTAGGGCTGATGCTTTACTTTAGGTTATGACTTATGGCCTTGTATTGGGCGCGTTAGAGTTGTTTAATTTTAAAAATCATCTCAGTGACTGAAATTAACCAAAGGAATCATCAGAACCAAAGTAAATAAAATAATTTGAATCCAAAACTGCCATATTGTTCGCTGATATCTACTATGTATACTATGTAACTGATCAATAGAACACAAAAATCGAATAACTCAATCCACCAATAGGAATACTATCTCGAATAAATGTATTAGACTATATTTAAAAATATTACGTGGAACAGTAGTCAAATTCTATAATTTTGAAACCAAAAGAACAACGTAAACTTTTTTAATTTGAATTTTTAAACATTCTTCTCCACAAAACTTATAGCTATGTTTCAATAGGTCATAATCAAAATGTTCACTAAAAAACACCAACTAGTTCCTACACTTATGTATAAGAAAAAGTCTTTCACCATTAGCACACACGATACGAAAGCACAAAAAAAAAGTATTAAACCATAAGAATTTCTTCTTTTTTAACAATTTAAACTTACTTGCTAAAACTTCCATTTTTCGATGCGATCAGAATGAAACCACAACAACGAATGAATTAATCGCAACCAGGTAAAAGAATTATATGAAATTACAAAACCTCAAGTCCAAGTCCAAGTAGAATCTGAGATACCATAAGACCGAAATGAACTATGTCGATATGTTGATCGTGGCTGCAGGTTTCAAGGTATGGAGTCTTAGCCATAGCCAGCAGCTAAAGAGGTTATAGAACTTGTTTGCAGATCACGAACAGCATTATTGTATACTGTTATTAGGCTTGTTGCTTGAGCACTAGATGATGATCAAAAATGACTTAGATAAACGTGTGGTAGTAAATTGCAATATCAAGTTTATGACGTGCAAAATATAAAAGTTAATGCAGTGGCTTAGAACTAGAAATGGCATCTTTGTTGGACCTCAGGCTAAAAGGAGGGAAATAGTATCCCCATCCTAGATGATTTTTTTCTTATCTAGTCCATACTCCCTACGCTTTGACTTTTTTTCGCGTGTTAGAAGAATCATCATGTACACAACTAAAGTAACTTAATATGAAAATATGGAGACGACGAAATTAAAATTTGAAGAAAACTGTTCATTTTTTGTGATGCCTATCCTAAAAAAAAAATCAGAAACTACCTATAAGAACCATCCTAGTGTATGTACAGAGCACTTTATGTATTTTAACTGCCTTGATAGTTGTATCAAATGCATCTTTCAAACAAGACATGTAATTTATGCTATGCATATACTATATACATATGTATTTTCTTATGGCAGTAAGAAGATTTGTTTTATTTAAATCAACTTTTATTACCCAAATGTGTGCCGCCACTGGGCTCTCAATTTATCAATCCTCTGACTGATCTATAGTACGTACCTAATTTAGTATTTTTTCCTGACTAACCTAGGTATCCAACTAAATTTGCATCCTGCTAAAACATTGCCGTTTTCAAAAAAAATAAATAATTTCTTAGCCAAAGAAGTTCTCCCTTTTCGCACGCTTTCGAGTACGTGAACGTGAGCGGAATTAAAATTGAATTGTGCAATGAAGAGAGTATATTGACTTCAAGTTGGTTCACTCAGCGCTTCACCTGGAAGCTTGAATAATACCGGCTTTATGACATAAATTTTATTAAGCGTGCATTAACCTCTTTCAGTTATAACGATGCTAGGTTACCACTATAGTTTGAGGACCAGTCGCATGCGTACAGGTAAATGATAATGCGTTACAAAATGCAGTAGGTAAGGAACCTTTGTCGTAGTTGGAAAATTAAAGTACTTCAATGTATTATTTGACATTAACTATTTGTATTTGAAAAAATGTTTTATTTTTTGGACTAAAATTCAATTAATTTAATACACTTATACCCACTTTCTATTTTTTTTTTTTTTTTTTTTTTGTCACAAACAAAACTTAATTTTGTTCTTTTGTTTTGATTTCTTGGCTTGATGTGTGGAATCGTTTCAGATTTTCATATATTTCTTTTTGTATTAGCATTTTTTTTAGAACTCTTCACCAAGCTTTCTTTTATACTGATTCATTTGTTTTGATTTAATGCTAACCTAATTTCTGAGATAGTTCATTTTTGTGATTTTGTTGAACTATCTACTTCTGCATATGAATCTTTTTGTTTGTTTGTATCCCATATTGTCTATGTTACTAGGTACGTAAATGTTGTAGCATCGCATGGATACTTTCAATTTGTAGTTTTATTTGTTGTTGTTTACAATTCGATTATAAAAGAATAACATGATGGGGTCATTAAATTGTTCTATTAGCAATAATCAACACCCTGAACACAAATAATTATAATGTAGTAATTGTTTGGGCTATAACACTTTTTATTTCATAAAATTCATATTAGTCCAGTGCATTTATAATCTGACCCAGCAGTCTGTAACAAATTTTGTGTATTATTCGAAAGGTAGGTAAAGGTTGAAGATCATAACCCTTATTTATTTCTATTAAATATCTTGGTTGCTGGAAGTTCTATATTACAAAGTTACCACACTTTTAAAAAAAAAATTTGTAACACAAAATGTAGAGAGTTAAATTTTCTATCTTTTATGTTGTGAACATTTTTTCCATATTTTGAATATTTACTGAGTTATAGGCTAACCCAAATAATTTTTTTTTCATTTTTGAATTGTTTTCGAAAAATATGCATATTCGCTATCGGAAATTTAAAAAAATTTCTTTCAAAAGTTTGTTGGTCCCATAATTCTAAACAATTTTGCTAACTTTTTTCTGAAATCCAATTAATGAAAAAGTTATGAATATGTTTGTATTAACAGTTTTATACCGTTTTCCAAAAAAATTGAAGATCACGACTTTTAAAACTGTTCCCTATATTATGCTTAATGCCGCTTCAAAGCTTTTTTCTCTTTCATTTTTCGGTACTGTGGTTACAATTTTCCAAATTTCAATGTTTTTTTGTTGTTTTTACGTAATCCTTAAAAGCCATGCTATTGACCGCAATTATAAACCAAAAATTAAATATTGTAAGTTTCGTAAGAAAAATAAAGTTTGACTGAGTCATCTTTCCAAAAAAATTTTAAACTTATTTGGACACTTCATATTAAAAAAAAAAAATGTACAATTCCACCCTCGATTATTTAAAAAATTAGCCCTGATCATCAAAATTTAAAAATGGTACAACACTCGCTACTTATTTATTCAGGAAAAATATTTTTGATTTTCTATTTGCAAAAGGAGCCCAGTTCACTTCAATTTTTATGTGAATTTTGCTTTTTGTACTCAAACATCGGTTTTGTCGTAGTTTGTGTAAGATAAATAGAAGAATTAAAATAAAACACTGTCTGCCGTAAATAAGAGTGAGATAAATCTGCACTTCATACGATACCCTACTATCTACGTTCGGTATGTTACGTTCTTGCGTTTACTTGCAACTTCATGTAATCGTGAGCTTTTATGTTACCATAATCGTTTACTTTTGTATTACCCTGGGCTCGATTAGTGTTGTAGAAATTGTTATTTTAAAAATTGAATCCAAAACACCAAGAACAAAATCATACCGCAGATAAATAGTTAATAGAGTAACTAGAGTATCTGTGAACTGTGATCATACCTAATTTCACTTTTTATTTGGTTTAAAAAATTGTGTGAAGTAAAGTCACAATTTCTTGAAAACCGTTATATTTTCACTAATACTTTGAATTGGTTATGAGAAAGAAACCATTTTCGAAAACTCATAAACAAAAATAATGTTCATATCTTAAAGTAATAAAATCAGTCCATTATCGGAAACTTTTACTGATTTTCTGTTCCACTGTGTGGCAGTACGAACAAGATACTAAGAAATCGTCCTTGCGATTATGATAGGTGTGCATAGATGAACACAAGTTGGTCTAATTTACGCGCCACATTTGGTTACCTTTCGCGATACAATGGTGGCGGCAGAGCCTGAGGCACTACGACGGCTTCACCCTAGAAAATATGCATGTTCGCATTTTCTTTACCTGTGTACAAAAACGGCATTTTGCGAAAGGTTTTTAGTACCTGTTACCAGATATTGACTAATGCCATATTTCCACGTAACGCTAATCTGAGATTTAATAAGATTTACCTCAAATCTTCTTTAAATCTCGAAGATTTTCCATACAAATTTATTTCGTAAATTTTGAAGATTAAAAATTAATCTTGTTAAAGCTAGAACTATAATGCTCGGAGGGGCACTTAAGTGGTCGGAAGAAAACAAGCGAATACACGGAAAGCATATGACGGTGACTATAATTGCGGAGTGGAGCGTTTCGTCAAGTTTCGTTCAACTTTGGTTACGGAAGTGAGGTGCGCTCCGGAGCGCACCTCACTTAAGTAAAACTGACATTTGGTGAAATAGGAGTGCCAAAAAGAGATAGATAATAATTACATTATGGGTGTGTTCCCCTTTTTTCGGTACGGAAAGCTACTTTTCGTTGGTTTTTGACATTAGCTTCAGTGCCTTTCCGACTATTATAGTTCTACCTTAAATCTTCCTAGGACAAATACTTTTACAAATCAAACTAGCCTTTTCTTATATGGCGCTGAAGGATTCATTCATGGCTGGATTCAGTTTTTCACAAATGAAACACTCTATCTCACTTCATCTTCACGAGAAAAAATGAAACACTATTTGCATTTTAAAAGGTGCTGTCAAAGTAAATCTTTTTTAAATCTTTTTGTGCGGTGGAAACACCAAATAGATTTATTAAATCTGAACTGAGATAAGCCTTTGGTGGAAACATAGCATTACACAATTTCCACAACACTAATCTAGTGCAAAAGCAAACGATTATGGTAACACAAAAGCCCACGATTACGAGAAGTTACAAGAATGCAAGTAAGCTCACGAACGTAACTTACCGATCGTAGAGCGTAGCGTACCGTATGAAATATAGATTTATCACACTCTTATTAGTCCAGTAAATAGAGAAATTTTACTATTGAACAAATGGAAAAAAATAGCGGTAGCCTGAAATTTTGCAGGTCGTTTCGGGGGTAGGTATACAACCTAAATCTAAGTTGGCGACCTCCTAACCCTTGCACGGGCGGCGGTGCTACGTCCACTTTTCTTCAATCATGGTTTATGAAGAAAGGGCTGCACCGATACGGATGGAATTTTCATAATTTGATAATAAGCGTTTTCCTTTGGAGGTGGCGAAGTACTTGCAAGTACTTTGCCAGATTTTTTCAATGGAACACATCAAACTGCTTTTCCATGTAAAATGTATCTACTCGCACATGAGAGCATGTGCAGTTGGTAGTACTAGATTAGGGTTTTCATCTACTCATAAGTACTTTGCCACCTCCAAAGGAAAACGGCTAATATTGTCAACTGATTGCAAGAACTAGGTAACTCAATTTCATAAATTTTGGAGATACCAGCCTTTATAGAAACATATCTACAGGAGAACGATGGAAAGTTTAATTTGTATGTTCCTGAAACTCCACCAATATCCTATATTATTTGTCTGTGATAGAAAAAAATTAGACAAAAAGTCTTAAAAACTATACAAAATAATACCGTTTTTGCCGATTTATTATTAGAATATAAAATTGAGTTACCTAGTTCTTGCAATCAGGGGACGATATGATCAAAGAAAAATTAAGAAAATTATTAAAGTAAAATCCACCCACTACCACGCCCACTTTTCTTATTTCTTTCTCGAAAATGCCTCCTACAATTTGCATGAAATTCTGAGAGTTTATTCTTATGTACGAGAAAAAAATAAAAAAAATAGTTTCATTTAAATCCCCGTCTTAGATTAATAGCTCATATGTAAATATACAAAAAATTGCAGACACGCTTGCAACTACCGAAAAGTTGGCCTCAAATGTACACCAATTTTCTAAAATTGCAGTCTACTAAACGAAGACGATGATTGTTTTGGCCATGAAATTTCAATTGAAAAAAGTGACGCTGGGCCTCTGATTGAGAATGAACTAGCAGGTTCTTCTCAAAAACGAAAAAAAAAATATATAAAAATATTATGTGGACTAGGCCTACAGTGGACACCACTGTGCCGTGGATTCAACCTCCAGGATGGTTTGGAAACGAGTGATGTTCTTAATCAACGCAATTGGATTTCCCACACACACCCCTATGAACACTGATGAATTATACTGATGTGGTTTTCCTTTGACCAAAAAAGTCGACTTTTTTCTGATTTGTTCGACCTGAGATCAACTTTTGCTTTCCATTCAACCAAAAAAATCGATTTTTTTTTCGATCTCAGGTCGATTCTTCAAATCTCAATTTTTAGTAAGATTTACACGCATTTGCACACACACCAAAATAAACTGACGTAAATCTGGACGTATTAGTTTGCATTCGGCATTTCGCAGTGTTGTTTACTTTCGATAAGAAGGTGGTGTTTGTTGGACAAATTCATCAATAGAAAAATAGTCACTAACACAATTGCAAAAGCAAATCAAATCTCATTTTGTGTTCTATTGACCACTAAAAAATTATGATCTGACCACCAAATCTGAATTGTCAGGTTTAAAAAAGCGAAATCGCCAAATGTAAAATTTAAATCGCCAAAAAATCGCCAAGTTTAAAATGTTCCACTTTATAAATGCGACCAAATTCGAAAATCTTGAAAATGCAATAAAATTATTATAAGGATGGGAAAGATATCGGTGTTCAGTTTTGGGTGCCATTAGATTTATATATTTCAACAATGTTTTAGCAAATACCTTGCAACATAAAACCTCTTGGACTGACAAATAATTTCATTCTCATTTTTTTTAATATATTTTTCTGTACTCCGCGAGTTTTACCTTTTAACCGAAGATATTAGGACTTTGATTAAAAAAATTAAAATCGCCAAAGCCTAAAAATATCGCCTTTTTTATAGCCTATTGAATACACCTTTTAAAAAGGAACAATTACGTGCAAGGGTTTTTATTATTGAATATGTTTGTTTGGCCCATACACATGCTTAAAACCGAAAATGCTACTAAATTCACCCATGCGTTTCTGAGAGAATGGTCACACTGACCACTTTTCAGTATTTTTGGTCTAACTCGAAAACTAAGCCGAAATTGACAATTTTACATATAATACTTTTTGTTCAAAATTAAATTTTCTATCGAAGTGGATAGTTTGGAAAATTTCTTAAAAAATTTAAGCAGGAAAAGTAAACAAAAACCAACATAAAAAAAATCGAAAAATCAAAGATTTCGAAACTTTTTTCTAAATGCGCGTAACTTTTTTCTGAGCAAAGATACGCCCAAGACATGCATGAACAAAGTAAACTGGAGTCTTACGACTTTAATATGACATGTTAAAAAAGCCATATTATTTGAAAATTGACAGAGATATAGCCATTCAAACTTTACCATATCTTATAATTTTTCACAGTTTTTGCCCGAAAGCCTTTTTTTTTGGTACTTTATGATGAATTTAACGTTCCTAGTACCTTGTACCAAATCTTATGTTAATCGGACCAGCCGTTCGGTCTGTAGGTCTGAAAGCATTTAAAAACAGCCGAAAAACGAAATTGCGAACTTACATCCTTTTTATAAATTCTCTATAGTTCTAATGTCATATTATATCAAAATTTAGATTTCGAACATTTTTACGAAAGTGAAATTTGCCATATTGTACCGAAAAAGGGACTTTCGGGCCAAAACTGCGAAAAATTATAAGAAATGATAAGGTTTAAATGGGAATATCTCTGTTAATTTTGAACAAATATTAATTAACATGCCATATTAAGGCCTTTAGTCTCTACTTTATTTTGTCCATGCATGACTTGACCCTATCTTTATTTCAAAAAAAGTTATGCACAATTTATTACAAAATTTAGATATCCTTGATTTTTAATTTTTTTTGTGTTGTTTTTTGTTAGCTTTTCCTGCTTAAATTTTTTCGTAAAATTTTTTGAACTATCCATTCCAATAGAAATTTTTTTTTTGAACAAAAAGTATTAAATGTAAAATTGTCAAATTCAGCTTAGTTTTCAAGTTACACCAATAATATTGAAAAGTGGCCAGTGTGACCGTTCTCTCAGAAACGCATGGGTGAATTTAGTAGCATTTTCGGTTTTAAGCATGCTTATGGGCCACACAAACATATTCAATAATAAAAACCCTTGCACGTAATTGTTCCTTTATGCCCCTCATTTTCCGGTCTATTCAATAGGCTATTAAGGTACATCGCCAAACCGATTTTCGTGTCGCCAAATAAAATTTCATATCGCCTGTTTGGCGACAAATCGCCACATCTGACAACCCTGGTCTTATAGAGACAATATTAAAGTAAAGTCGGAGTGTCGTCAGTGGGCGGATCTTACTAAAAGTGCTTTTTTAATATATATATTGATTGTCCATTTAGCAGCGAAATTAAAAATAATTCCTTTCGCTATGAAAGAACTCAAATAAATGATTTTCATTAATCTTATATGTATAAGACTTTGAGGCCTGATTTGGGCTTTTATTTTTAATTTGAAAACTAAATCGTTACTCCCTAGGACAGTTCCAAAAAGTTAATAAATATACATGAAGGAGGAGCGTGATACCCTGTGGGTTTCACAAGACCAAAATTGCTTCGTAATGGCTGTTTTACAATGACGCGTTCGCGTTCGCGATGCGTACGTTACATTTAACAAGCGCTACGGCCGCGTCGAGATAAATCGAGCAAAAAAACTCTAACTTTTTTCAACAAAAGATGGCCACATACCTAAATTGAAATCGAAATGTCAAAACTCTACTTTCCCGTTGCAGCTGCTTACGTTAATTTGGTTTGTGTACCTACTAATGGATGCAAAATCGTAACATAATGCTCAACGCGTCATTCTAAACACTAAACAGATATTCCTATGCCTAAACTTTTGCGTTGACAGGCAAATTTTTCAACGGAACGCCCAACGCGGCATTGTAAATCAGCCATAAATCTTTATATCGCTAGTATGAACGAACTCTCAAAATTTTATCCAAATCAGTTTCTGCAAAATCAAGATTTAAAAAAGTGGGCGAGGAGGTGGGCGGACTGAAATGAAATTTTGTTTTAATTTTTTTTCTTGTTCATAAAAATAAACTGAAAATTTCATGCAAATCGTATGAGGCGACAAAGCTAAATGTATCTCCGTACAGGAGATGGCCAAAAATGTATGGACAAAAAACCCAGAATCGACAAGAATGAAATGTACCTTATAATAAGTAATTGACGTTACCAAAAGAGCAACCCCGAAATCCATCTAGTATAGGAGCTGTGAGCCACCAAATACGCCTGGGTATGTATATGAAAATCCCCTTCATTTTTTTTTTTATAAAAGATAGCTAATAAAATGGTATAAAAGAAATTGTGTGTGAGATATCAACGATTTTTCTGTCTTAGATAATGGTCATTTTTAGCCATTTAAGCAAAAAAAAAAAAGAAAATGATGATAAAAATAAAAAAAAATAGCAGTGAAGATGCAAAAACCAGAGGTCAAGTTAAAAAATCCAAAAACTAACAAAGCTTTTAGATCACAATGAAAAGACACAAAAACGAAAAATTCAATAAATAACACTAAAATTAATTTAAAAAAAATAACCTACTAAGACTAAAATTATTTGTTCCTACTTCACATAGCTAATAATACAAGTACATTAGGGTGGTCCTTATTTTAAAAACTTTTGAGCACCCGTTTTTTTTGTTCATTGACATCTTAAAACACTACCCTATTTTTTTTTTATTTTTTTAAATCACGTTAACACGTGCCGCATTGAGCTTAAAGTTGATGCCCCTTTGAGAGTTAGGGATTATTTAAGTACTGTTTTAGCTCCAAAAATAACTGTACTTGCTACACAACCGTTATGAAAAACCTTATTTATCTCAAAAACAGCTCGAAAGATTTCGATAATAATTTTAAAAATGTTTGTATAGTTACTGGAATATTTTTAAAAATTCTTAATTTCCAAGCTAATTGAACTTTTTGAGCAAGAACGTGCGACCCAGTCTTGCCTTTTATTTTTTTTATTTTGAGGCAAGAGTAGGTAACAGATTTGAAAGTGCACTTTATAAATTCTGCAAATCAAATTTTTAATAGCACCCGGTTTTGGTCGGTTTTATTAAAATTCAAATTTTCAAACTCATTGCGGCACGTGTTAATACAATCCGATTAGCATGAAATTTTTTTGGTACACGTTTTTAATGTAGAAGAACAGAAAAAAATGGTGCTCAGTAAAAACAAACAATTTTTTTTTCCTCCATACAAATAAGGACCACCCTAAAGTACATATCTAGATATTATTATAGCTCAAAATTATAATAGTTTTTGCTAATAGTACAGGTAAAATAAGATAAATAAAACAAAAAAAATTGGTACCACTATGAAACTTGGTGAAAAAGTTTCATGTACTATGAAGAATCAAAAGAGTCTATAAAAATATTTCATATGGAAGGTTGTTTTTTTGAGAGGGGGAGAGGCGTAAGTTGTAGTGTATCTAACGGAAAAATGTACCTTCGTACAACTTAAGCGTATGACACATGTTTTCAAAGTAGTTTTAAATGCTGAATGAAATGGCACCAAAACCAAGTCGATACAACCTCCGTGAAAAAGTTATTGTCATTTTTGTGTTAGGAAAGGATGACTATATTTTCAGTATAAAAGTCAAATATTACCGAAAACTAGTTGAAAATAATGGTCCATCGATGAAACTTGGCATCAATGGTTCATTTGTTAGGAAAAGCAATAAAAAGAAGAGTCTATAAAAATATCTGTTGTTAAATGGTGTTTTTTTGGGGAATTGGGGTAGTGGTGGGATTATTGCCATAAAACCTGTGACAAAAATTGTACCCCCTGAGATTTTGTTAAAATGTGCTATGGACTAACAGAATGAAGAATCAAAAGGGTCTATAGAAATATTTCCCATGGAAGAGTGTGTTTTTTGAAGACAGGGAGAAGTGTGTGGTTATTTTTCATAAAAATGTAAAATTATGGTACCCTCAAGAAACTTGGTAAAAGTGTTTCATTTACTACGAGAATTATGAATCAAAGGAGTGAAGGGAGGAAGGGTGTTTTTGTGGGTTTGGGTAAAGGCTGTTATTTGTTTTTGGAAACAATTTTAGTTTTTGGAAAAAGTATTATACTTTCCTTCACCCATTAAAAACATACTTCTACCTTATAGATATTTTTATAGACTCTTTTGATTCTTCATTCTGGTAGTTCATAGCACATTTTTATAAAGTTTCGTGAGGGTACCATTTTTGTCACAGGTTTTATGGTAATAATCCCACCATAACCCAAACCCGCATCTCAACCCTCAAAAAAACACCCTTTAACAACAGATATTTTTATAGACTCTTTTTATTATTGCTTTATATGACAAATGAACCATTTATACCAAGTTTCATCGACGGACCACCATTTTGAACTAGTTTTCGGTAATATTTGACTTTTACACTGAAAATATAGTCATCTTAATACAAAAATGACAATAACTTTTTTCACGGAGATCATATTGACTTGATTTTGGTGTCAATTGATTCAACATTTAAAGCTACCTTGAAAACATGTATCATATGCTTAGGTTGCACCAAAGTTTATTTTTCCGTTTGATACACCACAACTTACGACGCCCCTCCCGCCTTCAAAAAAACACCCTTCGTTTCATGGTGGTACCAATTTTTTTTATTCGAAGGCCTTTCTGTACTATTTTACCTGTACCTACTATAACTCCATTTCATTGTTTAGTGTTTTGTTTATATTTAACAATAAATACCAAACTTTCTTAACCATCATCTCCCACAAACTATTCATAAAATACTGCTTTGAACAGATTGTGCATAAATGTAAATTCGAACTTTTAATCTTTGAATATAAATGATGGTTTTTCGATCTAACGATTACATATTTTTGATATATTTATTCAGTCTTCAAAACTTGCATATGAATTTTTTCTGTCGACTCTGGGTTTTTTTGTGGCCATCTCCTTTGGGCAGGGGGTAAATTTTTTAGGGGGGGGGGGGGGGGGTAAAAGGGGGGAAGGCCACCATCTTAAAAAGGAAAGTGATTTGTATTTTATTCAAAAACTTGATAGAATTTCATTTTACAACAAAATTATGTCAGAATAATATTTAGTCAATAAAATTATTTAAAAAATGAACTATTAATCAACTCTGTAGGTTAATTGGTCTGGATGAAGTTATAGCGTGTTAAAGTAACACTTGTGATTATGAACCGTAAAAAAGATGAATTAAAGTTATTTGTAAATATCTCAAAAAATATAAAGGGTATTCATGCAACAGCGTAAAGTCGTCGTAAACGTGATAAAGTTCTAAACTTCGTAAATCTGTCAAATTTTCCATACAAATTGTGACAGAATTGCGAAGTTTTAAACTTTACAACGTTTAATTATAATATGGGTATTCATGCAACAGCGTAAACTCGTCGTAATCGTTGTAAAGTTTAAAACTTCGTAATTCTGTCACAATTTGTATGGAAAATTTGACAGATTTACGAAGTTTAAAACTTTACAACGATTACGACGAGCTTACGCTGTTGCATGAATACCCTTAATATAATTTTTTTCAAAAAATTATTTAATTTATATTATTGATCATAAAATTCCACACAAAAAAAATATGACACATTTTTTTTTCGTAGGAGCAACAGATTTTGAGAAAAACATGCAGAAACGTTATACTAAGAACTTTTTACTGTAATACTACGTTCCCACCAGTGTGAAATCTCGGATTTCAGAGATTTCAGTCCAAATCTTCACATTTCCCCATACAGTTTTGAGATTTCGAAATGCGAGATTTCTTTGAAATCTCAATGAAATCTTGTATCGATGCGAACATATCTTTATGAACAGACCCATTTTCAGCTTTCACCACACAATGGTGAAAAGCTTTTTGATACAAATTGTGATCTTTCACTCCAACTCCAAGCAGGCAAAAAGAGAGAGTATGATATTGTATTTGACATTTGGGTGGAGAGAAATACAAACACATAGGAACACAAAGGTAGTAGTTTGTGTTTATATGAGACGAAATCTTCGTTTTGGCAGTGTGAACACTAATTTGAAATCTCGAAAGTTTTCAGCTGAAAACCCAGATTTCGCTTTGGTGGGAACATAGTATAAGGAAATTTTGTTCATCATCTTGCTTGAATAAGATAGGTAATGAGTAGGTTTGTGCCCGTTTTTCTCAAAATCTGTTGCTCCTACGAAAAAAAGTGTCATAATCTTTTTGGTGTGGAATCTTGTGATTTTATGAATTTTATGAAGCATGGTTATTAAGAAATAAAGACAAAAGCCTCATAATAAATTTAAGCATGAATTAAAGAAAATAGAACAAAGATACATATCGATACCTTCCCGTAAGAATGTATTAGGCGACATTTCAAAAATTTTAGAGGCATCGAAAAAAAACTCCTGTTATGTTATTTATTTGTGTACTAAGGAATAAAAAGCTCTTAAGCCCTTAAAAATCTGTTCATCACTACAAATACACAAATAAATAATTGATCAAGAGGTTTTTTAAAAATTTGAGAATGTCGCTTAATACATTCTTACGGGAAGGTATCGAATATTCAATATTTTGTGATGCGAAAGAATTAATAAAATTTATTGAAAATACCTTTTCAGACGGTTCATTCCTTTTGCAAACTGAATTGTTTGTTTGGCTAACTGTCAAAAAAACTGCAACTACAAAACTAATGGGAAATGTATGTTTTAAAAAATCACATTTAATTCAATTGACACAGCAAAAACCCTTAAATTTTATTCACCTCTATAAAAACGGATTAAATTTAAGTTTAAGTTTAAGTTTAAGTTTAAGTTTAAGTTTAAGTTTAAGTTTAAGTTTAAGTTTATTGAATTCAATGAATACCTACACATTAACAGCCTTATTCATTAGAATGCGCTAAACAGATGAATAGTTATGCACTGCATAAGGATTTATGTAGCCACTATGTAACGTTACATAAATCCTTATTCATAAAAAATTTCCCCATCCATTTTAGTTATGCAACGCTTGTGTCAAATAAAGTACCACAAAGAGGAAATCTATTACGTTTTACTTCAACTTCACATAAACAAACATCAGCTGTTTGTGAAAAATCAATAAAAGAAAAATGCTTCCAGTTCGGTCTTTTCAATTTCTGTGTCTATAATATTATAATTTTGTAGTTTTCTTGTGTCATTTTTAGCAAAAATAAATAAAAGTTTCGATAAAAAATTTTATTTTTATTAAAAAAAAAAAACAAAACAACCCCCAGTTTTCCTGCTGCGCTGCCGCCACCGGTTTGATTGTTTTTAGTTTCTCTATTTTTGTTTTTCTATTCTATTTTCATTGTGTTATCTATTGTTTACAGTAGATACGCATTTACATATGTGCATAAATAAAAGAAAATTAGTTTTTTTGAGAAAATAATCTGTTTTGTTGTTTTATTTCATTATTTCTTTGCTCACATTTTTTATTGGGAAGAATAGGTATAGATATGTATATGTGCGCATATCAAAATATTTCACTTTTGTGTGTGTTAGTGACATTTTGATACTAAAATATCCTTATGTTGCCACTATTCAACCTCCAAACTCGTTTAGCTTATAACGAGTCTATGTAACGTTGCATAAGTTTTATGAATAAGGTTTTTGCGTTCAGATGCATTATAACGAGTACATAGCACTATGCACAAGCTATGATGCGTTTATGAATAAGGCTGTAAGAATATAATTCTTATAAATTAGTGTAAGGCTAAATTTTACAATGATGTAAAGAAAAGCTACTTTGCTATTATATATACAAATGTTTTTTAGAACATTTAATTATAATTATAAAATGTTTTAATAAATATCCATTTAAAAAAAAAGCATTCGGAAAAAGATTAAAGAGTTAGAAAATAGAAATAAGTTAAAAAATAGAAATAAGTTAAGCCCTTGCCTTTTTTGAAAAAAAAAAGAAATAAATCAAGAAAATAGAATACAAACACATCTCCATTGGAAAAAAGATTAATTGTTATGTTTTAGGTTAGGAAGAAAACAAAATTAATTTTGAAAGTGAGTACGTAGTGCTCTACGAAACTGTGCTTCGCCACTTACTCTCCTTATGTGCCTTGGAAGGGAGTTCCAAGGTCGTATGGCGTTGACGAAGAACTGTCGCTCCGAGGTAAGACAAGCATAACGGGGTTGTCTGAGATTTTGGGATCTGTTAGAGGAGCCAAACTGTATCCTATTGAATAGACTACATGGTTCTTGAGTATTAATTATGTTGAACAGCAATACAAGGGTTCGGAAGCGCAGTAAGTTTTCAAGAGAAATTTTATATATTTGTATGGAAAAATTTGAAACACGGTCCATTCTACGCAACTCAAAAATATAACGAGTGGTATTGTTAAAAGCTACATTAAGCCTTCGCCTGCTGACTGCATCGCATTTACAATATATCTCACACCCGTATGTAAGTATTGGTATAATTAACGTTTTTGCCAGTAACAAACGAGTTTTAAAATGGGTGTAATATTGCGAGGACCGTAACTTGCGGAGTACACCGTATACTTTGCCAACAGCAGCATTTATATGAGCATCCCAAGACAGTGTACATATTAAATAACATACCCAAATTTCTTGCAGTCGAAACATAATCAATGCGTGAGTTATTTAAGTATAAGTTTGGAAAATATTCTACGTTGAGAGCCTTCCTACTAATAACTATGCATTTGGATTTCATAGGGTTCAAAAAGAGGCCATTAGATAATGACCAGCGAGAAATTTCCTCAAGATCCCTATTAATTAAGTAGGCGCAGTTTTCAATGAGCCCAAGGGGACAACTTTTGTATAGTTGGACATCGTCAGCATACATTTGGATGGACGATCCATAAATCTTTGCGGGAAGCTCATTGATGTAAATAGAAAAAAGGAGAGGTCCTAAGATTGAGCCTTGTGGGACTCCTCTAGTTGTTGGAAGGTAACTTGAAATATTATTGCCAATGGAAACTGCTTGCTTTCTATCCCGAAGGTAGGATGATATTAAGAGAACTGCAAAAGTCGAAAAACCATAATAAGCTGACAGCTTATAACATAGGGATGTGTGATCAACAGTGTCGAATGCTGTAGAAAAATCAAGCAGTACCAGGAAAGTTACATGATCCTCATCTAAGGCAAGTCGAATATCTTCAACGATGTTGATAATAGCCGTAGTGCAACTATGCTTTTGACGGAAGCCAGACTGCTTAGATGAAAGGATGTTTTGAGCTCTGAGGTGGGTTTTTCGAAAGTGTAAACTGACGGCGATTAAAAAAAATTTACACCACGGACATTTTTTCTTTTTTTTTCATCGAACTGTGAACTACCCAAAGAAAACAAATTTTATATTCACCACGAAATTTTTTCGTACAAGACAATGTCACTGACATTCTTTTTCCGAAAAAAATGCGTTTGGCATTTGTGTTTGTTTTTTCATAGATCAGTCTTAAGCTAAGTATACAGTTCCTTGACGAAAAAAAAACTACATGTATTTCTTATGGGAGCACTTTTTGCGAGAAAAAAATTTTTTGACGTTTAAATTTTTTTTATCGAACTGTGAACTACCCAAAGAAAACAAATTTTATATTCACCACGATTTTTTTTCGTACAAAACAATGTCACTGACATTCTTTTTCCAAAAAAAAATTTCGTTTGGCATTTGTGTTTGTTTTTCCATGGATCAGTCTCATTGAGATTTTTTTTTCGAAAGTGTAAACTGACGGCGAATAAAAAAAAAAATTACACCACGGACATTTTTTCTTTGTGGAAATATTTTTTTTTCTCACCTCGAAGAATTTTTTTACTCAAAAGAACTGTATACTTAGCTTTATGAGATTTTTTTTTTGGGAACTGTAAGCTGACGACGAATAAAAAAAAAATTTACACCACGGACATTTTTTCTTTGTCGAAAATATTTTTTTTCTCACCTCGAAGAATTTTTTACTCAAAAGAACTGTATACTTAGCTTTAGCTTGAAAAAATTCTTCAAGGTGAGAAAAAAATTTTTTCTACACAGAAAAAATGTCCGTGGGGTGCACTAGCACTAATCTGAGATTTAATAAGATTTACCTCAAATCTCGAAGATTTACTATACAATTTTTTTTTCGTAAATATTGAAGATTATAGCCTTTTCACACCGAACCCAAAACGCGGTTTTCGCGAAAATATCGGTTATGGAGAAAAACCTAATCGAAAATACAAATTTTGTCATACATTTTTTGTAGCTTCAGGTTTTCTTAAAACACAAGTTTTATATAAAACCAGTCAAAAACATGTTGGAGTTCAGATATGAACAAAACAAACACACCTTTTAATAAGTTCAGCGGCTATTGAAGTGTCAAAAAAGAAACTGATGGGATGCTTTCAAAAGAAATTGAAAACAGCTGACGAAATTCTGCCATATCAAACATAAAATTCGAATCTCAAAATAAATTAATTTATTTAAAATTGATAAATAATTGTTCGTGGTAAGTCAAATTGTTCATATGGATCCTATTTATATAATAAATCACCGTTTTTATATCCAAAAAAATGGAAGCAAATATAAAAAAAAGAAAATTGTGTGTGGTTTGTTCAGTGTGAATAGTTTTCGAGTTTTTAAAAGTTTTCACATCCGTGGCGGTGTTAAGATTAAACCATTTTTAATATTAACACACTTATGGCCAGTTGCACCGACCTCTTTTAAATATTTATTGCTGCGTTTAATTTTAAAATGACGTTTATCGGTTGCACCAACCACTTCTAAATTTAACAGGCCAATCAACGAACAAATAAACTAAAGTTCCATTTTCCTCCAGATAAATTTTAAAAGCAAGTTTAAACGAACATATCTACCTACCTACAAACAAAATAATTCAATTTTATTTGACGAAATATTGTTAATTCCAAATTAAAATAACGAAAACAACAGGTGAAGGCATTTTGTTTCCTATTTATAATTCACTACTTAAATAAATAAATTATTCCAGAAAAATTATAGACTGGTCATCATGTGTTCATCTGATAACGAACTATACCATAAAATGGCGAGAAGTCGAAGAGTTGTTCAGGTTCACAAAGAAATCCATTTTCTGAATTCGATGACGTCGCTTTAAAATATTTGTTCATAATTTCCAAGAGTATGTCGAAAATATATTAGTGTTAGTTGGTATCTATTTCAGTAGTTTCATAATTTCTCTAAAAAAAAAGAAAATAATAAATAATAATAAAAAACATGAAGCTGAAGATCGCTGCACCGAAAGTAATAATATTTTTAGGAGAGGATCTGGACGTATTGTGAAAGTATTTTTCAAAAATTTAAAAAGGATTGTGTTGGGCATGAATTTTTCTAGACGTGATGTCTTTTCTTTTTTTTTTATTGTGGTGTTTAATATTTTGTTTTTATCAAAAATCGAAAAATGTAGCTCCCTTTTCCTTTTAGGAGAGGATCCCCGCCACAAAAATAGTTTTTTGAAAAAAATAGAATATGACATAAGTAGAATGGCTTAAACTACAAACGTGATGTTTTTATTTTTTATTTTTTTTGTACTGTTTAGGTTTTTTAGTATGATTTCTGAACAAAACTTTAGATCCCTAAAGCTTGGAGCTGAGATATGATGGGAAGAAAACAAGAACATCAATATAACGGCATTTTGGAACTCTAAACGTGATTGATTTTATTTTTTTTTATTAACGATTAAAGCTCTTTTTTTTTTGTTTTTATTAACAAAACAATGCAATTTTAGTTACAAATATTTGAGAAAAATTAAGCTAGAAGCTAATGGATTTTTTAAGGAAACTTCAGTGTTCTTATATCTATTACATAATCTGTAATGCCAAGCGAGTGTAAGGTTCAGATACGTTGTACGTATAAAAGAAGCAGTGGCGTTCAAACACAATGATCTGAAATTAGAATTAAAAACCATTCGAAAAATTTATAGTTATGTATTATTATTAAAATTGGAATACAAATATCAAAATTAATTCACTTTTGGAGTTTTTGAACAAGATTTTATTCTTCTTGTAATGTAAGCCATCTTGAACAATTGTCACAGTTGAAAAGGAAATTGTCTTGAATTTCTTCCTCTGACTTTTTCAAGTAGTCAAGGCATCAGAATTCAGCCCACCTTTTGCAAGTGTGACACTAACACCAGGTTTGCTTAACACTATTTGGTCAACCACGACCACAATATATGTAGACAAATAGTATTTCGTGTTTTAATGTTTCTCACATAGCTTATGGACTAATTGGGCTAGTGTGGGAAGCCCTCCCATTCAGAATATTGTCTATATAATGAATGACAAATATCCCACAGTTGAAACTATCATTCTGAGTTGAATAATTGTATTCTTCCGTTTTCCAATTTAATTCAGAGTGGGGGAATACCTTAAAAATAGTCCGTAAGATCCTTAAGCATTTTTCAAACAATTCTTATTTAAGATCGTTGTGGTTGAACTCCACTGCCTTATATAATGTATACATACATACATGAACTTTACACTCGCTTGACATTACAGATTATGTAATAAGATATAAGCACACTGAAGTTTCCTTAAAAAATCCATTAGCTTCTATCTTAATTTTTCTTAAATATTTGTTACTAAAATTGCATTGTTTTGTTAATAAAAACAAAAAAAAAGGGCTTTAAACGTAAATTAAAAAAAAAAATAATATCAATCACGTTTAGAGTTCCAAAATGCCGTTATATTGATGTTCTTATTTTCCTCCTATCATATCTCAGCTCCAAGCTTTAAGGGTCTAAAGTTTTGTTCAGAAATCATACTAAAAAACCTAAACAGTACAAAAAATATAAAAATTAAAAAACATCACGTCTGTAGTTTAAGCCATTCTACTTATGACATATTTTATTTTTTTCAAAAAACTATTTATGTGGCGGGGATCCTCTCCTAAAAGGAAAAGAGAGCTACATTTTTCGATTTTTGATAAAAACAAAATATTAAACACCACAATAAAAAAAAAGAAAAGACATCACGTCTAGAAATATTCATGCCCAACACAATCCTTTTTAAATTTTTAAAAAATAATTTCACAATACGTGCAGATCCTCTCCTAAAAATATTTTTACTTTCGGTGCAGCGATCTTCAGCTTCATTAAAAAAACACCAAGATGGCGCATTGGCTGTATCTAATGAGAATACCTTGTTTCTGTTTATTGTGTATTCACATTTTCCTTATTGCTATCTCACTTGCACTGGTTAAATTTTTTCGTTCAGTTTAATAAACATATGATAAAATCCAGGGGTGGTTCATGAACTGGATTTTAGCTAAGAAATGCGCGAAAGAGATTGGTGCAACCCAAATAAATTTATCAGTCCGATAAATTTTAACTCCATTCTAGCAAAAACCGCTTTTAGTGAATTTTGGTGCAACTGGGCATTATTGACTTTAACATTTGATTTGCTTTAAGTGCTTTCTCTTTCTAAAAGAATTTTTTTCTATGAAATTTAAAAAAATGGATAATTCTGAAGGTACATAGTTAAGGTAGAACTATAATAGTCGGAAGGGCACTGAAGCTACTGTCAAAAACCAACGAAAAGTAGCTTTCCGTACCGAAAAAAGGGGAACACACCCATAATGTAACTATCATCTTTCTCTTTTTGGCATTCCTATTTCACCAAATGTCAGTTTTACTTAAGTGAGGTGCGCTCGGGAGCGCACCTCACTTCCGTAACCAAAGTTGAACGAAACTTGACGAAACGCTCCACTTCGCAATTATAGTCGCGTCAAATGCTTTCCGTGTATTCGCTTGTTTTCTTCCGACCACTTAAGTGCCCCTCCGAGCATTATAGTTCTAGCTTTAATTATTGATATAGATTTAAAGATATTTGTGATTAGGTACCCCTGAAAAAAAAAATTTATTTTGAAGATATATCCATGGAAATGCCCATGTCCAATAAAATTAAACCTTCTTTCGATTTCCTACTTTTATACATTTATGTAAACATACATAGCATCAGAAATAAGGATTGCATTTCTGAAGGTGCTGTCAAATTTTTTAAATCTTTTTGTGATCAATTTAGATTTGTTTAATCTAAACTGAGATAAACCTTTGGTGAAAACAGAGCATAAGCCAATCATCAAAAAAAAAATATATTCACCACACTTTTTTTCGTATGCAAAAGAATTGCCCGTCCCTTGGCTTGCATGAGATTCCATGACAGTAATGGTTTATTTTTTTCCATGAAACTGTAAACTAATTCTGCAAAAATATAATTTTCTATTTAAAGTCTCGTACGCAGATCGAGCTAAAATTTCGCTACCATACAAAATTCTCTCCAAAGTTTAGCCAAGCTAAAATTTAGCCAAACATTTAAGCCGAGAGGTACGCAGCTCCAGCTAAAAAATCAAATTTTCGTTTCTTACTGAACGCACTCATCTGTTAAAATTTAGCGCGTGAAATATTTGTTCGGCACATTAAGCCTAGTACGCAGATCGAGCTAAAATTCCGCTCCCACATTTCTCTCCAAACACCAGCTAAAATCCTAGCTAAATTTTGACACAAGATTTTTGTGGAGAATACATTGCAAAAAACAGCTGTTCTCTGAAAAGAAATTTTATTCAATAATTTCAAAGAATTTTCTTTCAATATTTCACAATAAAAATAATCAAATAAAATAGATTTTTCTTTTTAGAATTGCTAAATCATTCGTCCTTGAATATTTCTCGGTCTCAATTTTCATTTTCGCAATATAAAGCTCACATAATCTCACAAATAAATGAACCTGTCACAATTTAGCTCGAGAATTAATGTGCCGAACAATTATTTCACGCGCTAAATTTTGACAGATGAGTGCGTTCAGTAAGAAACAAAAATTTGATTTTTTAGCTGGAGCTGCGTACTTCTCGGCTAAAATGTTTGGCTAAATTTTAGCTTGGCTAAATTTTGGAGAGAATTTTGTATGGGAGCGAAATTTTAGCTCGATCTGCGTACGAGGCTTTAGCTGTGTTTTTTTGCATGTCCAAATAAAATTGTGTGAAAAAAACGACAACAAAGCAAAACAATTTACATGTTGAATACAACAACAACTATGTCCATATAGAGTTAGCTAAGTCCAGATAATTATCTGGAGTTAGCTTTTGTCTCGATAAAAACGGTATTGCCAGGCTACCATTGTCGTTGTGTTATCGATAATTTGTATAGAAATGTCAAATGTTTGTTGGTAGGATAGTTCAGAACTAAATGGCAGACCAAGGCATAAATGTGGAAATGTGCCGATGTCGTTTTTTTCAGCAAACTCCATATGGACATACAAAAAAACGCAGCTATTAATTCTCGAGCTAAATTGTGGCAGGTTCATTTATTTGTGAAATTATGTCAGGTTTACATTGCGAAAATGAAAATTGAGACCCAGAAATATTCAAGGACAAATGATTTAGCAATGTCAAAAGGAAAAATCTATTTTATTTGATTATTTTAACTTGAAATACTGAAGGAAAATTCTTTGAAATTGTTGAATAAAATTTCTTTTCAGAGAACAGCTGTTTTCTGTAATGTATTCTCCACAAAAGTCTTGTGTCAAAATTTAGCTAGGATTTTAGCTGGTGTTTGGAGAGAAATGTGGGAGCGGAATTTTAGCTCGATCTGCGTACTAGGCTTAAATCAATAATTTTTGACATATGAAAATATTTGCATATATTTTCTTAAGCACGGGAAATGTAAGCTAGGCCTTAAGCGAGCACAATTACTCAAAAGAAACTCACCCTAAGGCTAGGACCGCACTTGCGATTTTCAGTCGGTGTGATTAAAAAATCGGTGTCGCAACAAATAATTGCCATGCACTCACTTGCGGCTATCTATCGCGCGATTTCTTAGTCGCAAGAAATAGAACATAAAGCTTTTAATATGAATGCACGCACATGCGTCTATTTAATATTGCGACAGAGAAAACGCTCCAAAAATAGATCTGGTTCCATTTTTTTAATCGCTGCGATTTTAAAGTCGCGTATGTGTGCATTCACATTTAAAACCATGTGTCTCATTTCTTGCGGCTAAATAATCGTACGTTTGAAAATCGCAAGTGCGTGTATAATTTTTTCTAGTTGCGACTACGATTTTTTAGTCGCACTATTTTAAATCGCAAGTGTGAGCACAACCATCTAAGTCCGTTTGTTTCATTTTAGCTTTCGACAATCGCATCGCCAGAAAAATGGAACAAATTTTCGACTTTTAATCGTCGCGATTTCTAGGTCGCATGTGCGTTCATTCTTATTCAAATTCATGTGTTCTATTTCTGGCGACTAAACAGTCGCGCGATTGAAATCGCAAGTGCGGTCCTAGCCTAAGTTGGGGACAGAAATGCTAGTTCCATACATTTCTATGAACAAGCCTAATTAATAACCAGATACACCACTAAATTCAAACAGGCTTTGGGGGGTGAAACGTAGGAATAGGAAGGTTTGCCATCCTTATATGCAGTATCTTTGGCTGCTGGAAAAGTTCACTGACGTTTGGCATTGGCAGTTCCAATTTTTTTTTGCGCCAACGCTTTTTGTAAACAACTATTTTAAGTGAATGTGTGTTTAAAAATAATTAATTAATATAAAATCTGGTCTTATTATTCTAAATTGTGAATTGCATTTTAAGCAAAAAGTCGCCCACAATGAGCTACTACAGTGAAAATCTTGGTGTAAGTTATCATACCAATTGCTTAGCTAAAATTTTATATTAAAAATACGACATGCTTTTTCAGAATCGAATTTTAGAACTTCTCAGCCAACCGGCCATTGAACGATGTCCGGAACTTGGTTTGCTTTTCGATCGTTGCAGTATTCGGGAAATGCAAGAACTATTTCCAATAATAGTTAAATCAATATTTGATCTCACCGGTGGTGGCATTGGCTGGGGCTTACGGGCTACAACCAAAGAGAACTCCCCGCATGCTTTCGAGATTCTGCATGATTTCTTCATACCACACGGCCCCATGTTTCGTTTGTGCTACCGACTCTTAAATGACGCTATCAAGTTTGAATTCAGTATGGACTTGCTGCCGGTGAGTTGTGTCCTTGTTGTATAAGAATTTTTGTTCTAAAAGGCTTCATTTGCTTTTCAGCATAAATTAGGAGAAATGCTGCAAAGTGGCCAATATTCAATGTTTTACTCCGACCTACTGAGTGTCGATCCTTTTCGAAGGTGTGTTACAGCACTGTCTTTAAACGCATTCGATTATTTCATTCTTAACTTTGCAATTCATGGAACTTTCCCCCTTCACAAACGTTTTGCTGCCGCCTTGCAAGTACACAATGAGCGCATGAAGACAGTTTACTTCTATTTGTCAGCTCAATATCTTTGCACATTCCTTCCTGAAAGCCCTGATCAGGTTGTGATGCCAACAAATATTTGTGCGACAGTAAAGGCCCCGCAACCAATGCCCGTACAACCACTTCAACCAACAAGATCTCCAAAATACCTAAAGATTCCAAATGTATCTCCGTATTCGGCGGCAAACAACCAGGCAGCAAGAACGGCTGAATCCCCTCGGACTTATGCTTGGAGAACAGAGTCTGTACTGCATTTATTTGTCGATTCTTGGCTGCGGTACGACGTGGAAGAAGCAAGAGTAAGCTAAAATATACCTGCAACATACTATTGAAAAGTCTTATAATAAAGGGGTAACTTTGAGATAACAACTTCAAACAAATATAAATCGAAAATATATGTACATATAAATATAATACAAATATTATAAGCTTAAATGTATGCACCGCAACATACCAAATTTTCAAAGTGTAAGCATTGGCTTACTTAACTTTCAGTAGCATTGTTTTTAAGTGCATTTATATCACCGCTTAAAAAACATTCCCATGCCCAAAAGTTTTATTATTTTCGTTATATTTTTTCAGTCGTTTTTATTTTTATATTATTATAAATATTTAGTTAATATATTCATTCTTTATCAAAACGGTTGAAAAAAAGTTTGATTAAGCGATTAAGGTTATGTGTATATTTTTAGTTTAAATATGTTTTTTTTCAAAATAATAGCAAATAATGTTTTTTTATGTAATTTTGACTTTAAAAATTGATAAATTAAGCACACTGTTTAAGGTTTTGAATTTTTGTATATATGTATGTAGCTATTCATTATCAAATAACGTCAGACAACATAATAATTACATAAAAACATAGTCCAAGGTTGCCAGAAGGTGATAAAAAAAATGAAAAATACTTTTGAAGTAGAATATTTATTTATATTTTTATTGCAATAAGTATATAACATTAAGTGCTGATTTTCAATCATCAGTAAAACTACCATGAATACTATAGCAACAGCAACATATGTTTGCTTTATCTGAAGAGTTAGTTATATTGGAGGTTTAACTGACTATTGAAAAATCGGCTATTAAAAAAAAATAATATGATATCAATCATAACAGAAATGTCTACTTTCTATTTCAAAGTTGTTTTTTTTTTTAAGGATCTTCCCAGCAGCGAATTCATCCGAGTTGTGCGTATTTTAGTAAAACAAATGCATACTTTTTGTAATTGTGCTTATCTTGACACCACTCCGATGGCCTCACTTCGAAAAATGTCACAGCCAATGATGAAGGCAAGAATTTTCCCATTTTTAAAAAGCATTATCGCTCGATGGCCCTTGGATAGTTCTCTTTCAGTTGTTCTAGAACTCTGGCTTAGCTATATTCAACCTTGGAGATACACTTTCGAATGGCAGAATAATAAGTAAAAATGAAAACTTATTATTAAATTGAAAAACTTATTAAAGCACTAACTTTTCCTTGTAGTCAAGGGAATGTAGAAGTTCCCATCAGTAGCCGTTTTGATAGTTTTATTCAAGATAATCTTGCAATTTACACGCAGATCTTCATTCATATTCTACCTCGTTTCGAACGTTTGGACTTCACGACGTTCAGGAATGTCATAATGTTGCATCGTTTAGTAAAGGTAAGAAAATAGTACTGCATCTGACTGTCTTTTGACATTAAGAATTAGATTTAATAATAAATTATATTACAATCTTGTCGCCTAAAATATTAAATGCTTATTTTCTTATGTAGGTTTTCAGTCAGACTTCGCTGCCACAAAAATTATACAACTATGAACAGGCTTTGTGTGGAAATAACACATTCGGTATTAATCATCTGGATTCATCACAGATGAATCGTAACTATCGGTAAATATTTTTTTTTTTTTAATCCATAAAGTCTGTACTTTTTAATAATTTTTCCCCACAGCAACCGCCTTGATAATTCAAGTGGTGGAGAATGGGATAATCTGTTTAATGAAGATAGTTACATTCCATTGTTTGGACCAGCAATTCAATGTGACATTGAACATTTTATTAGATCAGTGAACATTGCAAAAATGTATGTGCAACAAGAAATTCAAATAATACGAGCTGATAACTTGGAGAGACAAAATAAAATCGGTTTCTTCGCAAGAACCATTAAAAGTCTCTTTGAGGATATATCGAATTCTGAGTTGAAATTACAAGAAATAGTTAAGATTCCTGATATCTTGGATTTAGCAATGCAATCTTTGGGTATTATGTTTGATGTAAGTAAAAACTATTAACTTTTTGTCATTCTTTCTTAATTTAGATATGAATGTGTTAGAAGCAAATCAACCAAATGTATGGTCATATAATCGGTGGTCGTTGTTTATTGAATTTTTTGCTTGGTTGGTTTCAAATTGAGAACTCTCTACTTCTCTATTTTTATTTTTATTTATGATATAGTTGTTGTTAACAGTTTATTTAATTCTATATACATATTTTATATTGTAAAAGTACTACAGGGTGTTTAGTCTCTAGCTAGTGTCTAAGCACTTACAACTTTTAATATAATTCTTAATTGTTCGTTCTCCTCTTGCCTCATTTTGAATGCACGAAAAATGAGAACAAAAATAAAATTGTTAGTGCGTTAGAATGTCATGCCAAAGATCTGGACTCGATTTCCAGGCGCTGCCACCTAAAAACAGAAATATTTTTCCAGAGGTACTGCCTCTTGCCAGGAACTGACAAATCCTCCTAAAGTATTCTCATCTAGCCTTTCGGACTCGGTAAAAAACTGTTGGTTCAATCCATTCCTGCCAATAACACGCTCACTGGAATGGTTGAGAGTTGTAAGTCACTAGGCCCTGGTTGTATTATTGTATTATTACCAACAAAATTTATTAACGGTACCTGCCATATAACGGTTTTTTTGATTTTCGGTTTTCTCATTAACCGTTCATCCGATTTCAATTAATTTTTTTCCACAAACGCTTTTTTAGATTATAAATAATACTGCATACCAAAATTTTGGAAAAAATTAATTTTGGATTTTTAAAAAAAGATTCAAAATTTTTGTTTGAAAATTCAATATTTCAATAATTATTATTGAATAATTTGATGAATTATTTTGAAATTTCAGTTTTAAATGTATATTAATATAAACTCAAAAATGGCATACCAACATTTTTGTTGAAAAATGTTGCAAAAATTTTATATATAAAAAATTAATTTTTAAGAAAACGGCTCCAACGATTTTAAAATTTTTTTTTGCATATATTCAATTTTTTTCAAGTAATCAAATGACATACTTTTTTTGACCTCTTAGTTATTTATCAGGCTATTTATACAATTAAAAGAACGGTTTAAATGCTTTTTATACTTTTTCTATAATTACTTGAATATTTTTTAAAGTTCTTAAGTCCCACACAACTTGAAAATAAGAGCAAGTACGTGCGATCCAGTCGAGCATATTAATATACATATAATTTAATTCTATTTTAGGTAAGCATTCCGGAAATCTCAATAGATCAACTTTTACCGAGAGAGCACAGTTATTCGCATGTCAACTTTTCGCTATACGATAATAGTGAATATTTAGATATTTCAAAAGTTTCTCCAATGCAGGTGAGTTTTATTTATGATATAAGTTTTATATTTGTTAACCCCCTGATTGATCAAAAACCTAGTATTCACCTTAAAAGAGAGATATTGCATACAAAAATCTGTAGAAAATAATTTTTTTGTTTCTAATCATAATACCCATACAAAATTCTTGCACTCTCTCAATTAGCCCTTTGCATTTTTTAGGATTAATGTTTTACCAGTATTCCTGGTAATATTAGCCTTGTTTTTTAGTGCATTTTTATCTTCACTCAAAAATAATTATAATGCAATATTTCATACAAAAACAATAATACGGAATTGTATCAAATTGTTGTCGTATTTCACATAAGAATTTCTTAAGTGGATATAAAAATGCACTTAAAAGCACGGCTATTTTAAACTTCCAAAATTTTGTTTTCGCTTAAAAAGGTCTATAACTTGTTAGAGGTATTTTTACCTTCCATTACACCAAAATAAAAGTCGGATTAAAATCAAAATTTTCCCTCCCCTTAATCTTGAATCTTGGGTGCCACACCAAATTAATTTACATGTTTTTTCAAATTTCCTGAGTTTAAGAATATTTCGTAGGTGTTTTGGTAATAATATCACTCTTGCCCCCGTCCCTAAGAAAACAAACTTTTAACTACAGATATTTGTATATGCTCTTTTGATTCTTTTTTCTTATGACATATAAAACTCAATCTAGGTTATCGTATGATACAGTCGGTATTTATTCAAGAATTGTCTTCCTCACATTCCTGGTGTTATATTTTCCTTTTATATGGCATTATTGGAAAATAATTCTTCGCTTCTTTGTTTAAAAATAAGTTACATTAAAGACTCAGCTACAGTGAGTGTCAAAAGTGAGTAAACACGCAAATGATTTCTGGAGTAACATGGAATTTAAACCAAAACATAAACGCGTTAAATATGGAGTATGATTAGTTTTTATTTGGAAAAAGATAATTATTTTAATTTTGAATATCATTGTTATGATATTTGCTATTGAATAAAGCTTTTGTTTTTTGTTATTGAGATATAGTCCAGTATATTTACTTAGCTCATATGGGAATTTAACAAAACGTTAGGGAAGACATTTTTTCTTGTTATCGTTAGAGTACTTTATAGAAAGCTTAAATCCAAGTTTTCGACCATCAACCCTTTGCAGGGTTTCCGCTATCTTGGTTTAAAGAGTGAACTCGGTTTATGATATTTTGTCTGTATTTGATAGATTATGCAATTACAAGAAAATCGTAGGTTTAATGAAAAATTCGGAAAATTAAAGGAATGGAGATACACTGTAGTTTACTCTAATAAAGGCAACACAAAAATAAAATAAACGGTGTGTTATGGCCAGCTTTCATGACCATAACAAACTTATGTGTTGACGGTAAGCAAAGGTTTTTAATCTCTCCACGGAAAACACTTACAACAACTATTTCCTTCTTTTAAAGTAACGGACATTTTTCAAAGTTAGTAAATATACTCAAAAAAGTAAGCAGTAAAATCCGTGCACATGAATAAAGGCAACAACAAAATTGTGGAAAAATTTTAAATTTTGATTTTATTGATTCTTTTTTTGTTTGGAATTATTATAAACAATAATAAAACAAATAATTTAGTAGTGGGTATGACCACTGTTTTTTTTTTAAATTAATTCAAAAATCCTATCTGGAACTGAGTCATACAAAGATTTTATATAATCCAGCTATATTTCGGCCCAAGCAGTCCTAATGCCATGGATAAGTCCTTCTTTATTTTCGTACTGCCTCCCTCCTTCGTATAGCTTGCGCTTAAGCCACCCCCAGACATCTTCGTTAAGGTCAGGTGAATACGGCGGCTAATTCTGTTGGCTTGCAATACACGATTTTACAATACGAGCAGTATGGATTGGTGCGTTGCCCTGTTGCAAGATCCATGGCAAAAGTCCAAAAAAGTCCTTCAGCCTAGGAAAAGCTGATTCCAATACTGCCTTGTAGGTTATTCCCGTTATTTTTGTGCTTTGAACATTAAGCTCCAGTGCTCCATAATACGTGATCGCATCCCAGACCATTAATCCACCCTCTCGGCTATGATGGCGTGTTAAAAATTGTTCCTCTCTGCGCAAATCATGAAAATAAAAGTTGTAGCCATCGGCTCCATTTAAATTAAACTTCCTTTCATCCGTGAAGACAACCATTTGCCAATCTTTTTAAGTTTGGTTCTGGCCTGTAGTCCAATCGAAGCTCCTTACGCACGGCATTCAGGGAGGGGGGGGGGGGGGTGTTTATCAGCTTTAACCTCTTCAGATGTCCGGTACCAAGAATAAAACACCGAACAGTCGATTTGCTTCCATTGGCCACAACTTCGAATTTGATTTTTGATGTGGAAAATTTTAAAATTTTTGTTCTTACCAATTTTATATTTTTGGAAAGGTAAGAAAAAATTATTTCACCCATGTTTGAGGAATTTTTGATTGATGTGTTAGTTTTTGGAGCAAAATTTGTTTGAAAATTGCAATTTTTTTAGATCAATTTTTTCAAGTACCTTTTTGATTTTTATATTTTTAATGTATGGATTAAAAAGTCGGAAATCATTAGAAATGATGTAGACTATCAATCTTTATTTTTAATCAATCGATTCATCACATAATATTAAGCGCAGAGAAGTCGCATTTTTTTTTTAATAGCAGCTTATAAGAGTAAAGTGCGAGCATGTATTAATTTGAGTTCTCAAATATATAAATGTTTTTTTTCATATACAGTAGGGAGCAAAAATGAGTACATGTTTGTAACTCGCGCACTTATTGATGCATAACAACAGAAATAATAAAGCAAATTGAAAAAATTTTTTTGCTCTGTATTTTGTGTTCAATTGTCAACAAAATGGTATATAATACATAACGGAAAGGAGCGAGTTCTAAGAAAAAAACAAGTAAAACAAAAATAAATCACATGTACTCAATTTTGCACCAAGCGTTAATCAGCAAAAATATCGAAGTTTACTGTTAGATTTGCAAGTTTTTGGTTTGTTTATGACTTCCTTTATCTTTTGTAGTTTGAGATATGTTTAATTGCGTATGGATAGAACTTTCACCAGCGTATTTTAATAAATGAAATAAATAATTATAAAAATGTCATTGCTCTTAAAAATGATGAGGAAACTATCACGACAGATTGAGGACAGTATTGTAGTCATGACAAAGAGTGGCTTCTCGACGCAAATGATAGCTAAGAAGCTTAAAATAAGCCAATCGGTGGTCATAAAAGTCCAGAAAATGCGAGTTATTGTTCCTAAAGCACAAGTCAAAGGCCGCAAAAATTTTTTGACGGATGCGGACGGTCCTCGCAGAAGAACCCTCAACGACATTGGTTATATCTCAGCGGTTAAAAGAACAAAAGCCTGAACTGTCGAAAAAAAATGCTAAGGTGTGGTTAAAGTTCGACAGAGAACATAGAAATTGGACATATGACCACACTACACGTTTCCAAATACTTGCTGTCCAATTTCTGTGTTCTCTGTCGAACTTTAACCACACCTAAGCATTTTTTCCGACAGTTCAGGCTTTTGTTCTTTTAACCGCTGAGATATAACCAATGTCGTTGAGGGTTCTTCTTGCAGTCCATCGGCTAAGGGGCTTATTTATTGCTAAAGAAGCATGATTTGGTGTTCAACACTTGTTCCTTTTCATTTCTAATATCCTGCGAGGACCGTCCGCATCCGTCAAAAAATTTTTGCGGCCTTTGACTTGTGCTTTAGGAACAATAACTCGCCTTTTCTGGACTTTTATGACCACCGATTGGCTTATTTTAAGCTTCTTATCTATCATTTGCGTCGAGAAGCCACTCTTTGTCATGACTACAATACTGTCCTCAATCTGTCGTGATAGTTTCCTCATCATTTTTAAGAGCAATGACATTTTTATAATTATTTATTTCATTTATTAAAATACGCTGGTGAAAGTTCTAACCATACGCAATTAAACATATCTCAAACTACAAAAGATAAAGGAAGTCATAAGCAAACCAAAAACTTGCAAATCTAACAGTAAACTTCGATATTTTTGCTGATTAACGCTTGGTGCAAAATTGAGTACATGCGATTTATTTTTGTTTTACTTGTTTTTTTCTTAGAACTCGCTCCTTTCCGTTATGTATTATATACCATTTTGTTGACAATTGAACACAAAATACAGAGCAAAAAAAATTTTTCAATTTGCTTTATTATTTCTGTTGTTATGCATCAATAAGTGCGCGAGTTACAAACATGTACTCATTTTTGCTCCCTACTGTACATACGTCATTATACTTGCTCTGCAAGCTTCACTATCTTGAGTGAAAGAGTAAATTCTGTTTTCGCCACTAACAACTGAGCCTTGGTATTGATTCAAAACAAAAAAATTGGAAAGGTACAATTTTGCTTGCAATATTTTAAGTGTGATGCTGCATTTGGAAGCTTTTTAGGTGCTACAGTAAGTAAACAACTGTTTGGACTGAAAAATATTAAGATAAAACTGTAAGTTAACGATTTTTAAAGATCTTTAAGGAAGAAATTTTTACATAGCACTGAACAAAAATTGAATAAAAAATATGTGAGCTCCATTTGTTGCTTATATGTATGTATGTATGTAACTGGTTACAGCTTTAAATACACAAAACATACAAAAATCCCACATAACAAATTTGTAGAACTTATTCTTCTTGTCAGGAATGCATATGTTTTTGTTGATAAAATAAAAAATACGGATTTATTTTGTGAAAAACGAGATTTTGGATTGATGGTCGAAAATTTGGATTTAAGCTTTCTTTATACATAGTACTTCATCGAACTCAAAAATAAAATATGTCTTCCCTATTTCCATATTGAGAAAAACCCACTCAAACTTTTAAAGCACTGAATTATGATGATGTGCGGATACCTTTCAGGCAATACAGTTGGTAAACAATTGCTTATAAACAGAAAATTGTAGGGACAAAACTGTAAGATATAGTGATTACGATAAATTTTCACGTAATACTGGAAAAAAAAAATATTTGACTAAAAAGTGTGAACTGCATTTTTTTTTGCTTATACTTGATTATAATTCGTTAAATCTTCTATATATAAATAGGCTTAAATAAATTTTGTGGTACCATTTTCTCAAACAGTATTGGACCTATTTGGATAAATCTTATGTGATTGGAAAGCTATAATCGCGGGGAATGTGCGAATCACAAAATTGAACACTGCGGGTCCATTTTAGTAAAATTTTATACTGCCGCTCACTGTGCACACTCAAAAAAAAAATAAAAAAATTGTTTTTTGCTTCAATTTTCAAATATTTTATTGCTAGCTTTCATTTTTTGAATCGTGTCGAATTTCGACACGGGGTGGGTACGAAACTAGTACACAAAATTTGGAAAATTTTTATTTTTTTCGATAAATTTAAAATTACGGAAATTATTCGTGAAAAACGAATTCACTCTTTAAATCAATATAGCGGCAACTCTGCAAGGTGTTGATGGTCGAAAATTTGGACTTAAGTTTTCTGTATGATACTGTATGATGATCAAGAAAAAATTGCTTCTCCAATCATTTTTTAAAAAAAGTCTAAACTGACTGGACTAATACAATTTTTTTTTATTTCATTTAACTACAGAAATCTTTTTTGTGTTTACTCGCTTTTGACGCTCACTGTTTATGCACCCACAAGCGTTTTCGTAATTATTCTTGCATCAGCAAGATAACAGATTTATCATTTTATAATTGGAGCCGTATTGGTTCGTGGTTCAAGTCCGAGGTCACTTGTTTACATCCCAAAGCAAAAGTGGTTAATTGTGTAATGTATGTATACTTGTGTGTGTTAAAGGGAATCACATATAGGTGGCAATGACTTCAGGACAATTTCTTTTTTTTCATCGATGCTTGCATTTTTCGAAAGGTATGTTAGCAAAAAAAGAACCATTCAAGAGAATATAAATGGTTCGTCGATTTTTCTTAAGCAGGGTTTTTAGAATAAACTATTTATACGTAATTATCTACCAAACTAATGAGAAAACCCACAGCCAAAATGCCTACTCTGCCTGTATACAACTTATATCGACATTTTACCTCTGCAGTCGTACAAACAAGTTGTGACTACATAAATACATAAAAGCATCATTTTTGAAATTATATGAATTTCAAAATTTCAACAAATGTTTTATGTAACATTTGTAAGAAATATTATCGTTTACAATTTTTCTTAATACCCCTTTTAACGTAAAACCAATACTCACTTAGATAACTTAAAATTTATAAAATTAAAAATGGCAGCCACCACCTTAGGGAATTTAAGTTAAGAAACTTAAGTGAAGTGTTCCGATGAGTCATACTCTTTCCATAAATTATCGCTAGATTGTCGAAAAGTACTAACTTACTAACTTACTCAATAAAGATACAACTTATTCATGTGTTAAGGTCTTGAAAAAAACTGTTAATTCGTGTTCCAAAAGTATATATTTTGTGTCAAATTCTTAGATGAGGAACAATATTGCCAATATTAGAACAACAATTGATCCCGCATTACTGCCAATTCAAAGTCAAGAGTGTACCATTCTTGTGCGTTTTTTACACCAAGTTTCATGTAAACTTAACGAAATGGTAAGGTAATACATTTATGTTGAGAGCCTAATATATTAATAAGTCTATATTTTATATTAAGTTCTCCGAAGAAATGCAAAAACTTTGGAATCGATCAGATATTTGGGGAAAATTATCTAGACAGGTTTTAAGCCCACCTATGACAGCGCAATGGTTTGACAAACAAAGAGGTGAGTGTCTTATTGCAATTGCAATGATTTAAAGTTATATTTAAAGTTATATTTTTTGCTCAGGTGTTAGTCAGCTATGTGAAGATCAACTACCACCAAGAATATGCCTTCGCCCTTTGGCATCTTATAAGAATTTGATTTTTATAGGCACATCGCTGATTGTTGGACAACTTCTATGGGGTGCCCCAAGTTATGGACTCTTATCTTTATTACTCTTGATAACTATTTATTTATTTATACTAGCATTTATTTGATGTATATACATGATTTTAAAAAATTGTTTTTGTTTTGTTTTATTTGTAAGCGAGATTTTTGAGAATTAAAAAAAAAAATAAAAAAACAGCGTTAATTATAAGAACACTGAAGATTTTTTTAAATTTAAGTTTCTAACAGTTTTACTCCTAACTGTAAGGGTTGATTTGGTACTGCGACTAATCGAAGGACTACGTCAATTGGTTCCGTATTAAAACATTTAATGTTGAAATTCCGAGCGACCTGATTTATTTTAAAATGATTGTTATTAAACTCTTTAAGTTATTAAACTGCACAAATACCTCTGACACTAATGAGTTCATTTGATGCAGGGCCACTTTTCTTCCAATACAAGAGCGGCTGCCGATTCCAAAAGGGATAGAACCATGTGCTTGCAAGACATTTTTTAGCTGTTCAGTATCGGAATCTCGAAACCATCTCTCCGGCTGAACATCAAGGGGATCCGGAAAATGTTCTGGATCTCGTCCAGACGTATAAAGAGAAAGAATGACCATCATCTGATGGTTTCTTAGTTAGCAAAACTAAATATGAAACTCAACACTTACTCACATTTTTCTTAACTTCATAATTTCCGATTATCGCATCTGTTTTTAGAAATCTACCTATAAATGGAGCAACTGGATACAATCTTAATGTTTCTCTTATAAAACCGTGCAAAACTGAACATTCGCTGCGATTAGTAACATCTTCACAACGAATCTTTGTTTGAATTTCACTTTTCTGTGAAAGCAAATACAACGCCCACTGACTGGAAAAAGCTGTCTGCAAGTATTATTAGTAAAACAAATTCTAGATTGCAAAATTTTTGGCTTACCGTATCTCCGGCTGCTACAATCAGATCAACAAATATACGTTTGATTACTTCTATAGACATGCCAGCCAATCGCATTTTGACAAACAATCCATCATCGCACGCAAATTTGTTTTCGTGATTCATTTGCATATCAATGATTTCGTATCCCATTTTAAGAACATCTGTAACGTCTTTTTCAAATTGAGTCCAAATTTTCAACCTTAACATTCTAGCTAATTTTGGTGGGAAATTCATCAAATGGGCACTGTTTTCAAAAATTTTATGAACGTTTTTAGAAAAAGTATCTATAGCTGCTTTCAATTTGGTATTCGAAACGTTATCTGCTTTGTATCCAAACATTACCGCACATACAACTTGAAAAAAAAGATGGTTATGAATTTATTAAAATTATAAAGTCAAAGATTATGAAGAAGAAGTGTTGAGAGATGCGACATTATTTTGTGCTGCATTTCAAAGAGTGTCTATACGGAAAAGGGAAACATTGAAACTTTCCCCAAAATCCATTTGCTTCCGATTTTGTTTTGGTAATTTCATTTGTTTGTTTGGGGAAAAGATGGCAATTGTAATTGAATGCAAAAGCTTATAATCTTGTGATCGGTGTTGCAAGAACTTATACTTTAGACTCAAAAGAAACTGTTATGTGGCTTCTTAAACATTAAGGGTGCCTTTGAAAACATCTAAAGTGTTTACTAATCACTTTAATCAGATAAATAAGTGAAATGCTAAGCAGAAAAACGGTGGAATCTTAAACACAACAAAAAATCCAGAAAGTAATAACAAGAAAAGGCTGCCCTGAGGCAGGGCTTTTATCACCATTGCTGTGGATGAACTACTATAAATTAATGCTTCTGAAGGCATACGCTGTTCGAATAAATTTTCCAAGAGGATTGACAAGGGGGATTAAACGTCAATACAAGGACATAATTTGAAGACGAAGACATCGCAGAAAGCTAGATGATGGAAGGCTGCCGTATCTCAGACTGCGACCCTTCATGGATTGGGAGCTGTATAACTAAGTAAGTAAGCAACAATTTTATCATACTTAACTAAAACAAAACTAAATGAATCATACAATTACTCTGTAATTGTTATTATAACTACACAGGCTTACAAGGTTTTCGACACGACTAAGGCCTTCTGCACACGACACGTCGCGTCATAGACGTGTAAAAGATTCGTCATGCAGCGACGACTTCTCTACGTCCAATCTTCTGCACACGAAGCGTATCGTCATCGTCAAATAATATTTTTTGCTAAAATCTATTTGATTTTGCATTTCATGTCATTTGTATTAAAGATATCAATCTTTTTATTTATTAAATTCATCTGACCATTGCATTTGTTTTGCAATTGCTGCCCATGCTTTTTCTTTCAAGTCTCTTCTGGAGTATTTTTGCCATGTATTATTATACAAACACTCGCTCTCCACCAATAACACACATTTTTCGATGAATCTGACATTTTAAACAAATTGTCCATGCACATAATGAAACATTTACGACCGGCGTCATCGAAGATACTGACACTGCTGTACGACAAGCGATTTGCTGCTTGTGTGCTGTGACGAATATGTGTTGCGTACGCCTCGTGTGCTGTTATTCATTTAAATCAATGTGCGCTGCACACTATCTGCATACAAGCGCAGTACGCGTCTATGACGAGACGCGTCGTGTGCAGATGCCCTAAGTAAAGTTTGATTCAAGAGTAATTTTTCGTGCGGAACTCAAATCCGTTAGAAAATGCAAAAAAAAAACCTTTTCGCCATTTGTGGGGTTATGTAGCAATTCGACTTGTATTTTTGTTTACTATACAGATTTTGGAAAGTGCTAATCTTAAATCTTCAAAATTCAGCTTTAATTCTTCCAATATCTCGGATAATGGATTTGAGTTCAGCGCGAAAAATTACCTCTAGAACGACGACGAAAAGTTAACCGATATTTGTAAACCTGTGTCATTAAATGAATTTTTTAAAAGCGCTAGCTGACAGGACTTGCGGCTAGAATTTACACAATAATTAGTTAAATATAAGTATGTATCGCAAGAACTCCGACAGCCACACACATTACTTAAGTTGAAAGGTATTAATGTAGGTTAGATAACAGCTTTAGTTTTTAGTATTGTTAAGATTTTATATATGAGGCGATGAGAACCAAAACTCGCCATATCCACGCCAGAAAAACTCGTCACAGCCAATGGTTATTGTTAAACACCTTTTTTCGAAACTTTTAATATAATTTTTCTTTAAACCATAACAAACAGGTTTCGAAATCTATGATAAGTTTTTTTTTTCTAAGTACTTCCATTTAAAAGTTACTAAATAATTAAGTTTGGTAATGGACAGTTTTTTTGAAATGGAAATGGCGAGTATTGAGGTCAATTAATTTTTTTTAAGTGTTTTCTTTTTTTATAATTTGAGGTTAAACGATTTGTTCAAAGTGTTTTATACCGCTTTGTTGAAATACGTTTGTGTTTGTGCAAACGACATGCTTTTTTCCTGGCAAATATACCTCGTCCATGAGACCACCATTATGAACTTTTAAAATAGTATGTGAGGGGGGTGAGTCTTAATGAATCTGATAACAATATTCGTTTTGCTCTACGATTTGGGGTAGGTTTTTCCAGTTTTCCATTTCATCTAGAGATGGCAGCGGAAGAATTCTCCAGATGAATTTTACGATGGCGTCTATAGTTTCAGTCAGGCTGAACTTTAAATACTTTATACATATATGTAGGCTACGAAAACATATTTGGAGCTGAGGCTTTTAGGGATCAGTTTATCCAACACACCCTCCAATACCAATACGTACTAAGGGTCATCGAGGCTGACCTTGTGATGTTTTGCTTTATTATGGAAGACTAAGTTCAAAGTATGTTTATTTATTCGAAAGAGTAAGGGCTGGGCCACGCAGTGAGTGGCAGAAGAACAAAATCCTGAGCGGAAACTAAAAATTAAAACATGAGATTGTATGGTTGCGTTGTAGAGCGGTAAGCGGCACTTCTGAGTGGCTGAGCGATGACGTGGCTCTGATTTAGATTCTTTATTCAATCCTGAGTAGCAAGTTTTTTGAGTTTCTCAAACAAAATTATAAAATAAAATAATTGTATATGTATTATGTTTTTACTATATTACTTTACTTGATGAGGGCATATTCACAACAAGAACTTACTGCTCTGCCACTTGCTTGTAATAATTCAATTTTGTATTTGATTTGCTTAAGACACAGAGTTCTTAAATATGATAAGAAATCTACGTAATTTTGTTCCCTCTTAATGAAAAACTATAACCTGATTTTTAAATTTGGGAAATTATTCAATTTACTCTTTACCAACATCAATTAGTTCAAATTTTCAATAATATTTTTAATTAATTTTCCAAGCCGTTAAAATCAAGGTTCCTCGAATCATTCATTCTTTGGCTGATGTTTTCAAATAAAAACTCAATTTGAGCAACAAAATTAAATAGCTAGGATCAGATTGAAATGTTAAACAGAAATTCTTAACTGTAAGAAGTTTTAAAACTGGTTGCGAAGTTCCGACCCTAAAGGAACGATGAGACCGCTGCGAGACATTGATATTTGAATTCAGTGATTTTTGTTTTGATCTGAAAGCCGAAGATATGCTTTTAATATTTAATTCAATTGTTTTTCGTTCGCTCATTTTAACCAGTCAGTTGCCTTTCTAACTCCTATCTTGGAATTCTATAAAGAGTTTTAGTGAAATTAGAATTGACTGCGCTTTAAAATTTTTCTATTTTGATTATTTTTTTAATTATTGCAACTTGAAGATAGCTAGTAATGATTACTGTTTTATTAAATCTTGAATGTTAATTCATGGAGTGATTGCTTTGCTGTCTATAACACTGCCCGTATGTGAACATGAAATAAATATCCCTTTCGACTCAAAATCATTTTCATAAAACCATCAATAATCAAGATCAAGAATGAACTTACCATCTATTGCCCATCTATAGAGTTGCCCTTCCAAATTGTCGATTTTTAAATAACCTTCCACATTCTTTGCCGCGGTCTTCCATTCTTCTATCAACTTTCCTGTACAATATTCAATATGTAAATTCATCCAATTTAAATTTCCATTTAATAACAGCCGGTTCATGATTCTTCTATTTGTTTGCCACTCAGGTCCGTCCCTTAGAAAAAAAGACAAAAAAGAATTTTGTTTATTATCCGTTTCAATTACTCAAATAAGTTCACATACATAAAAAACAAACCTCGTTTGCAATTGTGAAGTTTATTGTACATAACCCATGAATCCGGAAGGGGATGAGTGGGGTACTGTCCCTCATAAAAAAATACCGATCTCATTAGATTTGCTGATGAGACAAAAACTGCTTCTTGTGTTCCCAAATGTTCTCGGAATATGTGACCAAATTGCTGATGTCGTTTGTCAATGTATTTATGTAAGCTTTTGATGAAAAAAATTGGGAATATTCAATTGGTTTTTGTCAATTCAGCTTAGCAGTTCAATAAATGCTTTCACCTATTTTTTTTTTATATGTACATAGGTTTAGGTTTAGGTTTAGGTTTTTTATATGTACATAGCTAATTGTTTTGTGTGTATCTCAAATTTCAAATTTTAGCTTGAAATCGATTTTACATCGTTAAAAACAGAGACTCAAATAATTAAATTCATTCAAATGTGTTGACAAAATATACGAAAACAAAAAATGGGAAACACCTCAAGAATCGACAGTTTTTGTAGGTGTTTAGAGTTATATCTTATTTAGCATGTACATATTTGGAAGTCCGAACATCTTGCAAGTTTTTTTTTTGAGGAATGAGAATTAGCGTTGCCAACAAGTTTTTAATAAAAATGGTGCTTCATTTAAGTGAAGGCCCTTGTCATAGAGTTTGGTTTTATTAAAAAAATATTATTTAATCAAAGGATTTCTTAAACTAATGAAATAATAAATAAATAAATACATAAGTGAATAAATAAAAACAAGATAAATAAATGAATAAATAAAGTAGATAAATAAATAAATAAACAAGTAAATTGATAAGCTAATAAATAAATAATTGTATATATTTGAATGAAAAATAAATAAATAAATAATTATCTACTTAAAATCAGTAATTAAAACATTGATAATTGACAGTCATATCACACAGTTTTTTGTTTATTACATGTAGCGATGTTAGTTTTTTTTATAACCAAATTTTCAAAATTTTGCAAGAATTTTTCGATTTTCTCGAAAAATTTTTAGACACCACTGCGCTCATGTAATAGTGAAATTTAAGATATGCCACGGCAAATCTAACATAATTTTCAAAGTTTTGTTTTAAGATATTAGAAGTTTATTGGTATGCGATTTTGCGCATCTTCTCCAGACTGGACATTCATAAAGAATAATTGCTTGAAAAATGACTTCGAAGCTCATAATTTTGTTAAGATTATTTAAGCATGAAGAGTCGACAAACCAACAGATACAACATTTTAATTATTTAACTTATTCAAAGTGTTATTCACATGAATTTGGTGGGTCAATGTCTTGGCTAAATATACATCAAGATATTTAACAAAATCAACGCACCGAATACCATGTTCTGCTATCAGTTTTGATTTTTGAGTAAGAGTGTCACTCAGGCAGGGTTTTATAATGTGTACCACGCAGTTTTTTTTTCTTCAGTTCAATTAACATTAATTTTTTATTTAAATCCTAAAGTGAGCAATATACAAGTACTACTTTCCTCAAAAGCGTGAACACTACGAACATGTATGAACAATTTTTATTGTTTTTTAATATTCTAGAATACCTGTTCTGATATGTGGTAAATTTTACTAGTAGCTATTGTATTTTTTTATTATAATTTTTTTAAATAATTTTTTCATTACAAATACTTATTTTCAAAAAAGTTTGACCACCTCTTAAAAACAAAGTATGAGAACATGAATGACCAATTACTTATAAAAATTGCCTACTAAATGTACTTTCCAAAATAGTGTAACGCATGCTTGTGTATACTCAAAATAACCAAGAAAATTTGTCCTTTACCTAAATAAAGTAGTTTTTAACATTTTCACAAATAGTCTATTAAAATGTTACAATAACCTTCCAATTTGGGTAGGACAAAGATTTTGTGTTTTGATGTGTAACGGGGTTCAGTTCAAAATTAAAACTCGATTCTAGGTGTTGAAAGCCCCACCATGGCCACCATATGAGAGAAGGAGTTCTAAAGTATTATTAGCCTTTGAAAAAAAAAACTTTGGTACAATTCCATAGCAAATTCAATTCTCTTCAATTTATGTTAACACACTTAATTAACTTGTTAATAAAAATTATAATCAAAATATATAACATTGAAAATATCCGTGTGTTTTTGATTATAACTTTTTATTTTCAGATTAAGGGTAAGAAGTGTTGTTACATAAACTGAAAAGAATCGAATTTGCTACAAACGTGTATGAAAGTTTTTTCTTAAGACAAATAATACTTAAGTAACTGCGGAAAACTTTTAACAACTCATTTACTCTACTTTTTTTTTTAAGTGAAGATAAAAATGCACTAAAAACAGGGCTAAGATTGGTTTTCTATCTTGATCGTACCTGTTTACAAGAAGGAAATTATTGAAACATACTTTTTGGAACTAAAATGTCGCATTTTGGACATATTTTAAACTAAAAATTAAATGCGCCTAGGTAGATATTTGGAATCAAAAAATATGCTTCAATATCATTTCTTCAAGATTTAATTTTTCGGTTGAATTTAAATTTTTAACCTTTCTTTTCTCTCACCGGTAGCTGTGTCAAGTTTCAAAAATTAAGAAAATCTCTGACTTAAATATTTATAGATATGAAGGTACCTACAGAAGTAAGCTCATGAACTCTCTTGTCTGTCCGATTGATGGGCCCATATATTTTATTTACACAGTTCATTCACACTCATTGTTATCACTTAATTTGCAATCAAAAAGCTTAAATAAATTACATGCACTTCTTAACTGCATACTCAACTTACTTTGGAGCTGAACCCGCTGCAATCAGTTCCAATGTTGTTCCAATCAGCGGCCAGCCTTTTGCCATTGGAATTTCCTCATATCGTTTGGTGCCAATATTACTGGTTTGACTTTTTAATATAGATTTAACATTTTTTGTCTGCGTATTCCATTCAGAAAACAAAGGACATCGTGTTTGTGACTCCTTCCGTATTTCTTCAACAAATAGCTTTCGCGGTAACCGTTTTGTAATCAACGAAAACCAAATATTTCGAAGCCAACCATATGCCAGAGAGAATAACGCACGCAAATAACTGAGTTTGAATCTGCAGTTGCCGCTCATGATTGTAGCGATTTCGATGGAGTCGTGAGAACTTCTAATGAATCCAGTGCTGACTGCAAAAGATGACAGCGACGCTGGCCTACAAATGATCGGTGCGCGGTGGGTCTTGTTTGGCCCTTGTAGCCGTTGTGGTAGTCGTCATCGTCGTCGTAGTCTTCATGATCATCATCGTCGTTTTTCTTCTTTGTCACCTTCTTCGGCAAATTGTTTGTAGCTATCTGTCTGTCGATGTTGTGGTATTTTTATTGTCACTCTCACTGTTAAAGTATCGTCTAGTACTAGTTGTTTCTGTAAAGAAATGTTTATTCGTCGTCGACAACAACAATAGTCCTTTGTTAAAGAAAGGGATTGCGATTACAGAATAGGTACCTACCTACATAATATTATCATCACGTTGTGCCTTCTCCATAATAGAGTATTGATTTAAATATTCTAGAATCTAGATAAAGCAAATGTAATGTATGCATCATTAGGGTGGTCGTTATAAAAAAAGGTCACCTTGGATTAGAATTGCGGAATTATTATTACATTTTGTAATTGATTGCAGGGTCGACTACAATTACATAATCAGTAGATAATTTACTCTTTCTAATTACAATTACATGTAATTTGTAATTAGAAATTCTCAATTATTACATGTAATTTTTAATTGAAATTTTTCAATTAATAATTAGTTACATGTTATTTGAAAAAGTAATTGAAGAACAAAAATTTATTGAAAAACCTCTATATAAGAAACTCAAGACTTCTTGCCTTACTGCCTGAATAGAATGCAAGACGCAGCTGGAATAGATGTCAAAAATGCTGCAGTAGATGTCAAAAATGCTGCAGTAAAAGTTTAAAATTGGTCAACTCTTGCAGCTTCGGCTGCAGCATTTTTGACATCTATTCCAGCTCCGTCTTGCATTCTGTTCAGGCAGAGTCTGCCTCTAACGACGCACATAGGAGTATTTGCCTACAAAACTTGGCCAAAAGTCGATATTTCAAATGTCAAAATTGAAAGAGGAACTTTTTCCAGACAATAGCTAAGATCCCATGGAACAATAGGCTAAAATATTTTTTTTATTGCTCAACATATTTTGGCTATGATATTAGTTTAAAGTCTTCGATTTAGAATTTGTCACTTCTTTTTGTAATCAACCTTCAAAAAATTTTAAATTTTTTTTTTAAATTATTTCTTAAAAATTTTGTGTAGTCTGATGAAATTTTTGGTATATAAAAATCAACTACAGATGTTCACTATTATATTGAGCCATTCTTACGACAAAGATTTTAATATTTATATTTTTTTCGAATTTTTGTTGGTTCTTTTTCATTGGGAAGTCATTTTTACTTGCGATTATAGGTACTATAAGGCAAGTTTTTAATTCGTGCAAAAAAAAAATTTTGAGATAACAATCAAACATGATATTACGATGATAGAGAACACCAAAAAAGTGGGTGGCACAATTCTGTCTGTCTGTTCGTCTACAGCCTAAGCGGCTTGATCGATTTTGTTCAAACTTGGTACATAGTGGTTTTTGGTGATTATGCCCACACGTTTTTTTCATTTTTTTTTTAGAACCAAAAATACCGGTACCTGCCATACAATTTTTTTAAAATTTTACATAACCGTATTTTTATCAAAAATGGCTCCACAACTTTTCTTAAAAAAAATTCAGTAAATTTATTTTAGTAAAGGCTTCCTTTGGGTGGAAAACCATTTTTCAAAAATGGTTATTAATGGTACCTCCCAAAGAACCATTTTTTAAATTTTTGATTTTCTTCAAAACGATACGACCGATTTCAATTATTTTTTTTATACAGAAGCTTCCAAAAAATATAAACAGTTTTGCGTACCAAAATTTTTGAAAAAATATTTTTTGGATTTTTGAAAATCAAATATTTCGAAAACGACTTGATCGATTTTTTTGAAACTCGATATTTAAGAGCTTTTCAGTATTCTTTACAATATTTTCAGAAAAAAATTTACATTTATGAAAAAATAACGGTACCTTCCATACAAAAGTTAAAAAACCACAAAGGAAAATATTTTTTTGCTTAAAAACGACTCCTACGATTTTTATTAAACTTTTTTTAATATACTTAAAATAGTACGATCTACTACCAAAAATTATAAAATTTCACACTTAGCAATTATTAAAAGTACCTGTCATGGAACGTATTTTTTTATTTTGAATTTTCTCCTTTTTGGCTAAGCGGATTAAAATAATTTTTTTATATACAAATTTCAGATAAGATTAAATAATATTGCATTTCAAAATTTTCAAAAAAAAAGTTTTTGGATTTTTAAAAAATGTTTCAATTTTTTTTTCAAATTTTGTTTTTATATACACATAAATATATACTTAAGATTTGCATACCAAAATTTGTTCTTAAAAATATTATAAGAATTTTATATATAAATAATTAATTTTTTAAGAAACCGCTCCAACGATTTTAATTTTTTTTTTTCCTATACAATCATATTCAATCAAGAATTAAGATGGCATTCTTTTTTTCAACCTCAAACTGTCAAAAGAGTTGTTTTAGCCAATTTCAATGTCGTATTTCATGCTTCTCTTCATTTTTCTCTCATAGTTTCCATGTTTTTATATACAATTTTCTTAAACCCGCAGTGTCTTGAACATAAGAGCAAGTACGTGCGACCCAGTCGTGCATTTTATTTTTATAGAAGTCGGTGGAATTGGGTTCTCATTTGTATATGGGTGGATAAAATAAACCATCAAGCTTCATTTTCAAAAAGAATCGGCTGCGGATTTTTGCGGATGTAGTTGTTTTTTGTCATATCGTATTCCCACTTTTATGCCCATTCAAACTGACTATTTGTGCTGTTATTTTTCTTTGAGATTTCTTTTTTTTTTATTTTTTGAAGTTATTTGGTAATTATTTGTATAAAATATGGTTAAGCAAAGCTCCCAGTATTGATTAAACAAAAATATTGGCTGCAACTTTGATCCTTTTTATCTTTTTTGGTCATATCGTATATCCGATTGTATGTATTTTTTTTCTTGTTTCCAGTTGAAAAATTAAAAAAAAAAAAACTTGAATTTTTTTTTTTTTTTAATTGAGGGTAAATTTATTAAAAATGGTATTTATTGCATGGTTTAAGATGAAAATATTGCAATCAAGACAAAAAATAATTTTGTCCAGTTTTTGCATACAAATACTCCTGCGATGGTTCCACATCCAAAAAGACGCTGCCTCTGTTGTGGTAACAGTCGCCGTAGTTAGGAAAATAGGGAGGGATTTAAAAGGAGATGCCGATGTACATTGGTTTTGAAATCCTGCATATCAAAATGGGAGGGAAAAATAGAGCCGGGTAAATCATTCCACATTCGTGTGGTTCGACTAAATAACGAATCTGTACCTACTTAACAGTACGTCCGAAATTGGGCTCAAGGGTAAACTGATGTGCATTCCTGGCAGTGCGAGTATTACGGTGGAACTGTCTAAGGAGAGGAATGCAACTGGCTATTTCACTAGAACACTGTTTATAAAAATAGCGATAAAATAAGGCGAGACATGAACCATTACGACGATTTTCAAGAGATTCGAATGTTTCCGTTAAAGTGCTATCACCTATCACTTTTAAAGCTCTTTTTTGGATACGATCCAAGGGACTTTAATGAGTTATTGGAGCATCTGCCCAAATGTGAGAATTGTATTCTAGCTTTGGGCGAATTAAGGCTTTGTAGATTACAGCCAGATCAGAAGGGGACAAAAATTTTCGTGCACCTTTGAAGAAAACCTAAACTCTTTGAAGCGTTTTTAGCGACGTTGAATATGTGTTCATTCCACAGAAGATGATCTGTGATGCACATACACAGAACTGAAATTTGTTCAGTTTCCTCGATGCAAGGACCGCTCATGGATAGCGGCATTGGGGGTGGGTTTTGCTTTAACGACAGCAGACAGCATTGAGTTTTTGAAGCATTAAACTCTACGCGGTTTTCATTTCCCCACTGGACAATGGTGTCAAGATCAGAATTTAATGAGCTTATCATACGCTGTCGTTCAATTTCCACATCCAAAATGCAGGGTTGTGAATCTAAAAACGAATATGAAAAGCTGAGTGTGCTATCGTCAGAAATTTAATGGATTAGAAGTTTTAGATAAGAGATCATTAATGAAAATGAGAAAGAGGGTAGGAGACAAAACGGGGCCCTGGGGCACACCAGCATTTATTTTATGAATATCAGACTTGAAACCATCCAATACAAATTGTATTGATCGGTCCGAAAGGTAATATCTAATCCAACGAAGAAGAGATTTATCAATACCAAATGCATGCATTTCCTATAAGAGAGCTTGATGCCAAACTCTATCAAACGATTTTGAAGGGCCTCGCTAAATGTTCGGCTGCACGTGGGCTTAAGAGAGTCAGAACATTCCACGTGCAGATCCAAAGTTCGTTGTCCTTATTTAGTTTGACGAACCTGTCAACAGTAAATCCGTACGTATCAGAGACTTTGTTGTTGCTTCGCAACTAAATATAGCTTTATGTGGCCAGGAAATCATCCCGACGGAACGACCCCAACCTGGAGGACCAGACCCTTAGGCCCATTTCACACATGCCCGGCAGCCGGTTAGCCGGCATCGGTTACCCGGTTTGCAACAAATGAACCGGTTCCGGCATGTGTGAAAGCTTCCATAAGATACTTAACCAAACGACCGGTTAGCCGGTACCGAGTACCCGGTTGCCGGCTATGTGTGAAATGGCTCTTAGTACGAATCTAAGAGTGGGGAGCCGGATAAACCACTCCTTGTAGGCCTGAGCTCCGAATATGTCGTAGTAGCCCCTATAAGGTGTTCACTAAGTAGTTCAACCTGACTGGAACTATAGACACCACGTTGATTCTATCTGGGAAACGCTTCCGCTGCCGCCTTGATGAAAGGAGAAGTGCCTTAGTGCAAGCCCTCCTCCCCCCCTCTCTCGTTTGCTGCCCCCAACAACCATCCACAAGGATTGAAACCCCATAACCGATTGAGGTACTATGCACCCGATGTTGAGGAGATGAGGGTAGGAGTTGATAGACAGAGGTTTATAAACAAAAAAGCTGTGGACACTTGTGTCCTCCTGAATGCACATTGTCTACCCGATTCAGCCCCTTTGGATTGGGCTAAATCGGTTCTCAATGAAGAAATAAAAGTTCCCTAATTAAAAAATGACACGGTGGAAAAAAATGGCTGGAATTCTGATGTTATTCAAGAAACAAGTGCATATTTGAATGCTTTCAAAAAAAATCTATTTTTAATTTTATTTCTTAAGTTTTTTTTTCAAAAAGATTATTTCTTCTTTTAATTTTCAGGGACTTACTGATCCGCCTCGTATGTATCTACTTTTAGTTACTACATAATGAATCAATTTAAAGTATTCTCATTGCTTTCTCTTTCGAAAATGCATTCATCTGCATAGGTACCAACTAAATCGCAGAAGCTATTTCGTTATTTACATTGAATTTTGCATCATTTTTCCTATAGATTTCCTTCGTTTTAGTTTCCTATGGTTATCAAAAATGTGATTAGAAGTAGAAATAAATATTAAAATTTACATATTTTAAATACATGTGCATGTATGTATAAAATATTATTGTTGATACGTACACATTTTCAATGCACTATATAGGTACTCATCTATATACCCATATGTTGTTTTATAAACTTCATGCATTTATAGTGATCATATAATACAACTTACGTTTAAACTAATGTATTTATGGTTAACACTGTTAAACAAAGTATAAATATAAATTATGAGCAGTATTTAAATACGAGTATAATATCAATTCAATACAATAGCTTTCAATTATTTATTGTATTGAATTGTATTTTACGAACATATTTTATTAATTGCATATTTCCAAAGTAATACCCATAAGAAAATGTCAAAAAACTAGGGTAATTTTGTCGTTTTTTATAAACTTTCCGATTTTTTCTGTAACAATTGGCATATCTTTCTGAGCAGGAGCAAATATATGTACATACAGTGGTGGCCATAGAATTAGAAACAAGAATTTTGTAACAATGTTAAATTGCATAACTTTTTTGTAGGAAATTTGTTGAGGTTGGTTAGTGGTTCTTTTAATAGACAATGACATATAGTACACTTCTGAATATTTTATAAAAAATAAAAGCGTGACACTAACAGTAGAAAATTAATATTATTCATTTAACCCAAATCGCACCTGGCCATAAAATTAGAAACGCAAAGAAAAAATTGGTATTTCATAAAAAATGTTCGATGAAAAATTAATATTTTGTAGGGAATCCCTTATTTTTTGTCACTGCAGCTAATCTTGCCTGCATACTTTCTACCAAGGCGCGGCATCTTGATGGGGGTATACTCTCCCAGACCTCCTTTATATTTTCAAAAAGTTCCTCAGAATTTTTTGGGTTCTCGGACTTTAGCCTTCTCTCCACGTCTGCCCACAAGTTCTCGATAGGATTCAAGTCTGGACTTTGGGCGGGCCAATCCAAAACATTAGTTTTTGTATCAAAAAACCACTGCTTAACAATCCGTGCTGTATGCTTTGGATCGTTATCGTGCTGGAAAACATAACTAATGGGCATGTGTGCAAATGAATAAGGCTCCATGACATTTTCCAAGATGCCTTTATAAATATGTTGGTCCATTCGACCATTTATTGTTACTATTGGGCCAACTCCATGCCACGAGAACGCACCCCAAACCATTATGTTTCCTCCTCCAAGCTTAACGGTCTTTAAAGTATATTTAGGATCCAATTCCTTCTTCTGAGAGCGTCTAACATACACTTTACCATCTGACCCGAACAAGTTAAATTTGGATTCATCACTCCAAAGTATGTTTTTCCAGAATCCCATGGCTTTATTTGCGTGAAGCTTAGCAAACACCAAACGCCTCTTCAAATTCTTTTTGGAAACATGTGGTTTTTTCCTGGCAATGCATCCACGTGGCCCATGTTCTAGAAGTCGGCGCCTTATGGTTCTAGCTGATAGCTCTTGACCCAATTGGGGCGAAACAACCTCTTTTATTTTTGCAGAAGTCAAAAAAGGATCAGCTTTGCTAATTCGGCATATCAATCTGTCCTCTTTTGGCGTGGATTTTCGATCTTTTGGTTTTCTTTTTGGGTTTTCAAAGCTGCCAGTCCTTTTATTGACTTGAATAGCATCAAATACCACCTTTTTCGAGCAACTAAATCTTGTTGCTATGGAATCAATTGACTCGTTTTCGTTTTGTATGAGCTTCCGGAGTTCTGGGCTACAAGACTTATTTTTGTCCATTTTCGTCGCTGTATTTTTAATTAATTAATATTAATATTATAAAATTAATTAAAAAAAAAACTGAAAACAATCAAATCACATTGATAATAATTTTCTTTATTTTTAAATTTACCAATTCTTTTGTCGTTTCTAATTTCGTGTCCAGCAAAAATGTCGACTATAAATGAATTTTCTAAAATAACGGTGTTTTATAAACTGTTCACGTTCAAGGAAACTCATATTTAGAACAAACATGTCACCTGTCAAAGACCAACGACACAAGCCACGCACGCTGGTGCTTACAAAAAATATTATGGTTGATAAAGTGCGTTTAGAATTGTTGTTTCTAATTCTATGGCCACCACTGTATAATATGTATACTAGATTTTCCATACCAACGTTGAATTTTTGGATAGTTTTTTTATCCATATATTACCGTTAAAGTTGGAAATACGCTTATGTGCACATTAACTAGTTAATTAATGTGTGCGAATTAACTGCTTCGGCCAGTTAAGTGCGAAATTTTACTTCAATGAGCCAGTTTCCGCACTTTAAATAGTTCACCTGCGAAATAACGTAAACGGCTCCGTTAAAGCTTGGAATTTAGATATCGAGGCACTTTTGCCTATGTTTTTTGGCTTATTTTCTTTTTCCCTTGTAAACCCGTTAAAGGAAAATCGTGTTTCTGTGTGAGCTTATACTAAGCAAGACAACGGGGCACTTTAGTCTGTTCCAAATAAATCATCTCCTTGGCGAAAAGTATATCACAACAAAAACATAAATGTTAAAAAAAAAGAGCCAAGTTCTTTGTACAAGAAACTTCGTCTCAGACAAAAAGAGTAATGAGATCTAAAATATATGCCAAGATTAAAGTTCATGAACTTTAATATCAAATATTTTAAGTAGAGTAATATCGAAACATCTCCAAATTATGACAGAAATTTGGTATTTAATGATTACTGATTAAAATTTGGGTGGGTTTACTGGTCAAGTTTTCATACATTTTAGACTTGTGATTAATTAAGTAATTAAGAGAAAACTTGCCAAATAAATCCACCAAATTTTAATCAGTAAATACCAAATGTCTGTCATAATTTATAGTTGTTTCCATACTATTCTTCTTATAGCCTATTGAATAGACCTTTTAAAAAGGAACAATTACGTGCAAGGGTTTTTATTATTGAATATGTTTGTTTGGCCCATAAGCATGCTTAAAACCGAAAATGCTACTAAATTCACCCATGCGTTTCTGAGAGAATGGTCACACTGGACGCTTTTCAGTATTTTTGGTATAACTCGAAAACTAAGCAGAATTTGACAATTTTACATATAATACTTTTTGTTCGAAATAAAATTTTCTATCGAAATGGATAGTTTGGAAAATTTCTTAAAAAACTTTAAGCAGGAAAAGTAAACAAAAACCAACATAAGAAAAATCGAAAAATCAAAGATTTTTAAATTTTTTTCTTAATTGTGCATAACTTTTTTCGGAGCAAAGATACGCTCAAGACATGCATGAACAAAGTAAAATGGAGTCTTACGGCTTTAATATGACATGTTAAAAAAGCCACATTATTTGAAAATTGACAGAGATATAGCCATTCAAACTTTACCATTTCTTATCATTTATCGAAGTTTTTGCCCGAAAGCCTTTTTTTCGTACTTTATGACAAATTTAACGTTCCTAGCACCTAGTATCAAATCTTATGTTAATCGGACCAGCCGTTCGGTCTGTAGGTCTGAAAGCATATAAAAAGAAAAACGGCCGAAAAATGAAATTGCGAACTTACATCATTTTTATAAATTCTCTATAGTTCTAATGTCATATTATATCAAAATTTTGATTTCGACCATTTTTACGAAAGTGAAATTTGCCATATTGTACCGAAAAAGGGACTTTCGGGCCAAAACTGCGAAAAATTATAAGAAATGATAAGGTTTGAATAGGAAGATCTCTGTCAATTTTGAACAAATATTAATTTTTGAACATGCCATAATAAGGCCTTTAACCTCTACTTTATTTTGTCCGTGCATGACTTGAACCTATCTTTGCTTCAAAAAAAGGAATACACAATTTATTAAAAAATTTAGATATCCTTGATTTTTTCATTTTTTTTTAGGTTGGTTTTTGTTAACTTTTCCTGCTAAAATTTTTTATTAAAACTTTTTGAACTATCCATTTTAATAGAAAATTTAATTTTGAACAAAAAGTATTAAATGTAGAATTGTCAAATTCGGCTGAGCTTTCGAGTTATACCAAAAATACTGAAAAGTGGCCAGTGTGACCATTCTCTCAGAAACGCATGGGTGAATTTAGTAGCATTTTCGGTTTTAAGCATGCTTATGGGCCAAACAAACATATTCAATAATAAAAACCCTTGCACGTAATTGTTCCTTTATACCCCTCATTTTCCGGTCTATTCAATAGGCTATTAAGATATTTGATATTTATCTTCATGAACTTAAAACTTGGCATATATTTTAGATCTCATTAACATTTTTTTAAGCATTTTTTTTTTTTTTTTGTAATTTCACTCCTTTTTGTAAAGATTTTATTTTGCCAGGTGAAAATCAAGCCCTACCGCTCAACAAAGCTTCATAATTCTACTACGACCGAAAGTGCTCCATTTAAATAATAGGAATTCTGAGAAAGTGGCCTTATCCCCTGAATGGAAAATCTCAACTTTTATTTTTCTCTTTGTATGATCTTCAATTCAAGCCTTACCGATCTACCAATTTCAATCGTTCTACAACAATCAAAAAAGTTCCGTATAATTTATAAGAATTTTTAAGAATGTGGGTGTATGCCACGCCCCCTGAACCGAAAATTTCAAATTTTCGATTTTGTTGCTTTCTAAGTACTTCAAGTCCTACCGATCTGGGGGATCGGAACGATTTTCATCGTTCTACAACAATCGGAAGTGCTCCATATAATTTATATGAATTTTTTAGAATGTGGATGGATTCCACGCCCCCTGAAAAGAAAATTGCAGATTTTCGATTTTTGTCGGTGTATGCACCACAAGATCTACTGTTGTGCAAAATTTCAAGGTTCTACGGTGTCAGGAAGTGCTCCATAATTTTGATAATACACTCCGCTTCAACTGAATAGACACACTCATCTTCAAAAGAACTTTGTTAATCTTTTCCAAACATTGTGCACTAATGTATCATTTGATAATGCTTATTGTTTATTTATAATGTTGGAACCATAAATCAGAAAGAATAATTCAAATAGCACCGTTATTTTTTCTGCGGCTCTCTTGCAAAGCTTTTCACATCGAAAAATGCAGTTTTCTTTGCATCAACTGAATAGACATACGTATTGAAACTGGTTGTAAAAGTTAATGGAAGGAAGTAAAACAAGTTTTTTTGAAAAAGGATTTTATTGGGATATTCTAGTAGTGGGTAGTGCCACTTTTTTTAATTAAAACTTAAAAAATTTTAACCGGCATGGCATCGCAAAGCTTCTCTATGTAATCCAGCTAAATTTCGATCCAGGCAAATTTCATGGCTGAGATTTTGAATTTTCTGGCTCTAAACTGATAGCCATGCAGGATCATCAACTATTGTAAAAAACATCCATACAAAATTTCAATTAGGTTTTGGTAGGCTGAGTACGGTTTTCATTGAAGCACTTCGATATTTTGCTCCTCTTTCAAGTCTTTTACTATGCATGCCATGTGGATGGGGGGTTTGTCCTGCTGGAAAGTCGCGAATGGGTTCAAAAATATCCAAAAATTAGGGAAAACCTCTTTCCAATATTTTTTATGAGTTATTGCAGTCATTTTTGAGCTCTGAAACTCAGTCTCAAAAATGCGAAAGTAGCTGACTTCTCCCCATACCATAACATCGCTTTCTAAAATATGGTGACACGCTAAAAAGGTTTTTTATCCCATAGGGGCTTTCAAAACTAATTTGTTTTTCATCCGAAAGACCCCCATTTTTCTAATTCAAATGAATCCTTGTAGAAAAGGTGATGTTCACAAATTAGCTACTTTGGCAATAGTTTGAGTTTCAAAGCTCAAAAATGACTGCAATAACTCATAAAAAATATTGGATATAAATAATATCCTAATTTTTGGATATTTTTGAACCCATAAACGCGACTTTCCAGCAGGACAAACCCCCATCCACATGACATGCATAGTAAAAGACTTGAAAGAGGAGCAAAATATCGAAGTGCTTCAATGAAAACCGTACTCAGCCTACCAAAACCTAATTGAAAATTTTTATGGATGTTTTTTACAAATAGTTGATGATCCTGGCTATCAGTTTAGAGCCAGAAAATTCAAAATCTACTACCTACTAATTCTGAGGAGATAAGGTTTAGTGAGCCAACTGTTATTGACTAGCTCAGCAAATACTGCGAATAAGAAGTTTTTGACTTTATTGGTACTGAAGTAAGAGGGGGGTTGAAAATCGCCTGAGTTTGTTCCTGTAAAAAGGGTGTAGTGCCGCTAACTTGATTTATGCTCCAAAAAGCTTTAGAGGAAGAGGAAAATTCAATCTGACCCATCATTCTTATTTATTTGAAAAAAAAGATATAAGAAAAAGAATAGTAGGTATGCAAAATCTTCGAAAAAGATGGAAGATTTATTTATTTCCAGCCTCCAGTTTAGACATGAAGTTTAATCAAAATCTTTGGAGCCGTTAGCGAAAAAAAATTGAAATACCAAAACCGTTGTATGCGGGAGTTTCCCGGCCTCAATGAGCTAAATCAAAAATTCAAATATCATTTTAGTGATCTTTACAAAATTTTAAGCAAATCCTTCCTACCGCTTAGGTTCTAGCTCAATGTTAAAAAAAAATCCCTTTTTTCAACTTGAAATTCTCCATTTTAATAATAGTTGTGATTAAAACACCGATTTTATTAGAAGAAACCATAGTACTTGCCCTATGTAATGCAAGTAAACGTACAAAATAGAGTAAAAACCGCGAAAAACATCCACAAATAGCAGAAAAAGAGCACACAATTCTATAACTACTCGAGAGTCCAAATTGTTTATGCTCAAATCCAAATGGCTTATATACAAGTACATATGTACTTTATTGACGAAACACTCTTCTTGATCGGTGAAGCTAGGTGTTTCGACTATGTATGCATGTGTATTTAGTGTGGTGCTTATTTTTTAAATTTTGGATTTTTTTCAATATTCCATACACTTTCATACTTTTTCCAAAATTTTGAGTAAAAGACTGAGAAATCTATGTATTTTGTAGGGAAATTTAAAGTGCTTGCCGGAACACGTGTTAACGTTAACCGATTTAAAAAAAAAATGTACAGAATTTTTTAATTACCTTGATCACTTTTAGGGGTGACAAAATTTAAAAATAAGCGCCACCCTTATATACATACACATAATGTTCGATCAGCACTGAAGAGTATGTTTGTAAATACATATAGTCTTATGAAGTATGAATTGAGGCAGGTCAGTTTGTTTGTCTGAAACTTGGTCTTCGTAGCCCGATAAATCTAGGAATTCAATCAAAGTTAAATGAAGTACAAAATGTTTTGATGCAGTTTTGTTCCAATGATAGATAAGAATATAAAACCACAGTTTTACACCAAAATTTGTAATGGCGTCTAGGGTAAAATGGGGTAAAACTGAAAAAGGGCCAATTCTAAACGGGAGTTTCTAGAATTTTGTTTTGTTTTTTTGTCGATAGATGTTAAAAATAAAAGAAAGTTATGCATATATTTTAAAATTCTTAAAAAATTTTTGAAGGAGTTATGATTGTTTAAAAGTTGAAAACAAGAAAATAGTTATTTATAAAATAATTCACCAAAAATCAGAAGTTCAACCGATTTTGATTAAATTTCTATTTTTAGAAAGATAATAAGAAAAAAAAATTAACCATATTTAAGGATATTTTGATGCTCCTTTTTTACAATTTTTTTTGATTTTTTTTAAAAACATGCTTTTTTAGTGCCAATTTTTGACACATTTTTACCTATATCTTTCTAAGGGGGCGGTCTAAAAACTTCAAATTTTCACAGCACATACATAATGTTGATTTAAATTTTTGAGCAAAATTTTGATTTTTCAAAATACCGTTAAACAGAGATATTTACATTTTACAGTTATTTTAAAAAACACATCATATGTCTGGAGTTTATGAATATATAACTTTTCTTTTTTTTTTAGTTAAAAAGTTTAATATCTTTTTGTTATTCAAATATATAATACATAACTGTACATGCTATACAAGCTTCACAAATCGAGTCGAAAATCGAAAAAAATATCACCTATTTTACTGTCTTTTAAGGGTAATAACCAAAAATAATAATAATAAAAGATTATAACGGTTGATTTTTCGTGAAAATTTTGTCTTTCCAAAACTAAGGTATTTGCATTTAACAGTTAGTTTGAAGACAACTCATAACTCTGGAATGCAGTAGCGTATACAATGAATTTTTTAAAGAGTCAACTTTAACTCATAACTCTGGAATGCAGTAGCGTATACAATGAATTTTTTAAAGAGTCAACTTCGATGCGGGGGGGGGGCTTTAGTCCATATAGCCCCCACCCCTCCCTTTGAGTTTTTTAAATCACCTGTGGGGAAGGGATTGGGTCCATATAGCCCCGGGGCCTTTTGTCCATATAGCCCGGGGGGATTTAGTCCATATACCCCAACCCCCCCCCCCCCCCCCCTCCCCTGTATACGCTACTGCATTCCAGAGTTATGAGTTGTCTTCAAACTAACTGTTAAATGCAAATACCTAAGTTTTGGAAAGACAAAATTTTCACGAAAAATCAACCGTTATAATCTTTTATTATTATTATTTTTGGTTATTTATTACCCTTAAAAATTTTTTCGATTTTCGACTCGATTTGTGAAGCTTGTATAGCATGTACAGTTATGTATTATATATTTGAATAACAAAAAGATATTAAACTTTTTAACTAAAAAAAAAAGAAAAGTTATATATTCATAAACTCCAGACATATGATGTGTTTTTTAAAATAACTGTAAAATGTAAATATCTCTGTTTAACGGTATTTTGAAAAATCAAAATTTTGCTCAAAAATTTAAATCAACATTATGTATGTGCTGTGAAAATTTGAAGTTTTTAGACCGCCCCCTTAGAAAGATATAGGCAGAAATGTGTCAAAAATTGACACAAAAAAAACATGTTTTTTAAAAAAATCAAAAAAAATTGTAGAAAAGGAGCATCAAAATATCCTTAAATATGGCTAATTTTTTTTCTTATTATCTTTCTAAAAATAGAAATTTAATCAAAATCGGTTGAACTTCTGATTTTTGGTGAATTATTTTATAAATAACTATTTTCTTGCTTTCAACTTTTAAACAATCATAACTCCTTCAAAAATTTTTTAGAATTTTAAAATATATGCATGACTTTCTTATATTTTTAACATCTATCGACAAAAAAACAAAACAAAATTCTAGAACCTCCCGTTTAGAATTGGCCCTTTTTCAGTTTTACCCCATTTTACCCTAGACGCCATTACAAATTTTGGTGTAAAACTGTGGTTTTATATTCTTATCTATCATTGGAACAAAACTGCATCAAAACATTTTGTACTTCATTTAACTTTGATATATAGTCAAATTTTGTCTAGGATGATCGGGCTATTCGAACAGAATATTTTGGTCTCGACTTTGTTGCTTTAATCGTTCGAGAAGATGTTCTTGAAGATTGTTTTGTGTTTTTAGCTCTGTTCAAGAAGATAGATGTAATAGGTTTAAATAAAACATATTTACTTTATTTATATGCAACAGAAAAGCCGAACCGAGGTGAACCAATTGTCATCAAAATGACAACTAAGAACCTGTTCCTGTCAACTATGTTCACAGTTTTGCATTGGTTAGATACTATTTTGACTTGAAATTAAATAAAAAGTTAATTTTTCCAAAAACAATAAAACAAATTTTTAAGTTCTTAGTTTGAACTTTTTTAATTTTGTACATAATTATATTCATAAATAATAATAATCTAACGATGTTGGAAAACTAACAATACAGGTTTTTAAGGTCTATGATTGTTCGGCTTCAATATTCAAAGTTTTTTTGTTAAGTGTTCCCATCTTATTTTGATGAACTATATAAAATAAAAATTTTAATTAATTAATTAATTTAATTTAACTTATTATCGAAATAAATACTAAATACAAAATAATTTAACTTAAAGAAAATATTAAGAAAACAAAATTCTCTGATAAACACAGTCTTTTATGATAGACAAAACTGTCATATTTTTCAAAATAATTTAAAATAATTTTTCCCGTGAATTTTTAAAATTTACCTTGCTGAACTTTTAAAAACAAATTTTCAAAAAATTAAGTTCAAAAATTTCTTCTTTTTACCCAAATCAAAAAAAATAATTTAAAAAAATAAAATTTGATAATTTTAAACTCTTATTTTTATCTACTATAGGCTAATTCTTTATTTTTTTTGTTATGAGCCATAAGTCGGGAAAAGCATATACATACATACTCACGCTTTTCAATATATTGAAGCCAATTTCACATTGAACTTTGAGCAAGCATTGAGAAAGGGCTTGACGAAAGTGTACAAAAGTTTTTTGTAAATGGTTTTGAACCTTTAACAATGAATTCATAAATTTTCTTGTTTCTTTTTTTATTGATATTCATAAATTTTTGTGTTCAAATATTGAAATAAGTAATAATTGCTTGTTTGACAAAAGTATAGGCCATATTGGCTTACTTAAAAAAAAATATGAACTTACGATCCACATCTGGATTTTAGCCCACATGGGTGGGTTATAATAATTAGTTATAATAATGCATTTATAGACTTTCAACCACCCCTGGATTTTCCATAAGGCCTAGGCCTAGGGCATCACAACAAAGAGGGGCACCTACAAAAAGCCAAACACAATTATATAATTGTATCTAAACGACCATTAAACTTCATGCAATGGATTCAATGGAAAATCTCAAATTTGTCACTTTTCATCATTAATACACGGCAAAACTTCACCAATTTAAACTTCTGTTCAAGTGCAGGTAAATATCATTTTCAACCGGACAATGCACAGAAGACATAGTCTACTTTAAGTGTAGACAAGAGGGACAAATCTGAGTATTTTTGGAAAGCATTGGAAATTCAAATAAAATATCGTGAGTTTTATGCAGATTAAGTCAAATTTCGATATGAATAAGACGTTCTTGTTATCCCTAAGAATGCATTTTTGTATATAATTTTGAGAAAAAAATGTCTTAATTTGTTTGTTACTAATACTTTTGACAACTCTTTTCAATAACCTAGTATTTAATTATTTGTTGGGCTTAATTTGGAAGTCTATCAAATTTTGAAGGAGATATTCTCTCTCGCGAGCGTTCTCTTCACCAAAAACTACACACTTTTTCGTACTCGAACACGAATTTTGGCTGTTTCGAGTACCTACGTCAACAGACTTATTATCATTCAACCTTTCAATTTTTTCTACTTGAAAACGGCTATTGCCGTTTATCGTGTCCCACGTTGAGATTCACTTCATTCCATTCCGATATCTGATCAAAAATGCCCACGTCCCGTTGCCTCGAATATCTCATTACTATCTTTTTCAACTATTCCACTATTGGAGGGCTCAGAGCTGTACAAAACCAAGCCATATTTTGTTTTTTTTTTCAGATTTTTTGGATACTTTTCAACTCAAGTTTTTTCGTTTTTTAATAAGAGAATTATAATACAGTAGACGCTCGATTTAGTGAATCTCGAAATAGTAAACTATCCACTATAGTGAACACACAAAATTTTATAAAAAAAACGTATTTTGTAAAAGAAATTCGTGCAAGCATTTTACATAGAGCTCTGAGGAATTGTTTCTGTTTTTTGTTTAAACCTGAGTAGAAGCCTTGTTTAATGCTTTGTTAAAATTAAAAACATTCACATCGAACGAAATGTGCATTTTGGATCAAATTAGATTTTATAAAGCCTTAGAAAACTCCCGCTCGAAAAAGTGAACAATCTCGAAACAGGCCTGGTTTTTATTACTTCACTATGTCGTGCGTCTACTGTAATAATTTAATTTAGAGAATAAACTTTAGACTTTTCCTTTTTACGAGTAAAATATTCACTAATTAATGGCAGTTTATTTAATAAACCTCTTATTATCTTTGAATTTTCTGTTTCTGACTTGGTTCGGTACAGCTTTGAGCACTTCAATTTATCTATTTAGGTACTTTATAGGGGCTCAAGTAATATTTCATTTTAAATATTTTACAAAAATATAAATGTATTTCATTTAACAGTCAAATCAAATCGTTAATCCATTTTTACAACTGATACAAATGTTAACACTTTTCAATTTTTTTTTTCAAATTCCGATTTTAACCTTTTTTATTTCTTAACTATTTAGAATACTCATGTCCTAAACTCAAGATGAACCTTTTCTTTATTTTTCTGTTTTGAAAAGTTTTTAAGTTCAAGGGAATTAAAACTAAGGCACCATTTACTCTATAGGCCCAGGTCCCAAAAGAGTTAAATCCTTCCCTGCTTTTAATCCAAACCTCTTCAATAATTGCCACGGGAAAAATTTAACTTCGTAAATTTGACATTTGGATTAAACGATTTTACATCTGGATTTAAAAGCTTTTTACATCTGGATTAAGGGCATTTAAAATCCATTGGTTTTATGGACATAGATTTAAATTTTCGGATTTAATAAATCCGGATTTTTTTGTTGGACTTAAAATTCACTTAAATCAAATTTAAATCCAGAATTAATAATATTGCCGTTTATGTAAACAGTGAATAGTAAAAGCCAATTCAGTACCTTCCTAACATAACAATTTTGGAAAAAATCAGTATATCGACCAAGAGCCCACAGCAGATTTTGGGTGTGATTGATATAAAAAAAAAGTATTGGCGTCGAAAGCTTCATTGAAGGCTACTCAAAAATTCAAAGTCTTGCAGTCCACAGCCGGGGCCTAAGTGATTAAAAAGTGCATCAAAAAAAATATGAATGCATCTTCGAGAGTAAACTAGCCAAAATTGTTATTCACCCCTCCCTAGATAAGCTCCACGGATCACATATCACGGAATCTGAGATCATTTGACTTTGATTTCTTGAATAGTGAATAGCCTTTAATAAAGCTTTCGACGACGACACCTATACCTAAATTTTTGCTTTCACTCACACCCGAAATCTGCGGTGGGCTCTCGATCTAATAGGTACGCTTATTTTTGTTCACAACTATGAGTTTGCAATTATTTTTTTCACGATACCTATTTAATTTTGCATCGTCCCTCCTAACAAAATGGGGGAGATAAAAAAATGCTTACATTTGTTTACCCCTAAGAGAATTTTTTGGCGCCAAGGATAAAGTAGGTACTCGTATCCAGATTTTCATAAATATTGGCAATTCGAAGTACCTATGTTCCTACCTACTTTAAGAAAAGTGTGCCTTTAAGTCGGTGGAAATGTTGCCTAATGATTTATTATAGAAGTATTCATGGTCCCTGAAAATTTCATCGAAATCGATACAATGGTTCAAATTCTAAGAACTAACGACGGCATCGCCATACCATCACCAATATTGAAGCTCGAAATGGGTCACCCTTTACAACACTGCATACTTCCCTAGCTATTTAAAATCACAGTTAACAGAGAATCACTCGTTATACCTAGGTACTAGGTACCTAGTTCACTTCAAGGTTCGTATCATTCTTTCAACTACCTGCAAATCTTTTTCGGAAATGTACATAAATACTTCACAGATTTATTTAATCTTTTAATTAAACAAATAAAGATAACGCTTTGGTGGAAACATAATGTACATGTCAGAACTTTGCTTCGTCATTCTATTAAAAAAAATAAAGTGGTGAAGACGAAACAGTCAAATTTTGAACTCAAACTGTTTTAGCTGTAAATTGAAATTTTAAAAGCTTTTCTTTGAAAACTTTTTTAAACAGGGATGTTTATATGAATTATTATAATGCTATACTGGCGACATAAGTACTCTCTCCCTCTCTCTCGGTACTGTAATTTTGTAAAGCATGTAGGTATGTCATCAAACAACTGCCATGTAATACTTTCTGAACGCATGCTGGTACTGGCTGCTAGCATACATACATATAATCCAAAAATAATAACTATATTTATGTACATAAATATGTATATAAAGTAATAAACCAGCAACGTTAACAAAAAAAAGCTCATTAATCTTTTTTGATTTTTGTTTGTGTACACTTATTTAAACCGCATGTCTGTTCTGTCTGTCTTCTGTCAAAATCAAAAGTCGCTTCAATGAAAAACCACCACACACCCATCTTATGTACTGAAATTTACGATTCAGACCAACTTCTGCTGGATGAACTAGGAACTGCGGAACGTAAATAGTAAAATCACAATCAGTTTCCTTTGATTCACTGAGCTCGTAGCTCGTATGTGGTACTTAATTCTCGAAAGTTGAGAAGAACAGTTTTTTTTTTCTTCTCAATCTGGTTGGTTTCATTTTTGTTCGGCTTTTGATCATTTCATAATCGTTTAAGAACACCGATCATATACATACTTTATTACTTTCTCGAACGATTTTAGACAACCAATTTAATATAATTTATGATTTTCTGAGAGTAGGTACCTAAACCTTTGCATTGAAAATTTGTCTGTTCTATAATGAGAACTGTTCACGTAAAAGTGTGTCATCAATTTTAATATTTTGCTTTAATGTAGTTTTGCATAAAAAAGATAAGAATTCCTTTCTTATCAAATGCTCCGATCGTGTATGTTAACAGTTAATCATACTTGAGTTACATATCCAGTGATTTAAAATAGTTTTCAATCCAACCTATACAATATTGTTGGTGATCGACGAAAGATTTCCTTGGAATTTAGCGTATACAGTGAGTAAAATATTTTTTTATAGTTTTTCTTAAAAAGTAATTCTGTTCTTCACAATTTATGTTTAAAATAGCCGAATGTTATTATCCACATGATCTGATCCGGATCAATTTTTAACACGTAGGTAATTGCAAAACCAAAATGTGATCCTGAGGTGGAATCGGCTAATGTGATTGGTGATTGTCACATTTATGATAACCAAATGTGATCACATTTTATTTTACGTCTGTGTAAGGTAATCACCAAAAATTATTATAAAATTGGCATCACTTTGAAAGACAAGTACTGAGACCTGTCAAAAATTCATTTATTTGATTTTGAAACATTAGAAGTTGTCTCACACATTATAATTTGGCCCATTTTGCATTTGCACACAACTGGAATTGGACAATAGGAGAAATGTTGGTTAATCAAACTCTTGCTGGCGAATCTATGAACCGAAAAATATGTGTATGCTAATGTGTTTCTGCTAGCCGAATGTCTTATGAACCTATGTACTTGCGGAAACCCGGCGTGTGCTACTTCGCTAAAAGATAAATATGTTGATTTGTTGGAAAAAAGGAAGTTTTTGTATGGAAAGTTTCGAAATCTATTTCATGAAACCGAATGTTAAGTGGTCTAAAACCCGCTTCGTCTAATTGCCATTGAATGAAACAGAAGATAACATTTGTGAAAAGCAATTATTTATAAATAATTTTGAACTTATATGTATATACGTACATATGTATGTGTGTGAACAGAATTATGTGCTCGGGTTTGCCTCTAATGTTAATCCTCAAGAGTCATATTTCCGTTGTAGGTACCTAAATGTTTTTCATTTTCCACATTTTGGTTTGGTAAAAATTATTTCACAGGCACTAATAGATTAGTTTCTTCTTCGTCAACCTCAGAAATTCAAAATACAATTTGGATTTTATATGAAAATGACAACAAAACAGCTGTCACAAGAAATAGTCACAAAAATATGATTATCAAATGTGACAATCACCTTACGCAGACCGAATTTGATTATTGTGACTGTCAACTATCACAAATCACCTTAGCCGATTCCACCCCTGCTTTTTATCTGAATCTATTTCAATAAGCTTGGTCACCCTGAACTCGCTCTGTGTTTTATGTGATACTGTTTTCACACCAGTTTATTTGCACAGTGTTCGATGTGTGTTCGGGGCGCGCACTAAATTCACTCACACGCACCCCATCGAACAAATCCAAATTTATGTTCTTTTCTTCGTATTTGACAGCAAAACTGGTAGTCTAAGAGCCGACAGCAAATTTTGGGAGTGGAGGTAAAACCAAAATCGGAGTATGAGGGATTATAGGTACATGTATCATGATATCAAATACCAAAGTCTGGCAGGTTTTGTTTTCAGCCTTTGTGAGTGGTGGGGGGTAAAAAGTGCTAGATCCCCTGATTTATTTTCAGGGTTATAACCTCTTTAATTCATTTTTGAAAAATCGGATATGATTCCCTGTCATTTTTTCTAAGCATAAACACCACAATCTTGACGGTCCGATTAATAGAACTCAAGATATAACCATTTTACGTGAACCTTATCATCCCTTTTTTGGAGATTTTCAGCAAATCAAAAAATCAACAAATAAAGCCTCCACAAAAACGCTAATAAGGTTCGCTTAAAAAGGTTAAATCATGGGTCCTTTTTATTGGATCACAAAGATAAAAGTGTTGGGACTTAGGGAAAATGACAGAGCATAATTTTTTATTTTTTAAAAGTAAATTGAAGTGTTAATGACACTACCATATAAAAAGGAAACCAAGCGGGTTTTAAACCCCCACCCCCACCAAAGGCTGAGAAAAAAACCTGCCAGACTTTCATGTTCCATATCACGATACATGTACCTAAAATCCCTCATACTCTGATTTTGGTTATACATCCACTCCCATTTGCTGTCGGCTCTTGGTCTATGGGGAATTTTAGCTGAGTCTTCTGAGTACTAGGAAATATTTAGCAAGTTTATATTTCTTGAACGCTCAGCAATTTTCCTCCGTTTTCTGACAGAGCAGGAGAATAAAATATAAACAGAATTCCTCACATAGCAGCCAAAACAGCTTCTTTTTCTTTTCTTCTTATGTAATTTACTGCTACAAAAAATAATTGAGCAAGTGAATCCAAAAAATTTCAGTCTCAATTTTTAAGGGGAAAAGTGAGGAATTTTTGAGAAAAAATCCTATTTTTATTTCTGAGCCCTCTGAGTCCTCTGAGATTTCAGAAATATAAACTGGCTAATTAACAGACCAAATTATCCAAAAATGAGTTTTTACCTTGATGGGTAGGAGGCTATTTACCTACCTATAAGGCTCTTTAATAAACACCAATATTAATTTCTAAATGTCAAACTGACGATTTTGGCTTTTATAGCATTTAAGTAACACCCATTTTTATTTTTTTTTTAGTTTAACATTGTGCATTGTCCGAGAATTAATATAAACAATAAAAACTATTCAAAAAATATTTATATTACTTCCATTAACTTTAATTACCGGTTTCAATATTTATGCTTATTCAATTGACAAACTGTATGTTTCCGTATGGAAAGATTTTCAACTGTCGGAGAAAAAATAGCAGTGCTTTTTGAATTAATCTCTTATTTGTTTTCCCAAAATCTTAATCAAACAATAAAGATAATCAAATTACATATACATTAATGCACAATTTTAAGAAAAAATGAACAAAGTGCCTTTGACAGTTCCCCTTTTTTATTACAAAGTACTATTTGTCCCCCCTATACAAACCTCTGTCTCCCTTATAAAGTAAAAACTCAAAAAGAGAAAACATTGAATTGAAAACTGTAAAAAAAGTTTCTTAAATATTTTAAAAAAGATTCTCTGTGAATACATCCATTTGAAGTTCAAAATCCTTCCAAAACTTGTTTTCATTCATTTTTTAAGGGAAGTTTTTCATTTATTTTTGTTTCTCATAAATTTTTGTTTAGTTGATAAGTTATAATTTTTGATTTTTATGATTGTTTTTTTATAATAAGGGTATTCATGCAACAGCGTAAAGTCGTCGGAAACGTAGTAAAGTTGTAAACTTCGTAAATCTGTCAAATTTTCCATAGAAATTATGACAGAACTACGAAGTTTGAAACTTTACAACGTTTACGACGACCTTACGCTGTTGTTTGAATACCCCTTATAAAAAAACGAATGAAACTTTTTTGTTTCACTTTTTTTTACTGTGATGTTATATTTTTCAAAAAAATGTTTTGTTCCCATTTTTGAACACTTTACTTTTAGTCTGACAATTTGGCAGAGGTAACTATTATGATTGTGAATGGTTTCAGAAGTGCAAAGAAAAAAGGCAAGGCACGTGAAAAATAAACAAAGTAAAGCTGGCCATATACGACTTAGCCATCCGGATCCGATCCATTTGGCTCGGTTAGATTTCAGATTGGCTGAAAATCCAAATGGATCGGTGGCCGATCCAACCCACCCACGACCGATTTTGGATGGCCAGCTGAAGGCAATAAGGGGCTATTATTATCTATATAATACATCCGTCACTAAGATCATGTTTATTTCGATTATCGTGATATGTCCCAGATCAGATCAGATAATAAAAAGCGGCTAATATAATAATTACATATATTAGTGATTGGAAGAACAGTAGGTGCAAGCGCCATAGCAGAAAAAATAGAATAACTAATTTATTATCTATAATAAAGGGTGTTTTTTTAGACGTGTGATTTTCAAGAAGAAATGAAACGCATATAATTTAATGTTATGGCCAAGAATTTGGCTTTATTATAAAGATAAGGGCTCGCCATTATTTTCCACCCGAGAGGCCCAATTTTTGACCACTTTTTCCACAATTCAGGCACGAAAAAGTCAAATATCATGGCTCTATAGCGTTCCCCATTGACTGTAACTGTAACATTACGGCCAGCTTCATTTTTTCATCATTTTTCATCGCAGTGCGCGAACCGAACCATTATTTTAGTAATAAATTTGCACGAATTGCAAACGTTGCTCAGGAGTAAATCTATTCATTATGAAATGGCAAACCAAACTGAACATAAATCAAGTGACAGCTGTCAAAAAGACCAACTCCGAAAAAAGTATTGCCAGACAAGACGTCTAAAAAAACACCCTTTATATAATAAGGGTATTCACTATTCATGCAAAGTGTTGAATAAACATTTTGAACTCATCCAATGGATCGCATCTAATCGAACGCATCTATTCTTTCATTTTAATTCCAAACACATATATCTATCTCTTTTGTATCTGTCTCTTTTATACAATTCAAAATCTTCTTCTTGCAACGTATTTTTGTCGCGTGCATAAATTTCTGTCTACTGAAAAAAATACTTTTGTTTAAAACTTTTTCTTTTATTTCAACACAGAGGCTTAAAGTTGTAAACTGCGTAAATCTGTCCAATTTTTCATATAAATTGTGACGACTTGCACAGTATTTATCTTTACTTAGTTTACGTCGACACCGTTCATGCAAAAATATATTACCCCTGTTTTTAGTGCATATGCATTAGGGTGGTCCTTAAATTGGACATTGTCTTGGATAGCCCTCATTCGATTCAAAACATTGAAAAACAATTTCCCTAATTTTTTCAAATTTTTATTTCACCCCCCTGGTCTCCCTTTTTTCACTTCAAGGTGCAAACAATGGAGTTAGTGTTATTCTTATATCACGCGAAAAAAAATCAGAACTTATAGATTAGATTCAGACGAAAAAAATGGTACCGGAGGGGGGGTCTTTTTCTCCCCGTTGAGGCGGGAGGGGTAATTTTCTAAAAATTTGACCCAAAATAGAAAAAAATTATTAAAAAACAACGGGACCACGTGCAATGGCATGCTATAGCTTTTTTTTAAAGCCATGAATCCAGTCTCTAATATGTTTTTTAAATCAAGTTTTTATTGTTAATAGTTTCTGAAAAAAATAATTTTCAAACTCAAAAGTAAAAATAAAAATAATAATAATAATAATTTTTTTCGTTTGAAAATTATTTTTTTCAGAAACTATTAACAATAAAAACTTGCTTTTAAAAACATATTAAAGACTGGATTCATGGCTTTAAAAAAAGCTATAGCATGCCATTGTAAGTGGTCCCGTTGTTTTCTAATAATTTTTTTTCTATTTTGGGTCAAATTTTTAGAAAATTTCCCCTCCCGCCTGAACAGGGGGAAATAGGCCCCCCCTCCGGTACCATTTTTTTTTCGTTTGAATCTAATCTATAAGTTCTGATTTTTTTTTTCGCGTGATATAAGAATAACTCTAACTCCATTGTTTGCACCTTGAAGTGAAAAAAGGGAGACCAGGGGGGTGAAATAAAAATCTGAAAAAATTAGGAAAATTTGTTTTCTCTATTTAGAGTAATTTGATGCCTATCCAAGTTGGAATTTCAAAAAAACCCAATATAAGGACCACCCTAATATGCATAGTAGCATGTTAAATATAACAACTATTTGGTATAACTCCTTATTGTTGTTGTATTTAACATGCTACTTTTTTTTAAGTGAAGATAAAAATGCACAAAAAAACAGGGCTATTGGTCTGCGCGACAAGAAGTTGCCTATTTTCTTTTTCTTTTTATTGGCGCTTGGAATTGGAATCTTCTTCCACTCGTCAATTCAATTGTATTGTAGATGTGTTGGTGACGTGAAATTTCTTGCAAATTTTCACAATTTGCTTTTTGGAGACCTATTTGGTTTTATGTAATAATTTTATTGTACGTTGTTAAGGGTCATCCAATACCCGTACTGAATGCCGAATTTTAATCATTTTAATGTTAAATTTCTTTTATTCTTAAATAAAAATGCTCTGTAAGCCACGCTTGTAATTAACATGCTACTTTTTTCTAAGCGAAGATAAAAGTGCACTAAAAAACTGGGCTACTGTCTTTTCCTGGAATTTTTAGATTCTGAAACATGAAAAGTTGTAGATCTATTTTCTTAACATAACCTCAAAAATTTCCGAGATAATCGCGAAAAAGCATCTCTTTTTTTTCTCAAAAATGAAAAAAAAAGTGGACATTTCTAAAACCATTTCATGGCACAAAAATCCTCTTCTGACTATTTTGAGAAGATAATTTTGCTTCTTTATTTTAAATCAGAATCCACTCAAAAAGCACTAATACATTTAAACACAAACGTCAAAACAAACTGCAGTGCAATTTCATATTTCTTAAACATTCCATTCCAATAATAATTGTGCACTCAAAAAAAAAAAGAATTTAATACACAAATTATAAAAAAAAAAAAACAAAAAGCAAAACAAAATTCCAGCTAAAGGATTAGGAATTTTAATATTATTGGATATAGTTTTCAGTAGTTTTTTGACAAAAAATCCATGAAATTTAAACTGAACTTAATACAAATTTCGTATGACAAGGCCCTCACTATGTCACTGATGAGTCCAAGTGAAGGAAGCCGGACGAAACGCTAATTTGTAGGACTAAATCTCACAAAAAGCTATTTTGAATCAAAAGGAAAAATTATTGTTGCTAGTTAGAGGATACAAGACAAATCTTCATAACTGAGCAAAAGTAACAGACACTAATTTATTGGGTCCAGAATGAGTGACTTCTTGAGTGAAACCAATGGAAAACGACATTAAATTCTTACTTTTTCTTAATGTTATGCATTTATTTTAAAAAATATTAATTTTTTTCAAAAGGGTATATTTCATTCAGAGGTATGAGCCCCTCTGATGGGCTGCTGTAACACTCTATATGCCACACTCACACAAAATAATTTTTGTAAATACTTCATTCCGAAAGTGGAATTCCTACAGTGGTTTTAAGATAAACAAAATTGTAAACTATAGTAAGAAGGTTTACCTTGTCTTTTTTTCAAATAAACTTTTGTTTAAAGGGGAAAACAAAGAATACTCGGGACAACTACAATAACTACATAAACATTTTAAAATAATAAAGCATGGCTATTTGCCCTCTGTCTGATTGACAACTTGGCAAGAAACTATTTTTATAAAATTGATTGGAAACACAACTTTTCTAAGAACTCTTTTCCCTCGATTTTATGCCTTTCTCTCTCATTATTAAAAGCAATATTGGGTTCGTATTTAAACAAAAATATATTTCTTTATTTTCAACAAAAAAATAACATAAGGGTAACATTACACGCATTTTCTGTGACAGCTGATTTTGACATTTCGGAAATGAGCTCGAAGTGAATTGAAAAATTTGAATTCACTCGAAATGCAGACCACCTTATCTTATTTTAAGTTAAATTGAAATTCGTTTTCAAATCATTTTTATTCCGGAAATCGTAATGCAGAACATGTGTGTAAATGTTTTTATGTTATTAAAACTTTGTATAAGCATAGCTTAATTTTAATAACTTAATATTAGTTTGCATTATTTTACTAACCACTAACACATGGAATCATAACGAGCCTCTGTTCGTAAATTGCAACTAACCCTAAGCTCATTAAAAAAAAAACAATATCTGATGCATAAAAACAAAACAGTAAATTGATTTATGATTCAAACTAAACTATTTTTATTAAAAGATAAGAAATGGTGTTGATTATTTAGAGTAATATGTTAGTGTGCCAATTGCGCTAAAATTTGTATCCCAAGGTTATTGTAAGTTTGTATATGCATACATACATTAGGGTGGGGCTTATTTTTAAGGTTTTTGAATTTCTTTGTATGAAAGTGTATGGAAAACTTTGAAACTTATGGTACATATATTAAATGCCATTAGGAGGATACAAAAAATATTTTCAATTTTTTTAAACATATTTACCCCGATAAAAGCAGCAGTTACCTAATATACTTGTATTTGTGTATTTTTTGTTAATGTAAACAGGAAAAAAATGAAAATAATTTTTTTTTCTACTCCTTATGGTATACTTAATGTATGTACCAAATTTAAAAATTTTCCATACCTACACTTTCATACTTTTTCCAAAATTTTGAGTAAAAGACTGAGAAATTCCAAGATTTTCCATCCAAGAAACTCATTTTTTTTTAAATAAGCGCCACCCTAATGTGCATACTTAGTTCTCCAATTTCGGCTAGCATGATTACCCTCGAAGCTGCATCCATATTTTTTTATTGATGCACTGTTTTATCACTAAGGTCCCGGCTGTAGACTGAAAGACTTTGATTTTTTGAATAGCCTTTAATGAAGCTTTCGACGCCTTTATTTCTTTTGTTTGCTATCTCTCGCACCCAAAATATGCTGTGGGCTCTTAGTCTATATGTAGTGGATATATGTACATTCGCATATGTTAGGTACATACCTAATGTACATTAGGTTGGTCTTTAAAAAAATGTTATCGTTGATGGGCCTAAATCGGTTCTAAACGAATAAACAAAAATTCCCTAGTTTTTTTCAGATTTTTATTTTCAACCCCTATAGTCGCTATAGGCATAGGGGTTTTATTAAACTCCCTATTATTTTTTGTTTGTATACTATACTAGGTGACCCGAGTAAAATCTGCCAAAAAATTCAGTAGGTTGGCAATAAACAAGAAAAAAATCCCGCCGGAGGAGGTAATATTCATTCCCGCTTGGGCAAGAGAGGCAATTTTATAAAAGAAATAAAATAAAATAAAATAAAATAAAATAAAATAGAAAAAATAATTAAAAAAGAATGGCAATACCTACAGTATTGTTTTGTAGCTTTTTGGAAGTCCAGAATTCCATTCTTATGGTTTATTTTCAAATACATTTTTATTTTTGGCAAAAAATTGTTTCAAACTCAACATTTTGAAGAAAAATTACTATTTTTTTCCAACATTTTAAGTTTGAAAACGTTTCTTGCTGAACCTATTTATTAAGAGAACTTAATTTGATAATAAACTATTAGAATGGACTTTGGCTTTTCAAAAAGCTACAAGCAATACTGTAAGTGTTGCCGTTGTTTTTTAATTATTTTTTTCTATTTTATGCAAAAAATTGTTTCAAACTCAACATTTTGAAGAAAAATTACTATTTTTTTCCAACATTTCAACGTTTCTTGCTGAACCTATTTATTAAGAGAACTTCATTTGATAATAAACTATTAGAATGGATTTTGGCTTTGGTTTTTTAATTATTTTTTTTCTATTTTATGTAATTTTTTATAAAATTGCTCCTACTGTGCAAGTGGGGGATAATATTACCCCCCCCCCCCCCCCTAGGGAATTTTTTTCTTGTCTACTTCCAACCTATATGCTCTAAATTTTTTGACAGATTTGACGCGATCAGCTTATGCAAAACAAAAAATAGGCAATTTAACTATATCCTACAGCGACTATAAACTGAAAAATTAATGGAATTTTTTTTCATTTCGAACTGATTTAGGTATGTCCATCCAAATATAAAAACTCAAAAAAAAAACATATAACGACCACCCTAATGTACATAAATGTGTGTATTCATCTTATAGATATCTGCGCACATAATTTATGAACTTATTACATTAACGAATTATTTATTTCAAAAAATAAAATCTTTTGCTATTATGTATGTATGTGTCTCTGTTTAAAAAAAAAAATCATCCACTCCTTTTGTATACGGTTTAAGAGTTAAGTTAAAATTTGTTTATTATCATAGCATGCAATGTCCCGGACTTGTCATCTTTTCATAATAAACAAAAGGTTTATTAAAGTATATTATCTTATAGACCAACACCCCTTTTACGATTGCTAACTGATAATTTATTAAAATTCGATATTTTATAACATTGATACAAAAGTTCATTTTGTCAAAACGGAAGAGATTATAAATTTGTAAACATTATCTGAAATTGATTGATTTATATTCCTGAAAATTGTATTCTTCTTTTCAAATCAAGACCAAGATAAGTTTTTTTTTTTGGAAAATAGCTCCGGTTAAAAAAGTTAAAGATTTGTACATTACTTTTTTTATTAAATTAAAAATCGTAACATATAGGTACCAGCGTTGCCCCCCTACTACAGTTGTAGTGTTTTTACTACATTTTATTTTTCCAAAAAGTCACTACGTACAATCCTTAAATATTCACAAAACGCTACAATTTTAGAATATCGGAAAATATAAAATTTAAACAAAAAAATTGATTATAGTTCTGTTCGCATACTTCCCAAAACTACGAATTTCTACGAATTAAGCCCAAAGTTCTGTCAAAGTTCATATAAAAGAAAATTGTACTATGATTTGTAGAGATTCGTAGTTTGCGGAAGCAAACGAAAAGATTGATTGTTTGGAATAAAATATCTACATGCGTAAGGATTATTGAAAATTGGGGGAAAAATTAAATTATGATTTGATTTGATAATCGCAAAAAATAGTCAATTCCCCTTCGCTTCCCACTTCATATTTAAACACTTTCATTAAAGTTAAAATCGTCAAAGCCTGATTTTAATTTTTAAGTATAACATTACCTCGTATGACATCTGCCACATTTTTTCTCAGGAACTGTCATTGATTTAGGCGAGTTTAACTTTAACTTATTACAAAAAATGGCTTCAACGCTCGTGTTTATTGTTAAGGAAAAGGTAGAGAGTTGCATCAAAGTTGAAAAATTGTTAAAAAGTGTCACGTTTATGCCCTTTAAATATTGTTTATAATTTTTTTTTAATTTTTTAAAGAAATGATAAAAATCTGCAATATATATCCTAATTTTGAAGTGATAGGTTATAAAAGTAAAAATTTTGAATTATTTGAAAAGAAATTTGTATTAAAATTTTTAAAATTCGGTTAATGTATTTTTTACGTTTTCAAGTCAGCTAAATCAGCCACCCTCACGCTACATTTTCAACCAGTTGGGGGGGCAACACTGATAGGTACCTACGTTGTATTCGACACTCAATTACTTTAAATGAACTTGTAATTGAAAAGTACTTGAAAATGTAATGCGCAGTATTACAGCATGTTCTACCATAGTAGGTAGGTCACGCGTGCATTGGTGTAAAAACAACTTCGGAAACTTCGTGGCTCTCTATCTTCTAAGTGACTCACTACAGAGAGATGACCCTATGACATTAATTGTTCAAAATCGCAAGCTAAATATTTCATGTATGAACACTTTTTCACTCCGACCTATATAGCTAGACATTAAAATAAATCGATGTAAGAAATGTACGTAAAATTTTACACCTGTTCGACACCTCAAAGGCTATTATTGATATGGCTTACAACTTTACACAAATGACCTGAATTTTTATGTCTTTGGCTCTTAGAGCATTAGAAACATCTTTTAATATGCCCCAAAAGCTTGAGCCTACAAAAACTTCATTTACAAAAGTGTTAAAAGTTATCTCATACCTATCTGTTTATTTTCAAAATATGTCATTTCAAAATCAGTTCAGAAAAGCGATCAAATCCTTGTAGTGGGGCTTTTGGTGAGACCAACCTTTTATTTTGACCTGACGGGCCAAATAGTTCATGCCCTAACTTAACTTTTAAGTAGTTTTGCCAAGATGGCAGCACTGTCAGAAAGACAAGAGAAGGGTTGCCACTTACCAGTTAAAATCCCGAAATGTTGCTTATAAATCGAAAACGAGGGGTCGGACGATGACCGGAAAACTGCCCTTGGATTCAGCGCAAACTTTATTGATTTTCTCCCACCCCTCCCCTTGCACGAGGGGAGGGCAAAAAGGCCGTTTTGGGAAAGGAAATTTAATTTGCAAAGCCAAGAAAAGTTAGAAAATATTAATATTAATAAAATTTGAAGATTGGTGTCGATGCAAAATTTCACAATCTACTTTATTAAATCCAAAGTTGATTGAAAACCTACTTTGGTTTTGGAAAAAGTCACTTTTAAAGTGCTGAGGAGGGGGATATGAAAGATAAGCAAACTAAAATATTTATCTTGGTATAATAGAAGCATATTACACATGATTCAAGAATATTTTTTAATGCCCAATCTTATTAAATAAAAATTAACCCGATGCAACCACCTAAGAAAAATTATGATTTTGAAGAAAATTAAAAATAATATTCTTCTGTTTTAGTGGAGCGAATGAATTAAGTTCAAATTAAGAATTTTAAGTGAGCTCTACTCCATGTATTGCGTTTCGCCCAGGTACAACAGTTGGGCTCATCAGTTAGATGCTGTTGTACCGTTCTAAGAGGCAAATTTTGATCGATGTTTACCGACTCATATAGAAATCACAGCATGAATACACTGTGAATTCTATTTATCCAGGGGAATTTGATTAAATTCAGACACCTAGAAAACAAATGCCAGTGCTCAGGCTTTCTATAATTATGATTTTGAAGAAAATTAACAATAATATTCTTCTGTTTTAGTGGAGCGAATGAATTAAGTTCAAATAAAGAATTTTAAGTAAGCTCCACTCCATATATTGCGTTTCGCCCAGGTACAACAGTTGGGCTCATCAGTTAGATGCAATATATGGAGTAGAGCTCACTTAAAAAACACCTAAGAAAAAGTTATAATCTTTTTCATAAATGATGATTGAATTTTTAGTGAAACAAGTAAAATATTACGAAATTCCAACAGCATTGACATGAAGCTTGATCCAAATATGTATATAATTTGTCATAAGCAACATGAATCAAAAGAGTCTGCAAAAATATTTATATTTATAAAGGGTGTTTTTTAATGAAAACGTTTGCCTTTTCATCAAGACTAAGAATTAAAAGAGAACAAACAAATATCCACGGTCAATATTTTTGATCTACTGTTCTAGACTTTGCAAATTTCCTTTCCCAAAGTGGCCTTTTTGCACCCCCATCGTGCAAGGGGAGGAGTGAGAGAAAATCAATAATGTGGTCCTATGGTTTCAAGGGTGCTGAAACCAACAGCAATATTTCGGGATTTAGGCTTCTCCCTTCCCTTCCCTTATTTATATTGTCCTTCTGAAAGTGCTGCCAACTTTGCAACACTTCTTAAACGTTTAGTTAGGACATGAACTATTATTGCACTTAAGCTCAACCCGTCAGGTCAAAATGACAGTAATGCCCTCATATCGTACACTGACGCTCTACCATTGATCTTCATTTCCGAAAGTTCGATAAGTTTGTCAAAAAATGTCACTCCAAGCGATTTACAAAGGAAGTGAATGACTGTTTCCTTTTCTGTTGTAGTAGTGAGGCGGCTTAGTGCCCATATCATTGTATATAAATTCTCATCTTTCCTATACATAAGAAGGGCAATATATCAGATCCAGCCAATTATCGAGGAATATCCTTTCTTAACGCCTCTTATAAGATATTCACTACCCTTTTGAATGACCGTTTGACAAGTTGGATAAAGAGTGAGAAGTTACTTGGAGAATTTCAAGCTGGATTTAGGAGTGGTTATTCGACAGTCGACAATATTTTTGTTTTGCAAAGTATAGCCAGTAACTTTATCGAACAAAAAAAGAAGCTGTACGTCTTTTTCGTCGACTTCAAAGCAGCATTTGACACAGTGGATCGCAGAGCTTTATTTTTTAAGCTCTACAACATTGGAATGACGGCCAAGTTTGGAAAAGTGCTAGAAAATATTTACGATGGAAATTTATCCGCCGTTTGGGATGGATCAGTTACCTCAGAGTGGTTTGGGTCAAAGATGGGAGTCAAACAAGGCTGCAGTCTAAGTCCAAATCTCTTTGCCTTATTTATAAATGACCTGGTAGATTTTCTTCCAGGTGGAATCGAAATTTCAAGAAATATCATCAAAGCCCTTTTATTTGCCGATGATGTAGTACTGTTTGCCACTTCACCCCAAACTCTCCAACTGATGATTAATCGACTTGAAGTGTACTGCCGATTATGGAATTTACGGGTGAATTTAACTAAATCAAAGGTGATGATTTTTCGAAAAGGACCTGGTCGAACTGCGCGAAACGAGAAATGGTATTTCAACTCGGAGGATATCGAAGTCGTTAAGTCCTATAAGTATCTAGGGGTAACCATTGCTAGTAATTTAAATATGGAAACCCATCTTAAAGATAAGCTAGCTAAAGCGAAAAATGCTATTAATGCTACATGGAGGAATTGCTTTTCCAACAAATCATTAGCACATCATGTTAAATACAAGGTGTTTGTTGCCGTGGCTGAATCCATCATGCTTTATTCAGCACAGGTATGGGGATGTCAAAAGTACAAAACAGTGGAAAAGCTCCAGAGATTTTTTATTAAAAGATGCTTTCGCTTACCCAATACCACCCCCAACTACATGATTACAATTGAGACAGGACTTTCACCACTCTTCATAAAGACTCTGAAGTACCATGTCGACTACATCTTAAATGTGCTCGATATGCCAGATGAAAGACTTCCCAAGATCCTAGCATTAGATGCCATTAGGAAAAAATATTTTTGGTATAAAAAGTTGGAAGAACTTGGGAGTTACTGCCAAATCAATCTTAGATTGCTGGAAGAAAATCGAAGATACTGCAAAGATGATCTCATAAATCTTGTTTTGAAGCTTGACGAGCAATACAGAAGCGGTAGTATAAATGAAGCCACGTCTTCGGTTCATAGGGCAGTCTACAGTCGCCTTAATCACAATCTGTGTGAATCTAACTATTTCCGTAATGAAAACGAGCTGGAGCTCATTTCGGCTATTTTCAAAATGAGGGGAGAGTTGATAAGATTGCACTATGTACCTCATCGGGATGACTTACCCATTAATTGCAGCTTGTGCAACCTAGGAGAACGAGAAGATGTCGTGCACTTCATTGGAAAATGTCCTGTTTTGTGTGAAATAAGAAGGGAGAATTTGAACAGCAATTTTAAATCGGAGGAAGAAGTAGGTACTAGCTTTACTCAACTGTGATGGCAATATTAAAAAACTCTTCAGTTATTATCAAAAAGCACTTTCTTATCGTCAGCAAATTATAAACGAAGCTTTTTAAAACTAAAAAAAAAAAAAAAAAACTATTTTTGATTGCAAAATTTTGAAACATAATTATCAAAACTTATTACTTTTCAAACAAACTGTTATTGTAATTTATTATACATATAAAATTGATGTCAATCGGGCAGACGGCAAAGCCAAGCTTATACGATTTTTGTAAAAATTATTAACGAAATTTGTATATTAAGAAAACTCAATAAATCGAAATCTATCTATCTATCTATCTATCTATCTATATAAATTCTATAGTATTCTCACGAAGAAAAAAAGCTCGTGGCCATCTATGCGTCCAAATGTAATACTAATATTTGTTAAGGGATCTCGGTAAGGCGATCACAGCGAACCTATCGACCAAATGTCTACCTACAAAATCGTGTTTCATGAGAATACTATAGATTTACGATGTTTTTCAACATTTTTTTCAAAACTTTGAGTGATGTGTACTGATTTGTTTTAACTTTAAAATTTTATTTTTCAATGCTCCTATCAATTCTGGGTCGAATTTTGAAAACCAATATTGCTTTTAAGTCCCTTAGTTATTGAAAAAATTGAAAATTATAAAAACCATTTTGTTCATAGACAAATCTTTTTTTGAATATTTATCTAATTCACACTGCAATTTTTGATACAAAAAACACCCTGAATTTTTACCTATTGACAAACACAACAATATAGATCAGTAACTGTCAAATCCCCTCCCTCGTCAAAAAAAAAAGTTTATCAGAAAATGAGTAATGTTGAATTCCTTACAACCATTTCAAATCGATTTTATTTTTGGTTGAAAGGAATACACAAAAAATCAAATTTTTCCCGTGGGATTGTGTGTGTGTCATTTGACAGTAGCTTTGAGGCAAAAAGTAAATAAATTAACTACAAATATTCAAAAGTGCATTCAATTTACTGCGTCCATTTGTTAAATTAAAAACATATATTTGCGAGAAAAGTTGCAAAAATAGACAAAAGTAGTTGTGCGGTCATTAAAGTTAAAAAAAAAAACATCCCAAATTTATTCAAGAAACACATCGATCAAGGAACACATCGGCGAAGGCGCGCTTTATATCTTTAAATCGGCTTTGGACACTTTGCATCGAAATTAATTGATCTTTAGATAACTTCTTATTAACTATGCACTATTTTTTGATGAATTAAAATTTGTTTTAATAATTTATTTGCTTTAAATCTATTGAAATGGACGACGAACACTTTAGAATATTTGTTTAATCCGCCCGCCACAGAATACTTTCAAATCCAGAGAAATGTCAAATCTTGCTAGTGTGTGTGAAATCGATCTAAAATCTTGCTGAAAATGCAAGATTTGTTTTGACAGAATAAAATCGATTTTGGGGTTGTAAGGAATTCGACATAAGACACCTCATATGACAATTCTTTTTGTTTAATTCAATTTAAAGACACTTTGTTACATATTAGGTTAAAACATGCTAAATTATAATACATAATCCACTAAAAATAATATATTGTAAAACCGGTTTATACTAGATATTTATAAATAATACATAAGGTGCACACGTGTAAACATTTGTGTACAAGTTTGCGAAGTCTTATCGAAATTCTTCTACCATGAGAGAGAGTTGGGGGTTTTGCCACTAATTCGTACCTCAGCTCACCATTACTTCTCAAAACGCAAGCGAGACAGTGAAACAGCTGGTTTGGGTTTATTTGCACATTAGTGTCGATTTTTGTCGTCTTGGACAAACTTATAAGTGAACGAACTTCATATTTCCTCTTTAATGAACATCGCTGAAACGCTGACCAAATATCGCTTTCATGGCTTTTAAACCTTCAGCGTTCCTAATTTTGATTAGCTTTCACGAATCATGGGCAACCACATACATATGTAGTCACAGATACAAGAAAAGAAGAGCAATTTTCTCAAACGGCTTGTGAAAATGTAGCCACTATGTCAAATTGTCCCTATTATGTCCAATGGTACACAAGGAAAAATTGAGCTCTTCGGAGATCACATTTTTCGTGGACAGCCAAGCTATCAAAGCAATAGCCAGTGGATCCAAGACAGTAGAAAAATGCTGAGGAATACCGAATAATATTTGTAACACTAACCCAGTCAAACTTTGCTGGGTTCCTGGACAAAACAATAAAGAAGGGAATAGAAGATGAACTGGCAAGGAAAGGGTCAGTATCAAATAGAAATAGTAGTAGTCAATTAGAAAAGGGACCAGACGTCCCGAACGGCGTGATTAAAAGTAGAATAGACCTAATAACGAAAGGGCAAATCAATAATTCCTGGATGTCCTGGAACTAGCGCGTTATCTCTAGAAATGTAAGGCCTAGAATTAATGAAAAGAAAACTCAGTACATTTTATCGCTGAGTAAAAAGAATATTAGAATCTTGATAGGTGTACTTACGGGTCATTGCCCCATTGGCACAATGGCCACCAGACTGGGTGTTTTCACACCCAATTTCCAACCATCAAACACCTACTCTGCGATTTTTCAAACCTTTAAACAAATCGCCCTCCGTTACTTCGGAAACAGGGTTGTTGGAAAACAGGACGATCTAGCGCATGTCTGAATAACAAACAGGAAAATTCATAGAAAGCACAGGCTGTGTGAACAAATAGCTTAGCAGCATCTCTGTCTTTTGTAAGGGGATCACAATGGACCAATAGGCCCCCTTGTACGCAACATCCTCTGTGCTGTGCACGCCCCTCCTTCTTTAAGCCTAGTACATACTATGGGTATTCATACAACAGCGTAAACTCATCGTAAACGTTGTAAAGATTAAAACTTCGTAATTCTGTCACAATTTGTATGGAAAATTTGACAGATTTACGAAGCTTAAAACTTTACCACGTTTACGACGACTTTCCGCTGTTTCATGAATACCCTTACTTCCTCGTGAAGTGAACAATCACCAGTGGAGAAAGTGATTTATTGACATTGCTCACTGATACATACTTGCGAGTGTGTTGTGAACGTTTTACGTTTAAAACCACAATGCCTCCAATGTGGCATTTTTCAATTGTAATCAAACTGTCAACTGTTCACCAGGAGTTCCCCTGCATTTTGCACGGGAATTGCTCGTGAACGAAAAATCTACACACAGCTACACGAGCACGTCACGGGTGAACAAAAATGCAAATTTTGACATGATTCACAAGTACTATGTACTAGGCTTTACCTAACACAACCTATGTCTGGTTTACCGAAAATCTCGAAGTTCAACGTGTTATACTCTTTTTTTCGAGGAAAACACCACTGAATAGAAATGTGTGGTTATTGTGGCGATCACGGCTGTGCTCATTGACCAAAGGACACCGATGAATACGACCTCAACGATATTGTTTAATATGAAGATAATTGATTAAAAAATATGCCTGTGGCAGGGTAGAATTTCGATAAGGCTTCGCAAACTTGTACACAAATGTTTACATGTATGCACAGGCATATTTTTACATGTATGCACATTATGTATTATTTATAAATATCTAGTATAACCGGTTTTACAATATATTATTTTTAGTGGATTATGTATTATAATTTAGTATGTTTTAACCTAATATGTAACAAAGTGTCTTTAAATTGAATTTTTTCTTTCTATTTTTTATTTGTTTTAAGTCATTAAATAAAAAGAATTGTCATATGAGGTTTCTTACTCATTTTTTGAAATATTTTTTTTTTGACGAGGGAGGGGATTTGACATTTACTAATCTATACTGTTTGTCTATAGGTACAAATTGCGGTGTGAATTAGACAAATACTCAAAAAAAGATTTGTCTACGAAAAAAATGGTTTTTATAATTTTCATTTTTTTTTTCTCGAAAACTTAGGGACTTAAAACCAATTAGTTTTCAAAATTCGACCCAGAATTAATAGGAGCATTGAAAAATAAAAATTTAATTTTTATATAACTACGCAAAGTTAAAAAAAAAAAAAACAGTATACATTTTTTTCAACATTTTTGTTTCAAAACTTCGAGTTTGAAAATATTTTTTTCGAAAACTATATTAAAAACAAACTTAATTTAAAAACATAATATAAGAATAGCGTTTTGGCTTTCAAAAAAGGTAAAGACAAATATTGTAAGTGTTGTCGTTATTTTTTTGTCCATTTCAAGTCATTTTCAAAACAAAATTGCCCCGTCCACCTTAATGGGCGGAGATACGAAGTGGCCCAGTATCTTAAAATCATTCTTTTATAATGTGCCAACAATGATTCAAATTATTTGCTTTTATCACAAAGTACACAATTGTATAGCTAAGCCGCCCCACTATAGCTGGTGCCCACAGCTACAACAGTGATAGAGAACATGAAAAAAGTGGGTGCAACGCTTATGTCACGAGCACGACCTACACCCTAAGCTACTGAAGCGATTTTCTTCAATTTTTTAATAAAGCTTTTCTGGTAATTACTAAAAAGAAAAATTGATTTTTTTAGTCTCCCAATTAAAGTATTATTTAAAACTAAACAGTGCCCGTACCTTTGCATGTTCATAATTATTTATTCAAATAGAGTGTGATGAATGAAAAACTTGCATGAATTATAATTTAAGAACATTTAATCATTATAATTTATAACATTTGAGTTATCTATACCAATTCAAAATCAAATCTTTTTTGCATGGTACAAAAATACATATGTATATCAAAATAATTGAAATTATGTACTTTGTTAAATCAAAAACTGTTATCTTTTCGTATTAAGTTTTTAAGTGAAGTTTTTGATAAGGTATAAAACCAGTGTTTGTTGTTTTAACTTAAATAAACTATGTATATGTGTTCCTACAAAATTCTATATACTATTTTTAAAAATTATAATCCGGCATAATGTAATCCTACTATCTATGGTTACTTTTCCTGAAAAGGCACGATATATGTACATAGATGTTTATTTAAAGCAACCAACGGGGCGTTCACACTTGCTGTTATGAACAATCTCACGGTCTTAAACCCTGATTATTCATTTGCTTATTATTTGTATGTACTATATACATTTGATTTTAGATTAAATAAATTTGTTATGGGAGTTATATTGTATTTTTGTAAAAATTATAAACAGTTTAGTTTGACTTTAGGGTATCACGTAAGTGGCATAAATGCTTATCCAAATTGTATATCAATTGAAATCTAACCTCAAAACTCTTGATCGAAAAATTAAAATAAATTGATTACTTCATTCTAAGGTTAGTAGTTGAATTTGAAAAATGTATAAAGTTCAAAGTTCAGTGCTATTGGTTAAGTGCCTGTCCCCTGTCTACATAGTTGTTGTATCTTCTAAAAGGCTTTTCTATCATATACGCATGTAAAAGAGATATAGAGAGTTTATCCTTCTCTTTTCTACGCATGTAATGTCGTAAAAGAGCCTTTCAATAAATATACCATGTAAGGTACTAAATATTATTTTTGTCTTATATTTGGTGCATCAGGTATGATAGAGCCTACCTACATTTTAGTTGCACTGAAAGGCATTTCTACAATATATTATTTTTTTAGTAAATTCCTAGAAACCCATTTACCTATTATTTCTTAAAATTATCGAGTTAATAATACTGATCCTTTACTTTGAGTTTCTTATGTCGAATTCCTTACAACAATTTCAAATCGATTTTTTTTGTTGGTTGTAAGGAACTCACAAAAAATCAAATTTTTCGTGTGGGATTGTGTGTGTGTCATTTGACACTAGCTTTGAGGCAAAAAAGTAAACAAACTATGCGCATACATATTTGTTACAAATATTCCAAAGTGCATTCAGTTTTTCGCGTCATTTTGTTAGATTAAAAACATATACATTTCCAAGAAAAGTTGCAAAAATAAACAGAAAATAGTTATGTGGCCATTAAAGTAAAAAAAACAACCCAAATTCATCCAAGAAACACATCATTCGAGAAACACATAGGCGAGCGCGCGATTTATATCTTTAATTGACTTTGGGCACTTTGAATCGAAGTTAGTTGATATTTTTATAACTTCTAGCTGACCATTCACTATTTTTTGATGAATTAAAATTAGTTTTAATGATTTATTTGCTTTTAATCTATTTAAATGACCGACGAACACTTTAGAACATTTGTTAAACCCGCCGCAAAATACTTTCAACTCCAGAGAAATGTCAAATCTTGTTAGTGTGTGTGAAATCGATTTGAAATCTTGCTGAAAATGCAAGATTTGTTTTGACAGAATAAAATCGATTTTGTTTAGAAAAAAATCGATTCTGTTTAGAAAAAAATCGATTATTTGGTTGTAAGGAATTCGACATTAGATTTTTGGCCCAAACTTCTCGTCAACATTTTTTTTATAATAACTTTGACAGAAAATCACAGAAATTCAAAGTAAAGAAACAGCCGTAATATTTTAGCTCATGAAGCTCTACACAAAAACGATCACATCCCTTTTGTTCGTAGAAGCTCCAGTTTTTGGAAAAACGTTCAAAGAGCTTGTTTCTGTAACGAAATCTTTCGAGAACCACCACTGGACTCTCAAAATCTTGTTTATGTAAGATTTTCTGAACCATAATATTAATTCAGTAATTGTATGAAAAAAAAAATACGGTTTCTTATATAGATATGCACATATTTACAAAAAACTCATCTTTGTCTTTCTTAGGGCCTGATTTTCAGTACTGAATTAAATCAGAGTTAGCTTATCCTGAAAATAAATTAACCCAAAGTTAATTCAATAACCGATTTTCAGTGGAGGATTAGCTTTTGCTTTCAGTTATCAAAAATCTATTGAAATCGACACTATGAACATCAGATATCAACCTTTAACCCCTCAAACTATCGAAATCGTGATTGGACCTAAACACAAATTGCACTTTCCATTTCAATAACTTTCACTTTCAAAATCGAAATGGCACCATAACGGAAACATCCCTTTGTTTATTCTCTGAGTTAGCTCACCAAATTACTAATTAGGATTCAAATTGACTGAAACTTGGAGTTAACTCAGTTTTAACCCCGAGTAAGATGATCTCCCACTGAAAAACTAGACCTTAAAGGGCTCTGGCGACGCTCGAACATGGTGCGAGTGAACATACATAGTTCGATTTACTCCGTAGACACTGAAACCAAGCAGAAACTAAACTACTCGAACTTCATTATTCTTACGACTTATATGTCATTCAAAATATTCACTGTCACATTTATTTTATTAGACGTGTTCAGGAAAATGAGATCTCAGCGGGCTCAGTGTCAAAAACTGAGCAAGTGCATCCAATATTTTCTTTCCTCTGTTATTTGACAGCAAAATTTCTGAGGAATCCTGTTCACGAGACTGAGATTGCTGAGGGCTCTGAGATCTCATTTTCATGAACTTGCCTATTTTCATTCAGGTTGTTTGACATTTTTCTTTTTATTTTTAATATTTAAACTCAAAATTAAACCGAAGTGTTCGAGTAAAGATGCGGAACCGGTCCGCAAACAGTCGAATCTGGTACTACAAACGATTAGCCCTGCCCTCGAACATCGATAAATATCAAACTCTTTTGATTTTGCTGAGACCAAATTTTTGTTTAGTGACACCGTTGTATAGAAAAAAATTTTATGACAATGGTGACACCAAATAATTGGTACTCGAACCAGCCCGCAGACAAGTAAAATCAACTCGAACATACGTGCCGATTACAGAATCCGACGTATGAGCTGCGGAGGGAATCAGAATCAATTTTGACATTTGGCTCATAATAAAAATGTCAAAATTAATGTCGAATTCCTTTCAAACATTGGAGATCGATTTCTTTTTTGGGTTGAAAAGAATTTGTAAAACCAATCAATTTTTTTTATGTGATTGTGTGTGTTGGCCATTGACATAAATTTTGAGGCAAAAAGTAAACAAATTAATGGGCATACAAATACTCAAAAGTGCATTCCGACTTACGCATCATTTAATACGATTAAAAACAAATATATTTCCGGAAATAGTAGCAGAAATAGACAAAAATTGTTGTGCGTCCATTAAAGTTAAAAAAAAAATCCATAATCCAGCAAAAAACACATCAAATGAGGAACACGTCGGCGAGCGCGCGCTTCATAACATCAATCGACTTTGGACACTTGAAATCGAAGTTCATTGATATTTTTATCACTTCTTATTAATTATGCATTGCCATTTGATGAATTAAAAACTTTTAAGAGATATATTTGTTTTTAATTTATTTAAACGAACGAGAAACACTTTTGAGTATTTGTAAAACACCGCAGAACAAAACTTTCAACTCCAGAGAAATGTCAAATCTTACTAGTGTGTGTGAAAGTCTGTGTAAATCTTGCTTAAAACGAAAGATTTGATTTCTTTAGAAAAATTGATCTTTTCTTCTAAACAAATCGATTTTTTTCTAAGCAGATTCGATTTTTTTGTTGTAAGGAATTTAACATAAGTCTGATTCCCTCCGCAGTTCATTCGTCGGATTCTGCAATCGGGGTGATAGTCTTGAACCATGTTCAATCGCACCATGTTCGAGCGTCTCCAGAGCCCTTTACAGAACAGAATCAACTATGATCTGTTATATATATATGTACATTATGTACTTCAAGATGAATAAATTTGCAGAGTTCCTTAATAATTCATTTCTAAGATAATTCTCTTGTCTGAAAGGTATTCACCCCGATTACAGAATCCGACGAATGAACTGCAGAGGAAATTAGACTCAATTTTGACATTTTTACTATGAGCTTAATGTCAAAATTGAGTCAGATTCCCTCCGCAGCTCATTCGTCGGATTCTGTAATCGGCGTGATTACTTCTTTATTTTATCGTTGAATGAAATTCAATAGAGTAATTGAATCAAAACAAAATCGCCCTCTTTTTCAATATGGTGGCTTGCTCCCTCCATACCTCACGAACACCAAAAACTTGGTTTTATAATAAAGGAGTGTAGCCAAAAACAAAAAAAATTGCGCATCGATTATGCAATTTTGATACATTTTTTAACTACTCTTGCACGATTTTCTCTTAAATCTATTGATTGAATTACATAAGCTACAGTTTTTATTTTTACCGTTCTATTTACTTAAAAAAAAACTGATAGCTTTCGATAAATAAACAAAACACTAATGCTGTTTTCCATTGGACGTCCGGAAGCGTCCAGAATCGTCCGGAACGCTTCTGAAACCGTTTCATTGGCACAAAAAATACTCTTCTGACGATTCCGAGGAGAGAAAATTGATTCTTGATTTGAATTCAGAAGACACTCAGAAGCACTAATACATGCAACACGAAACTTCAACAAAAATTCACTCAAACGTCAAAACAAACTGCAGTGCAACTTCATATTTTTTGTTCATCCCATTCGAATTAATTGTGCACTCGAAAACACTGAATTTAATAAAATTTAATAAACAAATTAAGAAAAACAAAAAGAAAATTATTATTTGTAAGTAAGAGGTGGATACAACTATTGTTTTTAATTTCACTTTTTGTGTGCCAGCAAAAAGTTTCTATTTAATGATTCACTAATACAGAGACGAAACTTCAAAATTGAGTAGAAGTAACAAACACTGTTCCATTGGATTCAGAATGAGTGTCTTCTTGAGTGAAACCAATGGAAAACGACATAAGGGTATTCATGAAACAGTTTTAAACTTCGGTATTCTGTCACAATTTGTATGGAAAATTTAACAGATTTACGCAGTTTACAACTTTACTACGTTTACGACGACTTTACGCTGTTGCGTGAATACCTTATTATTTAGCTGCCATATATGGTTGTCCTAGGTCTATAGGAACATATTTTTCTTTTTTAATATCGTTTTGTTAAATTTCTGAAGCAAACAAACCTTTTGAAAAAAGCAAGCCATTTTCCGAAATTTTAAAATCCTTTGTCGAGAGGCTATAGTACATCAGGGCCCTGTTTCATAATAAAGTACAAGTCATAATAGCTATTAGTCTGTGGGTAAAATTGGGTTTCGAAAATCAAGCAGTAGAAAATTACTTAGGGACTTTTCAGTTCGTTAATAACTAATGGTATAAAGAAGGTCGCCCTCATTATGAGAAAGAAACTAGTTGTACTACTATAAGCAAGGCCCAGATAGTAGATAGTAGTCAAAAAATCTACAAAATATCAAAGCCGTTTTTTCCCCTGGACCCTTCAAATACAAATGCAAACAAAATTACCCGCTGCCATGTTGTAATGAAAGAAACAACAAAATTAATTACGGAAAAACACAAATATCACTTCTCCGCACACAATAAATGGTTTTGGTAATTAATTGTGTGCGAACAAAGAGTGCAGACTTCTCCAAATAATCTGCTACAATTATCAATTTCGCTCGTCGAACAGTAGCACTAAATTTTTCGATACTGATTTCGTTGTCATTTTTGTATGGGATTTTTCGTTTCGTATCAGCAGCGGACTGGCCTAAGCTTAGAGACGATCCACATCCACACTAATTCGAGTGCTATTGAACCGTTATATGCAGCTTTGCAAAAAAATCTCTGCGGATGCGGTCTGGCCTAAATGGTAGTTCAATGCTACTTTATAAATTCCTTGTTGTAAGTGTTCTATTTTGCCTTTTTTATTTCTATAGGTCAGCAAAATCCTCTATCTCTGGTGATAACACTGCAACAGCTCAACTTAGGTGATTAGAGCAAAACACATCAAACTGATAATGAGAATAATTTAGTTTAAAATTAGAAGGTAGACAAAATCGAGAATAAACAGCGATTAAATCAGAAAAAAACAGAAGTGTAGTTACACGTGACAGAAGCGAAATTTGTGTTCGATCTTAACCTCGATCTGTAAGCAATACGTTATTCAAAGCATATGCTATGAATCATCTATACATATGCGTTATACATTTATCAAAATAATCTTTGTGTCTTAATCTTGCAATTAAGATAAGAATGGTGAAAATCAGTTTACACATTAAATACATAGAAAGGTATTAATTAATGATTTAATTAGTGTAGGTTTTTTGAATCTCTGTTTATTACAACATTTAATAAAATCGTAATTTCCAGTTCTCGTTTTACATTTACCTTTATATAATGTCTGGGAAGTAATCAAAATTGTTATCAATAAAGATTCTCGCCACACAAAGTCATTATCAGTTTTGATTTTTTTTAAATTTGTGTTCATTAAGTAGTGGAAATAGGTAAAAAATCACGTACACGCAATATGAGTGGGTGTGATATCTGTACAGTAATAAATTTCTTGTATGACTTTTTATATCCCGTTCGTAAATATTGGATGGTTATTTTGGAAGTAATTAAAGTCGAGCGATTTTTTTAATGAAATATTGCCATTCCCAAAAGTATTCGGAATTATTCTAGATATCAAGTCCATATAATGATTGCTCTTGCTCTATTGAGATTATAAAATAAGTAACGGTAGGTAGAACATTGCGCCCTTAATTTATTTTGTGGTTTTGCGTTATTTTTGAAGTTACATATGTACATATCCAACGCGCTTTAATTTTAAAGCAAAAATGACTCCTGGAAGTAATAATCCTCTTCAAAATTAAGTTTAAATCTTTCCAATATCTTCGGGAAATGCTTAGTTAGTTGTTAGTCTTCACCTGCCCTTACAAAATTTAATAAAAAAGGTGAAATGCGGTTTAATTTGTTAAACACATAAATTGGAACAAGGGATTTCTCAGAGAATACTAAACATATCGGAAGGGTTTTAACTGAATTTGAAAGAAGAGAACAAGTTTTTTTAGGAACCGTTACAAATGTTGTTGAAAAAAATTATGTAGGGTGGTAACACAACTTCAAAAATAGTGAAAAAACGGTGAAAGTCTTAAAACCAAATTTTGAAGAAAAATATTGGTGCCAAAAGTAATATCATCATCAAATAAAATGACGCAATATTTAATAATTTCAGGAAATAATACAGACTCATTTTCGACACGATTGGGCTTTGTCTGTACTACAATTTTACACATCTCTAATCAATTGCATTATTTATTATTACAGTTGATACCCCGAAGGCCCGAAGACGTAGGTATTTAGTACCTACATATTGCATTGATTCTTTTATTTTTGTGAAGTATAGATAGATACATGTGCACACAAAATATTGATGAAGATTACGCAATACCTACATAGGCACAGTACACAAATCTAAGGTAATATACTGCGCAGGTAGTCAAAAGTCGGAAGTAAGAAATGGCTGTGAACGTGAGGACGTAACACACGTAAACACAACAACAAATTAAATTAAAATTGTCAGAAATAAAATTGGCTGTGAACGTGAGGACGTAAACACAACGTTGAATAAAACTTTGACATATTAAGGCCGTGTGCCAATTGCGTTAAAATCCTGGTTAAATTTGATCCCATGGCTAAATTTTGACATTACCGAGGTGAATATAAACTTCAAAATTTAACCTGCTCAGGAGCTCGTTAAAATTTTAGTCGGTGGTTAATTTTTGACATGTCTATGGGCGCGTTCGGCTGCGTATCTTAAGCGATCCGGATTTGTTTGTGTTGTTGTAAACCCTTATAAATGTAGGGATGATGAATGTAGATAAATATTTTATTTTGCTATCAAGAAGTCATGAATCCTATCGGGAAAGATGAAAAATGGAAAAAAAAACTAAAATTAAATGAAAGGATTAAGAAATATAGACAAAGACCTTATAATAAATTTAAGTATGCACTCAAGAAGAAGTTTGAATAACTTGTGATAAATCCTTGATAATGCAAAAGAATCAATAAAATTTATTGAAAATACTTTTTCAGATGATTCATTAATTTTGCAAACTGATATGTTTGCGAACTATCATCACTGAGAAAAATGCAACAACAAAACTAATGGAAAGTGAATGTAAAAAAAAAAATCCCATTTAATCCAATTGACACAGCAAAAACCTTAAATTTTACTCACCCCTATAAAAAGGGATAACATTTAACTGGGATCAAATTTAACCAGAATTTTAACGCAATTGGCACACGGCCTAAGGGTATTCATGCAACAGCGTATACTCGTCGTAAACGTAGTAAAGTTGTAAACTTCGTAAATCTGTCAAATTTTCCATACAAATTTTGACAGAATTTCGAAGTTTAAAAGTTTACAACATTTACGACGACTTTACGCTGTTTTATGAATACCCTTAATATATATAAATGTAGCTCAGAACAAATTTTCAACCATTTTTGTATTGCCGTACCAAATAATACTTTCCCGAATTAATATTTAAGGTTATGTTACACCATGAATTCATATTTCTCTTTAATGTATTCCATCTTTTTTTATATGACAAACCCGAACACAAAAAACAAGCGATTTTTATAGGCGTGTTTTATCAGCAAGCGTATATATTATGTATATTTAGCCCAGAAAAATCTCCCTCGGTAAACAACAGTAAAACCAAAAGTGTCAATTATCTTGTAGAAGCGGCAATAAATTAGAAGTGTTTATCCGTGAAGTTTCGTTTTTGTTTTTATGTATTGGTAACAATTATTGTTTTTGACATTAAAAAAAAGGGAACTGTAACGTTTCAATGATATTCTTTTGCTAGCTATAAACTACCAATAAAACACTCGCTATATGGAATAATATAGCTCACATAACTCTAGACTCATAACCATAATACTTTTAACCCCATCATATAAATTATTTGTCTTTGTGCTTGCTTACACGTGAAGAACGAAAGTTTTCAGATGTGATGAAAATTGTTCTGCAGATTTTGTTTTTCTCTTTGTGACTTTCGTAATTTCATAATGGAAGACACTATGCAATTGTTTGGATTGGGTAGCAGAAGGAATACAAAAGAGAACGTGAATTTTCTTCACCGAACATTTTCAAATATTTTTTAATATTTCATCCCCTCCCTCTTCTGCAAGTATCCCCGATCACCATCACAATTGGCAAAATGGTTGAGCCACGGATCAGGATTTGAACCACGTTTGTACAACTGGACCGACCAATTCTGGTCCAATTCTGGTCTGCTTTGGACGTGGTGTTGGTGTGATGAGCTAGGATTCATACAGAAGTGACAAAATGATTATTTGACAAAAAACAGTAGGTAAATACACACAAATACAAGAATACTTCATATGAACTTCAACAAAAAATTCAAATAATTGAAATAGAAAAATACCATTGCCTTGAATTTTTGCATTATTTTCTGCCATGTTTGATTTTGCGATAAGGGGTATTCACGATCCGATGTAACTGGTCTTGTATCATTGCAAAAGTTTAAAAGTGTAACACTTTCTTGCACTGAAACAACAAAATATACTAAATGTCAAATTCTTACACTTCTACACTTTTGCTATACTCCAACCCTATTGTAAAAGAAAAATACACCATAGTAAAGTTTGCGCTTGTGTATTTGATATCTCGCCAAATGTCATTCTTTTTGCTAGCTGATATTTATTTGTGAAATTTTGTGAGTTTGCTACAATGCAACTATAGATAAAAGAAGTGCGTTCATGATCGATTGTAAAAAAAATAAAATTTTACAATTTAATAGACTTGTTGCACCAGATCGTGAATACCCCTATAGATTTTAATATATACCTAGATGGCCAACATTATGATCTTTTGTACAGAGAAAAGGTGAAGCTTTGCGACCATTTTGTTGGAGGCCAAAATTGTAAACAATCGAATTAAATGCCTTAGTGGTTTCTCTAAATAAATGTTAATATCTTGTAATTTAGAAGATTTTGGTATCAAATGAAAGGTATTTTTGTCATCTCTTAAATGGTAACAAAATTATATAGCAACGTTTAATATATTTTGAGATATTTACATTTAAATTCTTGCGAGAAATTTTTTCCTAGTCTTGCTTTTGTACACTGATATCTTTTAAAATTCTGTGATGACGTGTACATTTTTTGGTATTAAAAGAAAGCTTAAATTGTTGCCTTTAATTGCAGATATAAATTAATTATCATTTCTCAAATAAATATGGCAAAAATACCATTTTTTCTTGTTACTGTTTTTACACGCACAGACACTACCAGAACTAGGTATTTTAATATTTTTGCAATCTTGAACACCTTAAAATCACGTTTCATAAATAAAAAAACCAATTAAACAAATACAAATACTTTATTTTAGAAAAAATCTCCTCTGCAAAAAGTAAACAATACACAAAACACAATAGAATTGTTGTTGTAAATGCCTCCAATAAAATGGTGGCCGAGCTTCACTTTTGAAGGCGAAGTTGGTTATCTAGGTATATATTAAAATCTATGGATTTTGCACACTCTAGTTGCAGTAATCTGCCATAGCTAAACTATCCTTCATTTTCTTTAACTGCCTGAACAGAATAGAGTACTACAACTAGAGATGCAGCTGTCAAAAAGTGTCGTACGTGATTTTTTACGCGCCCACAATGCAGCTGTACAGCTTTCTGTCATTTTAGTATCGAAAATGAAAATTAGCAATGATAAAAAAGAAGCTAAAATTGCTTTACGTCTTAATGAGAAACTGAAAAGAGTTTAAAAATCACTTTAACCCACATGTAAACACTCGGTCTTGCTCGCAATTTTGAAACGTCAAAAAAGCTGCAAGCAAAAGTTAAAAGCTGGCCAACTTGTTCTGCTGTGTCTGCAGCTATCCGTCTGCAGCTGCGTCGTGTTTTGTTCGCATCATTGAATTTGTGTGTATTCAACATTTTGACAGTTATTCCAGTTGCAGCTCCGTCTCCATTCTGTTCAGCCAGTAAATGTTTGGCATGTGAATGAGATATTTCATTGTGGCGTGACGCTTACGTAGGCCACATGGGGTTTTAATTATGACGTGACGATGGCAAGTGACACCATACCCTCTCCTCGTCATTAGTGTCAATAGGTGCGTTTTATTGGTGTTTAAAGCTAGCGCAGCAATACAAGCACCAATAAAACGCTATACTCACTTTTATATTCACTTTCTATTTTTTCTGAAGGTTGGCAGACATGCCACTTAATGTCAAAACTATTCGCCATTAAAAATTCGAACAAATCTTTACATAAAAGCAAAGGCTACCAACCTTCAAGTAATGAATATTTGTTTATAACTTATTTCAGCGCCGCCTTAGTTTCAACTTTACGAAACTTTATCTCAACTTTTATATTCACTTTTATACTGCCTTATTTATCGACACTTTTGGGGTTGTTGTTGTTTACCGAGGGAAATTTTACTGTGCTAGCTATAGTTTTTTCCAATAAAACACGCCTTATATTATCCCATAAGAGAACATATAAATTCCACAACATGGCATATGTATTCACCACGCCAGAGTCACACCAAAACCTCAAGCCAGTTCTATGTGAATTGGGCCTTATAATTGGATTTTTGACTCGGGTTTTTCGTCAGTTGAGTTAAGTTCTGTTATTGCAATTATAGACCAATAAATGGCATTGATGGTCTATGTATCTACCTATTTATTTCAATGCAAAAACAAATATATTTGCATAAAAACGGGAACCTACTACTCTAATGCTACATTTCCACCTAGCGCTAATCTGAGATTTAATGAGATTAACCTTAAATCTCCTTTAAATCTCGTAGATTTACCATACAAATTTATTTCGTAAATCTTGAAGATTAGAAATTAATCTTGTTAAATCTTCCTAGGACAAATAGTTCTACAAATCGAACTAACCGATTTTTACATGGTGCTGAACGATTCATTCGAGACTCGCATTCAGTTCTTCATTGTTTCACACGAATCAAACATTCTGTCTCATTCGCACTTCATAAGAAAAATTGGAACGCCATTTGCATTCTTGAAGGTGCTGTCAAATTTAATCTTTTTTAAATCTTTTTGTGCGGTAGAAACACCAAAAAGATTTATTAAATCTAATCTGAGATAAACCTTTGGTGGAAACATAGCATAAGCATAAGAAAACAAAATAGTTTTCACACGTCACTATGCGAATTGCATTGGGCACGTTCCGATGGTTATTCTCAGTTATCCGGATAGCTTTGTGTTGTTGTAATCCCTTGTTAGAAAACAGCTGATGGCCGCTGACGCAACAACAACTCAAGTTATCTCAAAATTGTTGGGATAACTAGATAGCCTAGCGAATAAACATCGGAACGCGAGGATTTACTCCAAAACTATACTAAATTTTGTTTGAATGATTTGCTCTGGGTCGTTTATAAAACGACAGCACTGCTCCTTTAAGCCTGATTCACAATGCGACGTGGAAACGAGACGTGAGCGTGACGAGATCCCGTCGTTGCTGTCAAACGAATTTCAAACAATGAAAGTATATGAGGATATACACAATGAAGCGTTTCTCGTCGTCACGTCACGCCAAGAATTCGAAAAATTGAAAAAAAGACGCGACGAGACGACGATTTTCTTTTTTGACAAGTTATTTACATAATGGTAGTATATTTTTAAAGAAAAAATGCGATAACTTGAAATTAAAAGATCAATTAATTCCTAATCTGTTGTCTTTGAAGCTTTTTTGGATAATTTTTATTATTTTTATTTTTAACAAAAAAGTTTTCGTTGTAAAGAATCTCGCCGCATTGTGAATTGGGAAACGATTTTATAACTAGAAAAAGATGACAGCGAATCACGTCACGCTCTCGTCTCGTTTTCCCGTCGCATTGTGAATCAGGTTTTAATGAGTGTGTTTGGTAACATGAAACTTCTTGCAAATTTTTAATATTTTGCTGTCAAATCCTAACTGAACATTTTATGCGCGAAACAGATTAACCCAGCACCAGCACCAGCACCGTCAACAGAGAACAGCACGCTGGCCAGCAAATATTTTTCAAACACATTGCCACCAGCACCGTAATTTCATGTGCATGACATTTCACATAGAAACGAAAGTAAAAACAGAAACAACAAGTTCCATGTCCAAGGAATTTTATTTTTTGCAGTGTGGTTCTCCTGAATATTGTTGCGGAAAAGTTGTCAGCAATGCACCAGCAACAGCAAATTTAGGACTTTGGTCTAACGACGCTGTTGACGTTGCTGGTGCTGTTCTAATCTGTGCTGAACGATTTAAACACATTGGTTCTAAAACAATGGCCGCCGCTGTTGCTGGTGCTGTTGCTGGTGCTGGTTTAATCTGTTTCACGCTTTAGTGCTAATTGCTAAATGTAAAAAGCGCAACAAATCTATTTTATGTTAAATTCCTTACAACAAAAAAATCGAATCTGTTTAGAAAAAAATCGATTTGTTTAGAAGAAAAGATCAATTTTTCTAAACAAATCAAATCTTCGTTTTTAGCAAGATTTACACAGACTTTCACACACACTAGTAAGATTTGACATTTCTCTGGAGTTGAAAGTTTTGTTCTGCGGTGTTTTACAAATACTCAAAAGTGTTTCTCGTTCGTTTAAATAAATTAAAAACAAATATATCTCTTAAAAGTTTTTAATTCATCAAATGGCAGTGCATAATTAATAAGAAGTGATAAAAATATCAATGAACTTCGATTTCAAGTGTCCAAAGTCGATTGATGTTATGAAGCGCGCGCTCGCCGACGTGTTCCTCATTTGATGTGTTTTTTGATGGATTTTGGATTTTTTTTTAACTTTAATGGACGCACAACAATTTTTGTCTATTTCTGCTACTATTCCCGGAAATATATTTGTTTTTAATCGTATTAAATGACGCGTAAGTCGGAATGCACTTTTGAGTATTTGTATGCCCATTAATTTGTTTACTTTTTGCCTCAAAATGTATGTCAATGGCCAACACACACAATCACATAAAAAAATTGATTTTTTTTACAAATTCTTTTCAACACAAAAAAGAAATCGATCTCCAATTGTTGAAAGGAATTCGACATTAATCAAACAAGAAAGGATTGCAGATTGGCACTCACTTGATTTGTTAACGATTAATGATTGTAAGCTAAAAAACTCTTGTAATTAATTGCTCATTCACTGATTTTTATTTCAGGCTAAAAAATGGAAACCTAGTACTTACCTTCCTAGTTAAGTTTTCAACAAAAACATTTACTGCCAATTAAAGCCATGGACAGCTCTAAGAAGCCAAGTAATCCCAACCCTCGAAAACATGCCAATATATTTTCTCAATTGCTATTTGTTTGGGCAATACCAATTTTGTACAAAGGCTCAAGGAAAGGCCTAGGGAAAGATGATCTCACAAAATGCCTTAAAATCGACCAATCCGAAGCTCTCGGTGATAAACTTGAAGAGTAAAAAATACGAATCTGTAAAAGTTAAAACTATTATTTACGTAATTTTTGTTGTAGTCAATGGTTTAAGGAAGTAACACGTGCCAGTAAAAAAGGAAAAGAGCCATTGCTTTCCAATGCAATGCTTCGGACATTTTGGTCTTCATGTGTTGTCGATGGATTTATATGCTTTATCTATATTATTATAAAGTGAGTAAAAGAATTAACCAATTGAAATAAATAGTTAAAAATTGATTTTTTTACAGATCCACATTGCCAGCGGTACTTGCACAACTTCTCATCCAATTCGAAGTTCCAATAGAATCAAACAATTTAGAAAGTAATATTACGGTCACAAATCGGACGAGTCGAAGTATTGGCGATAGCAGTGCAGGTAAGAAAGAACGCATCTCTATAAATTTGTATATAAATGTACCTCTAATACAAATAAAATAATTTAAGTTGGTTTTTAGATGTTAAAACAAACCTTTTTTCACGGGTATACAAATACGAACATATCTACAGAATCTATCTTAAGTTATAAGTTCAAATTCGCTCTACTCCATATTGAGCTCATTTGAACTTGAATTATATTCAGTCACTCCACTCAAACAGAAGAACTTTCTTTTTTAAATTTTCTTCATTTTCTATTATATCTATCTATCTACCCGAGCTTTGGTTCGTATTCGTGTTAACAGAAGCCGCCTATTCATATTCAAAAAGTGCCAGGCCTTTGGTAGGGCAATTCACCTTCACTCAAAATTAAATCTTCTTCCTTTCCTTTGATGAAAGCATAAAGCTTTAATAAAAATTAAAACCGTTTTGGATAATGAGAATAATACGCTATTCACAGCACATTTAAAACTGGGACTTCGGCAGCTAGATTACAGAATCTTGTTGAATATTTCACACCATGATGCATTAAATTTTTGTTGAAAATTTAAAATAATCTACATATCTCATTATTCAATGTAGGTATAATTATAATAAATTCGAATCGACAAATAAAGTCGATCAGAAATTCTTGATAGAATTGAAACTTCTATCAAATAACTATAAAAATACACAATAATGAAATAGAAAAATATTTATAGTGAATTATCAAGACATAAAGCTGTGCATGTGTATTCAAAAAGGGGAAAATTCTGAAAAAAATGTATCTTTAAAAAAAAAAAATATTACAGCAGTTTAAACAGCAAAACACATTTCAAGCAAAAATGAAAATAATTCACTACTACAATACTTACACGACATTGTATAGGTACACACATTTTTGTATGCAACGTTTTGATTATACATCATCAAAAACGTTACAGCTTTTTATTTAAAGCTGTACATGCAGCAAACAGAAATTCATGAATTCCATAATTCATTCGTATAAATGTTTGATTCACAAAATCTGCAGACTTCAAGGATTGTGCGTTAATATTAAGCAAAATGTGTGTGGTAAAGAAAAGAGACAAATATTCATGGAAACTTCCAATAGTTGCAAAAAATGTAAAATGCTCACAAAAAATCGTGCTTTAATGATTGAAAAAAAATAAAAACAAGCAATCAATAATATATTTTAGTACCAAGATACTATTAATAAATAATAAGGGTATTGATACAACGGTGAAAAGCCATAGGAAAGTCTTAAACTTCTTAATTTTGTCACAATTTGTATGGAAAATTGATAGATCTACTCAGTTTACAATTTAGCAACGTTTACGACAGCTTTACGTTGTTGCATGAATACCCTTAATATTTTACTATTCTTCTATGAGACATTGATTAATTTGAATTAAGCCCATGCTAGCTCCTAATCAAAAACACCTCAATCATGATGGTCCGATAAATAGAACTCAAGATACGTCCATTTTATGCGAATCACTCCTTTTTTGGAGATTTTAAACCATCCAAAAAAAGATCGATAAGGTTTGTAAAAAGCTAATATAATGGGTCCTATTGAACGGATCATCAAGAAAAAAGTCTTCAGACTTACAGAGCATCATTTCTTATTTTTTTAAAAGAGAATTGAAGTGTTAATGATCCAAACCCATAAAGAGGAAACCAAGCTGGTTTAAACCCCCTACCAAAGACTGAGAAAAAAAAATGCAGATTTTTATATTCAATATCGCAATACATACAACCTACAAACCCTCATACTCAGATTTTAGTTATACATCCACTCCCAAAATCTGCTGTCGGCTCTTTTACTTTAAGTCGTCATCCTTCGAAAGGGTTTATATAATTATTATTGATTGAATATGAATCACACCGGAGACAATCGAGCATTTAATTTAAACTGATCAACGTATACTTCTACCTATTACATTAACAATTTTTAAAAGTAAAATTTATTTTTTATAACTTTTACCAACCATCGATCTCTATGAGCTCAAATAATTAATGGAATGAAAAAATAAACTGAGCGGAACATTTCTTATCTTTTTGCACATAATTTAATATTTTTTTTTTTTTCTTCTTAACTGATACACAAACAGTTCAGTTGCTTATCTGTTAACGTGTTTACATAAACTTAATTTATTTTCTAACAAATCGTGTCATCTGAAAAAACAAAAGCATTAATATGATCACGTCACTATCATTTGCACTTCAGATTGTTTCACTGTATTTGCTTTGTTTTGTTATAAATTTATTAGAATAGTGCTACTTGGAAATTCTCTTATAAATTGACCTTATGGCCAAGTAATAAATATAAATTTCTTTACTGCACCCTCAAATGCATACTAGACTTCTTTGAAGTGGAATGATATATGTCAATCTTTGAACATTTTTTTCTAGGGAATAATGCGTTGGATAGTGGCGACGTAAAAACAGCCAACGATATCAATGCACTCAATATGATGGAACGATAACGGAGGAATTTGTGGGTCTAATCGCATATATTTGGACAGACGTTTATTCACTAGCTGCTATTTTGATTATTGCAACACTTATTGGTTGTTTTTTAAATCATCATGTTGATCTGAGACAAAGACTTTTGGGTGCTCGGATGAGAATCGCGTGTTGTTCATTGATTTATAGAAAGGTTAGCAGATAATCACAATGATTGGTTAATTTATTATTGACTGTTCTTTGTATTTTATTTCTAGACTCTTCGTTTGTCAAAGAAAACAGCGGGTACCACACCAGCTGGTTACTTAGTTAATCTTCTGTCAAATGATGTGAATCGTTTAGACTATGGTTTCATTTACGTACACTGGATATGGATTCTTCCATTTCAATCGGTACTTATTTGCTATCTTATATGGCAAAAGGTTGGTATTGCTGCACTTGTAGGTGTAGTAGGGCTTCTCTTAAAGACAATCCCTGTGCAAACAGGCCTGAGCAAACTCTCTTCAAAGCTAAGAATGAAAATTGCCCATAGAACTGATAATCGTGTGGGAATAATGAATGAAATTGTTCAAGGCATACAGGTTATTAAAATGTACGCTTGGGAAAAGCCCTTTCAGGCTGTAGTTGCTGAAGCAAGACGTCGCGAAATTAAACAAATTCGATATGCATCATACTTGCGTGGTTTTTACTTAAGTACAATGGTGTTCACCGAGCGTTCCACATTGTACATTACCATTGCAGCGGCTGTCCTGCTAGGTCAAGGAATTACGGCTGACGTTGTTTTTTCTATGGCACAATATTATAATATCCTTCAGGTGAATTTACTCGCTACTTATGAATTTATTGTTTTGTTACTGTTGACATTTTTTAGTTGGTTGCAGCTATTTGGTATCCATTGGCAGTATCCTTTGGAGCAGAAGCACTCGTTTCAATTGAACGCATTCAAAACTATCTTATGTTAGAGTCTCATGACGAAAAGACACGAGGCCTGACACAAAAGACTGACTCTTCTACGGTAGAGAATAACTCGCAGGCGATATTACTTAAAGAAGTCAACGCAAACTGGGATAATACCAAAGGATCTACTACCTTAAAAAAAATAAACATTGATATAAGAAAAGGACAACTTTGCGCGGTTATTGGGCCAGTTGGAGCCGGAAAAGTAAGAAAATATCAAAGTATCTTTAAACATATTTAAATACAAAAAAAAAAACATGCTTTTTGCCTTTACAGAGTTCTCTTTTACAATTACTACTTGGAGAACTACCAATTTTAGATGGAAATGTTGTTATTCATGGTGATATTTCATATGCATCTCAAGAGCCTTGGCTCTTTACTGGAACTGTGCGAAGTAATATTTTGTTTGGTGAAACATATGACAGAAAACGATACCATGACATAACAAAGTGCTGTGCACTGGCAGCAGATTTTGAACAACTGGAAAATGGAGATAAGACAATTGTAGGCGAACGTGGAGCATCACTATCGGGTGGTCAAAGGGCTCGAATAAGGTAAATATGTACAATTTTTGTTTGTGTTGAGTTATAAGATTTGCGGCGGTGAATGGGATGTGATTGAATTATTAATGTGCAGAACACAATTTGATAACAAATACAAGCACTTGAACTTGATTTGTTTATTCTGTGTAAAATGGTGCACAATTAATTTGATATTGGATGGTACAATTGCAGGCACTTGAAACCTGAACTGTATGTGAAAAGTGGATCAAATTACTACTCAACGAATTGTTTTAAAATGATATTTATTTGTGGGCCAATGCCTCTTTTATACTTATTATTAATTGCATAAAATGCTTACAATGGATAAATAAAATAAATGCTTACAATGAATAAATATAATTAAATATGGGTCGATATGCAACGATCGAACGCCACCGCGTTCGTTCGTTGTATCCATTTCAGAATGTAATACAGTCAGCATTATTGTTGTTTATGTTGTTTAACATACTTCCCCGCGTTGAATGGCTCAATTCAACTGTATTCTCATATGACGTTGACATCGTACTGTATTCTTGGTTGTGGAACAGGTGTAGAATTAGTGGCTGACGTCAATCTCTTCCGGAGTTTGCAAATAATTACAATTGCAAAGCTCATTGAAAGAAGAAGAGCAAAATAACTGACAAAGTGGTGATGAATGCTATTGAAGAATACCTTGTCGTTCAGCTTAGGAAGACCTTGATGTTGTAGGGTAGAGAGTTGAGTCTGGAGATGGTTTAATGCTTCTAGATGACTGTTGTTGAATGTTGGAAGTGATTCCAGAGCTGCGTGCACATCTTTGGGTTTGGCAATTAAAGATATGTTCCCAAAGCTTATGTAGGATGATTGTAGAGTGCTGATCATCATCTGATTTCCTTCAATGGTAATGAGATTGTTTCTCAGTATACAATCATTTTCCATTGATAGAATGCCGGATCCAGTGAGTTCAATTTGTAAGGTTTTTGTTTTGCATACAGCAGTTAATTGAATATTATAAAGAGTTCCGAATACCCATTGATTTCTGCTATTCAGCTGGGTCCAAATTAAGTCATTACTTGGTTTAAGTATGCTACATGATGGTGCGGTATTGTTGTTGAAGAGATTAAATTCACAATTGTATGCTTGTGAACCAGCATGGTATTTTGCCTTTCTGTTGGCGCAAAAAAACTGCATGTCTTTTCCCTTGTAACAATCCTTAAGCTCGGATGCTGTCATTGCAAAGTATTGGTCTCTATGACGATTTATAGCCAAAATTTCCATTGCCGGACTGATGATGAGGAGCGTGTTATTAACGATTGACGGAAAGGGTGTGAGTTGAAATAGATTGAAAGATTCTTGTTCAACTAGTGGAATTTTAATGACAAATAACAGGTGATTTCCAGTAGCCTGACCCTTTGTTGTTGATATCTTATAGAAGTGGAGCAAGTCTTCTTGCTCGAATGGTAGTTTTTGGGATTGGGGTAAATTGTTTTTGATGTTGATAATTTCCGCCCTCAATTGAGCTGGTGATAGCAGGAGGGGACTTATGGTTCCATAATGTACGTCCGTAAATGTGTTGCGAATAGCGTTCTCAATTTGCTGCAGGTTTGTAGCCATAAGCATTAATTGCATTGTTAAAGACGTAAAAATTTGAAAGATTCTCAACTGATCAGTTGTGTCTCCAATTCTCGCAATGATGTGTGTCACTTGATTTTGAAGCGTTATCATGCGTTTTTCTCCTTCGAGATAATCTTGTTTCATTATGTTGATGGTGGAGTCTATGATGGAAGTCTGATTTTTTAGCATTTTTAAAAGATGCGCTTCATTTGTGTTAACTTGATTGATGGTTTTTGAGAGTTCTTCAGCGTAGTCAGAATCAAGCAGTCCAAATAACGAATGTGCTAAATTGCCGACTATGTTGATTGCCGCGCGTGGAGTTCGATGTTTTGAGATGAGGTTGGTGTCTGCTTGTAGGGTACTCCTCATGTTTGTAAAATGTGTTACTAGTGCACTGCACGTTGTCCTTAACTGTAGTTGGTTGCATAAATGTTCAAGAGCAATTGTTCCATTGTTAAATGACTCTAATTCTGATCGAATGGGTGCTAGATCGTAGTAGACAATAATTTTCCATTCGTTGGCAACTAGATTTGTGGATCCAAGATTTTCGAAATATATTCCTGGATTATTGTCAAATCTTGATATGTTAATCGGCGATGCACAAACTACGGGTAGAAGAAACAATGACAGTATAACGGTGGTGATTAATGACACACATGACGTCCTTCTTCGTTTTGTAGGCGTTTCTGTCGTTTCATTCATTCGAGATTCGGATTGTGAAGTTGCTACCTGTGCCTCGTCAGTGTTATCCTTGTCATCAGTACTATCAATGTCTTCGAACAGTGGGGCTAAGCGATGAATTGGTCGTTTGAATATTCCAGATTTGGTTTTGACATTGACTACTCGAACAACATTGTCGTCGCCCTTGAAGATTTGGACAATTCTTCCCAGTGGCCATTGAAGCGTTGGCGTGTTGTCTTCTTTGATGATAACCATGTCGCCAACTTTGATGTTTTCCTTATGCTGATTCCATTTGTTTCTTTGTTGTAATTGATTTAAGTATTCACTTGACCATCGTTTCCAAAATTCATGTTTCAAGTAGCAGATTGAATTCCATCGATTTCTCAGATTTATTTTTTCTGGAGCGCTGTCGGGATCAACTTGAGCAATCAATGGTTCACCAATCAGGAAGTGTCCTGGTGTCAATGCAGCCAGATCGTTTGGATTCGATGAAAGTGGAGTGAGTGGTCTTGAATTTAGGATGGCTTCAACTTCGGTGATTACGGTCTCCAATTCTTCATGCGTGAGTGACGATATGGAGACTGTTTTGACTAACAGATGTTTGGCTGATTTGACTGCTGCCTCCCATAAACCGCCGAAATGTGGAGCTCTTGGAGGGATGAATTTAAATGTTATTCCCTTGTTGCTGCTAGCCTTGATTATGGCTTCCTTCGCTTCGGGGGTGTGCAGTACACTGTTGAGTTCATGAAGCTGATTCCTTGCTCCCACGAAGTTGGTGGCGTTGTCACAGTAAAGAGTTTGAATTCGTCCACGGCGGTTGATGAATCTTCTGAGTGCTCCAATGAATGCCTCCGTCGTTAAGTCAGTCACAATTTCTAAATGTACTGCCTTGGTGGTGAAGCAACAAAAAACTGCTAAGTAAACCTTGTGTGGCCTTTTTCCCCTGATTTTGTAGTGTACCCATAGGGGGCCACAAAAGTCTACTCCGGAGTTTAAGAAAGGTCTATTTGCTGTGACGCGATCTACTGGCAGATTACCCATTACTTGAGTCATCAACTGTGGTCGGGTTTTGGTGCATCTGATACATTTATGAACTGTGTGTCGAGCCATGATCTTACCCTTAATAGGCCAAAATTGCTGCCTCAGAATTGATAACAATGTTTGTGGTCCACAGTGGTTGTGTTCGTCATGTTTCATTTTGAATAGCAATTTTGTGATGGATTCGTTGTACGGCATCAATATGGGATGTTTGGCATTAAATGAGATTGATGCGGCCTCTAGTCTGCCTCCAACTCGTAGAATCCCCCTTTCGTCTAAAAATGGAGCCAGGGTAATCAATGCGCTGGATTTGCATACTCCTCTGTGACCTTTAAGATCTTGTATTTCATTTGTAAATTCAGAAGATTGTATTTGCTTTACGATGACCAAAAGTGATTCATTGAGTTCCTTAGGTGATAATGCTGTTTGTTCTGCTGGATTTATGTCCATTTTCCTGGCTCTATTGGTGAACCGGAGAACATAGCCCATTGTACGTTGCAGAAAATTGAAAGAATTTCGATGTTTTATCTGGTAAATTAGGTCAATTGTAGGGTTTTGTTGTAGTGCTACTGCCACTGTGTGTTTTCTTTTCCGTTCTAGATCGGAGGGTATTTCTAGCTCCTTTACGAACGGCTGGTGCCATGTTGATTCGTTTCCATGCAAGAAAAACGGCCCATAAAGCCACATGTTACATGACATAAAGCTTGCTGCAGATATTCCCCGAGATAGTAAGTCTGCTGGATTCTCTTTGGATGGGACATGACGCCACTGAGTTGCCAGGGAACATTCTTGAATTTTTGCAACTCGATTTGCCACGAATGTGTGAAATGATGACGATGTGGAATTGATCCATGATAGTACGATTCGTGAATCAGTCCAAAGATGTATTGGCGTGTCTCGCAGTCGTAAATCTTCTCTGACTCTGCTTGTTAGTTCGGCTCCTAAGACTGCAGCGCATAATTCAAGCCGAGGAAGGGTCTGTTGTTTTACCGGAGCAATTCTTGACTTCGCACAGAGTAGTCTGACGATGATTGTGCGATCTCTATAAGTTGAACGAAGATACACAGCTGCACCATATGCTTGTTCTGATGCGTCAACAAAGGTGTGCATTTGTACGGATGTTGGATTCTGTTGATTAAAGATGTGTCTGGGAACCTTTGCCTGATTGAGTGTTGACATGTTGTTCCTGAAGATTATCCATTCCTCCTTAAGATGTTGTGGTAGTTCGTCATCCCAAGACAGTTTTAGGTGCCAAAGCTGTTGCATGAAGATTTTGGCTTTAACTACTACTGGACCAAAGAGTCCTAGTGGATCAAAGATGCGTGCTATGTCTGAGCTGACTGATCGCTTAGTGATTGAGATAGTATCAGATATTTGTGCTCTTCCACATAATTGGTCTGATTTTGGTTGCCAGATTAGACCTAAAGTTTTGATTGTGCAATTGATTGAATCGCTGAAATCAAGGCTGACTTCTTGGTCCTCAGCTGGGATATCCTTTAATAATGATGGATGGTTTGCACACCATTTGCGGAGTTTGAGTCCAGCACCATTGAGTAATGAAGAAACCTGGTATTGTGCCTCTTTCGCATGAGCGATGCTGTCCGATCCACTAATGCAGTCGTCGACGTAGAAGTCATCTTGAAGTATTTGAGCCCCAATCGGTTGAGTTATTTTGTTTTGGGTTGCTAAGTATTGCAAGGATTTAGTTGCCAAGTAAGGTGCGGATGATGTTCCGTAAGTTACTGTTTTCAATCTATAGTACCTTATCTCTTCTGATGATCTCCGTCTCCACATGATGAGTTGATAGGGTTGATCTTCTTCATGTACCAGAATCTGCCTGTACATCTTCTCAACATCTGCTGTAAAAACGTACTTGTGCAGGCGAAAACGAAGTAGTATAGATAATAGTTCACTTTGAACTGTAGGCCCAGTGTGGAGGATGTCATTAAGCGATAGACCAGACGAAGTTTTTGCTGGACGTCGAAGACCACCCGTAGTTTTGTTGTACTGCTGTCAGGCTTCAATACGCAATGGTGAGGTATGAAGAAGTGGGGTCCTTGAATGCTGTCTTGTCTGATCTCTTCCATGTGGCCAAGAGATTCATATTCGTCCATAAATTTGACGTAATCTTCTCTTAGTTTAGGGTTTTTGTTTAGTCGTCTTTCTAGTGACATAAAACGATTAAACGCTGTTTGCATAGAGTCACCTAGTGCTACGCCATTTTCTCGAAATGGTAACCTAACGATGAAACGCCCAGATTCCGATCTAGACACATTTTGAATGAAGTGTGATTCACAGTATTTTTCTAATGATGTCATCTGTTTTGGTGTGTTTTCAAAGTCATCAAGCCTCCAAAACCATTCAATAAGCTCGTTGGTTGAGTCTTCTTCGCAAAAGATGCCACAAGTAGCAGTGTTGTATGTCGTATCTTCAATTTTCCCGGTTACTACCCAACCAAATACTGTGTTTTGTAAAATTGGCATTTTGTCGCCGATTTGTATTTGTTCGGGGCGGATTAACTGATGATAAAATTCTGCTCCCAAAAGGACTTCAATCTTACTGGATCGGTGGAAGTTGGGATCTGCCAAGTTGATGTTTTCTGGTATAGACCAGGTAGAAGTATCTAGGTTTTGAGTGGGTTGAGGAGATACGATGTTCGGAAGTATGAAGGCTTCCAGTCTGCATGCGAAATTGCCCATTGTTGAGTGAAGTTGAATGTTTATTCGCTGTGTTGTGTTTCGTGTTCTTCTGCCGATGCCCTCAATGCATAGAGATGATGGTGTTGGTGATAAGGATAAGCGTTTAATAAGTCTCTCAGTTATAAGGTTTATTTGAGAACCGGAGTCTAAGATGGCTCTAACTTCACATGTTTGTCCATCATTTGCTGTGATTAGAACCCTTGCGGTGGCCAAAAGAACGTAACCTTGCTTGTTATTCAATTGTTGTATAGTGGCAACCGTGAGCGGTGATGAGCCTCCCACTTCTGATGACATCAATTTGGTAGGTGTAGCACCTGCTACGATGGTTGTAGATGGATTGGATTTCCTTTGATTTGGACTTGATGAACATGCCTTTTCTAAATGCAGTAAGGTATTGTGTTTACCTGAGCACTTAGTGCAGCATCGTGATGAGCATGATTTCGCATTATGATCAACCTTGAAACAATTTACACATAGATGTCGTCTTTGGGTCCACTTAAGCCTTTCAGCAGCTGACATTTTTAAGAACTTCTCACAATAGTAAATAGGGTGGCCTTTTATCCCACATACCTTGCAATTTTCCGTGTTGGACGTGGCTATTGTTGTCACCGCCTTGGCCTTTTCTTTTCCGCCAACAGCTTCTAAAGACTCAAATCGGTTTTTTAAAAATTTGAGAAATTCGTCCATCGTCTGAAGCTCTCGAGGGTTTTGAAGTGATTGTTCATATAATAGGTGGCTTTGTCGATCCAACTTCTTTATTAAGAGATGAGTGAGTAATGGGGCCCAAGATGCTGTCTCAATGCCAAGAGTTTTGAGTGCTGCAAGACATTCATGGATTGCGTCATGAAATTCTCTGATGGCCTTCATTTCTGGATTAATGTTCGGCAGACTGAGAATTCTCTGGATAAGTGCTGAGGTTTGCGCCCTTTTATTGCTGAAACGATCCTGGAGGATATTCCAAGCGATACTGTAGTTGTCTTCAGTCAGTTCAAGGTGGCGCATCAGTCTCTCTGCATCACCGGACACATTTGTCTTCAAATACCACATTTTTTGGACGGGTGGTAATGGTTGTTCATGTATCATCTTAGTGAAGATGTCTGAAAATGTTTGCCATTTTAAATAATCGCCGTCGAATTTGGGTATCGACATTTTAGGCAACTGAATTGCCGGGCGATCAGTTAGCTGTTTTGATGGCTCGCTTCTTTGAACGCTTGATGATGTTTTGCTCAAAGAAGCTTGATTTTTGAGAACTGATGTCTCTAATTCGGTGTACAACTCCATGTTGTAACCCTCAGATTCCGGATCATTGACAGCTTCCCAAATTGAGTGATGAATCTCCTCAACCTGGGTCCAAAGTCTGTTCATAGACTCCAGACATTGGATGGGTGCTTCTTCTTTTATTTTTCCGTTGATGAGTCGGGCTAGTGAATTCATAAGTGCCTTTTGTCTTCTCATCAGGGTATCAATGTTTGGGTTGTTATCTTGTTCTTTAAGAGCAAGATTTTTTGTTGATGTCAATGCATCATTAGGTTTAGATTGGTTATCTTCTGTACCCTTTGGCACGACATCAAGTTTGGTGTTGTTACTGGCCTCTATCTGCGCCAGTGAATCACTCAAGATTTGCTTATACTTTTCGTATAATGTCTTGATTTGGTCAAAATACTTAGAGGTAAAGTACTCGTGGTCTAACGATATGTCTGGTGTGTCGCGAATTCTGCCATCTGTAGCTTCGAATTCTTCCCATACGGTGTTTAGACGATTGAGTCTTGACGTGAAGTATTCTCTAGTTGTTTTGCGGGTGGAGGAATCTTTCGAGAAGTTGCGGATGATTGATTGTATCTCCTCTCCAGATATGCGTTGGCTCCTGGCTAAACTATCCATAGTAAAGCTGATGTTCTTTGAATGTAGGGGTCACCAAAATGATTGAATTATTAATGTGCAGAACACAATTTGATAACAAATACAAGCACTTGAACTTGATTTGTTTATTCTGTGTAAAATGGTGCACAATTAATTTGATATTGGATGGTACAATTGCAGGCACTTGAAACCTGAACTGTATGTGAAAAGTGGATCAAATTACTACTCAACGAATTGTTTTAAAATGATATTTATTTGTGGGCCAATGCCTCTTTTATACTTATTATTAATTGCATAAAATGCTTACAATGGATAAATAAAATAAATGCTTACAATGAATAAATATAATTAAATATGGGTCGATATGCAACGATCGAACGCCACCGCGTTCGTTCGTTGTATCCATTTCAGAATGTAATACAGTCAGCATTATTGTTGTTTATGTTGTTTAACAGGATGGAATGGGAGTTTACCGATGTTGATAGAATCATAAAACGAATTTTTAACTTCGAGTTCAATTTCTTTTCTTATTTGTATAACCATCAAATTCTATAAAAAAAAAACATATTTTAAGTCCACTGTTGTTTGTAACAGATAGACTATTTTTAAAAATCATCCTATCTGGTTAGGTTTTTAAAGATGGCGAAAGAAATTCATTATTTTAAAATGTAGTTCTCATTTCTTTTCTTATGATTCTATATTAAATTATAATTTCTTGATATTCGAAGACTGCTTGGGTATATTTTATTATATTTTGGTTATACATCCACTCCCAAAATCTGCTGTCGGCTCTTTTACTTTAAGTCGTCATCCTTCGAAAGGGTTTATATAACTATTATTGATTGAATATGAATCACACCGGAGACAATCGAGCATTTAATTTAAACTGATCAACGTATACTTCTACCTATTACATTAACAATTTTTAAAAGTAAAATTTATTTTTTTATAACTTTTACCAGCCATCGATCTCTATGAGCTCAAATAATTAATGGAATGAAAAAATAAACTGAGCGGAACATTTCTTATCTTTTTGCACATAATTTAATATATATTTTTTGTCTTCATAACTGATACACAAACAGTTCAGTTGCTTATCTGTTAACGTGTTTACATAAACTTAATTTATTTTCTAAAAAATCGTGTCATCTGAAAAAACAAAAGCATTAATATAAGTACAACCCATCTGGCCAAACTACCAACAAGTGTTTGAACATATTATTTTCTCCACTTTTAGTTTAGCAAGAGCAATTTATAAACAGGCTGCCGTCTATCTCTTTGATGATCCTCTTAGTGCTGTAGATGCACACGTTGGAAAGCATTTATTTGATGAAGTCATTGGACCACGCAGTCGATTAGCAAATGAAAAATCCACTCGCCTTCTTGTAACACATCAAGTTCATTTTCTCACTGAAGCTGATTGGATTGTTATTATCGAAGATGGACAAATATCAAGACAAGGAACATACAATGAACTTGCAAATAGTGATCTAGACTTTGCCAAACTATTAGAACGTCCAGAAACTGAAAAAGATAATGAGCCTAGCATGACTGACAGCCAAGATTTAACCATATACGAAGATGACGATATACCGTATATTGATGGCGTTCGTGGTTACCAAATGCTCCGACAGCGTGCTAGCTCGAGCATAAGTTCTTTTAAAAAATCGGTAACTCAACTTCAAAACTTATTTATTTAGACATAAATACCCTTGTTTACTTTCAGATAAGTTCCGATAAAGACTTGACTGATAATCATGAAGTTGCAGAAGATCAAGCCGAAGGTGGAGTCTCTGGCAGAGTTTGGTGGGAGTATTTTCGCGCTGGAGCCAGTGTTTCTGCACTTTTAGTGCTTGTGTTCGTTTTGATATTGTCTCAAGTGGTTTGTAGTGGATCAGATTATTTTGTTAATATTTGGACACAGCAAGAGTTTCTTAGGAATGCTAACAAACCCACAATGTTTTCAACATACGAGTGCCTTTATATTTACGGTACACTTATTTTACTTGTTGTTTTGGTGAGTTAAAACAAATATTATTTTTGTTCAAACTGTCACTAATGAGGATTTCTTTAAAGATGACAATCTTGCGTGGTTTCCTATTTTTCAAAGTATGTATGCATGCTTCTAAAGTTTTGCACAATCGTATGTTCGGTTCCATTTTGCATGCTACTATGCGTTTCTTTGATTCAAATCCATCGGGTAGAATTTTAAATAGGTTTTCTAAGGATATGGGTGCTATTGATGAATTTCTACCTAAGGCCATGATGGATTTTATTCAAATTGCTTTAGTGATGATCGGTATTCTAATATTGATAACAATTGTCAATCCGATACTTATTGCAAGTTTGGCAATTGCGGTAGTGGTGTACCTTTTGGTATTAAAAATCTATCTTAGGCCATCACAAGATTTAAAGCGCTTGGAGGGAATTTGTAAGAAAACTTAAACCGGTCCCCATTCATTGTAAAAAGATTCTGTCTTTTAAATTCTAGGTCGTAGTCCGGTGTTTTCGCATCTTTCTGCTAGTCTAACAGGTATCTCAACTATAAGAGCACGAGGCCTGCAAGACGTTGTAGTCAGGGAGTTTGACAATCTGCAAGATGTTCATAGTGCTGTGTGGCAATTAACAATGGCTTCCAATACTGCCCTTGGCCTTTGGTTGGACTGTATTAGCTGCTGCTTCCTTACATCGGTGGCGTTTAGCTTTATATTATTGCATAATCGTAAGTTTTGCTTTTGAATATACTCCTTTAAGAAAAGTGTAAAAGTACAAATTTTTTAAACAGAAACATTCAGCGGTAATGTTGGTTTGGCGATATCACAGGCTATGATTCTTACCGGTATGGTTCAATATGGAGTGAGGCAAGTAGCTGAATCTCTGCAACAGATGACTAGTGTTGAACGTGTGCTTCAGTATACCGATCTTGAGCAGGAGCGCCAAATTGAAAATGAACCTCCTGCAGATTGGCCTACAAAAGGACAAGTTCAATTTAAAGACATGTCATTGCGTTATGATCCAAATGGTGCGCCTGTTTTAAAGCATTTAAACATTACCATACAACCGGGATGGAAAGTTGGTGTTGTTGGACGAACTGGAGCTGGAAAGTCTTCACTTATTGGTGCGCTTTTCCGATTGTCGAATATCGAAGGTGGAATCTATATTGATGACATTGAAACTGGAAGTATTTCATTGGAATTACTTCGTTCGAAGATCTCAATTATACCGCAAGATCCAGTTCTATTCTCAGCAACAATAAGATACAATTTGGATCCTTTTGGCCTTTATGCGGATTCTGATTTGTGGAGGGCTTTAGCGGAAGTAAGATTTTATAAAATATCTAACTCTTTTATGGTTAACATCACTTTGCTATAACATTCCAGGTAGAACTTAAGCTGGCTATACCAAGTCTTGACTATATGGTTACTGAAAGAGGAAGCAATTTCAGCGTGGGACAAAGGCAACTGGTGTGTCTTGCGAGAGCTGTATTGCGGAACAATAAAATTTTGGTTTTAGACGAAGCCACCGCTAATGTTGATCCACAGTAAGTTAAAACACTTATAATTGGTGCCAGAATGACAGTTTTTGTTCTGAAAAGATAAAGTTCTACTGAATTTGATCAGAAACAGAAGCTTTAACTCATGTTCAATTACGAATTAAAATGACAGTTCAAATAGTGCATCATAATCCATTCTGAATGTTTTTTTTTTAGAACTGATGCTCTTATACAAAAAACAATTCGCGTTAAGTTCAAGCAATGTACTGTGCTAACTGTTGCTCATAGACTGCATACAGTCATGGATTCAGATCGAATTCTTGTTATGGATGCTGGATATGCCAAGGAATTCGACACTCCCTACATATTACTCAAGAATCCAAATGGAGCGTTGAGGCAGATGGTTGAAGCAACGGGACCAAATGATGCAGAATATCTTAAGAAAATTGCTCGTGATACATATAAAGCTACATTGTCTGACCACAATTAGCATCGTGGATTTTTCTACTTAATATTTTAAAAAAATACTTAAGATAAATTTACCTACTTATATTTTTGTTTTTATGTTTTCAAAACCTCTGATAACAAGGTTGCTTAGTGAAAAAATATTGAACTTTTTGCTCTGTGCCTTTTGTAAAGATTTAAACTATTGTCTATTGTTGTTTATTACATTAAGAAAACAGTAATATATTAATATGATATATCAAAGATATAATTAACATTTATAAATTATAAATTTGTACAAACAAAATATTTACATTTTTATAAAATAAAGATTTTTGCCAAAAAAAACAAATATTTCTTTCGGTTATAATTATTTATTATGTTGGTATAGTTTCTTTTTAAGTATTACACTTCATTGTAAAACTTAGCTGAAGCAGAAAAAACTTCTCCATGATGGGAAATACCCCACATATAAGTTCTGAACCAAGGTTGCCTTTGGATTGATTTGTCAATATTAAGAACGCCACCGCGCCGAGGCCGAAAATTGAAAATTCACTGAAATTAGAATCGTTTTATAGGAACGAGTGTTGAAACTAATTTAGGATTTGTTCTTACAAAAAAGATCTTTCAATAATTGATTAATTTGAAAAGGAAATTAATAAAAAGTTTACAAAAATATTTTTTTCTAATCCACTTTGGATAGCTTTAATAGGATTTCTCTTCGATACATATCTAATCGGTAAAGGAAATTTTTGACTCGATCTGTAAAGCACCTAGTTGTTTTCGTCAGATTTTTTTCCCCACGGCATTGGTGTTTAATGTCCAAATCATGTGAAGCTCTTTGGTAGGTTAGGATACCAGCAAGGAAATTCCAAATTGTTATTTGTGGCCAAAGAACTCTTGTAAAGTAGAGCACCGTTGTGGATAGCTGAAGAGATAAAAGGAAACGACATGAATTTTACTGTCTAGTAAGCAATTTATTTTAAGTGAGTTAATTTTATTTATTTTCTTCAGAAATTAATATTTGTTTTTTTTTCGGGTAATCATGATAGGTATTGCACGATAACGACTTTTCAATTAAAAACTTTAAATAAATGTTTCTATTTACATTAAAGTTTAACCGATTGATAACGAAGAATTTAAAACATATTTTATCACACATATCAAGCCCTTCCCGCAAATTTATCGTAAGCGACAAAAGGTAAATTTTACAGGAAACACTTTTTGTGTTTTTTTTTCCTGAGCTGCAAAAGGAACGAGTTATACTTCTGTAAATACAATTAATTCATAAGAAAACAAGACACTGCTTTGTCATATTAACGTTGTTTTAGGCGTTTTTGCAACTCATAATCGAATTTTGTCGTTTACGATACAAATTTAAAACGTTTAATAAGTTTTATTAAAATGAAAAATTCAAATTATTTCTTTATTTTTAGTGAAAAAAAAATTACATAATTATTTAAAAAATAAAAATTAAATAAAAAATATTCATAAGTACCTAATACAAAATAGAGAAAAGTAGATGGTTAAATCTAACTGAGTGTACTTCCTCATTTAAAACATCTGTGATCGTTGTTATAAATTGCAAAGTCATTCGTTCAAGAATAGTTTTTTCACAAAGCCTTTTCAAACCAAAATACTTAGCTCGGATTATTTGCAACTTGCTTTCATAACATGATTCGGGATTCTGATAACTAGCTGCCGCAGAAATGCGGTTTGACCTTGTCTGGGCGGTGTTATACTCTATCACCTCACAGTCATCCGATAATTCATATTTAAAAGGAATTATTAAGCTGTTTTCAAAGATAGGCTAGGTTCAGAATTTGAAGTCCTAAATTTCTAAAAATTTAACACGATTGACTTCAATATAAAGTTAGCAGATCACATTGTGTATTTCAGGAACCGAATATGCTAGGAACTTGCAGTAAGTAGAGTTAGCAGATTAATATGATTTTTTTTCAAATCAAGGACTTCAAAATTTGCACCTAGCCTATCTTTGAAAACAGCTTAATAATTCTTTTTAAGTATTTTGAACTTTTGGCACCAAAGTCAAATATTTAAACGTTATGGAAGAAATTTTGTTGCATCCTCGTTGTACAAAAACAGTAACCATTTCTGGTACCATTTTCGTTGGTACTTTTATTCCGAATACTTTCTTGAATAATAGAGTTTAACACTTTTGCGTGAGGAGTATTTAAGACTTTTGCAAATGAAAGCTTGCCCAGAGAAATGATGTATCTAACTTAACATGATAGCCAAGAGCGTACGCAGGATTTCGAATAGTTTTCTCTCTCTTCTTTCAAAAAATAGTTTTGATACAGAAATCTTGCTTTAAAATTCTTTCAAAAGACAAATTGACTTATGTTTGAAATATATTCTGATTAGGGGGGGGGGGGGGGCTGGGCCTGTTCATTTTTTTTTTTTGCCAAAATGGACCCGCAGTGTTTAGTTTTGTGATTAGCACACCCACCGAGACTTTAGCTTTCCAACCACATACAATTTATCTTAATCGGTCCAATACTTATTGAGAAAATGGTACCACAAAATTTATTTAAGCCTATTTATATATAGATTTTCTCATCCAGTTTATTGTGTAGAAATGGGTTTAAATAATCCATGAATAACATTAACTTTAATATACCTATTCAGTTAAATTGAATGTTTTGAGTAATCGAATAGGACAATGTTCATACCTAGATCCTATTTTTTTTTTATGGCAAGATTCGAGTCTTATGTCGAATTCCTTACAACAATTTCAAATCGATTTTTTTTGTTGGTTGTAAGGAACACACAAAAAATCAAATTTTTCGTGTGGGATTGTGTGTGTGTCATTTGACAGTAGCTTTGAGGCAAAAAAGTAAACAAAGTATGCGCGCATACAAATTTGTTACAAATATTCCAAAGTGCATTCAGTTTTTCGCGTCATTTTGTTAGATTAAAAACATTACATTTCAAAGAAAAGTTGCATAAATAAACAGAAAATAGTTTTGTGGCCATAAAAGTAAAAAAAAACAACCCAAATTCATCCAAGAAACACGTCATTTGAGAAACACATCGGCGAGCGCGCGATTTATATCTTTAATTGACTTTGGGCACTTTGAACCGAAATTAGTTGATATTTTTATAACTTCTAACTGACCATTCACTATTTTTTGATGAATTAAAATTAGTTTTAATGATTTATTTGCTTTTAATCTATTTAAATGACCGACGAACACTTTAGAACATTTGTTAAACCCGCCGCAAAATACTTTCAACTCCAGAGAAATGTCAAATCTTGTTAGTGTGTGTGAAATCGATTTGAAATCTTGCTGAAAATGCAAGATTTGTTTTGACAGAATAAAATCGATTTTGTTTAGAAAAAAATCGATTCTGTTTAGAAAAAAATCGATTATTTGGTTGTAAGGAATTCGACATTAATTAAAATAGTTCTACATTTTTCGATAAGTCAAACCTTGAACGTATAATGAAATCTTAATGAGTGTATACAATTAACTACAAAGTTCACTAGAAGAAATTGATAAGAGAATCAATGAAAAATTAAAATCCTTATCTTTTCGTATGTAAGTTACCTGCCACATGAGAAAATCACTGATACGACTCTCGCCGGAAGTTCGAAATAGTAAGTCTGGCGAAGGAGATTTCTCCGTGTACATGCATTCATCAAGAAGACGTTCATCAATGTCATCGGCATGCAGTGTGTTACAGCCATGTAGCAACACCGCTTCCACAGCTTGCGTTATCTCATCGTGTGACGTGTAAGAAAGTGCAATGTTGAGAAATAATTTGTCATTCTTTTCCGTACAAAGGATAGCTCTAGCAATAGCTTGCTGCAATTCAAGAGGCAGTAAACTAATGTTTCCAATGACACGAATTCTCACTCCATGTTGCTGCAGCTTATCCTTTTCCATAAGTAATTTTTCAAACTTTTCTTTGGCCAGATCGAGAAGACTATTTACTTCATCTTCTGTTCGCTTGAAGTTTTCAATACTAAAAGCAAATGTTGTTACCTCCTGGATGCCAGCATCTAGGCACCACCGCAAGCACTCAGCCAGTTTTTCAAATCCCTTCGAATGCCCGTCAATTTTGGGAATATGTTCTGATTTGGCGAATCGCCGGTTACCATCCATTATGAAAGCGATGTGCCGTGGCACACGCCCACAACGGATGATTTTCATTGCGAAGGTTTCGTACCAACGATACTGGTATTCTGATATCCACGACATTTTGTTAAAAACTTTATTTTAATTGAAGTTTTAGGTTTTCTACTGAAATTATGTACACTAGCAAAATTGATACTATTCGGGCGTTTTACGTTGGCCTATTAATGAAGTAAATGCATGATTGATGGTGCTTCGACAGTTTGAATATTAAATTCTGATCTATTTTCTTTTTCACCACATATTAATTAAGGAATTAACACTTCTTTAGAAATTTGACTTTCTTTTGAAAAAAAAAACACTTTTCTTGTAATCTTGTGACTGACAAATCAAAAAGTAAATACCCGAACCAATTCCAAGCCGAAATCACTAGTGAATCCGAGCGTTCATGTATTCAGATATCTGAATTTTTGAAGCTTCTGATTGGTCGGCTGTCAAAAATATTCAGAAAATTCAGATTGGTTTTGAGTTGAATGCACTCAAACACGGAAAAGGCTAGTCCAGCAACAATTATCGATGTGAGTGAGGTTGCCACTTTTGTTCTTTTATTCTTAGTACTTTAGTGCTTAGTCCTTTGACGGTGTTCAGAAATTTTCAAAAAATTTAATAACTTCAGCCTCACTTGGCCATTTCTTTCATTCTAAGAGATGAGAGTGAGATACAAATTAGAGACTTCAAAATGAGTCACCTCACGTGGAGCTCGTATGAACACCGTCTTTGAAATGTTAATTGACCTTGTATTTTGGGTAGGACAGAATTGTTTTCTTTTGGTGTGTAGGGGGGCTCAGTTTAAGTTTAAAATCTGGTTTTCGGAGTTGAAAGTCCGCCATTTGGCCACCACCTTTAAAATGGGGGTGAAAAAGTCTTTCTACGATATCTTAAAAACCGTTCTACTACGTTTTCACCAAAAGATAATCTGGGATTTACCCTGAGGCCACACGAGCAAGTACTTGCAAGCAAGTTGGCTACATACACTGCCTGTCAAATTCGTAATTTGCATTCCACTTGCCTCCCACTTGCTTTCCACTTGCATTCCACTTGCTTGTCTCCCAACTTGCTTCTCAACTTGCTTCACTACTGGCTTCAAAACTTGCATGCCAGTTGATAACCCTGAGGCCACACGAGCCAGAACTGGCTAGCCAGTTGGCTACATACACTAGCTGTCAAATTCCTATTCGTGTATATGCCGTGACGTAGGCGGCATGCCAAACTGACTTCTCTACTGGCCAGCGTTTGGATCTTTTTCCAAATGGAGTAAATCTACTCCGATTTTAGGGAAAGCAATTTAACTACTACGATTTTCCACTTTTTCAAGACTGAAGATGGAACCGCTTCAATTTATCGTCTGTGTGGTGTGGAGTGGCGTTTGTGTGCTGTGCTCAATTATCAAGCCTGCCATGTTGGAAACGGTCATTAGCGGTTGTATAATGGATTTTTATCTTCGCTCGCTTAAAAAAGTAGCATGTTAAATGCAACAACAGTTTGGTATAGTTCCTTGTCTTTTAGTACATTTTTATAATTTATTTCTATCACAAAAACAATATTTATCGTAAAAACTCTTATTTTATTTTTCGTGCGGATAATCAATGGTTAAACAACAACAAAAAAACCCGCATCGGTGAACGTTTCGCGACGGTTTGGGAGAGCCTTTAATCAATTCATTCGGCAGTTTTTTTTACTTTCTTCTTGTACGGAAATAATACCCTACCTACAACACACCAGATGAAATAAGTGTGGTTCTGACTTTATTCATCTTTAAATATTTTTTGGATCGCTAGCAAATTTATAAACTTTTGAGTTCTTAAGGATTGTGCATGGACTTTTAGTTTTTATTTTATTAATATTTTGTGAAAGAAAATGGGAGTTAAATTAAGTTTTAGTCCTATTTCTCCAAATATGCTTCGAAATAGAACTGCCGAACCCTGTTACTGGCTTCCCAACTGGCTACGAAAAAGGCAAGCCAGTTGACGAGCCAGTTGCTCAGGTTTGTATGTGTTAGTAAAAAAATGTGAGTGTATTGCGACTGGCTAGCCAGTACTGGCTCGTATGGCCTCAGGGTGCAAGTTGCTTGGGTTTGTTTGTGTTAGTAAACAAATGTGTATGTATTGCAACTTGCTTGCAAGTACTTGCTCGTGTGGCCTCGGGCTTAAGGAAAAAGATTTATGTGGTGTCTTCACCGGCTGAAAAGATTAAAAAAAAGATTACTTCAAAAGTAAAAGGGGCTTCATTTTGTCTTATGAAGTGGAAGTGAGACAGAATGTTTTTTTTTTTTGTCAAACATTAGAGAACTGAATGCAGCCTCTAATAGGTCTGATCCCTTACTTTGGGTTTCTGTGATTTTTAGTCCAAACTTGTGTCAAAATATTTTTTTTATATGAAGTTTGACACAACTTTGGACTGAAATGCGCAGAAATGCACAGAAAATCACAGAAATTCAAAGTAAAGGAACAGACCTAATGAATCCATCAGCGCCATATAAGTTTGATTTGTTCAACTTCTTATTCAGGCGAGATTTACGAAAACAATTCTTATGCTATGTTTCCACCAAAGGTTTATCTCAGCTTAGATAAAAAAAATCTTTTTGTTGTTTCCACCGCACAAAAAGATTTGAAAAAGATTAAATCTGACAGCACCTTCAAAAAGGCAAATGGAGTTTAAATTTTTTCTTATGAAGTGCAAAAGAGACAGAAATGTTTTATTCGTGTCAAACAATCAAGAACTGAATCAAGTCTCGAATGAGTCGTTCAGCACCATGTAAAAATAGGTTAGTTCGATTTGTAAAACTATTTGTCCTAAGAAGATTTAACAAGATTAATTTCTAATCTCCAAGACTTACGAAATATATTTGTATGGTAAATCTTCGTGATTTAAAGAAGATTTGAGGTAAATCTTACTAGCCGCGTTTTATTATTGCTCATAACCCATATGGTTCACCTCGTGAAAATAAAACGATGTGGGTTAGTGCAAAAGCAGTGCTGTATAGCAGTCTCTTATTTTCTTATGTTTATTTGTTTTTCATGTAAGCACTACTTGTCTCTTTTCCTCTCTATTTTTAATACTGCTGACAAATCGCTGACATCCATTCACAATGGTAAATAGCCCTCTGCCGGTCAGAGTGAAAACCTCTATCTGGGTTATTGAAATCAACCTCGATAGAAACCTAGATCCCATGTTGTTTTTGTAATGCATGTTAAAAATAACCTCGACCCAGACCCAGAGATAATAAAACGCAGCTATTAAATCTCAGATTAGGGCTTAGGTGGAAATGTAGCATTATGCTATGTTTGCACCAAAGGTTTTTCTCAGATTAGATTTATAGTCTTTTCACACCAAACTCCAAAACCAGTTTTCGGCGAAAACTTTTCAAAAACGCGAAAACCATTCACACTGAACATTACAGTTTTAGTTTAACATTCCAGTTTTTTTTACACAAACCACGCACATTTTTTCATTTTCTTTCATTTTTTTGAAATAAAATCGGTGATTTATTTTATAGAGAGGATCCATGTGAACAATTTGACTTGCCAAAAACAATTATTTATCAATTTTAAATAAAATAATTTATTTTGAGACTCAAATTTTATATTTGATATGACAGAATTTCGTCAGCTGTTTTCAATTTCTTTTGAAAGCATCCCATCAGTTTCTTTTTTGACACTTCAATAGGCGCTGAACTTATTAAAAGGTATGTTTGTTTTGTTCATCACTGAATTCCAACATGTTTTCGGCTGGTTTTATATAAAACTTGTGTCGGTGTGATCTTTTATTCAGCTATTCTGTTATGCTATGTTTCCACTAAAGGTTTATTTCAGTTCAGATTTAATAAATCTATTTGGTTTTTCCACCGCACAAAAAGATTTAAAAAAGATTTACTTTGACAGCAGATTTAAAAATGCAAATGGTGTTTCATTTTGTCTTATGAAGAGGAAGTGAGATAGAATGTTTCCTTTGTGAAGAACTGTGCCGAGATTCTGCTAATTCGAAGCCGTAGGGAGTGAGTGAGATGAGTCACTTTTCATCGAAAATCGATTCAGTTAGCAAAAGGGAGTGAGTGAGCGAGTGAAATGAGATGTCAGTACTCGCCAGATATTTCCGCAGTGACTTGGTGTATGTGTTGGTAAATTTCTAGTTTTGGATAGGTATATGTGCTTTTCTCAAGAATTCCTATTCATGGATAGGAAACGAAATAAAAAACAACAACGAAGATAAAAACAACTACCCTTTTATTGATTCTTTAATTTTATTTTATTATGATATGCACATATATATATTAAATAAATGTATATTCTATTCACTTTCAACACTTTTAAACTTTTTATTTCTCAAGGGTGAAACTCACATTAAACTTTAATTATGACAAAAAAAATAATTGAAACAAAAGATACTCCAAACTCCTTTATTAAAGATTCCAACGTTTACACTGTTGTATTTGTTGATTCATTTCATTTTGCGTAACGAGTGCGACAAGGAGGTAGAATTTAGCTCTTTTATGTATATTCTTTGTCTCATGTTCTAAACTAAATTCAAACTTACTCATTTTACTTAAATAGCTGAATCACTTTTGCGAGTGAAGTAAGATGAGTCGGCGAGTAAGGCGAGTCATCTCATCTCACTCGCTGAAAAAGCTGAATCTCGGCACTGAGCTCAGCGTTGAAGGAATCCTTCAGTGCCATACAAGAATAGGTTATGCTATGTTTCCACCAAAGGTTTATCTCAGATTAGATTTAATAAATCTTTTTGATGTTTCCACCGCACAAAAAGATTTAAAAAATATTAAATTTGACAGCACCTTCAAAAATGCAAATGGTGTTCCAATTTTTGTTATGAAGTGCGAATGAGACAGAATGTTTGATTCGTGTGAAACAATGAAGAACTGAATGTGCGTCTCGAATGAATCGTTCAGCACCATTTAAGAAAAGGTTAGTTGATTAGTAAAACTTTTTGCCCTAGGAAGATTTAACAAGATTAATTTCTAATCTTCAAGATTTACGAAATGAATTTGTATGGTAAATCTCCGAGATTTGGGGTAAATCTTATTAAATCTCAGATTAGCGTCAGGTGGAAATGTAGCATTAGTTTGATTTGTAAAAGTATTTGTTCTAGGAAGATTTAACAAGATTTATTTCTAATCTTCAAGATTTACGAAATATATATTTGTATGGTAAATCTTCGAGATTAAAGGGAGATTTGAGGTAAATCTTATTAAATCTCAGATTAGCGTTAGGTGGAAATGTAGCATTATATTCTGCTATGAATTTCTATACAAAAGTTTAAGCTGTCAAAAATTCTTTTATGAATTATGATTTTGGTATTCGGCATGCTTCATCTGTTATTAAATCTGCTAAGAAATCTGTTATGAACTGCCAAACTTTCGAACTCATAACAAAATCTTTTACAAATCGCTTCTTTGGTATTCAGCATGCCAAAATCTGTTATTAAATCTGCTATATCATAAAAGAATAAAAGACAAACTTCTGTGACTTTTATTATAAAAGAATTCAACAGTACGCAGGAATATGGAAAATTTATCATTTTTTTCGTCAATAAATGTTTTTAAAAGGTGAGAAATGTTGTTATGTACATACATTTTTAATAAAACAAATTAGAAAATTGAAACAAAATTATTTTTGATTATGAAAGCACTAAACACTTAATAGAACCAAGATAAAAAGTAATCCCTTTGATGTTCCTGATTTACACCTTAACAGCGTCTCAAGTTGGATAACTTTAATACTATGTTCCCACCAAAATGAAATCCAAGATTTCGGTTGAAAACTTTTGATATTTCAAGGTGATGGAACAAGATTTAATGAAAATTTCAACGAAATCTCAATAAAAAACCCTAGATTTCAACGAAATCTTAATGAAATCCCACTCACCAACTCAAGATCTCCAAATTTTTCAGCTGAAATCTCAGATTTCGTTTTGGTGGGAACAAGGTATAATGCTATGTTCCCACCCAAACAAAATCCAAGATTTCAGCTAAAAGATTTCAAAATTTCAAATTGGTGGAGCGGAATTTAATTTAGATTTTGTTGAAATCTAGAGTTTTTATTGAGATTTCGTTGAAATATCTAACGGGTGATTTTTTAAGAGGTTTAGAACTTAAAAAAAAAAAAACACAAAAAATTCGAAAAAATGAATGAAATATTTATTTGAATCGATAGTTTGAACCTTGTAATTTAATGTTTAAAGATAATTTCATGCAAATGTTGACCGCGGCTGCGTCTCAGGTAGCCCATCCGCTGAGTCCAATTTTGGCATACTCTTTCACACATATCGGCCGGTATCTCACGAATGAATCCATGGATGTTGGCTTCCAACGCGTCAATCGAAGCGGGCTTGTCCCTATAGACATTAGCCTTGACATACCCCCACAAAAAATAATCTAATGGTGTCAAATCGCACGATCTAGGCGGCCAATTGACCGGCCCGAAACGTGAAATTAACTGTTCACCAAACTCGCCTCGCAATTGCGCCATTGTTTCGCGTGCTGTGTGGCATGTGGCACCGTCTTGTTGAAACCACATATCATGCAAGTCAAGAACTTCCATTTCGGGCAAAAAAAAGTTTGTTATCATCGCTCGGTAGCGTTCACCATTGACAGTAACGCTGCGATTCGCATCATCTTTGAAGAAATATGGCCCAATAATGCCGCCGGCCCATAAACCGCACCAAACAGTGGCTTTTTCGGGATGCATTGGTAGCTGTTGCAATGCTTCTGGCTGATCTTCACTCCAAATGCGGCAATTATGCTTATTTACGTACCCATTCAACCAAAAATGAGCCTCATCGCTGAACACAAGCAGCGCGCAATGAACATTTCGAACCGAGCACGAATTTTGATAGTAAAATTCAATAATTTGCAAGCGTGGTTCATTTGTAAGACGATCCATGGTTAAATTGCAAACCAAACTGAAGCTGTTTGACAGTGACACAAGGTACTAAACACACGTCAGCTGTCAAAACCAGTGTTGCCAAAACCAAACCAGCTAAAAAATCACCCTATATAAAACCTTGTTCTAGTGGCTCAAAATATCAAAAGATTTCAACCGAAATCTAGGATTTCATTTTGGTGGAAACAAAGCATAACGAAAGAATTCTAATAAGGGAAATGCAACAGTTCACACGAGCCACAAATAGGATTTGGTTTCAAATACACATGTTTTCTTAAAAAAAATAAATGCAAACAAAGTTGGTAAATCATTTTTCTATTTTTCAGACGGATCATTTTATTATTTATTTTATTATTAATTGAAATACATATTATTTTAACAAACAAGAAAATAAAAACAAACATATTTTTGAAGACAAAACACACAGATCACTGGATGGAACTATAAGTTAAAAAAAATTGTCACTTTGATCTTCTAATCAAATTGCAAAATTACGCGTGCCACAAATACAACAATTCCATACAGGTGAAAGTTAAATAAACGAATTAAAAGTTAATAAATGTTAGCCAATTTTACTATTTGTCCAACGAAATTTGTATTCATAGTAGATCAGCTCATTATGACAACACATTTTAGGTCTGTTTGGTAACAGATTTCGTTTTCGAAGTTTCATAACAGAAATGCATAAAATGTTGAACTCCTGAATACCAATTATAAAAAATCTTTTATGGTAAAAATCTTTTATGGTTGATAACAGAAAATTCATAGCAGAATAAAAGATGTGGTAGAATAGGCCTAAATAAATCTTTTTGGTGTTTCCACCGCACAAAAAGATTTAAAAAAGATTAAGTTTGACAGCCTTCAAAAATGCAAATGGTGTTTCAATTTTTCTTATGGAGTGCAAGTGAGATAGAATGTTTGATTAGTGTGAATCTGTCAGCACTATTTAAGACTAAATTAGTTCGATTTGTAAAACTTTTTGTCCTAGGAAGATTTACCCTGCGGCCACACGAGTGAGTGATCGCTAGCGAGTTACTAATACATCGAAACTTTTCCTACTCGCTAGCCAACTGACTTGCCTTTTTCAAGGCCAGTTGAGAAGCGAGTAGAGTGGCGAGTGATTTGACAATTAATGTATGTACCCAACTCACTAGCGAGTACTCGCTCGTGTGGCCTCCGGGTTAACAAGATTAATTTTTAATCTTCAAGATGTACGAAATAAATTTGTATTGTAAATCTTCGAGATTTGAAAGAGATTTGAGGTAAATCTAATTAAATCTCAGATTAGATTAAATCTCAGATTAGACTACGTTTTCACCTAAAGATAATCTGGGATTTAAGGAAAAAGATTTATGTGGTGTTTCCACCGGATGAAAAGATTAAAAAAAGATTAACTCTGACAGCACACATCAAAAGCAAAAGGGGTTTCTTTTTTTCTTATGAAGCGGGAGTGAAAAAGAATGTTTATTTGTGTCAAACAATGGAGAACTGAATCCAGCCACGAATGAATCCTTCAGCGCCATATAAGAATAGGTTAGTTTGATTTTTCAACTTTTTGTTATTTTCTTCCATTGGAAATAAAAACGGTGATTTATTACATAAATAGGATCTAAATGAACAATTTGACTTAGCACAAAAAATTATTTAACAATTTAATTTATTTTGAGAGTCGAATTTTATATTTATTATGACAGAATTTCTGCTGTTTTCAATTTCTTTTGAAAGCATCCCATCAGTTTCTTTTTTGACACCTCAAAAGGCGCTGTACTTATTAAAAGGTATGTTTGTTTTTGTTCATCTCTGAATCCCAACAAGCTTCGACTGGTTTTATATAAAACTTGTGTTTTACGAAAACCTGAAGCTACAAAAAATGTATGAGAAAACTTGTGTTTTTATTGTAAGGCCTAGTACGCAGATCGAGCTAAAATTCCGCTCCCATATTTTTCTCCAAACACCAGCTAAAATCCTAGCTAAATTTTGACACAAGATTTTTGTGGAGAATACATTACAGAAAACAGCTGTTCTCTGAAAAGAAATTTAATTCAACAATTTCAAAGAATTTTCATTCAATATTTCAAGTTAAAATAATCAAATAAAATAGATTTTTCCTTTTGGCATGGCATTGCTAAATCATTTGTCCTTGAATATTTCTCGGTCTCAATTTTCATTTTCGCAATGTAAAGCTCACATAATCTCACAAATAAATGAACCTGCCACAATTTAGCTCGAGCGAATTAATATGCCGAACAACTATTTCACGCGCTAAATTTTGACAGATGACTGCGTTCAGTAAGAAACGAAAATTTGATTTTTTAGCTGGAGCTGCGTACCTCTCGGCTAAAATGATTGGTTAAATTTTAGCTTGGCTGAATTTTGGAGAGAATTTAGTATGGGAGCGAAATTTTAGCTCGATCTGCGTACTGTAAACTAAAAATTAAATTACTGGCAACTCCTTACATATTTGTAAGGCCTGGCGCCCACTAGGCAACTTTTAGTTGCTCGCCCCAGCAACTTTTTGTTGCTCCCGATCCAATTACATTGGGTTATATGGGAGAGCGCCCACTAGGCAACTTTAAGTTGCTTGAAGTTGCTCGCGGAACTTTTTCCCGGCAACTTTAAGTTGCTTGCCCTCCCCACTGAAAATCTGACTGAAATTGTGCATAGATAGCATACCAAAATGGCTTCCTGAAAGAATGAGACAGAGCCATTTTGGCATGCAAAAAATGAAATAACATGCTGCGTCTACAAAATGACTAATGGCCAGTTGCACCGACCTTTTAAATTTTTATTGCTTCGTTTAATTTTAAAATGACATTTATCGGTTGCACCAACCACTTCTAAATCTAACAGGCCAATAAACGAACCAATAAACTAAAGTTCCATTTTCCTTCAGATAAATTTTAAAAGCAAGTTGAAACAAACATACATATCTAACTACCTAAAAAAAAATATTCAATTTTATTTGACAGAATTATTGATACCAATTTAAATAACGAAAACAACAGGTGAAGGCATTATGTTTCCTATTTAAAATTCACTACTTAAATAAATAAATTAATCCAGAATAATTATTAGAGACTGGTCATCATGTATTCATCTGATAACGAACTAAATTAAAAAATGGCAATAAGTCAAAGAGTTTGTTCAGGTTCACAGAGAAATCTATTTTCTGAATTCAATGACATCGCTTTAAGATAACGGTTCAAAATTCCCAGCAGTGTGTTGAAAAAATATTAGGGTTGGTTGGTTTCTATTGCAATAGTTTCATATTTTCTCTAAAAAAAAAGAAAATAATAATAAAAAAAAAAGATGGCGTATTGTCTGTATCTAATGAGAATACCTTGTTTCTGTTTATTGTGTATTCACGTTTTCCTTATTGCCATATCACTTGCACTGGTTAAATTTTTTCATTCAGTTTAATAAACAGATGATAAAATCCAGGGGTGGTTCGCGACCTGCATTTTAGCTAAAAAATGCGTGAAAAAGATTGGTGCAACCCAAATAAATTTATCAGTCCGATAAATTTTAATTCCATTTCAGCAAAAACCGGGCATACATCCAAAATAAATGAAATTAAAATTTAAAGTGAACGGACCTCCTTATAATATTTTTTTTTGTATATTTTCTAAATCAATTATCGTTTTGTATATTTTTTTGTTTTAGTATTTTAGATAATATGGACTTTATCCTGTTTTCAATCCATTAAGCAGTAAAAGTTTTATGATCCGAGGATCTCTTTATATAAATAATAACTGAATGTTTATATAAATATCTTAAATTTAAACCCCCATATTAATAAACGGCGGATAACAACGTGCTAGTGTTTATACATCTGTTAACTAGTAATTCTTATTAACAAATGCGTAATAGTCTGTGACGTGTGTTAACATACGGATAACTTTAACTAGCCAGATTCCACGTATAATGAACGGATAACTTCTTGACACATACACGCACGAGTTAAATAATAATACCGTCTTTCTTGGTGTCCAAAATCAAACTCATTCTTTATTAATTTTTATATTCCTATCTTAGCTTATTAACAATGTTTTAGCATTATGCTTACTCAGTAGAGTAGCGGAAATGCAAAGTAAAGTTAAATTAAATATAAGTAATTTGATTCATTACCATGACAATGGCAATGGTTTAAATATTGTTTTAGAATGAGACTCTTCATTCAAGGTTGGAAGGTCATTGTCCGTAACTTCCGTAACTCCTCCACCCTTTAAATCAGAAGTCTCCGGGTTCAAATTATTTACAATTTTGATTGTTTGTTTTTTTGTCTTTAGTAATATAAAAATGATTACACCAATTATACTTAATATTAAAATTAGAGCCAAACTTATATTCGAACCATACATTATTTTCTTATGATATTTTAATTCTCTTATTTCATCTAAGTTTTTTTCATTTTCCATTATTATTTTATTAAAATTAATAGGTGTTACAAATACTTCATTATTTTTATCAGATGGATAAAAATATTTGTCTGGAATTATTATTTCCTTGTTTGTAAATTTATTTTGTTTAATTTGTATACTACAGTTATTATAGTTAATCAAATAGTTTCCATTTAATGTTATTGTTCTTTTATCACAGTTTTGAAAAATTAATTCTTTAAACATGTTTTTGAGCAACAAAGTTTTTCCATCAATTTCTTCGATACTTGTCACATTATTATATATTAAATGGCATGAATTAGAAAAAATACAGTTCTTACTCTTCTTAAGGTTCTTAAACATCGATTTTTCTTCGTATTTATAAGCATTATCATTAATTTCGATTATTAGTTCCTCTTCCTCATCAATCATAAAATAATTTGAGTTAGGGATTGGTTTTATAAATTTGAGTTCAGTTGATATATAATTAACAGGTATTTTAATGGCAATTAAGAGATATTGATTTTTATATTCCATAACTCCAGCTTTTAAAAGTTGAATTGTATGAAAGTCTATATTATAAGTTTCTATTTCTTCTAATGTTAACATACTTGGATGAATAATATTATTCTTTGCAGCCATTATGTTATCGAGAATTTTATTTATTTTATTTTCCAAATATCTAAGCATAGTTGACTGCTCCAAAACTAAAATTTTATAATTTAAATTACGAATAAATTCATTTGTTGTGTTTAATGATTCTAATATTTTAGTCCTATCGTTTTCTATTATAAGTTTTAGATCAGACAAAGATTTATTATAATGTTCATTTATTTGTATTTGTTTGTTTAGGTTAGTAATAGATGCATGGTTATTTTCATCAGTAATTCTTAGGTGTTCAAGAATTTCTTCACGATCAGAATCTTCCATTGTACCAAATAACCAATTTTGAACTCTACCAACAGCATTTATCAAACCTCTCTTCTGTCTGCTTGATCTACTAATTGTTCGTATCTTACTTTTAATTAAATTGACTTCAGGATACAAAGTTTCCTTATCTTTTATATTCAGGAGATTAATATTAGATTCTAAATTGTTTAAAATTAGCATCATCTCACCAGGGTTCACAATATGTATAACAGTATCAGTATCGTTAACTATATCTACCTCTTTCATCCTGATTTTTGCATAGCCGTTCTCTTCAGGAATGTGATGAACCTGCAATAACCCTTGTACTGAGGTTGTCATCATCATTAGGATTATTAATATCTGAAAATTTAGGTTTCCTTTTAATATTTAATAAATGTACATTCTTTAATGGAAATTTTCTATAGTATGGTTGGTCCTTGTGTCTAACTCTTTTATAATTTTTAATATATCCTTCAGTTCTATTTTCTACATACTTTTCCTTACGTTTATTAATTTTTGTAATATTTTTGATTTTCTTATTGTGTATACAATCAACTAATTTTTGTATAGACGAAGTGTCATTAATTCTGTTGGCCTGCCTCGGAGTCATTTCTATGGTTGAATGATATCTATCATTATAGTTTCCTATGGCTTTTTGAATCTTTTGTTCAACTGTAATATTTTCTTCAATTGCTTGAATTTTTTCTATCAAAGTCGAATGAAGTCTTTCGACATCCGCATTGCCTGTATGACTATTGGGTTTTGTCCAATGTACTTCAATTTCTTTATCATATAAAAATTTAATGAGCCGTTCTGATTTAAATTCGTTATCCATAATCATTTTGTTTGGTTTATCAAAAGTTGCTAAATACCCTTCTAATATAGCGGTCTTCTTTGCCCAATTCTTATCGTTTATTAGGTAAGCAACGGCAAATTTTGTAAGCTTATCGATAATAGTAATGAATGTTTGTTTATTATAATGAAAGATGTCTATATGAACAATATCGCTCCTAGCTTTTGGTGTTTCTGTAACACTCATAACTGGTTTGATAGGATTTCTATCGTATTTAATTTCTTGGCATTTGCCACAATTATTTATAATAAGCTGAATATGTTCTTGTAATTTTGGAAAATATATTTTATTCTTTAGAACTTGGTAAGTTTCATTTATTCCACTATGTAAAGATTCTATAGTGTGATAGAGAGAAATTTGCTTATGACATTCCTGCTCTGTTTCAATTTCTTGTACCCTTTTAGTTAATTTCATAAATTTTATTTTTTTATTGTTTGAAAATAATTGAATTATGAGCTGCTGTATTTTATTGTAATCTTTTTCCTCAACATACGAATATATTCCATTTTGGCCTGGTTTAACGTATTTCATAAGAATATTTTTTATTTTATCTTCATCATTTTGTGGATTTATCTCTATTATTCTTCTGCAATGAAGAACTTCTAATTCCCTACTTGGACTATAAGTTAAAATAAACTGGGTTCTGTACTTATTTACAATATCTTCTTTTATGAAAATATGATCTTGAAGCTGTTCCTCTACTGAATGGATGGTATCAGATAGGTCCATATTAGATTCACTACTGTTTTCATCATTAATTTGGGGACTAGTTTCTTGTCTGCTTAGAAAATCAGCTACTGTATTTTCTTTTCCTTTCAGATACTCAATATCAAAGTTGTATTCTTGTAATTTCAAAATCCATCTTTGATTTCGTTGAGAAAATTCTTTCCCTTTATACTTAGAATTTAAGTATTTTATCGGAGCATGGTCAGTCACAATTTTAAACTTTCTACCATATAAATATGGCCTGAAATAGGTTACTGAGTAAACTATTGCTAAGAATTCCTTATCGGTAACACTGTAGCTTTTCTCATGTTTATTCAGAGTTCTAGAAACAAAGCATATTGGATGACTGTCTTGTGAAAGAACTGCGCCAATAGCATAGTCACTAGCATCTGTTGTGACCGTAAACTCTTTTTCATAATTGGGAAATTTTAGAATTGGATGTGAAGATATTAATAGTTTAAGATTTTCAAAGCCTTCGATGTACTGAGGATCTTTAGCATTAATTTTCATATCTTTTTTCAAATATTTTATTAGTGGATATGCTACTTTAGAGTAATCTTTTATAAATTTTCTGTAGAATCCAGTCATTCCTAGAAAACTCTTTAATTGCTTTTCAGTCTTTGGTAACTCTAATCTGTTAATGTCTTCAATTTTACTTGGGTTTGGCTTAATGCCGTCTTTGGTCAAAATATGTCCTAGAAATTTTGTATCTTTCTGCATGAAACTACATTTATTTGCTTGAATTTTTAAATTATGGTTCGACAGTATTTTAAAAATTTTTTCTAATGATTTGAGGTGCTCACTTAGGGTAGTTGAATAAACAAGGATATCGTCAAGATAAACAACACATATTACATTGATGCAGTCCCTCAATATTTCATTGATTAGTCGCTGAAATGTAGCGGGAGCATTTTTCAAGCCAAACGGCATCCTTAAGAATTCATAAAGGCCATCCGGTGCAACAAACGCTGTTTTTTCAATATCTTCTTCTGCTACTAAGATTTGGTGGTAACCCTTTGCCAAATCAATAGCAGTAAAATATTGTGCTTTTCCCAACTTGTCTAATATGCTATCCATATTAGGAAGTGGTTGTTTGTCGTCAATTGTAATATGATTAAGTCTTCTATAGTCGACTACTATTCTGAATTTTTGTATACCAGAATTATCCCCTTTTTTTGGTATGACTATAATAGGTGAACTATACCTACTCTTACTTTTTCTTATTATGCCTTGAGCTTCCATTTCCTTCATTTGTTTTCGAACTTCAGATTCATGCTGAGGTGGATACCTATACAGTTTGGAATTTATCTGTTCATTGGTTGTTGTTTTAATTTCATGGACTATACTTGTTGTATTTGTTAGTCTATCTCCTTCTCTATAAAACAGATTTTTGTATTTTTTCATTAACTGAGTTACACCAAACTTTTCTTCTTTGTTTAAATGTTCTAATTTTATACAACCGAAATCACTTTCTTCTAACATATTTACCTCATCAACCATTTTCTTATTTAAAAATGGAATTCTTTCATTATTATTCAAAACTAATTCTTCGTTATGTATATCTATAAGTCTCACATTTTTATCTATCCAATCCATACCTATTAATAAACCGTATGGTTTTTCTAAATTCATTTTAACCCATCTTATCCTAGCATTGATTTCCTGTTTAAATTCATCTGGACATTTTGTTTTTACATATTCATTATTTTTCTTTACTATACCATCTATTGTACTTATATGGGCTTCACCTCCCATGAGCTCATATATTGTATTTGGAACTATTTTAGAATTTAATATACTTACTGTAGAACCAGTATCTACAAGAGTAGCATACCGTATATCATTAAATGTAATTGATATATATATTTTATTTTTTTCCAAGGCTAGTTTGTAAAAAATGTTTCATCTATTTCATCGTTTAGAGCATCTACTGACATATGATTGGAACTTTGCCTACTTTGCTGTGAATCATTATTTATGAAGTTTGAACTATTTTGTCTATTTTGCTGAGAATTGTTATTTCTGTAGTTTGAACTATTTTGTCTACTTTGCCGAGAATAATTATTTCTGAAGTTAGTATTATTTGGATTTCTTTGACTTGACTGATTATTATTTCTGAATTGAGATTGGCTATAATTATTACTATTGAATCTATTGTTATAATTATTAGTAAATGGAGGATAGTTTTGATAATTTACTGTTTGTGTTCTGATTCGACCTCCTTCTTGAAATCGAGAGTTTGAATTAACAAATTTTAAATTAAAATCATCCTGACCAATATATTGGTTTATGATGAATCTAATTTCTTCTAGATTATAAACATTACAAATTTTGGATAATAACGAACCTGCCGTTAATTCTTTAATTTTAAGTATTAATACACTACTTAAATTATTAACCAATTCACCTGGATGTTCACTATACATGCCACATTCGGCAATGTCATCCACAATAGTTCTTATTTTATCGCTTAAACCTATAACCGAACTTACTTTTAAGGTTTGTATTTCCTGTACGATGGCTCCCTGGGTCTTTGTTGCCTGGTAATGCAGTTTCAGCCTTTTTTTTGTCTCATCCCATGTTGTCGGTGGCACGATATTTAGGAAGTTCTTTGCTGGTCCTGTTATTTTCTCGTTATATATTACCGAAAAAACTTCTCCTGCTCGTGTTGCTGCATACTCCCCTAACACTCTGTTCATTGACATAATGAACGATGGCAAGGTACCCTTGGTTCCATCAAATGTGGGTGCAAATTTCAGATCGCTTTGAATTCTCCTCCGCAATGATTGTGGCTCGTTTTGCCTCTCTACAATCTGCGTCAGCAAAGAAATACACTGCTCAGTTGCTGCTGCCATTCTTCTTTCGTCAATTATTTGGTTTCGCTTCGTTGTTCTTATTATTTTTTCCAGAATGTTGTATGTATGTATTTTTTCAGTTTGAAACGTCCGATTAGTGGTCACTACTTTTTTTTTTTAACAAATGTGCACTTTTATTGGGTTGATTTTATCAATCACTAACTGTGTATGTTTTTTTTTTTTTTTTTTTGTAACAAATATACACTTTTCTTGGGTGGAGGTGGGGTTCGTGAATAGTAAACACAAATATATTTAAAAGTTCGTTTCTTCGCGTTTTTTTTTTTCGCTTCGTTTTCAGTTTTTAAAATAATTTGTATTTATTATCTTTTCCGTACGACTGCGCCAGTTAAATAATAATACCGTCTTTCTTGGTGTCCAAAATCAAACTCATTCTTTATTAATTTTTATATTCCTATCTTAGCTTATTAACAATGTTTTAGCATTATGCTTACTCAGTAGAGTAGCGGAAATGCAAAGTAAAGTTAAATTAAATATAAGTAATTTGATTCATTACCATGACAATGGCAATGGTTTAAATATTGTTTTAGAATGAGACTCTTCATTCAAGGTTGGAAGGTCATTGTCCGTAACTTCCGTAACTCACGCGTATGATAGCACCGTTTACTACCAACAGTATACACTTCGTAAGGCAGTGCATGCATGTGACACATGTATTAGAAAATCACCATAATTTCATGAAGTGGTGAATTTGGTGAAGTGATAAATACTGGAAAGATATCATATTTTTTTTAATAAGAAAAGTTATCAAGCGGACAAGTTGTCTATCCGTGTGCCAGTTAACACGTGTGTTAGGGAGCGGATACTAGTTTTTTATTAATACTGCTGAAAAAAGTAAATAAATTTCAATTCATTTATTTTGCTATTTATTGACGTCGAATCGGGGATCAGGCACTAAAAAAAGCAAAATGGTGGCAAAAGTCAACCTAAAAAAAAAAAACACAAATAATGCCAAAATTGAGCAACTAAAAGTTGCCGGCAACTAAGTTGCCCAGTGGGCACCACGCCTTAGTAAGTTTTATTTATCGAATGAAAAATATTACAATTCACAAATTGACAGCTCATTTTCTGACATGTGTTAATACTTTGTGGGATAATGTAGAGGCACTTAAGTTTCTGGAATTGCACCAGACATTCAGAAACTTGAAATGTCAAGAAAAAGTAAATTACATATACGAAATTGAGTTTAAATCTGTATTGAAGTACTTAAACTGACCTCCGGAGCAAGGAGGTTTTAATCCATTTGCATTAATCGGGATTGGATTTGAAAAGTTGGATTTAATTAGGCCTATTCTGCCACATCTGTTATTCTGCTATAAATTTTCTGTTATCGATCATAAAAGATATCCAGCTTAAAAGATCTTTTATCATTGGTATTCTGAAGTTCGAACTTTTATAAAAGTCTGCTATGCAATTTCGAATACGAAATCTGTCATCAAACAGAGCTAAAATCTGCTATCATCAGTTTCAGCTGTGAATAGTTAAATTTTCATCTGACATATAATAATGTACATAAATGAAATGGGTGACGAACTAAATAGTAACCTATTAAACACTAGTTGTATCCGTACCATGGAATACAATTTTACCAACGTTTCAAGGAATACCATGGCAATACTATGTTGCGTATACCACAATAAGAACGCTGGTATAATCTGCTAATTGCATGGTACGCAACATGGTACTCCCATAGTGTTTCCTGAAGCATAAATAGATGGTATCTTCGTATACGTATGGTATGGATAACAGCATTTGTGTCAACAATGAATGCAACTGTATGAATGAGTTCCCTCTTTTTTATCTAGTTTTCAGAACGAAGACAACAAAAGACAACCCACGAGCAGAAGGAGATTTACTGCTCCTTTATGGAGCAGATTCCAACCCTCCAAACCAAACATTGCGATGACTCTGTTCAAAACATATGGGAGACCCTGGTAGTTCTCCTGAACAGCACCAGCGGTGCCACTCATATAATTGAAGAGTGGAAAAAGGTAAGTGTAAAAAGTAAGATAAGGTATCCTGAATAAAGCTCTATTCATTTAGGTTTTTGATAATTGGCGGTATGCTGGTGACCTACAAGCTTCGGATTCAGAAGGCCGATATAAAGAAAACCGGTGGTGGGTCTCCAAAAATTAAAAAAGATATCGACAAGTTGGAGGAGAGGGCGCTGGCGTGTTGGGGCCGAATAGTAGTCGATGGCCATAAGAATATTGCTGTGGCAGGTTGTTCCAAGTTCGAACCAAATGAATCTGAAGAGCCCACAACAGGACATCAGCAAGGGGACCTAGATGCAGTAGGAGATTTTGAAGGCGTGGTTTACTTGGATGATGCCAAAAACCAAACGTCAGCGTAGAAGTACCACTAAGACTCTAGGTAAAAGTTTGTAATTTTCGGTGTCATTCTGTGTGTGCTCTTAATATTCCATCAAGGAAGTTAAAGTTATGAAGCAAAGGTGCAAAATTTACCAATTCAAGAAAGTTCTTAAAATTGGTAGACATTTTTGGTCATTTCGAAACTAATTGCTTCATTTCGATGGTTGAAATGTTTCTGGGTTTAAATTTAAATCCACTACGTGACTCTAAGACCCGTTTTCGGTTTTAACAACTATTAAACAAAATTCCATAACTAATTTCGCCATTTCATACGCTATTGTTGAACGAAGAAAATAGTTTTATATGAATTTTTTTTTAATCATTTGTTGAAAAATCGAAAGTTCTTTCATAAAAACCACTGCAAAAGCTCTATTGTATTGTTTCGACTTGGCAAAGGCAACTCTGTTGGAATATGATTTTTTTTTGTTTTATTTCACACAGCGAAGGTAGAAGCGAAGCCAGTATACGATCAGAATGCTTTTGGCATTGAAAGCCGACGGTCATGTTGGAGCGTACGAAATGTTTCAAAGAATTACAATTTTGACAAGTAGCAGTGCGACAAAAAACATTATAGGTCTGATCCTTTACTTTGGGTTTCTGTGATTTTTAGTCCAAACTTGTGTCAAAATATTTTTTTTATATGAACTTTGACACAACAACAAGAATTACAACAACAATTCCTGTATGTTAATCAGTGGGTTAGCATCTTTTTCAGTGGCAGATTTATAATTTAAGTGTTGTATTGGTATACACAGGCACCACTGTTTTGAAAAAAGCTCGCCCATAAGCCCTGTACTGACAATTTTTCCTGGACAAACTATAATTTCGTCATGCCATACACAGTTGTTGCACATGAAGAAAATAGTTTTATATGAAGTTTTTTTGAAATATTTGTTGAAATTGGAAATTGTTTCAAAAAATCAAAATAGCAATAAAATTGTAACTCAGAACCATTTCAATAATTCAAATCAAGCAAATAGTTTTGAAATGAAAGCATTTTCTAACTAACACTAACGACAATTTCATGGAAATTTCAATGAGATTGTCGTAAGTGTTAGTTAGAAAACGCTGTCATTTCAAAACTTTTTGCTTGAAGTTTGTCTTTTATTCTTTTATGATTTATAACAGATTTAATAACAGATTTTGGCAAGCTGAATACCAAAAATACGATTTGTAAAAGATTTTGCGATGAGTTCGAAAGTTTGGCAGTTCATAACAGATTTCTTAGCAGATTTAATAACAGATTTGGGCATGCAGAATACCAAAATTAAAATACATAAAAGATTTTTTGATAGCTAAAACTTTTGTATGGAAATTCATAGCAAACAGAATAGCAGAATAAAAGATCACGCCGAATAGGCCTAAATGTAGTTTTCGATTGGATTTTCTGACTGTTCTACTCCTTTTTGATTCCAATAGAATATGAAAACATCGTATTGTCAAATTTAATCACACACTACAGAATGACGCGATATTATAAAATGGCTTCTTCAAGCATTCGTCACTTTTGACAAGTAGCAGTGCGACAAAAAACATTATAGGTCTGATCCTTTACTTCGGGTTTCTGTGATTTTTAGTCCAAACTTGTGTCAAAATATTTTTTTTATATGAACTTTGACACAACTTTGGACTGAAATGCGCAGAAATGCACAGAAAATCACAGAAATTCAAAGTAAAGGAACAGACCTTATATGTATGCGTGTGTACCAAATCTACTCCTTCTTCAAATCGGAAACAGAAAAAACTCAGAAAATTTAGGGCTTTTGGAGTAAATGGAGTAGAAAAGACGTACTCCGAACGTCCAATCGAAAACGACATAAGTTTGGATTTGGATTGGACTAGTTTTTGGATTTAAATTACTTTTAATCTGAATTTAAGTTTTAATCTGAGTTCAAAGAGTGAGTAATATTGTGTTTTTTCACTATGGCCACACGAGCCAGTACTGGCTAGCCAGTTGGCTACACAGACTACCTGTCAAATTCCTATTCGTGTATATGCTGTGACGTAGGCGGCATGCCAAACTGGCTTCTCTACTGGCCAGCGCAGCGTTCGGATCTTACACCAAATGGAGTAAATCTACACCGATTTTAAGGAAAGAAATTTAACTACTATGACTTACCACCTTTTTCAAGACTGAAGATGTTACCACTTCATTCTATCTTCTGTGTGGTGTGAAGTGGTATTTTAAATACTCTGTGCTCACTTAAGGCTTGGTCAAACAGAGCGCGATCCGACGGGACGGTCAATACAATACTTTACTATACTTTGTAAATTTTTACAAAGATCGCTGGACCGCGCTCTGTTTGACCAGGCTTTTAACAAGCCTGACATATTGCAAACTGTCAATAGACGTTGTACTTAGTGCATTTTTATCTTCGCTTAAAAAAGTGGCATATTAAAAGCAAGCGCAATACGGAATTAAACCGGATTGTTGTTGTATTTAACATGCTACTTCTATTTATGTGGACATAAAAACGCACTAAAAACACACGCACTGACGCCATGCAATGTCACTAGCATAAAACAACAAAAGCCAAAGTTTCGTTGTCATTACTAATGTTTCGCCTTGGTTTTAGAGAGCCTTAACTTATTTTTATCACAAAATAATATATATCGTAAAAACTCTTGTTTTATTTTTCGTGTGCAGCGAAACGAAAAACGACAGATACACAATGGTAAACAACAACAAAAAACTGTCGACGGCGAACGTTTCGCGTCGGTTTGGGAAAGCTTTTAATAGAGCTTTTTAACAAATAGCCATATATCACTAGGGGTATTCACGATCCGATGTAACTGGTCTTGTATCATTGCAAAAGTGTAAAAGTGTAACACTTTCTTGCATTACAACAACAAAATATACTGAATGTCAAATTCTTACACTTTTACACTTTTGCTATACTCCAACCCTATTGTAAAAGAAAAATACACCATAGTAAAGTTTGCGCTTGTGTATTTGAAAGCTCACCAAATGTCATTCTTTTTGTCAGCTGATATTTGTTTGTGAAATTTTGTGATTTTGCTAGAGCGTAACCATAAATAAAAGAAGTGGGTTCATGGTCGACTGTAAAAAAATAAATTTTACAATTTTACTGGGCTTGTTGGACTATGATCATGAATACCCCTATTCTTTTTATCACCATATATTTGTGTAATTTTGTGAGCTTGCTGCAGTGTAACTATAGATAAAAGAAGTGCGTTCACGATCGATTGTAAAATAATAAAATTTTACAATTTTACTAGGCTTGTTGCACCAGATCGTGAATACCCCTACTCTTTCGTTCGTTTACAAACGTCAAAATCAACACTATGGCGAATTTACCATATCAAAATTAGCAATGGAATTTGTCCAGTTTATATTTCTGAGGGCTCAGAGAATTTCCCCAGTTTTTCTGTCAAATACTAAGTAAAAAAAATGTTTGCTCCGTCAGCTCAGTGAGCGCTCATGAAATATAAACTGAACAATTGTTTTTTTTGCTTTGCACTTTGGAATTTGACACTTCCGCCTCAATGGAAGCTGTCACTCTTGAAATTGACAGATTCGCAAAATTCCCTATCAATTAATTCGCCATTTTTTGGCTTTCTTGTAGATCGGAAATTCAAAACACAACAGACGAGACAAGTGTGGTTCCGGCTTTATTCATCCTCAAACATTTTTAGATCGCTTATCAAATTTATAAAACTTTGAGTTCTTAGGGAATGGGCATGGACTCCCGATAATATTTTGTGAAAGAAAATGTGAGTAGACTTAAGTTTTAGTCCTATTTTTCCAAACATGCTACGAAATAGTACTGCCGAACCCTGTTACTGGCTGCCCTACTGGCTTCCCAACTGGCTACGAAAAAGACAAGCCAGTTGACGAGCTAGTTTCTCAGGTTTGTATGTGTTAGTAAAAAAATATGAGTGTATTGCGACTGGCAAGCCAGTACTGGCTCGTGTGGCCTCAGGGTAAGTGAAATGAGTAAGTTCGAATTTAGTTTCGAACATGAACACACTCGTACGTTTGATATTCTGTTTCACATTACCACTAATGAACGCGAAATGAAATCACAAATACAACAATGTATACATTGAAATATTAACAATGGAGTATCTTTTGTATCAATTATTTTTTTTGTCGAAATTAAAGTTGAATATGAGTCTTCACCCTTGAGAAATATAATTCTATTATACATATGTGCATGTGATAGTAAAATATGATTTTACAATCAATAAAAGGGTAATTGTTTTTATCTAAATTGTTGTTTTTTATTTTAAACTATTGGGAAAATTGAGTCCGGACTCGTGAATCTCATCGTGTCTCATCTCATCATCATCATCGTGTCCTGTAACCCCAGCTGGGGCATAGGGCGTCAACAAAACGTCTCCATCCTTCACGGTCTGCTGCAAGGTACTTAGCTGTGCCCACGTCTTTCTCTGGGATTCTGCTTCCGCTAAGACAGTTGATTTCCATGTTGTTCTTGGTCTTCCAACCCTGCACGGCGGGGTTTGCTGAGGATTCCATTCAAAGGACTGCTTTGCAATTTCATCGTTTGACGGTGTTCACATTGGACTGACTCCTCCGACTTTTTTTGACGTCTCTGTACTTTATCTCATTCTCACTTGATGGTGAGAAAGAGATGGGAAGGACAGGCAGAATATTTTAGATTTTTTGAAAATCTATGGATTTTTTTTTGACGTTTTCTTTTGTGACAACTGCTTTCTCTCTCTGTACTTTTTCTTTGGCAAACAAATACTACATAATTCAGTTTTATTTCATTTGAAAATATTTTAAATAAATGAAATTAAAGTTTTGGAACGAAAAACAAATGAATTAATCCCTCAACGAGCTCGGATTCGTGTTTTCCTTAAACGACTTCTCAACTTCAAAGTGAGTCTGTGGGTGTTCACATTAGTTTGTGTCTGAACAAAAGAAGTTGGATGAATGTCAAAATTAGTCGGAGGAGTCAGTCCAATGTGAACACCGTCTTTGGTTTCCTCAGTGTGTGACCAATCCAACGCCATTTACGCTTTCTTATGTCGACGTCCAGCCGCTCTTGACTTGTCCTGAGCCACAATTCCTCATTTGATATTATTTGTGGCCAACGAATCTTTATATCGTATGTGCAATGCGGTACTCTCTTCGCAAGTCAGCCTTTCGTTGAATATCTGCTTCGGCATTTATTTGGATTTTCAACGATTTGCGAAGTTCGATCTTATCCCAGGTGTCTTGGGATATCCAAGAGTCTCTACGTCTCGTTCGCTTGGGTACAGTTTCAGATCCAGCCTCCATAAAAACACTTTTAATTTCACCCCACATCTCATCAATTGTTGAATGCTGGATTCCATTTAATGACGAGGCTCTGTCATTAAAGGTGGTGACAAAGTTTCGACATATGTTGGGGTCATTCAAAGCATTAGTAATGAATTTTGAGCTCCTATGTTGCATCCTGCACTGGTTTTTGTACGGCAGCGGTTCGTAGTTTGAGACTCATCAGAACCAAATGGTGGTGGGTCAACGTGTCTACATTAGAAAATTTGAGGCGCTTCAAAACACGTAGAAACAACAACAACTACAATGTTTTGCCCATTGAAACAACAACAAATGAGACTCATGAGTCGGATGTTTATGTTTTCTTTAAGCCTTATGACAACCCTGACCCCCCACTTCTCTTGTCCAGAAACCGCCGTGAGACCGGTCTCAGCCTTCCCAATATAAATAGCGTCATACCTATCCAAAACTGGAAATTAACCAACACATACCTACACCAAGTCACTGCGGAAATATCTGGCGAGTAATATATTTCATTTCACTCGCTCACTCACTCACTTTTGCTAACTGAATCGATTTTCGACGAAAAGTGACTCATCTCACTCACTCCCTGCGGTTTCGAATTAGATGAATCTCGCCATTTGACTTTTTCTCATATGGTTTCTGACACCAAATTGTGAAAATTTGTGAAAATTTGCAAGAAATTTCACGTTAAAAAACACACCTAATATGTAGGCTGTTTGGTAACGTGAAATTTTCACCAAGTTTCCCAAACTTTTTTCTGCTATGGTTTCTGAGAGAAAATATGAAAATTTGTAAGTTTGCGAGAAGTCTCACATCACCAAACAAACTTATTATTTGCACAATGGTGTCACTTTACATTTACATATGGCTTAATTTTATCGTCAGTATTTAATTTTCAGTAATTTAATTATTTTGGATCTGTCATTCATTTTTAAATTTTCAAACCATGTACGGTGTTCATACGAATTTCACGTGAGGCGATTCATTCATTCATTTCATTCATTTTTATTTAACAATAATGGTTTGTACAATAAGATAACATCTTTTATAGTACTTAGGTATGACATGCTTAGATATTACACAGTATTTTACAATAAATAAGTTAGAGTTTAATTTAATATAATATTTTTAAATTTGATTTTAATTTAATTTAATATTTAACTATTTTTGACAATGAAAGGGAAAGGGTTATGGTTGGATTGCAAGGGACGAAAAGTGAAGAAAGATAGCTTGTTTGAATTCATTGAAGTTAACTATTGATTTTGTTGAAGACGGAAGTGAGTTCCAAAGTTTAACAGCGCGGATGAAAAATAAACGGGACGAGTTCAGGTAATTACTGATATGAGGAATAATATTGATACTTCTTGGGGACCGACTGAATGAGAGCCTGTTGAATAAATATGACGGAGTCCTAAGATAAATTAATTTGTGTAAGAAAACACAGTTTCTTGCATTGATATGCTGCTGCAAGGTACAACCCAGCAGATTCTTGGCGTAATCAGAGACATGGTCATGTCTTCGTAACCCGTAGACGTAACGAACAGCATCATTGAAAGCAACTTGTAATTTACGTTGGGATAGTGAATCGATATCACTATACACTATCTCACCGTAGGATACTAAGGGCAAAACCAAAGACAGTATGAGTTTACGTCGAGTTTCAACAGGGGTAAAGTAAGCTAAGGGCCATAGTTTTCTAAGACACCCGTATATACGACCAATGACAACATTGGTGTGATTATACCCTGATAGATGGCGGTCTAAAACAAACCCAAGGCTTGTGCAATGATCATATGCTTTGATTTTACTATCACTTAGCCATAAATCGGGTAAAGTGTTGAGATCGAATTTTTTTTTAGATATCGGAATGACTTGGGATTTGATAGGGTTCAGGAGTAGGCCATTGGTGATACACCAAGAATTTATTTGCTTAAGATCCTCATTGACAGATAAGAACAATTCATCAAGCTGATGAAAAGGCTTTGCTAGATGGAGCTGAACATTATCAGCGTATAAATGAATAGAAACATGTGAACAGCAAGCGGGCAGATCATTTATGAACATGCAAAAGAGTATTGGACCGAGGATAGATCCTTGTGGGACTCCTTGCAGTATTGGTCTAAGAATCGAGCATTTTCCATCAGAAACAACTCTTTGCAATCTGCAAGCCAGGTAATCTGCTATAAGTCTGCATGGCCGATCACTGAAGCCGAATAAGTTTATCAATTTCCACTTGAGAATGTTGTGATTAACTTTATCGAAGGCTTTAGAGAAATCTAGTAAGCAAAGCAGATTGATGTAACCCTTATCGTAATCTACTCTAATATCCTCTAGAAGATTGGCCATAGCAGTAGTGCAGCTGTGATTAGCTCTGAAACCCGATTGTTTATCATATAACAAATTATTGCTTGAAAGATGATTTCTAATTTGCTTCTCAATTATCTTCTCAAAAACCTTAGAGAGGCAAGGTAGGATGCTGATTGGTCTGAAATCTGCTGGAGAGGTACAGTCACGTTTTTTGACAATAGGGAGAACTCTGGCAATTTTCCAAGAAAGAGGGAAAGTAGCAGTGATAATGCACCAGTTAATAATATGAGTAAGATGAGTGATAATTAGTGGCAATATAAGTTTCACAAAACGAATAGGTACTCCATCCTCTCCTATCGAGTCAGACTTGATGGCTTTCACACAGTTCACAACATCATCTTCATTAACTACTTCAAAATCCTCTAGTCTAGGCACCAGAATAGATGAAGAGTTCATTCCTTCAGTCCTCACCTCATAGTCATCAACAGAAACTGAATCACCAATGAAAAAATCATTCATTAAATCAGGATCAAGAGAGCATTGAGATCCTTTATTTTTGCCAACACCAATTTTTCTGAGGTTGCTCCACAATTTTTTAGGGGTTAAAGATGTATTAAGTTTGGAGGCGTAAAAGTTAGCTTTTGATGTACGTATTAAAGTTGTTGTTTGGTTGCGGGCTGCTGTGAATGCTGTCCAGTTAGCCACAGATGGTCTGCGTTTTCATCTACTATGTTGAATATTTCTGTTTTTGATTGCCATCCTCACGGCTGAGGTGAACCAAGGACAACAATTGTTTTGGACTCTTACTGTCTTAGTAGGGACATAATCATTAAAAAGTTGAAGCAACAAATTTTGAAAGGCGTTCACCTTATCGTTGGCATTTGCATAAAGGCGACAACTAAGCCAGGGGGCCGAGGCAGCAGCTAGGTGAAGACTATAAAGGTCAATAGCATTGTAATCTTTGAAAGTAAACGACTCGTTGCTGGCAGACTGCAATAATTTGATATTATATGTGCAAAAGAGAAGGTCATGATCGGAAATATCTAACGATAACTGATCATATAGTTGCACGAACGAGGAATCAGAAACAATTACTAGATCCAGAAGACTTGGACGGGAATTAGGAGCAAAGCGAGTTGCACAAGTGGTGTTTACAATATTCATTCCAACTGATGACATCTTTCATTTGAAAGGCGCACGTATCCTGTTTGAGCAAATCAGCATTGAAATCACCGCATACTATTATATGTTCATAAATTGCACAGTACTCACTAAGTGCAGAAAAAAATGGAACAGAGGAACAGTTACGATTTTTGTTATAAACACATGAAATTAAACATTTAGTATAGGAGTCACTGACTTCAATAATTATGAATTCAGTGCTTAGTCCACTAGATTTGGTGATGACTTGGGCATTAATGGATGGTTGATTTACAGTAAATTGCTACGCCTCCGCCAAACGTATCGGTAATTCTATCATTTCTGAAAAGTTTGAAGTTAGGTATGTCATACACTTTATCACAAGAGTCAGGCCTGAACCAAGTTTCACTTACACAAACAATATCAATACAAGAACTGGAAAATAAATATTTAAGATAATCAAGTTTACAAGCATTAAGACTACGTGCATTCAAATAACAAACCCTTAAACCTTCGGAATGTTTAGAAATAATATTTACTAGAGTGTACGTTGATTTTTCATACACACTGTTCCGCTCACTTGCAAAGGAATTCAGGCTATCCATATTGATCATACAAATAAAATAGAAAAATAAAATAAAAAAGAGAGGAGTAAAGATATAGGAAAGAGAGAACAGAGAATGTCAAAATTAAAGAGAAAAATTAATCAAAATTAATAATATGTAAATAACTATGTATGTAAATATCTTGATATAAAATTTAAAAATCAAAAAGGAAAACAAATAATAATAACAAAGCTTACAATAATATAAGATGTACAATTTGAATTTAATAATCATGAGTGAGTCGCAGTCTCAGCGACAGCAGCAGCAGCAACAGCATCAAGCAGATCTTGGGAGCTTTCAATAAGAAAGCTTTTGCTATCTGAAGACTTCTTCACATACACATTGCCGCGCTTAGTGTGAACAGCAAAGAGTTGTTTTTTCGCCTGAACCCCAAAGCACTGTTTAGTAGAAAACATGATTGTCTCGTCAGACACTATCATTCAAGTAGCAGCTGTTGTTAGAGTCAGATTCAATGCCAAAACCAAGCAAACGAAGTTCAGTAGAATGTTGTTTGCGATAATTGGCGGCCGACATCAGAACATTGTTTCTCGCTCTGATGAGTTGCCGAATTTGATGATGATGGGTGAAGGTGACGGCGACGATGATGATGACGATGGTGAAGACGATGAGGTGGCATTGTTTGTTTTTATAGTTCGGAAAATGTTTGTGAGAAGAGGTGGATTGCAATCAATTGTATGACAAAGTCTGTTGAACAAGTTGGTTAGGTTCTCATTGGGATGGCAAGGTATACCAAAGAGTACGGCATCACAAGAGATTTCTTTTTTTTTTTTTTTTTTTTTGCATATCGTTGCATTGTTTTTTTAAGGTAGTTATTTCAGAATGTTGGAGTTGTGCATTTTTAAGGAAACTCTCTTCAAGATGATTGACGCGATTGATTATATTGGTGACTGTTGTGTTTAATGCATCGAATCGTTGACTCCAACTTGAAGAGATATCCTCAATCTTGAGAAGAAAATCATTACGAAGGCTAGCAATTTCCTCTGTGAATCCCTGGCGTATTGAGTCAGCCTGTTTTAATAAATGTTCCGCCAGAATATCAGTAGTTAGAGGAGCGTTGGTAGATGATGTTGTTGCGGGTGGAGAGGCCATTCTCCTTCTCTTAGATGTTTTAGCTTTTGTCAATTTTGAGACGTTTTCAGACATATGTACATATATGTAAGAGAGGAAGAGAAATGTGTTTAGGCTATTTGGGTATAAGGTTTATGGTGACAAAGATTAGGATTTTGAGAAATGATTTAATTTGATTTAATTTGCGAAATTGCAGTTGATTTAGGTACTTCACAATCACATGCACAAGAAAGAAATACTACGGTTATCAGAAGTTTATCAAAAGTTTTTGCACTCAGCATCGAATTGAGAATATTAAAAGACTTTTCACACAATTATGCTGACTTTAGCTGGACTGGTCTCAACACACGTCTTATTCATGCAACATTGCAAACGACACTTTGACGTCTCTTATTTGTACCTCACTCTTATCTAATAGAAAGAAAGAGATGGCCAAGTGAAGGCTGAAGTTTTTAATTTTTTTGAAAATTTCTGCCTCACCTCGCCATCCCTTTCCTTCCAATAAAAAAGAGAGACACCGAAATGAGTCACCTCACGTGAAGCTGGTATGAACACCGTCATTTACATACGTATGGCACTGTTTAGATTGGGAAGGCTGAGACCGGTCTCACGGTGGTTTCTGGACAAGAGAAGTGGGGGGTCAGGGAGGTCGTGCGTGAGGCATGAAGAAAACATAAACATCCGACTCATGAGTTAGATTTGTTGTTGTTTCAATGCACAAAACATTGAAGTTTTTGTTGTTTCTATGTGTTTTGAGGCGCCTCAAATTTCCTAATGTAGACACAATTAAACTCACGAGTCCGGACTCAATTTTCCCAATCTAAACAGGCTCTATGACGGTGTCCACATTGGGTATGAAAAGGTGAATTTTTAATGACTTTTCAGTATTCATATCCTCCTCCCACTCCTTCATCAAAGTGAGATGTGAATACTGAAAAGTCATTAAAAATCCACTTTTTCATACCCAATGTGGACACCGTCTATGTCATTTATGGCGTGGAATTGACAATTTGTTACTCGTGTAAATCTGGCATAAGAAAAAAAACTTGCTTGCTTGCCTGAACGCAGTCCTTTCGATTAAAAGTTTCAGCACCTCAGATATACTTTTTTACCAAACAGTTTCAGAGCCACTGGATACATTTTGAAGAGGTTGTACATAAAAAAAACAACGAATACAAGCAAAAAGAGAAAGAAACGAAAAGCAATGGCTGACGACGGACTCCGTCGATTAGTTTTTGTGTTATGTGAAAGAGCAAAAATCTTCAATATATCTTATTAAAAATCGGATAAATTCCGATAAATTAAATGTATTCAATTGTAATTCCATTATAGCCCTGACTTTAAGAAAAATGGATAGTAAACTATTATCAAATGAAAATGTTGTGGTCCCAGGTAAACACAAAATGCAAATCAAACCAAAAATGAAAAAAGTAGCGAAGAAAAATCCCATTCCATTTTTTTTTTCAACTTTGTGCCAGTAATTTTGTCCCGAAATCCAATTTAAAAAAGTGAAAAGTGATTGTTAAATAATAGTGTGTTGTTTTCCTTGCAGAATTATACTTTCTGATATCAAAATTTCTCGCAGCTGGACCCCTTAAGGAAACTGCAAAGGTTTGTTGTTCGCCACCATTGTCATTGTCGCCCCGCGAAATCGAATCAATTTTTTCGTATTTATTTTTCGATTTATTTGCGAAATTTATGGGCAAGCTAACGAAAATGTTTTTATTTTTTGGTTGTAGGTACTCGTCAAGGAACTCGAACAAAAAAAGGTGAGTTTTGTAGTTTTCTAAATTATCCTAGTCAAGGTTGGGTGTTTATTTTACTCCAGATTCTATGGATGCCTGAGTAACTTGCAATCCCGGGACTGAATTTTACTTTTTTTTTTTGTCCCATACGAGACGTCTACTTGTTTCAAAGTCTAAAACTATACTAAAAATTGAATCGAATATTCTGTTATGGTTTAGCACGTGCTTTCAGACTCTTTTTCCCGATTTATTTAAAAGTTTGTACGAAAAAACAAGAATTTAAGTCATCCCGAGCTGATTTTTCTCTCCCGAAATAGTCAAGGGATCCTCGGCAAGGTCATTCGCGCGCGGAACCACTTTTAATTTTACCCTGGATGACTCGGAAGTTCCCGGATTTAATTGTTGCATAGGATTCATTGTTATTGCATTGATAACGCCTTATAAATTATAATTTATGTGACCCAATCATCAACACTACGTATCAAGCTTCTCTCTTTCTTTCTCATAGGTTCTCCCCCGACGCACTGACTGGCTGGGCAACGAACATGACCAATCCTTTGATGAGTTGGTAAGTAAGAACAATAGAATCTTGTTGTTATACTATGTTAAATTAGTAAACGTAAATAAACAATCAGTTGTACAAGGGAATTCTGCTTTTGGGCTTCTGGTTCTATTAACCCAGATTTGGGGGATAAAACCTCGTAAATGCTCCTTGCTATTGTGTTGTAATTTAGTAATTTGATTGCAGGTGTAGTGCTATTAAAAGCCTGAAATATTTTGTTTTGACAAAAAACAATTGATATAGCAAAGCAATGTAACTTGCAGAATTAAATTAGCTGAATGTCCCGCTCGTATGACCCAAACACACCATACCAAATTGAATAAATTACTTCCGCACTTTCTTTATAAATTTATATATTTGATATTGAGCGAAAGAAATCAATTATTCGTTCAGATGGGATCATTTTGGAATGTTTATCATAAAATCAAATAATAAATTTAGTAAAATATTATTTCAATGAAATTATGTAATGTTTTTCCTGGATTATGTATCTATTACGCCGTCGTCTAATCGACGCCATATTGGCTTTGGGTAGTGGTGTAATATTTTATGACAATTTTGATGCAGGATAATTAAAACAATTTAAATAAGATTCATTGTTATCAAATTATTTATAAATTATAGATTTCAATTGTTTATATTTGCAGAGCTGCAAATTACATTTTTATGTTACAAGATAATTTTTATTTCATATTCATAATATATTTCATGAATGATTTTGATTTAGTGAAAAACAATTGAAGAAATTTTTATTTTATTTGTGAAGTAGTTTTAACTTTTTGTTGAGAATCATATTTCATTTCGTTATTTTTAATGGCGTAGCCATTTTCATTTTTCACAATTTCAGGGAAATGAGTAGAGCAAAAGAGATGAATGTATAGCAACTTTGTGAAATAGTATAGTACGGTTGCTGTCTAGTTCGCATGAGTATATTTTATTTTTGCAAACAGAGATTCTCAAAATGTATACATCCTAAAGGGGAATGTACACGGGGATTAAATGCGCACTTGAAAATTTTGTTCGAATAATGCCGCATAATGACAAAAAAAATTAATTTGTCCATTCTTTTACCAGTATTTTGACAGTTTATCACTCATGTTAATGCGGCAAAATTTATTTAAAGTCGATAGGTTTTCTTTTGCCGCAATGCCGATTTTCAAAAGTAAAGGTAGAATTATAATAGGCGTGTTTTATTATCATATATTAATAAAAAACAAAATATGGGTATTCATACAACAGCGTAAAGTCGTCGTAATTGTTGTAAAGTTTAAAACTTCGTAATTCTGTCACAATTTGTATGGAAAATTTGACAGATCTACGAAGTTTAAATCTTTACCACGTTTACGACGAGTATACGCTGTTGTATGAATACCCTTAATAATAAGAGTATTCATACAACAGCGTAAATTTGTCGTAAACGTTGTAAACTTTAAAATTTTGTAATTCAGAATTTGTATGGACAATTTGACAGGTTTAAAAAGTTTACAACTTTTCTTCGATTACGACGACGCTGTTGCATGAACACCCTTAATGTGAAGTTTTCTAATGTTGAATTCCTCATAACCATTTCAAAACTATTTTTTTTTGGTTGTAAGGAACACACGAAAAATCAAATTTGACATTTAACAGTAGTTTTGAGGCAAAAAGTAAATTAAACTAATGCGCAAACAAATTAATTACAAATATTCAAAAGTGCATTCAGTTTACTGCGTCCAACGTCCATTTGTTAAATTAAAAACATATATTTGCGAGAAAAGTTTCAAAAATAGACAAAAGTAGTTGTCCGGTCATTAAAGTGAAAAAAAAACAACCCAAATTTATTCAATAAACACATCAATCAAGGAACACATCGGCGAGGGCGTACTTTATATCTTTAAATCGGCGTTGGGTACTTTGCATCGAAGTTAATTGATCTTTTGATAACTTCTTATTAACTATTCACTATTTTTTGATGAATTCAAATTTGTTTTAATAATTTATTTGCTTTTAATCTATTTAAATGGACGACGAACACTTTAGAATATTTGTTTAACCCGCCGCAGAATACTTTCAACTCCAGAGAAATGTCAAATCTTGCTAGTGTGTGTGAAATCGATATCTTGCTGAAAATGAATGAAGATTTGTTTTGACAGAATAAAATCGATTTTGTTTAGAAAAAAATCGATTTTGGGGTTGTAAGGAATTCGACATAAGTTGTTTTTGTAACACGTGTTAAAAGTTAATTCAGATCCAGATCCCAATGATAAAAACACGACTAATGCTCCCGAGCGCACATCACTTTAGTAAAACTGACAGTCGGTGAAATAGAAATGCCAAAAAGAAATAGGTGTGTTTTCCCTTTTGGAGATACGGAGAGCTACTTTTCGTTGGTTTTTGACATTAGCTTGAACCCTAAAGGTAGAACTATAATAGTCGGAAGGGTACTAAAGCTAATGTCAAAAACCAACGAAAAGAAGCTTTCCGTATCGCCAAAAGGGGAACAAACCTAACACGAAGGAGGTGGAAAAAAGTCGTTTTGGAAACAAAATTTGAAAAGCCAAGAAAAGTTAGAAAATATTTTTATTAATAAAATTTAAAGATGGTGTCGACGCAGAATTCCCCAATCTACTAGGTACATTACATCCAGAATTGATTGAAAACCTACTTTGGTTTTTTTAAAAAGCCCCTTTCAAAGTGCTGGGGAGGGGGGATATGAAAGATTAACAAACTTTAATATTTATCTTGGAATAATATAGGCATATAACACATGTTTTAAGGGTATTTTTTAATGCCCAATCTTACTAAATCAGAATGAACTCGATACAACTACCTTCAAAAAAGTTATAGCCTTGTTCATAAATGATGACCGAATTATTAGTGAAATACGTAAAATATTACCAAATTTTAACAGCATTGACACGAAACTTGGTCCACATATTTCATTTGTCATTAGAAACAAGAATCAAAAGAGTACAAAAATATTTATAGTGAAAGGGTGTTTTTTTCAATATTGAATCCAATAATATCAAAATAAAGTAGATACAAGTTCACATAAAAAAGTTATCTTACTTTTAAAGAGTTCATGTCTATAAATGATTGTATTTTTTGACTAGAATAGGTACGACATTCTTTTTTGATTGTTGGTTCCAATGATTAATCAAACAATTTCACCAACTTTCAACAACGTACTAGTTTTGGGAGGGTTTTCATGGTAGTAATTCAAATTTTTTCTAATTCATTGAAAGAAACACCCTTTCGCAACAAATATTTTTGTAGACTCCTTTGATTCTTGTTGCTCATGAAAAATGAAATATGTGACCCAGTTTCGCGTCAATGCTGATGGAATTTGGTAATATTTTACTTGTTTCACTAAAAATTCATTCATCATTTATGTAAAGGACTATAACTTTTTTTAAAGTCGTTGTATTTAGTAAGATTGGGCATTAAAAAATACCCTTAAAACATGTGTCATATGCTTAAATTATACCAAGATATATATTTAAGTGTGTTAATATTTTATATCCCCCTCCCCATCACTTTGAAAGTGGATTACAAAAAAAAAAACAAAGTAGGTTTTCAATCAAATCTGCATGTCATGTAGTAGATTGTGAAATCCTGCGTCGACACCATCTTTAAATTTTATTAATACAAATATTTTCTAACTTTTCTTGGCTTTTCAAATTTTGTTCCCAAAATGACTTTTTTCCGCCCCCTTCGTGCAAGGGGAGGGGTGGGAGAAAAACAATAATGTGGTCCTATGGTTACAGGGGTGCTGAATCCATGCACTTCGTCCTTCATCCGTTAGATAACATACTCAAATATTGAATATGAAGACAATTTGAAAAAGAAAATTCTTTTGTTTATGAGGAACGACTGAATCTAATTCAATTAAAAGTTCAAATGAACTCAACTCCAAAATGCTTTTCGCCCAGGTTTGATAGTTGGGCTCATCAGTTAGATGACTATCTTACCCTTCTAGGACGTGTCTGAATTTAAACAAATTCCCTTGCAATAATAAATTGCACAGTATCTTCAATGCTGTGATTTTTATATAAGTCGTATGATAGTCATCTTACAGATGAGTCCACATATACCTGGGCGAAACACTTCATGGTTGAGCTCATATCATCGTCTGTTAAGATTATCCCTCATGTTCCAAGTTTGAAGAAAATGTCCTTACGTGCCTTGGTGCTTTGGCTGTCAGTCGAGGTACAGACAGACAGACGAAATCGCGAGGCTCACTTTATTGTGATTTCTACCGTCGAAACACATTGAGCTATATTAACATCTCGAGGTTGTTTTTTTTCTTATAGTACCTGTATACATACATACATATATCGAAAGTATAATATATAGTGTACGATAGGCTCACAGATAAGATTTAAATTTTTAAATAAATTGTTTCGATAACTGAATTTTCCTTTGGATCCTTTTCCGTTAAGTCGTACACGCAATCGAGTTTCTAGGGAAGAAACCCAAACAAAAACTGTTTTTTTTAGTTTTCTGTTGTGATTTTTAATATTTATCATTAATAATAGTTATTATATTTATATAATATTTATTATTAATAATAATTAGTAATAATAATATTTATTAATAACAATATTTTATGAGTAGATAATTAAAACAATTCTAGAGCGACGTGAAATCCGGTAAATAAATATGACTATGTGCATCGGATTTCAAATCAAGTGTTTATAGACATCGTAAGATACAAATTTGGGAAGAGGGGTTCCCTAACCAATCATTTTCCGAAATAAGTCCTGTGGTCTGTACCACAAAACTACAAGTCTTGGACAAGAAGTTATTTTTAGAATTAAATTAAGTTACTCCATACTTGTTAAATATAAATTCTTCGACATTATTATGTTAATTGTTTAATGTCCCTACAATGTAATGAATAATGATTTAATTCAATAAATTGCAAAACTTGAGTAATTTCAAATGAAATTCTTCATTTCCTACAAAACAACTATACTTATTAAAATCCAGGAAAGTAAATATTCTCACATCGGAGCCAATCATTTGTTGGAAATATGTGCGCGCATTGGACCTATACTTGACAATGAACTTACACCAGCAGTTCCGGGCATCGCATCTCTGCTCGGGAGTGGACGTCAAAGTTTGATGAGGACTAAAGAGAGTATTTATAAACCAAGGTCTTTGCTAGATTATTGTTCAAGAGTGCATGGAGTGTCTCTGCCCGACTCTGCCGTAACCAAACCAATCCATAATATAGGTAAACTTTGTTTGGATACATAAGCAATAATTTTTTAATAAACTATGGTATTTTTATAGGAAAAGTTCTTATTGGTCGGGAATATGGTGGACCAGTTCGAAGGAAACTTGTTATCCCAACAAGCTTATACGGCAAAACACGCCTTTTACGCCGAACTGTTGGACATTTGTCATCTGTTTATTGTGTCCTTTTTGATCGGACTGGCCAATATATTATAACCGTAACCATACAAAATCGAAGTAAAATAAGGTTTTATTTATTTAAGTATAATTTTCATGTAGGGTGCTGACGATCTTCTCATTAAAATATGGAGTGCAATAGATGGTCGACTTCTAGCTACTCTTCGTGGAGCTTCAGCCGAAATAACAGATATTGCAATCAACTTGGATAACACAATGTTAGCTGCAGGCTCGCTGGATCGTATTCTTCGTGTATGGGACCTTCAAACTACATCTCCTATTGCAGTACTTTCTGGGCACACGGGCATGATAACATCAGTGAATTTCTGTCCTTCACCGCGAGGCGATTTAAAGTATTTAGTGACAACTAGCACAGATGGCTCAATTGCTTTTTGGCAATACACAACTCCCCGGGCTGGAAAAACAATATTTGCTCCAAAGCCAATACAGTACCATGAGAAATTGCGCCCCGGTCAAGCTCAAATGATGTGTACCTCGTTTTCACCAGGAGGAATGTTTCTGGCCGCCGGGTCAGCAGATCATCATGCGAGGGTGTATATTATGTCAGAAGATGGTCCAAAACGGATCCTTGAAACTGAAGCATACACTGATGCTGTTGATTCAGTGCAGTGGGCTCACCGAGGACTTAAATTTATATCTGGCAGTAAGGATGGAACTGCACACGTTTGGACTTTTGAATCTCAGCAATGGAAAAGTTTGAAACTAAACATGACTGAACGATTACCAACGTAAGTTTTAAAATAATTAATTAAATAGTCTGTATTTCATATTATATGTGTTCAGATGTCCCGAGCCGGAAGAGGGTAAAAAGTTGAAGGTGACAATGGTTGCTTGGGATTTTTCTGATAAATACGTTATAACGGCTGTCAATGATTTTACTGTAAGTATTTTACCTATAGTTAATCCCTCTGTAATTCGGTGCTTTTCCTAGATCAAAATTTGGCATGCCAAAACAGGCAAGCTTCATTGCGTTCTGCGTGGTCATAAAGACGAGCTGTACGTGTTGGAATCAAATCCGAAAGACGAATATGTCTTGCTGTCCGCTGGTCATGATGGCCAAGTTTTCCTCTGGGACATAGAACAGGGAATTTCTGTTGCGCATTTCGTAAACAACATCGACGGGCAAGGTCACGGTGGTGTTTTTGACGCTAAATGGTCTCCAGACGGAACAATGATTGCGGCCACAGACTCTCACGGGCACATACTTATTTTTGGATTAGGAATTGGTCCTGACAGATTTAAAAACGTAACTTCTTTTTTTTTTTTTTAATCGCTCAGCAATTCACCAAAATATTAAACTTAACTTTTTTTAGCTACCAACTGAGCTATTCTTCCACACAGATTATCGACCACTTCTAAGAGACACACAACATTATGTAGTTGATGAACAGACACAAATTATGCCCCATCTTATGCCGCCGCCATTCTTAGTTGATGTCGATGGGAATCCTCATCCACCAGCCTATCAAAGACTTGTTCCAGGTCGGGAAAACTGCCCCACAGAGCAATTAGTACCTAACATAACAATGGGGATGGAAGGAGTTGAAATCGATGACAATGGTGGTTACTCACATATTGACCGCCTTATTGAAGCTTTAGCTAACCGACAAGGTGCCGACCCAGTTCCAGATTCAAATAATGAACGTAATCGAAACAATAGTTTTAATAATGGCAGTGGAAACTCTCCACGAGGCGCAGGTTCAATAGGAAGAGCTCTGTTGGCTGTACGACGCACCGGTGATGTGGAAGGAGTACGCCAAAGTAGTGGCAATTGGCAAAGAGAAACAAACTTCAAGTTCATACGTCGTATTTATGTGCGTCCAATGAAATATTCGCAAACGCAAAATCTTAGACAAACCGTATACGCAGCTGGCCAATATGAAATGGATCAATATAAACGCGAAATGCGAAGACGTCCTATAATGATAAATACATTGAATGCAAACACAGCAATGCAGGCATCAAATCGTCAACGGGGGATTCGAAGTGCACGTCGTGGGCCACGGCCTGCGTATCGAACAAGAGCTGTTCGAGGTCAAGAACATGTCGAAGAGCCACCAGAGGAGGAAGAAGAAGAAGAAGACAGCAGCAACTCATCCGGAGACACAAGTTATTCAAACGTGGAGGAAAATCTCAGTGAAGAGGAGGAATCATCCACCACTGATTCGGAGTCATCTGATTACTCTGATTGGGTTGCAGACAAACCAGGGCCAAATCTGGAGCCCCCGAAGCGATGTAAACGTAAACCAGTGGCACGAAGAAGCTCTTCCTGCAGCAGTGATGATACATCCCAGCCTAATCCTTCGGCTGTTCCATCAAAGAATCGTCGCAAACGCCCAGTTTTACCAGAAAATATGACTGGAGAAATTCCAGAAGCTTACAAGCCTCCAGAGTGGCTATCAGAAGTAATACCCCGTAAAACTCCATATTATCCGCAGATGGGGGATGAAGTAGTATATTTTCGACAAGGACATCAGCGTTACTTGGATGCTGTGCGATCTAAAAAAGCTTATAAGGTCACTCATAGCTCTGAGCCATGGAATTTTAGAGAGTTGCGTGAGCATGAATTGGCGCGCGTAATTGGAATAAAGTATGAAATTAAGCCCCCGAGGCTTTGTTGCCTCAAATTAGCAATGTTAAGTGAAGAAGGAAATATGTCCGGCATGAGTTTCAAAATTAAATATCACGATATGCCAGATGTGTTGGATTTCCTCGTATTACGACAAACATTTGATTTAGCAGTACAACGGAACTGGGGAATTGGGGATAGATTCAGGTAAATAGCAAGAGTACTTAATTTATACATATATTTATTAAATAGGTATATCATTTAATTCCTTTTCATAAGATGTATGATTGGAGATGGATGGTGGATGGGTCAAATTGAATCACGTCATCTGCTCTCACCCGAATATCCAAGCTCATACTTTATGTGCTTTCGTGTACGATGGGACAACGGCGAATATGAGTACATGAGCCCTTGGGATATGGAACCCATCGATGAGAATCGTTTACCTGATGAGGTGGGTGGAGCAGTCTCAGTTCTACAAGAAGAAATTCGCGCAACACTTTACCAGCCAAAATCAGAGGAATGGCATCGTGGCGACAGAGATGGGTCGTGTCGGAGAATAATTAATGGCTTAGAACAAGTTATGCGACTTTCTATTGCTGAGCCATTTTTAGCCCCAGTTGATCTTAATATTTACCCTAATTATGCTTACTTAATAGAGTACCCTATTGATTTGACTACAATTAAAGCTAGGTTTGAAAATCATTTTTATCGGCGCATCACATCTGCGCAATTTGATGTTAGATACCTAGCAACCAATGCCGAAAAATTCAACAGAAAGCATACGACTATTGTCCGACATGCTAGAATTATCACAGATTTATGTCTACGAATTATAAGGTAAAGGGTAAATTAGAACTTCAAATTAACATTATTATTATTATTATTTTTTTTTGAAGGGAACAAAATGATATCGATGTTGCACCTGTGTATCACCAATTGGTTGACATGTATGTTTCGTCAGAATCGGAGAATGAAAATAATGAAAATGAGCCGGGACCCTCGACAAGTACTGCTGGTCCATCCAGTTCCACTACCCGCAGAAGCAACGGAAGCAGTACAAGGTTTGTTCATAAGTTCTTAAAGAAATGCTCTAGTATAATAAATTGTTGGGTTTTGCCTTCAGAAACCTCCGAAATCGTGATGATGATGCTTGGCAAACAGACTGTAGGAAGCTACTAGATATGATGTGGCTAAGACCAGACTCAACTCCTTTCCGTGAGCCCGTTGATACAATGCAGTTTCCAGACTACTTGCAAATCATAGATACTCCAATGGATTTGCGTACGGTTAAAGAAGACTTACTGGGTGGCAACTATGAGGATCCCTTGGATTTCGCAAAAGACGTCCGATTGATATTTCAAAACTCCAAGAACTACAATACAAATAAGAGGTCTCGCGTAAGTAATCTTTTTAAAGCATACCCCATTGCATTGAGTTTTGAGTGTTTGATGTTTAAATTGTTCTGCCTTAGTGTGGAATCAGACATCTTATTGCACTCGGCACATTGCTCGCTTTAATTCATCACGAAAACAAATTCTTCCTCCCTTTCCAATCATGCTTTCTCTTCCTGTGTCTGTCTGTTGTCGTTGTGTGTATAGGATCAGTCGACGGTAAGATATATTAGTTATTTCTTTTTTTTCTTAACTAGAATTTTATTCGTTTGTATTGTTGGATTTTAAATTATTGATTAGTTTTTCTTTTCTGATAACAATTTTTGTGAAGACTGCCAATAAACCATATTTAAAAAAATTGTATAGGTTTCTACTTCAATGTAATTTATTTATTTTTTTTTGTTACATAATGTTCCCAGATTTGCAGCGCCTACTTTTACTTGTTTAATTCACTTTAAGCAGTCTGTTGTTTTTCTTCCAAATTAAAATTAAATATAGAAAATCAAAGCAAAAACGTAACGATTTTGTCCAGTTTTTTCCTATAATACATTAATTAGTAAAAATTACAGAACAAACAAAATCTTAAAAACATTAATTTATATACTTAAAAAAAATTCCAATCTTAACAGGAAAAAGAGCGATATATTCTGATCCCAACCCAATCATCTTCAATTATAGCTTGTGAATAAGATGGCAGTGGAACAGTGTATGTAATGCCTGACTTTTAATATATAGCTGTCGTTTTGAATCGCACTCTAGGTTGAACTCTTCCATAATCACTCATTCACTGAATCTGTAATTCGGCATTTTCTATTTGTACTTGACAAATATTATTGAGAATTTATAATAGTTGTCTACAAATATCAAATTTGTTTTTTCCTTGGAAATGTGTTTCTCTGGTCCCAAATATATTTCTAAAAAACTCATTACAAATAGCCATAGTCCAAATCCACAGAAATTGGAGTTTTTACCAGGCGACCTCTCTCTGACTCATCAGTGACTGGTGAGGTTCATCTTTAATGTCAGATAAATGAAAATCCCAGTTGGTAGAATAATACATTTCCAACAAAGTAAGCTATTAAAACGATAATCTCGTTTCTTTGCTTTCAGTTTTTAAAAACTTTTTATGCATTGATCTTACTAAAGGAATCCTATTTTTTGTATTAAATTTAAAATAGCAACCCTTAAATACATATAGTTTAAAAAATCTGCAAGAATTCTGGGAATACCCTTTGGACCAGAAAAAATATTTCCAACAGAAGACCAAAACAAAATTCGTGCCACCTTAATGTATACGTGAAAAATGACAACTATCAAACCTCTTGTTCATGTAGTACAGGTAAAATAAGATAAATAAAACAAAAAAATTTGTACCATCATGAAACTTGGTGAAAATTTTTCATGTATTATGAGAATGAAAAATCAAATCAATATACAAATATTTCACATGGAAGGGTGTTTTTTAGAGGGGGAGAGAGGGGAATATTGTGGTGTATCAAACAGAAAAATTAGCTTTGTTGCAACCTAAGCATATGACACATGTTTTTAAGGTAGTTCTGAATGCTGAATCAAATGACACCAAAACCAAGTTGATACGGTCTCTGTGAAAAAAGTTATTGTCATTTTTATGTAACGACTAGCTGGCCCACCCCGGCTTCGCTCGGGTACACAAAAATTTCTTAAAAAGATAACAATTATAAATAAATTGAACAGTATATATTATCAGCCTTAATATTATTTTCGCCCGGAAAATATTTCACCCGAAAAAATTTTGTTCACCCGGAATTTTAAAAGCTATCAGTTGCGGCCGAAGTTCTCTTGCCCTAATATAAACAAAAAAAAACTTGCTCGAAAAGCATTTCTTTCGTTCGCTGCCAAAAAATAAATGAAAATTTTAACTCTTAATTGCGATAGGTACAATACGCCAAAAATATTTGAACATTAAACATTTTTCCGCTGAAACTCACAATAGACGAAGAGTTAAATGTCAATTTTTCACAATAAGGCTGTATATTAGGTGTGTGATTTCTTGTACAAATTTCTTCGCTCAAAATATAAGTGACTAAAAGAAACTCCATCCCCGGCCTCTTCCATAAATAGTTATTAGCATAGCGTTCCTATATCCTATTAGTTCATAAGCATATTCATTCCCTTAAAATGGTCGGAATTCTTGGTGTATCCATTCATGGAAATAATTTCTTAAGCCGCTAGGCCCACGCAACCAGTGTGCATTTTAAAAGGTGTGATATCTATAACTTCACCTGACTTGTTGGTCCGTCTAGGCATTAACTTAACTACCGCCACCACCCACCACCTGATAAAATTTTAACTATGTATTTCTCTTTCCTTTTCATAGTTTGTACAAAGCCATCACTTGAACAACTCATATCTTGATTTAAACATAATCAACTCTCTATAAAGTATTACATTTTTTAAAATTTTATTATTTTTTGTGCTTGTGGCAGTTTGCTTAACTAATGCAGCTTACTCTAAGCTCACAACACAAAATTTGATATGTAATTTATATGCCCAGCCATTCGAATTTGATTGAAGGACAACTTATACGGACACACAAAAAATTAAAAATTAGTTACCATTTTTTATTTCAACCCCATTTCCTTATTTGTAAAGCAAATACCCAGCCAGTGGTTCTCGAAGTCACACACAAAGAGAATGCTTAAAATTGGAGCCTTAAAGCTGTCCTTAAGCATAACTTTTCCAATATAAAAAGGTTTTAAAATCTTAGTTTGAATTCGTATATCTTTTCCATTTGACCCTAAATATGAAGATACATTTTGAAACAGCAGTAAAGCAAACCTCTATTCCATCCTCTCAGTACACATAACCTTTCAGAACAAAAAGAAAGTAAAATAGGATAGATACCTTTTTGATCTATTTCACCCTATAGTTATGAAGCTAAATTTTGAACAAATGGCCCAAATCCAAGCATAACTTTGAAAACAAAAAATATTTGTTTGAATTGGAAAAATGCACAAAAAGTATGTTTACAATCGGAAACCACATTTCACCTATTGATATATGTACATATCAAAAAATATTTAGCGCTAAGTATATTTATTCTTTAACTATAGTTGTTTATTCTTTAATTATAACTTTTGCAGAACAAAAAGAATTTTTAAAATTGAAATCCCTTTGTTTTGTTTTTACCCCCATTTCACCCTATGAAGCAAACTTAATTTTGAAAAATGTGTAGCATTTAATCCATTCTATAAAAATCTCAATTACACAAAAAAAATAGAAATCGGATACCTTTTTTACCCCATTTCATCCCTCAAATAGAATTTTTTTTACAAATTTTTTCTCCTGAAAACATCCTCAAATAATAACCTTCAAAACATCAAAAGAATTTTTGAAATCGGATATGTAGTTTCTAAGAATAGCGGTACCAAATAAACAAATCAAGATAAGAGCTTTATTAATATAGACAACTTCTTAACTACCTACTCAATTTTGTTATTCCTTCTTTTTTATTTTATTTATATTATTCATACAATTTTAAGTAGACTATTGTTTATTTTCAATGAAAATTGATCGTGTGTATATATGTATGTACTTATGTATATATTTGCTGTGTATTCTTCTTAATGCACTTAAACTGCATTTGTGGCAAACCGCTTTACCTAATTTTGATAAAACTTCACAGAAACCTTCGTACGAATCGTCAGAAGATCCTACCAAAATATTTTTTAGAAATTTGACAAAATGCACTAAAAATGCATTGATGGCAAACCGCTTTACCGAATTTTGACCATACTTCACAGAAACTTTCGCAGACATTCTCAGAATGTCTTACCGAAAGATTTATTAATAATTTCACAAAATGCACTAAAAATGCATTTTGCGGTTTTACCTTTAAGGAATTTTGGTCAAACTTCACAAAAAGACCATCCTCAATAGGATAGCTAACTTTATTGACAAACATTGAAAAATTCGGCCCATCCATTCTCGGGTTTATCTGGTCCGAACATAAGGCAACTTATTTTTACATATAAGAAAAGAAGATGACTTAAAAGTTAAATATTACCGAATACCAGTTGAAAATAATGGTTAATTTGTCATGCAAATCAATAATAAGCAGAGTCTATAAAAATATCTGTTCATAAAGGGTGTTTTTTGGGAAGTTGGGGTAGTGGTGGAATTATTACCATACAACCTGTCACAAAAATGGTACCTCCCTGAGGTTTTGTTAAAATGTGTTATGGACTAACAGAATGAAGAATCAAAAGAGTCTATAGAAATATTTCGCTGGGAAGGGTGTGTTTTTGAAGAAAGGGGGAAGTGTGTGGTTATGTTTCAAAAAAATGTAAAAGGATGGTACCCTCAATAAACTTGGTATAAGTTTTTCATTTACTACGAGAATAAAGAATGAAAGAAGTTTACAAAAATATCAAGAGAGAAAGGGTGTCTTTGTGAGTTTGGGTAAAGGCTGTTGTTTGTTTTTGGTGAAATCCATGTTCTTAGCTTTATTCACAAGAAAAAGTTAGTTCACAAATTGAAATTTCTTAATATGTAGCAAAAAAAATATTAGCTGCTAATCCACGTTAAGTACCAAATCTTAACGAAAATCTACTACCAACAACAAGAACTCTGCGGTTAACAAAGAATATTAATTATTATATTAACTTTTTAAAGTAGTCTGTAACAGCCATATTATTCACTCAATTAATCCGGTTTTAAATTTACACCTTGGTTAAAAGTGAGTTAAGTCTCAAAAGTTCAACCCAAGCGCATAATATTCACTCTTTAAACTCGGTAATAAACCCTATTTATTAAACTTTGTCGCGTTTAACCCGATTCAATTTTATTTTTTTTTTATTTATTTATTATATTAATCACTTAATTAATCCAGTTTTAAAGTTACAAGTTGGTTAAAAGTGAGTTAAGTCTCAAAAGTTTCACCCAAGCACACAATATTCACTCGTTAAACCTGGTAATAAACCCAATTTATTAAACCAAGTCGCGTTTAATCCGATTAAATTTTAACTGTCCTCCAGGGAGCTGTTAAAAAAGTTCAATCCAGGTTTAAACTAAATTTTCAGTACATTCACTCATTTAAGCAAAGCAAAATCACATTTGAAGTTTTTACAAATAATTCAGTTTTGATTTCAAACACAAAACAAAAAATTGCTACATAGAGTAACTTGTTTTTTTTTTTTTTTATTTTGAACGATCGAATTTGAAATACAACAACACTCCGTCTGATTAAAATCGGTGTATAGTCATGTTTAAACAATTTTGAACCCGGTTGTAATGTATTTTAAATCCACCGAGTTTAATTCGCATTTTGAGTGAATATTATGAACAAAAGTTAAAATTGAAAAGTTTAAAAAATACGGATTAATAGGACAGGTTTAAAATTCACTTAAACCTTATTTACACCTGGTGTGAATAATATGGCTCTAACTGTCCTCCAGGGAGCTGTTAAAGTAGTTTAATCAGGGTGTACACGAGATTTTCAGCACATTCACTCATTTTGGCCAAGCAAAGTCATATTTGAAGTTTTTACGCAAATACATTATTAAAGATAAAATAAAATAAAAGCAACAAAATAAGGCTTTACAAATGAAATTGTGATGTCTTCGTCGTCAGAAGATGCTTTTTTAGACCAGATGGAGAATCAACGGCGTTCTCGTCGAGTCTACCGCATGTTCAAGCGGGCTTGCGCAATGATTAAATATTTAATATTTTCGGTTTGGGAAAAACGTTTTCCTCTTTTTTATCATTTTCCCGCTCGGTGTTATTGCTTCCATAACCACCACCTTTTATTTTGCGTTTCGACCTTTTTTTTGTATCAATTTATTAATTGGGATAAATTAATAGACAATAATTTCACTGTTTTGATTTGTTTTTCAAACGCCAAATCATGATTTTCAAATTTTGAAAGATAAAATTTGAAATACAAGAACAAACATGAAACACATTCTGGCAAATGTCAAATTATTGACATTCCGTATGTTTAAGATCGGTGTATAGTCAAGTTTAAACAATTTTACATCCGGTTGTAATGTATTTTAAATCCACCGAGTTTAATGCGCGTTTTGAGTGAATATTATGAACAAAAGTTTAAATTGAAAAGTTTAAAAAATGCGAGTTAATAGGACAGGTTTAAAATTCACTTAAACCTTACTTACACCTGGAGTGAATAATATAGCTGTAAGAGTTGTACTCTGTTCGATGAAATAAACTGAACTAAACTAAACTAAACTATTCTTATTCCAAGTTTTATTGGCATACCATTATGTTCTTAACTCTACAAACAAAATAAATAAATAAATTGGGTGGCGCAACAGCTCATAGAGAACCAGGGCCTAGTGACTTAAAACTCACAACCATTCCTGTGTGCGTGTTTGTTGGCACAAATGGAGGGGACCTACAGTTTTTTGCCGAGTCCGAACGGCTAAATGAGAAGCACTTTTTTCATGACAAGTATACTCTTGGAGGATTTGTCAGTTCCTCGCAAGAGGCTCGAATAAAACATTTCTGTTTTAAGGTGGCACGGCTGGGAATCGGACCCACACCTTCGGCATGACAGTCCTACGCACTAACCATCAAGCCACGAGGTACTACAAACAAAATAATTAAACTTTTTATAGATTAGTGGTATCGTTTTGGTACTCGTGTCATTACATTCAGCGTTGCAAAGTACCTTAAAATCATGTGTCATGGCTCTAGATTATACCTTGACAAGAATTTCAGTTTGTTAAATTTCCACCTTCGCCTCCTTACCCCTTCTTTAAATGCGTTATCAAAAACCAATGTGGGGATTTTGGGAGACTTTGGATATAATGTAACCCTCTACATTATGCGTCGATACCAATCCTAATATTTTATGAGGACTAATAAAAATATCATTACATTATTGAAGTCTAGTCGCGTTATAGATTTAAAATATAAGTGCGTACCATCCGGTCGTGCATTTTATTTCATATTGCGGTAAGAATTGAAGGATATAATCGTCAAGTTATAATACAATCTTTTTGTCGCACTAAATTTGTTTATTATGACATTAGCTGATTCTACTCCAGATAACAGATGTGGTGTCAACACAAACATACATACAGACAGACGGGAAATTTTCAAGTACATATTTGATTTTTGAAATCAAATTGCCGTAGCAATACAGTCATACTAGGTTTTTTTGAATTTGCGTAATCCCCCCAGCGATTTCTCATTAATGAAAGAGGCAAAATCGAGTAAGCGCTGGGAGGGATAAAACACCAAACATTTTTCAGGACCAATAATAAGCAATGTCCACCCTGTTACTTATTTGTTTAATGCAACACATGCCTATGAATCCTTCGACTTATTTAACCCTGAGGCTGAGTACTCGCTAGTCAATACACACAATACACTAGTACACAGAAACAGTACCGAGTGATTTGAAAATTAATGTAGGTACCAAACTCGCTTGTCAATACTCGCAAGTTTGGCCTCAGGGTAAGAAACAAACTGTCGATATATTTGTTTATGGACGTTTTTGGTTTGAAAAGAATGTTCGATATACATTTTTACCTTGAAACTCTCGCCAGTTCATTGAATGCGAATACTCTGCTTTAAACGAAAACATTTTGAAGATTTTATTGTCACTGAAAAGGTGCTCTAAATCTATACCTTTTATACCGTTGAGCATGCAGAAGAATCTAGAACATCCACTTACCGTTTATTGTCTAAGAAGCTCTAAAGAATTTGAGGAGATGTAGTTTTCCATCTTTACCTAAGCCAAGCTTCTATTAAGTAATTTTGTTTTCTTTTTTTTTCAATGTGCCCAACAATAATCATCATTGCTAAATATTTAAATTATTTGCTATAAAGTAGTTTTACTAGTATTAATATGAAATAATTTAAATGATCATAACATCTCATTATGTTTTGCAGATTTATTCAATGACACTTCGTCTGAGTGCACTCTTCGAATCACACATAAAACCAGTAGTATCGAGTTGGAAGGCGGTTCGCCGACGTTTGAACAAGTCTATAAATAAACGCACACCCACTGATCGAGGTCGCAATCGAGCTGGTCCATCACGTCGAGCAAAAACTACTAATGGTGGCCGAGCAAACAACCGTCATCACAGTTCTGATGACGAGAATGCTGATGAAGAAACAACACAGCGTCACCGTTCTACGGCAAATGGTGCACAACATCGCAGCAGCAATCGCAATAGATTACCAAGAAATGCTTCTGGTTCCCACGCTACGACAGCGTTTAGCTCAAATAGAGTAACATCGTCCAACCAAAGCGAATCACTGCCTGGTCCAAGTGGCCACAATTTACGTCGCAATGCATCTCGCCCGAATAGCCAAGATGTCGACAGGCAGAGCTCAGATGAATCCAGCTCTATGAGTAGTGGTTCATCGTCTTCAGAGGACGACACTGATAGTCATGATCATAATCAGGGCGGCGAAAGTAAATTACGAACACCAAAAAAAGGTGGTAGTGCAGGTGGGTCTGGAGCTTGCAGCCGTAACAGAGGAAACGATTCCGAGGACAGCTATAAGCCGAATGAACGACGCTCGAGTACAAAGAGAAAAGCACCGAAAAAGAAGCGGGAAGCAAAAATTCGGCGAAGAATTGTTTCAGACGATGACGAAGATGATGGTGACGTTTCAAAGGGCCGAGGACGAAACAAAACAACTCCAAAACAAATAGAATCAACAGGTACAAGTCCAAGTAAAAGAAGTTATCGTAGAAAGGTCAATACATCGGAAGAAAATGATGATCAGAATTCTGCCGATGCAGCAGAGCCATCTGGGTCAACACATCAGCAGCAAACACCAAAGAAAAAAACAGGTCGACCTATTAGAATATCACAGCAACCATCGACATCGGCAGCAGCAATAGCTGCGGTTTCTGTTCCAGTTGAAAATGAAAGTCCTTCAAGAGCTACTCGAATAAGTAACCGTCGCTCGGCGGCTGAAACAGATCACAGCTATCATCTACCAGTTCGAAATTTGCGCAATGTAGTTGTAGACTCGGAGACTGATCAAGAAGTGGCACGGCCTACAAGGCAGAGCGCAAGAAGAGCACTTATGGAATGGGCACGTGGCAGTGCTGAAGAAGATGAAGAAATCGATGTCGAACAAGGAGGAGAGGTAACTACATATAAGATTTAATATTTAGCTGTTTCTTAATATACCCATTTATTTTTCTATATAGAATATTCCTACACGACCACGTGTAAATCCACGAGTCATTAAGAAAACTTCGGACTCTAGCCAGGATGCGAGTAGTATTATCACAAATGGAGGCACTTTAAATTTACCCTCAACAAGCCGCGCAGCAGTTCCGACAACTACCCGCCAGTTAAGAACAAATCGCAACACAAATGTCGTTTCGGAAGATGACGATGAGAGTGATAACGAACCACTTGCATCAAGCCAAAATAGTCAACGACAGCGGTTAGGTAAGATTTTTTTTTTAAATAACGCTCGTACAACACTTTCTTATATTTGAAATATAATTTTTTTTTGTAGATGATATTCATGACAGGCCTTTCACTAGGAATGTGAGACTACAAACTGCAACAACCCTCCGTAACACCCGTTCTCACAATACAAACCAGGATGCAATACCATCCTCATCATCAAATCTTTCGCGTTCTACTGCCAGCATTTCACACCAGGTACAAATTGATCATAACTACGGCGATCCTGGGCCTTCCACAATTCGTAACACAAGACGAGTTCTTTCTCGCCACCAGCGCAATGCTGATGAACTTGATCTTGTTGAGGATCCACTTGAAATGCCCAGCGTAATTGGAAATGTGTCCTCTCGTCTAAGAATGCGCAATAATGTGAATAGCACAACACCGCAAGACCTGCCAACTGTAGTTGTAGCCCCTAGACGTGGAAGGGCGCAATACAGTCAAGAAAATAGTGCAACAGAACAAGAAGTCGAAGAGGAGGCAGAAGCAGGTGAAGAAGAGGACGACGACTCGGGGGGCTCTGATGAGGGCACTGATGGTGGATCTAAAGATTCTGACTCTGATGATAACCAACCACTCACCTCTTTTGTTCCAACGCGAAATACTCGACCACCAAACCGGCGTCCAGCAGCAGCAATAGCAAGTAATAGTAGAAATATCCGCCATATACGTCAGCGTAGAAAACGAAATCTTAACTCCGATGATGATGATGATGATCCTGGCTTTGACGACGACGATGATGATTACCAGGGTGGGTCACAACAAAGGGGATCAAGAAACACTCGCAACCAGAAACGACCCCGCTATAATGAAGAATCCGATGATACTGCTGATAATCGTATGCGCCGAAGAGTTCCAATCAGGCACTCTAATGGAAACATAGCAGCCACAGCAGCAGATAGCAACGAAGAACAAACTGATAGCGATAATAATGAGGCTTTAGTGAGCGTTAGTAGTAGGGGTCGAGTGCGTAAGATTTCTGCCAAGGCAAGGGGAATTTTTAGGGACTAGCAATCACCTCCGCGGTCGGCCACAGGCGCCCACCGTCAAGTTGCACCTACATCTGTTGTGAGTGATTCTTCAGTTGACAGCAACAACAGTGCAAGTGCAAGGAATACGTTCTTGCGTTTCTATTGATAAAAAACTGCACGAACCATTATATTCCACCGATTAATTTTTCTTGGATATGTTTAAAGTCACATCTTTTCATTTAATATGTAAAACCATCATTGTCATCATCTGTAGTGATAGATGTTAGCATTTTCATCATCAACGTTATTGCCTGTGTATTTCTCCCCGATCTGTTGATGATTTTTTTTTAAAGTATCTTGAATTTTTTTTTTGTAAAATGAAATGTGTAGAAATTAATTTATGTTTATATAAATACAAACTTATATTTGGCTTTAAGCAACAAAATGGGATATAAAATTCAATAATTTATTTGTTTAAATTAAAATCGTTTATATATTTCTGAAAAACTGCTCGTAGGCTTCTGAAGTTAGGACTTAAAATCAATAAAGTTTGTTCGGCATGAAATTTTGTGGAGCAAAATATTACTTTGATTGCAAAAAGAGGTTAAGTGAGGAAAATTTGTTTTATTTCGTTTTTTCTGTGGATATAATAGCCATTTAATAAGTAAATTTAATTACAAGTAATATTACTATTGTCATTATTAATATGGTTATGTTATAAACAATAAAAATAACTAAATACAAAAAAAAAACATTTTCTAAGCTAAGAAAATAAAATAATTCAGATTTACTGTTTTATTTTTACAACACAAATCGAAACACAACACCTAGAATCCGCAAGGTTTCTCCACCATCTTGGATGTCATAAATTTTCAGAGGTGAAGTCACCTTGCTTGGTGAATACTTTAACGTGAGGAATGATGACGAAAATTGTTCAAAGATTATTTTCAACGACTTTTGTTTGAAACTTTATTCAAACAAAGCTAAGTAGGATAATAGGGTAATCCAACAAGAGGTGTCATTTTAAGTCATGAACGAAATTCAACATTTTTATAAAAAGTAGCGATTTTTTTAAACTCTGTGGTTCTACGGCTGTTAAGAAGTGTTAAAGAATTTGTTTTTGGTAAATAAATGTTGAGTTTGAAGTTTAAAAGTTTCAATATTTACGCTAAAATGTTTTTAAATTTGAATATAAATAATTATGCGGGGTATACACTCTTCAAATGCATGTCATGCATTTGAATAGTGTATACCCCGCATTACAGCGGAAGATGAAAACCATACTGCAAGAAGATAAAAATGCATCAGCTCCAATTTCTTTATTAACTTTTACATACCGATTTGCTTTCGTTTGGATTGCTGCATAAAGTTTTAAAAATGCTCATTTATTTTGTTTTGTTTTGATAAAAGATACGGTGGAAGCCATAGAATAACACATCAATAGCATCGAAATCAAAGCGAAAACAATATGATAGCCAAAAGCAGTCGTAAATAAAACGAGTATCGTTTTTAAAAAAGAAATGACTATCGTAAAACTTAATTACAAAGTAACGATAACGATAGATTTTGAACGATAATCGTTGTTCGTAATACGGGCCTTTTACTGGGTATTCATCGGTGGAATTTTCTTTAATACCAAAAATTGCGTTTCACACTTCTATTAACAATAGATGTGTTTGTTAATGTGAAATTTCTTGTAAATTTTCCATCATAAGAAAAAAGGGCGTTAGCTCCAAAATTTAAAAGAGAGTACCATTATTGGAACCATTAAATAGTTTATAATTTTTGTGTAAAGCTTGAAACTCATATTTCCAACTGCAAATGACTAAAAATCACGACCGAAAATTTCATTGCAGGTTTAAAGCTGTAGCTTTTGTGTCTATCCAAAGATTAAAAGTAGCAAGTAATTTGTTTTAAGTCATCACCAAAATTACTATAACTCATGCGCATAGTAATATAACATCATTTTCTTTTTTATAAATAAGAAACCATTCTAAAAAAATTTCAAACTTATATGATTTAAGGAGAGAAAAGAAAAATCAATAAAATGTATTTATCACAAAACTACTAAAACGGAGATATAGCCCAGTCAGATTAGGAAATCAAATCGCATTTTTCGATGGACAAAATTTTGTATGGAATCTGTTTGGGTACAACTTATCATAAAATCGAGTTTTTGGGATTTTTGAGGTTAGGGAACAGCCACTATCTTGAAAAAGAGATTGGTTTTGTTTTAATGTAATAGCTCGCCCGCATTTCATTTTACAACTAAATATCCAACTTCAACTTTGTAGAGAATAAAATTACCTATAAAATAAGCTATCAATGACCTCTGTAAGCTGTTTAATCTTTGAGTTATAACGGGCCAATGTTCCTGTATTGGTTGTGTTTTGGGGGTGGTATGACTTTTCTTGAGTTATCTCGGTTATATTTGATTTTTTTTGGATGATGCTCTTAGAATCGTTTTTAGGTCTTAACACCTATAAAATGAGCCTTTAATCGATATCATCAGCCATTAATTGTGTGAATTATCCAATTCATAAGTTCTCAGTTTATGAGTCAAGAGAAAAAAATAAGTATATTTTTTTTCGAAAATGTTTATCCGATGAATCGTACAAAAAGATGTTACTTAAAATTTTGTCCATAGTAATGATATAAATTTATAATATATCATACGTGGAGTTGCATCCACGACATAGAGGATCGTAGGGCAGCCGGGAAGATCAGGGCACCGACGTTACTTGTTGTTGAAAACTGATAACTGAGTTATATATTTTCACTCCAAGTGTAACTGACTTTCCCGGATGCCCTACGAGCCTGCGACCTTCTATGTCGTGGATGCAACTCCGCGTATGATATATTATAAATTTATATCATTACTATGGACAAAATTTTAAGTTATAAACATTTTCGAAAAAAATATACTTATTTTTTTCTCTTGACTCATAAAGTGAGAACTTATGAATTGGATAATTCACACAATATCGATTAATAGCTCATTTTATAGGTTCTTATAAGAACTAAAAATGATTCTAAGAGCATCATCCAAAAAAATCAAAGGTAACCGAGATAACTCAAGAAAAGTCATACCACCTCCAAAACACAACCCATAGAGGAACATTGGCCCGTTAAAACTCAAAGATTAAACAACTTACAGAGGTCATTGATAGCTTATTTTATAGGTAATTTTATTCTCTACAAAGTTGAAGTTGAACGTTTTTCTGTAAAATGAAATGCGGGCGAGCTATTGCATGAAAACAAAAACAATCTCTGTTTCAAGATAGCGGCTCTTCTCTAACCTCAAAAATCACAAAAACTCGTTTTTATGATAAGAAGACGTACCCAAACAGATTCCATAAAAAAATGTTGTCCATCGAAAAATGCAATTTCATGTCCTTTTTTTTACTAATTTGACTGGACTAATACGCTCTTTTTCCTTAAGACGGCAGCATAGAAGAAAAAACAAACAAAAAACAGGTATCGTAATTGGATTTATTTCTGAATGTAGCTTAGTCTTGAATAACAAGAGCAAGCTCGAGTGATGCAGTCGTGAATTTAAAAAACTGAAGGTAACTGTGGCGTATGAGTTATTCAGCCTTATTATGAGTTTCGCCCGGAAAATATTTCACCAGAAAAATTTTTGTTCCACCAGAATTTTTAAAGTTATTATGAGTTTCGCCTGAACTTCTCTTGGCTTAAAATAAACAAAAACCTTGCGCAAAGCGCACCAGTACCACCAGTTTATCTTTTATTCACCTCTAAAAGATAAGTGATAATTTAAATTCTTAATTACGCTACATTTTGCGCGAAATTAGTACTCACAAAAAAGGGGAATTTTGATTTTTCGGGTGAAACTCACAATAGGCGAAAAGTGAAATGTCAATTTTTCCGGATGTAATGTTGTTCACGTAAAACTCATACTAACCCTGATTAAGTTTTTATAGTTTAATTTTTAAGTACATATTCAGCCTTATTGTGAGTATCACCCGGAAAATATTTCACCTACAAAATTTGTTGTTCCCCCGGAATTTTAGAAGCTATTATGAGTTTCGCCCGAACTTCTATTGGCCTAAAATAAACAAAAAAACTTTGGCAAGAGCCACTAGTACCTACCCTCTCTTCATGGTATAAGAATAACAAGGTATCCTTGACAGGCAATTGATTCGTGACATCATTGCGAGTGAATGATCTCAGTTGTTTGTCATTTATGGCAAAGATAGTAAACAGAAATTGTTTATGTTTTGAAGCAATTTGCTATTAAAACTCAAAGTAAAACAAAAGATTATTTATGTATGTGTTGAAGTTATGTTTTGTTAAATTTCAAGTAAAACAGTAAATAATTTATTTTTGAAAGCTATATGTTGGTGAACACTCGCTATGACGTCACACAAAACAAAATATGGCAACCCTTCATCTCATATACAACATACCTTGTATTTTTATACCATGCCCTCTGTTAACCTTTCGTTCGCCGTCAAAAAATAATAGTGAAAATTAGAGCTCTTAGTTATGATACTATTCACCCGAAATGAGTACTCACCAAAAGGGTGAAACTCGCAATAGGCGAAAAGTGAAATTTCAATTTTTCCGGGTGGAATGTTGTTCACGTGAAATTCACAATAACACAAAAAACAAATCAAATTTTCATTTTTAGGGTAAAACTCGCACTAGACGAAAAGTGAAATTTCAATTCTTCGGGGTGGAATGTTGTAACGTGAAACTCACAATAAGGCAGATTACATCGACACAACGGTGCAGGATTATTTCGGTGGTGGCTTTTAAATATCAGGTAGGGGAGAGAGGGGGGCAAAACGGACCCCGGGTCAAGAAGGTCCAAGCCGATTTTGGGCTTAGTTTGCAACTCAATCTTATTTTTAATGATGAGAACTCATTAAGAACCTACTTTGCGAACGCACCCCTTAGCTTTTCATAGATAGAATGAAGTTGGGTCCAGTGTAAATCATGAGACAATGAAAACAGACAGTTTTCAAAAAAAAACATAAACTTTTTAAGACTTTCAAACTCACGGTTATTTTGCAACCACAATTTTTGGTTAACCCAAGTATCTGCTTTTATTTGTTTTGTTAAATTTACTAAAATAATCTTTGAAAAATTCTTTGTTTATAAGAAAAAAATGCTATTGGGAAAAAACTCCTTCCGGGGTAAAAAGGCCCAGAACGTCATGGAGCAAAACGAACTACCAGTCCATTTTGCCCCACGTCATTCACAGGAGCAAAAATTTGGTCTTTATTGACTTTTTAACTTTAAAATGTAGTTTTCAGTCAATTTCTTTTTTGTTGTCATATGTACATATATAGTTTTGGTTACAGTTTTCTCTGTTTTTTTTTTTATGTTTTTTTTCATGTCATTTGCTTCCGTCTTTGTTTTCATATATCATTTTGAGATAGATATCAATTTACTTAATTTTTATGTTGCAGGAGGTATTTGTTATTTTTGTATACCCTCGGTAATATACAAAATAATATTGCAATGAAAAATATAGTTCTTTTTCATATTTTTCTTGCAATCTTCGGTACAAAAAATTGATGTCCATCTTACCCCATTCAAAGGTCGCTTTTGCCCCGCTATTGTAGCAAAACGAACTTTTGAGATAGTTTTATATTTTTTGTTCTAGCTTTGTTTATGCTTCTCAAACCCTTATGATCCTTTGTTATGATAAAGCTTAAGGTTCAAGCTATTATTTGTGAAAAATTTGATTTGATTTTAAGAAATATTAAAGAAGTAAGAAAGGTTTTGAAGCTTAAGTAGTCCTTCTTGCCCCCCTCTCCCCTACATATGTAAGTCGAGTTACCTAGAAAATGGGCACGTTCCGATGGTTATTCTCAGTTATCCGGATAGCTTTGTGTTGTTGCAATCCCTTGTTAAAAAACAGCTGATGACCGCTGACCCAACAACAACTCAAGTTATCTCAAAATTTTTGGGTGGATAGATAGCATAGCGAATAAACATTGGAACGCGAGGAATGAGTTAACAATACAGTATACCAATAGATAAACCCTGTTCCTTGGTTTAGTCCCAAACAGTTTCAAACAGTTTCAGACCGCCGTTTGGTGCGGACCAGGGGCCCAACTATGTAACTCGATTCTACAATAAAAACGTTTGAATTCGCAAAATCTCAGCTCGCTAACTCCTTAGAAAGCTCTTATAAACGGGAATAGAACTGCAGTAAATGAAGATTATGTGGCAAGAAGTCGAAAGCACCACAATTTCATCCCACTTTCATACTTATAACGTCTTACAATAAGCATTTAAAACAACTTTCGAATGGATTCGAAAGTAGAATAAAGTTACATAGTAGGGCCCCAGTACAATTTTTCAAGTGTGGAACGACTTCGGACTAAATCTGGCGGTTTCAAACTGTTTGAAAGTCGGCAAGGAACACACCTATAGTAAAGTTATAGTCGTACGTCGCATAGTGCGTCGAGTCAGTAGAAAGAAACGAACAAAATCAAAGAAGCTCAGTTTAGCAAGCATTCTGGGAAGGACAGGTTTTTTTTTTGATGTGTCGGGGTGTTCAGTACAGGTGTGTTCCTTGCCGACTTTCAAACAGTTTGAAACCGCCAGATTTAGTACGAAGTCGTTCCACACTTGAAAATTTGTACTGTTTCGAACCAAAGTGAGCTGTCATAAAATTTCCCCTCCTTCCCAGATTTGGTCCGAGAAATTTATGGTGGCTGTTTTGTACTAGCTGTCAATGTCAAATATGCCAAGTTGACGTAATTTAGACGTTTGTTGCATTCAAATTAAAACAAAAAAACAAACCTTTATTAAGGGTTACCCAAGTGCAACTTTTATTTCTATTTTTATTTTCATTTTAATAAGTGTGTATATTCTTTAATTTTGTTTTTCTTTAAAATAATCAAATGATATTTATAAAATTATTGCACTTAGCAAAACTGTTTGAAAGAACACATTTGTAGTACTTTTTGGCAATTTAGTATTTCTTGTATATTTCAGTATTATTTCTTAAAAAGAGAAGAGATTTAAGCATTATGATTTACCACCGTGTTGGTAAGTATTTAGCACACTACTTTTTCAAGCGTAGATAAAAATGCACTCATGTATGCTCATTTTATACACTCAACATCTTGGGGTTTTGTGACGTCAAAACTTTTATTATTAATCAAACGATTGGTTTAAAAGGAGCAATCAAATTACTTTATTTTTTTGCTATTTTCCGAACAAAATCAGAGATGATTATGACGTCACACATCGTGACAAAAGCAAAAAACCATTGAATGTTTGCTTAAAAGAGAGAAAGCGAAGCAAATGGATGCAGCATAATTATGAAAGATGAAAAGGAAGGCATAAATGAATTGTAAAAGATATGAAACAAAACTCCATTTTGGTTTGTGGTGCTCTTATGTTTTAAATGCAGAAATTTGTTCGTTTCATTAATATCCACGCCAGGGGTTTTGATGAATCATATTACAACTCCATTTAAAAATCACAAATTTTTCCTTCAAACTAAATCAATTTATAAATATTTTTTGTTCTTTATTAGACCAGGAAAAAAAGTAAAAATCGTATGGGGAACCTTGAAAAAATTAATTCATGAAATATTAAAATTGGAATCGACGCAGAATTGCAACCTCTATAACATATCCAAAGTCCCCCAAAATCCCCGCATTGGCTTTTTGTGTAGATGCATTTGAAGAGGTGCAGACGGGGAGAATTTGGAGGTATATCAAACTAAAATATATGTTTGGGTAAAACCTGATCATATGATACATGCTTTAAGGGTAGTTTTTAACGCTGAATCTAATGAAATCAAATTCAAGATGATACAACCACCCAAAAATAAGTTATAGTCCTTTTTATGTAACGATGACTTTTTGTTCAAGTACAACAGGTAAAATATTACCGAAAAACCTTTGAAAATAACGGTATGTAAATGAAACTTGGAATGAATGTTTCATTTGTCATAGGAACTAAGAATCCAGAGAGTCCTTAAAAATATCCATGGTGAAAGGGTGTTTTTTGTAAGGGGGAGGGGCAACAAAGAATGTTAACCATAACACCCACGTAAAAACTCTTACACTCATGAAACTCGCCAAAAATATTAAACTCTTCATGGCAACCAAGAATCAAAATAGTCCATACAAATATTTTTGTTCTAATAGTGTTTTTGGTGACTGTTAACTTTTGACTTGTTCTACGGAAAATACGATTTCAAAAATTAATTTTTGCTTGAAAAGGCCCATTACTTTGTTAGAGTTGCTTGTATCATTTTAGTCTTGCTTTTATTAGATTCAGCGTTAAAAAATACCCTTAAATCATATACCATACTTTATGTATTATACCTCAATTACACCAAATCGGAATGTTGGCTCAAATCTTCAAACTTCTTCCCAGATTTTCCCTCTCTTTAATAAAAAAACCCCAGAACAAATATATTTATGAGGACTATTTTGATTCTTGGTTGCCATGACAAATTATATATTTTTGGCGAATTTCATGAGTGTAAGAGTTTTTACGTGGGTGTTATGGTTAACATTATTTGTTGCCCCTCCCCCTTAAAAAAAAAAACACCCTTTCACCATGAATATTTTTAAGGACTCTCTTGATTCTTAGTTCCTAAGACAAATGAAACATTCATTCCAAGTTTCATTAACATACCGTTATTTTCAAAGGGGTTTCGGTAATATTTTACCTGTTGTACCTGAAAAAAAAGTCATCATTACATAAAAAGGACTATAACTTCTTTTTGGGTGGTTGTATCATTTTGAATTTGGTCTCATTAGATTCGGCGTTAAAAACTACCCTTAAAGCATGTATCATATGATCAGGTTTTACCCAAACAAATATTTAAGTTTGATAGACCTCCAAATTCTCCCCGTCTGCACCTCTTCAAATGCATCTACACAAAAAGCCAATGCGGGGATTTTGGGGGACTTTGGATATGTTGTAGAGGTTGCAATTCTGCGTCGATTCCAATTTTAATATTTCATGAATTAATTTTTTCAACCTCGGAACCTATTTTTCCTGGCCTATATTTTAATAAACTTGAAATTTTTATTAACTTTTATTTTTTGAGTTGTTATTCTTGAAAATGTTTTTTGAGATTTATGATTAATGTACGGCAACTCTAGCCGAGTATGTCGTTTGACGTTTAGTCCGAATTAGTGCAAACTAGTTCCCAAGCCGTTCCACACATTTTGACAGTTTTTCTCCTCTCTGAGAGAAGAATGTCAAAATTTGACATTTAGTCCGAAACAGTGCGAAGAATCCAAGGAACAAACCTTATGAGTATAGTTCCCGATTTTCGGGAGATTTCTTGAGAACCGTTAGTCTCGCAAAAAAAATGTATTCAACGTTTTTTATAAAAATTAAGCTCTACACCTCGTCCCACCCAAAATACAAGGTCAATGTAACATTTTAAAGGATTAACTACTATTGGTATACATTCTATAAATAGACGGGTGGATAAAGAGCGCTTTAAAAAAGAGATGCAGTTTGCCACAGACAAATAATTGTTAACTTTGCCGAAATAACCATACTGTCCACTTTACTTACAAAAAAAAATCATGACAGCCAGCAACTCTCTTCTTAGGAAATAGTAACAGTATTTTGAAATATAAGGTTTCAGAACTCACTTCTTCTTTTCTTCCAGGATAAACTTTACTTCAATATACACTCCCGTTCAATTGAATAGGTTCAAAATTTTCGAGTGCGATTTACCGTTGTAACTCCAAACTATGTGGAATAAACGCATTTTTGAAAATGGCATTAGAGAAAGCATCCAATTGAGGAGAGAATAAGAAAACACACAATATCAAACTTACCATCATTACGCGTTTTATTTATGAGCCTAAATCATCTCTAAATGCAGAAAAAAAATTCCCTAATTTTTTCAGATTTTAATTTTCATCCCCTATAGTCGCTGTAGGGATAAATTAGATTTCCTTTTTTTTAAATTCGCGTAAAATCTGCCGAAAAATTCAATTTAATAAAATAATTGCATAAAATAGAAAAAAATAATTAAAAAACAATGGAAACACTTGCAGTAATGTTTGTAGCTTTTTGGAAAGCCAGAAGTCTATTTTAATAGTTGATAAAGTTCTTTGAATAAACAGTTTCAGCAAAATCTATTTTGAAACCTATAATTTAAAAAAAATAATAATTTGTATTCAAAATGTTAAGTTTGAAATAATTTTTTGCCAAAACTGTTCATCAAAAAACTTAATTTAAAAACAAGCCGTAAGAATGGACTTCTGGCTTTCCAAAAAGCTACAAAACATTACTGTAAGTATTGCCGTGGTTTTTTAATTAATGTTTTTCTAATTATGCAAATATTTTATTAAATTGCCCCTCCCGTCCAAGCGGGGGTGGGGGGGGTATATTACCCTAGTCTAGTTCCCACCTACATGCTCTGAATTTTTTGGCAGATCCTACGCGAATTTTCTAGTATGCAAAAAAAAGGGGAAATTTAATTTACCCCTACAGCGACTATAGGGGATGAAAATAAAAATCTGAAAAAATTAGGGATTTTTTTTTTCTTCATTTAGAGCCGATTTGGGCCCATCCGTGATGACCTTTTTTTTAACGACCACCCATGTATCTACAAAGTTAAAAGATTTTTCATTCACTTATACACTTTTACCGAACTCTTAAGGAAAAGACTGAGAAACTCCATGTATTTTTTATGGGAAGTCCCAATCACTGCTCGTCGCACGTACCAATATATTTGCTTTGAAAAACCACTAAAAAATATTGCCTGAAACAACTCCAAAAGGTTTATAAATGGAATTGAGGAGCTTAAGAACAAAGGGTGGACATTTGAACCTTTACCTTTTCATTTCAGAAATAAAATATACAAAAACCTACGTCACATTGTTCCATGAATATTTAAGAACTGCAAAATGCAAATCCCTTAACTCCAATTCATATTCAACCTGAATGATTTTTTTTTATTTGCTAACACAGTTGTTTTACGTTCAATTCCAAATAATGATTTTTGAACGCCAAAACTAGATAAATAAGTAGTTAAGGTATGTGGTTAGAATGTGTACAAAAGGTTGTTTAATTTATATATTAGGAGGTATAAATAATTTAATAAACCACTATCTTTAAATCTAAAATATTTAAAAATGACATTTTCTGTATTGTATGTAATTCAAATACTTCTAACAACGTTTTCATCATAATCCTCTATATCATCTTCGCCTTGATCTATTTCCACATCAGTCGGCCTCAATGGGTATCCTTCTTCAGGCTTTACTATTTTAACACCTTTCATTCCCAGCTGGAGGCAGTCATAAGATCTAATAATACACACAAGCATACATATCCTAGCAATATTCTCATTTTAAAATAGTCGTAAATCTTTAATTACCTTTCAAAAAGCTCATATCCCTGAAAATATCCAGCTAAATCCATACAAACGTGCATATTACGGCCAAAAAAGTAGACATCGTAAAATTTTATACAAGCTCTAACAAAACCTAATCTAGGTGGTCGAAAGCAAAATGGAGGTGGGTTTTTGCCTGATACGCTCCTCTGAAATAAAACACGATTATTCAGTTTCATACGAAGATCAAAGGCAAAATCTTCTGGCTTGTAGACGACTTCCATGCATCCGTTCAAACCGACTAGTGAAAGCAATGCTGTGTGAATAGAATTACTTTTAAAATAGAAGACATTAATATAACTAGTAAATTAGTTTTGCATTTTACATGTGCAACATCTGCAAACGCCTTTATCACATGAGCATGGTATTCGACTAGCTAGCTGCCCTAAGGGGTTTGAAGATGTTGTTGCTTGTCTGGGCTCTTCCTCTGCGTATAATTTGTTGAGATAGGAATTTAGAGTTGCAAGTTCCTGTATTGCTTCGTAAGCAATGTCATTTCCTGTATGGATTAAAAAAAGGGTAACAGAATAAACAAACACGAAATAGTATTGAGATACACTCCCGTTCATTTGAATAGGTATATGAAGTTTTCGAGTGCGATCAACTGTTATAACTCCAAACTAAGTGGAATAAATTAATTTTTGTCAATGGCATTAGAGAAAGCATCAAATTTAGAAGAGAATGAGATAACACACAATCTTTAACCTACCGCCATTACAAAAGGAGTTATCATTTATCATTTAATTTCTTTAATTTCATGTTGAAATCGTGGCCCTTCTTGTTCATTTGAATAGGTACACTGCCTTTATCATCCTTGTTGCCTTGTTTTAGCCACCGACGAATTAGAAACAACCCTAAGAATTTTTCGTCTATCACTTGTTGAGGTAGCAGGTTTTTTGCATTCTTTAATATCGACACACAATCTTTTTGTTTATTTCTCAAATAATTATAGATCAAAGAAGGGATTCTGTTAATTTTTTCCGAAATTTGATGTCCCGTTAATCCTTGATCATAAAAGTTATAGTTTCTCCACCCATTATCCACTTTTTCTCAATTTGCTTGTCTCATATCAAAAAATCGATGATTTAAATACATACCAAAAATAGTTTTAAAAGGTTTGACATTCAACTAGTTCAAAGTAAAAGTGTACTTATGCAAATGAACGCAAAAAACGCGCTACGATTTCAACAAAAATTTAAAGAAATGATAAAACGGGTAATGGCGTCAAGTTAAAGATCGTTTGCTTTCTTATTCTCTCTTAAATTAGATATTTTCTCTTACAAAAACTATTTTTTTCTACTAAGTTTGGAGTTATAACGTTTAATCGTACTCAAATATTGTGTACCTATTCAAGTGCACGGGAGTGTATGTAGTGCTCAGCCCAGGTAATCCAAGGCAACTTAAGTTTTTTGTGGTAAGTTTGTTTTTTTAATTTCCAATAAATAAGCAATGAAACCATAATTGATCTTATAAAAATATTTCAAAATCTAATAGACATTAACGGTCGTATTTAGTTACTTAAAAGCTTTGTTCACTGTTGCCCTAAGATTGTCCGACTTTCTCAAAAATGTAGATAAACGATCCGAAAAAAGTTGGTTGTTGAGAACTAATTAATTGCGATTAGTTACGCAGTTACGCAGAAAAAAATGAATTTTTTGTTCGTTTGCGAAAAATAGGCGTATTGCGAACTTCACGTGAACTTAGCAGGACAACTTTCCCAAAAATGAAGATTAATGATTTGAAGAAAGTTGGTTTTTGAGAACTAATTAATTGCGAACTAGTTACGAAGAAAAAAATTTAATTGCATTTTTGGTTTGCGAAAAAATGGGTGTCCTGCTAACTTCATATGAACCTAGCAGGACAACTTTCTCAAAAATAAAGATAATCGATCTGAAAAAAGTTTATTATTGAAAACCAATTAATTGCGAATTAGTTACGCAAAAAAAAAAAATTATTGCATTTTTTCGCAAGCCAAAAATGCAATACATTTTTGTTTTGCGTTATTAATTCGCAATTAATTAGTTCTCAATAATAAACTTATTTCGGCTCGATTATCTTTATTTTTGAGAAAGTTGTCCTGCTAAGTTCATATGAAGTTAGCAGGACACCCATTTCTTCTTAAACCAAAAAAGCAATTAATTTTTTTTGCGTAACTAATTCGCAATTAAGTAGCAACTAATGATAGGATAGTTTTTAACCTGAATTTCCAAAAGTGTCCTGCTAACTTTATATACATGAGCGGTTCAATAACATCTTCATCAGATCTGTGTCGATTAAAGTTCAGTTATAGTCAAGTAAGCATAAGAAGAAAGCTACCCACATATACGTATGTCATATAATATTCAGTAGATCAAACTATATGGTGTTAACAGTCTTCTAAATAAATTGATTTCAGATTTCAATAAATATTACTTTTTGATTTCATCTTTTTAAAATGTATAATATTTAGAGAAACCTATAACCTTAATGTAATATATAAATTTGTAGGAGTTAAGCGGTAGTATTTAACGGATTTAACGGAGCAAAGGGTTACTTCAAAAGTAAGAAGTACGCAGGATGTTTCCAAGTTATTGGCAAATACTTTATGAATTACGGAAATACTTACAATACTGTGATATAGCTTTTTGACAAGCTTAAAATAGATTCTTTTATTATTAAGTCAAATCGAGTTACAAAATTTTGAAAAATTCGTTTGTAAACTCAAAAAAAAAATTGAAACATTTTGTGTAGTGATTTTTTATTTTGCGTTATAAAGTACATAGATAGTAAATTTTCTGAATGCTGAAAACTAGACGGTAGTAGGATTTTTAGTTTTTGAGAAAATTGATAACTATGAAAACTCCTTTTTACTTGCGATTATAGGTACTATAAGGAAAGTTTTGGATTCGTGCAAAAAAAAAAAATTTGAGATAACAATCAAACATGATATTACGATGATAGAGAACACCAAAAAAGTGGGTGGCAAAATTCTGTCTGTCTGTCTGTCTGTCTGTTCGTCTACAGCCTAAACGGCTCGATCGATTTTCTTCAAACTTGGTACTTAGTGGTTTTTGGTGATTTTGCCGACACGTTTTTTTCATTTTTTTTTTAGAACCAAAAATAACGGTACCTGTCATACATTTTTTTTGGCAAATTTACATAATCGTATTTTTCTCAAAAACGGCTCGACAACTTTTCTTAAAAAAAATTCAATAAATTTATTTTAGTAAAGGCTTTCTTTGAGTGGAAAACCATTTTTCAAAAATGGTTATTAATGGTACCTCCCAAGGAACCATTTTTTAATTTTTGATTTTCTTCAAAATGGTATGACCGATTTTAATTATTTTTTTTATACAAAAGCTTCCAAGAAATGTTAATAGTTTTGTGTACCAACATTTTTGAAAAAATATTTTTTGGATTTTTAAAAAATATTTCAAAATTTTTTTTGGAAAATCAAATATTTCGAAAACGGCATCATAGATTTTTTTGAAACTCGATATTTAAGTCTTTTTTAGTACTCTCTAAAATATTTTTATAAAAAATTTTACATTTATGAAAAAATAACGGTACCTTCCATACAAAAGTGAAAAAACCGCAAAGGAAAATATTTTTTTGCTTGACAACGACTCCTACGATTTTGATCAAACTTTTTTATAAACTAAAATTAGTACGATCTACCATCAAAAATTATAAAATTTTACACATAGCAACTATTAGTAGTACCTGTCATAGAACGTATTTTTTTATTTTGAGTTTTCTCATTATCAGCTTAACGGATTTAAATGAATTTTTTTATATACAAATGTCAGATAAGATTAAATAATATTGCATATCAAAATTTTCAAAAAAAAAGTTTTTGGATTTTTAAAAAAAGTTTCAAATTTTTTTTTTGAAAATTCGATATCTCAAAAACGGGTTGACAATTTTTTTTCAAATTTTGTTTTTATATACACATAAATATATAGTTTAAATCTGCATACCAAAATTTGTTCTTAAAAATGTTTTAAGAATTTTATATATAAAAAATTAATTTTTTCAAAAACCGCTCCAACGATTTTTAAATTTTTTTCCCATACAATCCTATTCCATCATGAATTAAGATCACATACTTTTTTTTCACCTCAAACTGTCAAAAGAGTTGTTTTAGCTAATTTAAGTGTCGTATTTCATGCTTCTCTACATTTTTCTCTCATAATTTCCATGTTTGTATATACAATTTTCTTAAACTCGCAGTGTCTTGAACATTAAAGCAAGTACGTGCGACCCAGTCGTGCATTTTATTTGTTAAAAAATTATGTTCGTTGGGTAACTAGTGTATTCAGAAACTTAACGAAATAATTATTTTATGAAATGTGTTATTCAAGTTTTCGCCAGAAGAAGTTAATACTAATTACTCAACAAAAGTTGAAGTTTTCATAATTTTCAATTTTCTCAAAAACTTGAAACTGATGTACCGTCTGGTTTCAGCATTCAATTTAAAGCTAATAACAACATTAAATAATACAACACAATTTGCTACTTTATAAAGTAAAATAAACAATCAGTCAACAAAATGTTAACAACATTTTTTTTATTAATTTTAAGTTTACAAATGAGTTTTCAAAAATTAATAGTTAAATGGATTTGGTTATATATTAAAAGGATCCGTTTTAAGCTTTTAAAAAAGCTATAGCATGGTATTGCAAGTACTTTCGTTGTTTTTATATAGCTAATTATTATCAATTTTAAGTCAATGTTTTCGGAACTTATCTCTCCGTGTAAAAAGGAGGAGGAAATACACCCCCGCCTTATAATAATAATAATAATAATTTTAACTATATGCCTGTAAGACGTAAGGTCTTTTAAATGTAACCTGAATTGCACGGCATTAGAAAGAGTAGGAAGATAGGAAAGATTTGGCACAGTGGATTGAGATCAAGGTGTTTATTATCTCATTAAATCTCATGGGTGGCGTCCAGTTAAGCTGGGAGAATATAGAAAAGAATGCTGCCTAGAATGGGGCTCGAACCCACACCTCTAAGCTAGCAGTGAAGCACTACATCCACTGCACCATTGCCACCCGCTTATACGATTTTATTCTTAAGATATGTCCTACAATTACTTTATAGAGTATTGGCCAATAACTTGGAAACATCCTACGTATTTCTCAACTTTGAAGTAACACTGTTTCTCGCATGAAAATAAACGCTGTATGAAAAAAATAAATAAAGGACATTTTCAACACAACCACCTTCTTTGCGCCCCAACTTGCTCTAATGACGTCGTCGTTTGTTTAAATAGGTACATGTAATAGTTATTGCTAGAAATAAAATCCTTATAAAATTGATAATTATGAATAAAGGCTCTCTCAAACCAACGCGAAACATTCACCGACGTCGTGAAATCATTCACAATGTAAAATTTGAAAGATATACAATGCTAAACAACAGCAAAAAAACGCCTTTGCGAATGATTCGCTAAGATTTCGCGTTGGTTTGAGAGAGCCTTAAGAGTTAATTTATTTTGTTTTTGAAATCACTGCATTGACAGTAGACGCTCGATTTAGTGAATCTCAAAATAGTGAACTATACAAAGTAGTGAACATACAAAATTTTATCTAAAAATGTATTTTGTATAAAAATGTCTCGCAAGCATTTAATATTGCTTGAGAACACTGAACAATTTTCTGTTTTTTTTTTCACTAAACCTGAAAAAAAGTTTTGCTTAACGCTTAAATAAATGTAAAAACATGCACATCGAACGAAATGTGCATTTTGGATCAAATTAACCATTAGAAAGCCTTTAAAAACTCCCGCCTCGAAAAAGTGAACAATCTCGAAAGAGTGAACGTGCCTGGTTTTTATTACCTCCTATATCGAGCGTCTACTATAATGTGAAAATTAAATTTCTATCAACTCTTACAATGAGCATAAATTACTCAAACAAAAATCACCAGATTGAAAGAATACAATGTCGAAAAAAAAGTAAATTCATCATAAAACAATTCAAAACTCAAAAACAACAGTAGAATCTATGAAGTTGTTGGAAATTGTTACAAAGTGTAACATCTTTAACATATAGTTAATGAACGACTTTATGACGTCATTATATTACACTTTGTGACAATTTTCAAATTTAGGAACGATCAGCGTTAACAATTTATTGTTAACATTAGTCCTGTTTTTAAGTGCATTTTTATCTTCGCTTAGAACAATGTAGCATGTTAAATACAACAACTGTACAGAATCATACCAGTTTGTTGTTGTGATTAACATGCTACTTTTTTCTAAGCGAAGATAAAAATATTCTAAAAAACGGGGCTATTATAGAGGAAAGGAACGCACCACAGTTATTCCACGTTCCACCGAAATCAGCCACTTAAAATTGCTGAGCCGCGGATCAAAATTTAAACCACATTTGTACAACCGAACCTAAGGGTCAAATTTAGCTTGGGAGTAATTTTCGTAATCCCGTCGCTTGGACACCAGTTTCAAAAATGGCGCCCTACAGATTGATATTAGGAAACTGAAATCTCTGCGCCTTTAATAGTTTGTGGCCCTATTTTTTTTTATATATTTGTCATTTATTTTTGACATGCTAAGGATGAAATTTAGCTTGAGATTCATTATGGTTGTAATCCTTGGCCAAATGGTAAAATAAAAAAGAACCTAAATTACTTGGAAATTTTCCATTGTTAAAAAAACGGTTGATGTCTTAAAAAATAAGTTTTGAGTAGACGCACGTTCGGTGGAAATGTCAATGTTTCTTGTCAAATGATGGGACCTTCATTTCTTTGGTAATTTTTCATATTTTGAATATGAGCTGCAACTTTATTTCCCAGCACATGTTTGGCATCTGGAGGCATTTCTGCAACTTTTTCATGTTCAAAGTATTGAAGATTGAAGTGGAGGTCAAACCACAAAAAAAGTATGTTCCCGAAAATGACAACACTGAAATTATGACAGAAAGAGCGTCTACTGACCAGCTATCTTTTAAGATGTCATCAACCGTTATTTTACCAACATTCGTTTTGCGTCTGGAGGCGTTTCCTTAATTTTCAAAATACATATGTATGTAGTATCAGAAATTATCAAAAAAAGTGAAAGTCCCACCTTATACGACATGATAAAATTATGCTCCCGAAAAGTCGCAATATTGACATTTTACACGAAAGTGCGTCTACACAACACCTATCTATTAAGACATCAAACGTTGTTTTAACTATGGAAACTTTCCAAGTAATTTATGAGTCTCTTTTTATTTTTCATTTGACCTAGATTGGGCGCCATTTTTGAAAATAGCTTCTACCAGACAGGATCACAATAAAGACTCCTAAGCAAAATTTCATCCTTTAGCATGTTAAAAATAAATAACAAATACAGAAATAAGGTCAGCCCGACAAAAGACCCAGATATTTCGGTTTCCTGGCAGGATTATAGATTGGGTGCCATTTTTCAGGATTCAGGTGTCAGGATTACAAAAATGACTCCCTCAAAAAGCGCACGGTATTCGGTTTCCTTACCGGAGTAAAATGTAGCTAAAAAATTGAAATTCTAAATAAGGCATTGTTGCAAAAAATATAATGGCATATAATAAACAGGCATCCGTTAGATATATAATAATATTATTTTTAGCTGATTGCTAAAAAGTGACGATGACGAAAATAGCCAAAATTCAAATTTTAATTTAATGGCAAGTGCAAAAAGTATGATTTGCTCTGCGCCAGTCAGCCTTATTTTGAGTTTCACGTGAACAACATTCCACCCGGAAAAATTGACATTTCACCTTTCGCCTATTATGAGTTTCACCCGGAAAAATGAAAATTTCCCTTTTTTGTGAGTACTCATTTCCCGCAAAATGTATCGTAATTAAGATTTTAAAGTATTACTTATTTTTTGAAGGCGAACGAAAGATAAACAGAGGGTACTAGTGCCATTTGCGCAAGTTTTTTGTTTATTTAAGGCCAAGAGAAGTTCAGGCGAAACTCATAATGGAACATTTCCGGGCGAAACTCATAATAAGGCTGAGTGTGTTTTGTATGCTATACATTTTATTTCATTTGACCAATGTCAGAATTTTTTACAAAAACATTTTAAGTTTTTGTTTCAGGAATTCTAAAGAGGATGTTTTAAAGTCTAGGAAAAATATTTCTTAAGATTTTAATTCTTTTTTTTGTACTATTTTGCATATATATTTTAGATGATATGTTTCCAGGCCAGGTGAATTGCAACCTATTGTTTTCATTGAAAATTAAAAATTTAATGCAAGTTCTTATTGTTGATTTTTTCTTAAAGCTATATTCGTGATCATTCTTAAAGTTCGGTGGGAAAAAAATAAATATTTCATACTTTAATTTTTATTAACATTTAAAAATATCTGGGTCCAGTATACCCTCGGCTATAGAAGTGTACATAATTTTCACGACTGCAGTTAAGGGTTTATCAATAAGACAAAAACTTATCAAGTACAAGTACCTACAAATTAAGACCTTGCATGAAATATTGGATTTATTCTTTTTCTCGCAAGAGAAGTTGTAGCCTTCTAGGTGCTTCCCTAGAAAATCTGTCCAGCACACTTTTTTTCAAAAAGTGCTCTTGCGGCTTGAGTAAATAACCGATCTCTACAAAGGCCGGTGGATCGATCATTGCTCGCTCATTGCAGGGACAGAATTCAAACAAATTCCTTCCTTACATAAAAAAAATGGTTTCTGAAACATGTGTATGTGCTAAGGAAGGTAAACATTACCTAGGTCAACTTTTGCTAATAATTTCATGAGAGGCAAAAAATAGTTTTTTGTTGGATATTCGATTATTGAGTGACAAAAATAGCATTAGTGGTAGTTTGGTAGGATACCTACATGTTTTCTATATCTTTTTCCGATTCTAAAAATTGAACCACATCGTAGTCCTGGACATTAAAATAAAATTAATGTACAGAACGAAAGTAAAAGCTTGACACTCTAGGTGGGGGCGAAAGTCCCCCCCCCCCTGCGGGCGCCCATGCTTTCTGATTGGATAACAAAATTCACCAAACAAGTTTCTTAAGTAAAGATTTCCCAACTATGTATTTGACAAATTTTTTTCGACTTTTGATATCACCTGCATACAAATTTCCCGAACTTGTCAAAACTTGGACAAAACTTATCATGTTTACAGGCGGGAAGGGATTACTCATGATTACTTCAAAAAAATCTTTATGTAGGTAGGTACAAAAAAAAACTGAAATAAGTATTATATTCTGAATTTGTCTGCAATTCTTCCACATTCCACTTTACCAACTAATGTTTTTAAGGATTGGAAGATTTAATAGGTTGGAAGGTAGATACTAGGTTCCTAAATTTTTTTTACCACTGAAGATTTTTTAAATTTTGTTATTCATAAATTCATACTTTTTGGAGCAATCATCCGGTATAAATAGTCGTTTATTCCTGAAAACTATTTCAGAAGCTGTTTTATTAACGAACTTGTTACATTTAATCGTTTTTCTTAATACGTGGCTATATATGGTACCTACTCTATTTATATTTACTCTATTTTCGGGAAAATCTATCCATGTTATTCAATAGGTCAAAAGTTAAATAATATCTAACAATTTTTAAGAATAAAGTCCACAAAAAACTTCTCTCAACAAAGTAAAGAATCTTGTCAACAGAAAAGTCGTTTACATACAAGTTTCTCGTACGATGGTTTCATCTTGGTACATGAATATTTATGTAAAAAGACCGTTTTCCAAATTTGACTCCAGTTGCAAAACTATTTTTTTGTTTATTCAAATAAGACCCACACATAACTTACATCGCGGAACCGTGCGATTTCAACTTTGGTGACTAAAATAATGTTTATAAGTTGGTGTTACATAGATTTGGTTTATTTACCATTCTCAGAATTTACGAAAATAATTTGAGCGCACAAAATCATCGTCACTGATATAATCCCTGGTAAGACAACCATTTTATTTAGGTTTTAAGTTTTGATAACTTTTTTTTTAACTTAATTGAATGTTATAAAAGTAATACATATGGCACAAAATTAATGATACGTCTGATGCGTAAAATATAAAAACCAAAACTGAGCATGCATCCCATTCCCAGGTGAAGTTTTTTTTTTTTTGTTTTAGAAATTCACTTAACAACTTTCTTTTATGCGAGATATCGCAGCAAAGTGAACTTCTGAAGATACACAAAACGACAGTGGCCTTGTGATACCACAACCAGTTGGTACCAACTTCTTAAAAAATGGACAGCTTTGGGCAATGGGATCAATTTGTCGACCGCAAGAGTGTTGATGTCACAAACTCTATGTGATTGGTACTCTCACTTTTAATAGGCTAATTATAAGTGAAGTGCGAGACGTAAATAAAATCAACAAAATTAAAGAAGAAGTGTTGTTAATGAACAGATCGCATTCATTGATTATGTCACATGCTGCAAAAGAAAGTGCTTGTTCTAATGTTTACCTAAGTTGTAATTTAATTTTTTTGTGGAATGATTGTTTTTATTGCCCCAAGCCATTTAAATCGATCGTTTGAAAAAATGCATTAATTAGTTTCTTATTTGTTTTATTTTATTACAACAAAATTTTTTTCAAGGTAGGAATTTGAATTTTAAAACTAAACAATAGTCCAGTCGTATTGTGTTTTTGCCATACAAATTGTGGGGTAGTGTTGATTTTTCCATTCCATGCTCTATGTTTTCGGGGGTGCTGAAACCAAATCTGAGGTTTACGAGTAGGTACAACTTCGTGTTGCAACATGGAAAAAATGCAAAAATGATGCATTTTTTTGGAGCTTTTCACTTATGGCTCGAAAACTATTATTATATTATTGTTTGTAAATTTCACTACATTTCAATTCAAAGTACATATACCTACACAATTTCCAACAAATTTCTGTTTAAAAGTTTTTTCTGCGATAACCCATTTGGACTCAAGCGCCGCTGGTTGAAAATTGACGTATTTTTACTGTTTCCGAAAATTCACTGGAAAACACTCATTAATTACTTTGTTTGACAAAACTTTTATATCGATTAGGAAAGGTGTGCATACAAGAAATATTTAGCTTGCAATTTTGAACAATTGTTGTCATAGGGTCATCTCTCTAGTGAAGCCCTAAGAAAATATAGAGCCACGAAGTTTCCAAACATTACTTGTGTACCTGAATGTTTTTTTGGAAATGTTGCCGTTTTCTATCTTTAAAGGGATAACTAACAGAGAGTTAGACCTACGTTTAATGTGTTACGTCAAATTTTACACCTGTTCGACACGTGTGTTTACCTAGGCAGACAAACGATTATTGGTTCAACACCTCAAAGCCTATTATTGATATGACTTACAAGTTTACGCAAATGACTTGACTTTCGTTGGTTCTCAGTGTACTACCATAGAGCAAGTTTTGGATTCGTGCAGAAACAAATTTGGAGATAAACGAAAATGACACTACGATGATAAAGAACACGAAGAAAGTGGGTGGCAAAATTCTGTCTGCCTGTTTGTACCTCGATCTTACAGCCTAAACCAATAATGCGATTTTTTTCAAATTGTGAACTCAAGTTTCTTTGATGATTCCCTAGATAGTCCAGTAACTATATACCTACATATGTACATCAGACCTTGCGTCAGATCCGGTAGTTCTGATTTTTTGCTGAGTTGTTTGTGATTTTGCCCTAATAAATAATCCACAGAATCGTACATGTAGACCGAGGAGTTTCCAAGAAACTCTTTCAAAATGTATCAACAACAGAATTATAACAAATATTTTCTTTATTCGTGACCTTTCTGTATTTATAAAAATTTTCGTTCTAAAGTGGGCTCAAGGTCAATTGATTGTAGTTTATTTTCTTTGAGTCGCAACGTTTCGGATGTGTTAACGCCCTTTCTTCAGATAAAATAAATAAATAAGAATATACAAAATTGATTCTTAGTTGTGTTAGTGTGTTATTATCCGTTTCTTTAAAATAACTTGAAAAAGACGTTTTAAAATAATGGGTGTAGCCTTATTTTTTTTTTTATTTAAAATTTTTGAAAATAAATTTCCAAACAAATAGCCTATTGCATAGACCTTTTAAAAAGGAACGATTACGTGCAAAGGTTTTTAACTATTATCGAATATGTTTGTTTGGTACATAAGCATACATAAAACCGAAAATGCTACTAAATTTACCCATGCGTTTCTGAGCGAATGGTCACACTGGCCACTTTTCAATATTTTTGGTATAACCCGGAAACTAAGCCAGATTTGACAATTTTACACTTAAAACTTTTTGCTCAAAATTAAATTTTCTATCGAAATGAAAAGTTTGAAAAATTTTATAAAAAAAATTAGGTGGGAAAAGTTAACAAAAACTAACTTAAGAAAATCGAAAAATCAAAGATTTAAAAATTTTTTTCTAAATAGCGCATAATTTTTTTTTTTTTTGAGCAAAGATACGCTCAAGACATACTTATTCAAAGTAAAGTAGAGTCTTAAGGCCTTAATATGACGGCTCTGGGCCTTTGGCATCTCATATGAGGGAAATTTGATAAAAAAGATGCCATCAAATTGGTCAGAAAAGGTTAAGTGGTCCCAGAAATTGGTCAGCCCTAGATAACTTGTAATAAAGGCTTAAACTTTCTCAAGGTCACGCGCGATTTTTGGCACTTTCCTTATGGGAAATTCGCAAAAAATGTATACCATCCGAAAGATTTCTAGATCGTGATAAAAGGTCAACTACTTTCAGTAATTGGTCAGCCATAGATTTTTTTCTATGAATTTTTGAAGTTCGTTTCAAGGTCACAAAATAACTTTTGGCAGCTCACTTGGGTCATTTAAAATAAAAGTATGCAATTTGAAAGGCCTCTTCACGGTTGTAAAAGGTCAGATATTTTCAGTAATTGGTCAGCAATTGATTTTTTATGAATTAAAGTGAATTACAAAAAAAATCAAGGTCAAAACGATTTTTTAGAGAAATTTGCAAAAAATGTGTACCATCTGAAAGATCTTTGGATCTATATAAAAGGTCAACTAGTTTCAGTAATTTTTTTTATGAATTTTTAAAAATTTCAAGGTCACCCGTGATTTTTGGCACCTCATTTATGGGAAATTTGGCAAAAATTTAATACCATCAGAAAGGCCCTGAGAATTATATAAAAGGTCAGCTAGTTTTAGTAATTGGTCAGCCATAGTATTTTTGCATATCTCTGTCAATTTTGAACAAAAATAACTTTTTGAACACTTTATTTTATATTTGCATGGTTTGACCCTATCTTTGCTTAAGAACAAGTTATGCACAATTTATTAAAAAAATTATTAATCTTTGATTTTTTTTATATTTCTTAGGTTGTTTTTTGTTTACTTTTCCTGTTTAAATTTGTTTATTTATAAAGTTTTTTAAACTATCAATTTCAATAGAAAATTTAATTTTGAGCAAAAAGTTTTAAGTGTAAAATTATGTCAAATTCGGCTTAGTTTCCGAGTTATACCAAACATTTTGAAAAGCCAGTGTGACCAATCTCTAAGAAATACAATTGTGAATTTAGTAGCATTTTCGGCTTTAAGCATGCTTATGGACCAAACAAACATATTCCATAATAAAAACCCTTGCACGTAATTGTTCCTCATTTTCCGGTCCAGGCTAAAAATGAAGTTTGTTATTTTGAATATTGAAATATTCTTATTTATTACAGTTGTCTGAAGAAGGGTGTAAGCACATCCGAAACGTGGTAATATCTGGATAAAAATCGCTTCGCTAAACTTGGGCCAGAAATCCATTCTTTAATATTTATATATAAAATTTTGTATTTTGTAGCTTACCTCAAAAAAAAAAATCAACAGTTTTGAAACTTGGCACACTTATTAAGAATGGTGTTGTGATGAGTTGTTAAAAGGCTCGAAAAAAAACGAAAAATAAAAATGATGCAGTCCTGCCGCTAGACCTTGCCTCGGATTCACAAGGACTTCACTTCATGGGGAACACTTCATCTTAATAAGTGCGCAAGTTTCAAAACTGTTGTTCCTTTATACCCCTCATTTTTGGCTCGATATTATCAATTATAAAATTGATGATTTATAAATGTTGAAATTTAATACGAGTATTTAAAAACTTAATTTATCGAAAAACTGATCAACCATTTTTTCTTGTAATTCGCTACTGTCTGCATCTTTCTAAATGATCAAAACTTTAAAGTTGGTTGGGTTTTAAATATAGAATTTCAATACAAATTTGTCATATATCAATTTGATAAATTGACAATCTTAATAAGGGTGATCAATTAACGCTTATTTCAACTTGTGGTTGATCGTTGATTTTTTTTTTTTGAACCCGAAGTTTAAATTGTCGAAAAGTACTCGACCATAAAGCTGAGTTTTTTAACACAGTAACTGGATATACGATGTGACATATGAGCACGAGAAAACTACATTGCGCTTAAATATTCCTTTAAATCATAGACATCGGCCATTCCAAAAATTTCGAAACCAAGCAACTCAATTTCAAATTAAGGAAAAAATATATTTTAATATGCCAATATTTAGAGTATATGTTAGAGTTAACGAAAAAATTGTAAATATAAAATTTTACTTGTTGTTGTAAAATAAGCAAGTGATCAAAAAAGCTCATACTTTATCTTTCGTACCTGGGCATTTTTCGGTATTTTTGCCACTATCAGTTTTCTATAAATTGTGATGAAAATGGCGTTGTGCAGTTAGGTTTTTAGAAGTGTTTTCAATGCACTACTTAAATTCGGAACTATTTTTCTGATAGGAGTACTGCAAAAATAGTATTACGCCTCAAAATGACTGAACATTTCATGTCTTCTCCGTTACCGAAAAATGACCAAAGTTGGTATAAATGGTGAACTATATTATTGTTTGTAAAATTATTCCGCTTACAAAGCAAGACTTGAAACAGGATTATCGTGGATTTTTTTTAAGATTTTTATATCATGTTTAACTGTCTTAAACAGGGTAACGGAGAAGACAAAATTGCACTTTTCTCACCCAAATTTCAAAGATTCGTAGGCACTTTTTTTAAAGGTCTGAATTTCTTTGATATTCATGCTTAAAATGGATCATGGTAACTAAAAATAAATATGTGTTAAATTTCATTGAAATGGGTTGACGTTTACACGAGCTAGTGAGCACTTGAAGTTTTTCATATAAAATACATGGTGTTTTCACAGTCTTTTACTCAAAGTGCTCGTAAAAGTGTAAAAGTTGATTTAAAAACTTTAAACTTAGCACATATACTAAATACCGTAAGAAGTATACAAATATATTTTTTTTATTTTTGTAAATAACAGTTACTACATTTAAAAAAGCAACAAATGCACAAAAACAACGATCTTTAATTAATTTTTTTGATGGGGTTAATATTATACAAAACTATTGAAAATATTTTTTTTTGATACTCCTTACGGTAGTTAATTTATGTGCCAAGTTTAAAGATTTTCCATTAACTTTTACAATGTTGCTGATATTTTGAGTAAAAACTGTGAAAACCCCATAAATTTTGAATGAAAAATTTCAAGTGCCCGCTAGCACGTGTAAACGTTAACCGATTTCAATGAAATTTTATACACATTTTTCAATTGCCTGAATCAATTTTATCATTGATGAGAATAATTTAAAAATACGAATTACAATATAACTGAACAAAAAAGAAATCTTTAATCGTACGTGTCTTCTCCGTTACCATTAGCTGTCTTCTCCGTTACCATCTTTCATATTTTTTTCTGATAGTAAAATGAAACTTGGCATTAAACCGAGGATGGTTTTTGATAAATGTTGGTTTTATGAAAGTGTGCGAAAAAAATCAACTTTATATCTTAATGGAAGGCGCAGAATTTTAAACTTCAAGGCAATGGTCGGAAATCTCTACCTAAATCGTACGTGTCTTCTCCGTTACCATCTATTTCAATTCAATTCAATTTAAGTTTATTGGATAATACAGTAAGACTTAGTCTTTTATAGTATTTTTACATTGGTTATAAAAAAGATTAATAAAGTTATTGAAATAATAATATAAGCGAAATTATACTAGCGTTATAAAAAATGTACAGTAGCTATACATACATTAAACTATATATCTGTGGTGTTTGGTAGAAACATGATAACTCCATTTTAAAATTAGCGTCTTTACGCCCACTTTAAATCAAGCTAGAGTGTAAACGAACGAGGCCACAGATTTTCTTCAAATTTGGAATACTTATGAACATAACCTTTGAAAAATTATGTTTCAAATTTGAAGAAAATCGGTTCACCCGTTTAGGTTGTAGGTCGATGTAAAGTGGACGCAAAGACGCAAATTTTAAAATGGAGTTATCATGTTTCTACCAAACACCACAGATATATATTTTTTTTTTTCTTTCCTCCTATCTCTCTTCCTTATGATACATGTAGTTTTATGAACGGTTAGAAAAGTGATTCAAAACTGCACATTTGAAACTTTTTGCTGCTCTAATTTGTTTGATGCTATTAGGCAAAGAATTCCAAAGGCGAATGCTATTTACAAAAAACAGCCGTGATGAGTTTAAATACTTAAAAGGAGGCACCATTATGTTTCCTGTTCTAGAAGAAAAACAAAACTGAATTTTTTCGTAAAGGTACTGAGGTGATCTTGTTGCAATTATTTTATGGAGAAAAATGCAATTACGAAAATTTGTATATTCCAGGAGTGTAAAATTGAGAACATTAATTTTGTACGGCGATATATGGTCATATCTTCGAAGCCCGTAAACATATCTCGTCATATTTTTTGGTATAAACTTAAAATTTCATAATTTTTTGGTGAAACTTCTGTGTCGTGTACTTTGTGATGAATTCTTAAAAACCACTGAGTTTCATAAAAAAATATTAATTTCTTAACAAGAAAACCCTAACTACAAGCGTCCGATTGTCTTCTCCGTTACTTTGGAATGGCCGACTTACTATATAAATTTAATATAAAATTTAGGTACCTACATATCAATTCCACGAACATAAGATTTTCGGTCACTCTAATGGTTATCCAAACAAGGATTTCTAGTAGGTAAAATTTTACCTGTATGTACTAATAAAAGCATTTGAGCTTTGGTCTATTTTCTATTAAGCTAACTTAATGAGTGCATAATTAATCTTATTATATTAATGCATGTACATTATAATTCTTCATTTATCTAAGGGAGTACGTACATAGATAATGACATTACACGAACGTCAATCAATACAATAATTTGATATGCAATGGTAATTTCTTCTATTTCGCTGAGAATCAAATGCTGTCAGCTAATTTATGCACCGTTGTATTAATACATAATTCACTACTCACCTGTTTCAAAATGCACCCTAAAGAAATATAAATGTGTATAAATGCAGCAGACTTGTCAAACTTTTCAACAATCATAATATGTCGTTTCATAAAATTACTGTTCTGTTACAGCTTTATTATATCCTGCTATTTTTCCAAAGCTGAAGAATATTTTGAAAATTACTACGACGAAATTGATACTGACGAAGAATATCCAGCTTCTAGGAATGCCATACGGTGGAATTCTCAAAAATGGCCTAATAATATTATTCCTTACACTTACACCGATGAGTACACTTCGGCTCAAAGAGAAACTGTCGATCAAGCACTAAGATACTTTAATGAAAACACCTGTGTAAAATTCGAAAAGCAAAATGATTCAACAGTAATTAATGGTCAAAGAGTTGTTGTATACACCACCAGCGGAAAACGATGTGGCACAAGGGTGGGCTATCAAACTTTCCCATCGACAGCTCATAATGTCTATTTAAGCCCATTGTGCCTGACAATTCCCGGAGCGGTGCAACATGAGACAATGCATGTTATGGGCATTTTTCATGAGCAATCTCGTTTTGATCGCGACGAATATATTGATATAGATTGGAGCAATATCGATGTTAAGAACTATCATAATTTCATTAAAGTTCCCGTTGAGTACGCCAAACCCTATGATGTTCCCTATGATTACGGCAGCATAATGCATTATTCCGAGTATGCGTTTGCAAAGGATCCAAGAAAGCAATCAATTAAAGTGCGCACGGGAAAAGAGAATCCATACTCCAGACTGGGACAGTTGAAAAAACCATCCGAGGGAGATATACAGAAAATTAACCGAATGTATCAATGTTGACAATGAAAGTATGACTTCAGTCAAGAGTAGCACAGTTAGTAAATAAGTATTCTTGTATCAAATTGAACAGACATAAAAAAATATTTAATAAGATAAAAGTAAATCAAAAAATTATCAAATCTTGCGCAGTATAATTATCTTTTCGTTAAAAAAAATACTGTCAATACTACTTACATGTATTTGTATATATAATATAACGTTAAATCGACTAAAAATTGGAATATATTTGTTATTTTTATAATAATTTGTAAAGATCGTGACTATGGGTCTTCGTATCAGGTCAATTGTTCGGGCTATATTATTGTTGGTGGGTAAAATCTATCTTTGGGATGGTCGTTAAAAAAATGGTGGACCTAAATCAGATCCAAATGAAACAAAAATAATAATAGCTCTGAGGGGTTAATTCAATATAATATTTTTTCATTATTATACATCTAAGGGCCAGTTCACATTAGTTTAAATCTGTAATAAGTTATTCGCAGGTTGATTAGCGACTTCGATAAATAACAACTCAAACTATGGGTTCATTCGGAAATTTACTAGTGACAATAATAATTGATTAAATATGATTACCTATGAACAAACTGGCCCTTAATTATCAGCCTTATTCACTTATTAGATTTTTTAGACTAGTTGACTAGTTAGAAAGTTTTTTGAAGTCCTTAATAGTTGGAAATTAGCTTTATATAATTAATGGCCAAATGGTGAGGCTTTCAACACCTAAAATCGAGTTTTATACTTGCACTGAACCTCCTTACACATCAGAAGAGAAAATCTTTGTCCAACCCAAATTGGGAGGTTATTTTAACATTTTAATAGACATTTTGGAAAAATGTTAAAAGCTGCTTTATTAGATGGTTGACAAATTTTATCGGTTATTTTGTTAATACACAAGCATGTGTTATTCCATTTTGGAAAGTGCATTAAATAGACAACTTTTTTAAGTAATTGGCCATTCATGTTCTCATACAATTTTAATTTATTGGAGGTGGTCAAACTCTTTTTTAAATAAATTTGTGTACTGAAAAAAATATTTTAAAAAATTATAATAACAAAAATGCAATAACTACTATTAAATTTTACCATCTATCAGTCATTCTAGAATATTACAAAAATAAAAAAATAGCAAAAATTGTTCATCCATTGTCGTAGCGTTCACGTATTTCAGGAAAGTAGTACTTGTTAACAACTTTTGGAAAAAACATCATAACATAGTAACCACTGGGAAAATATTTGTTTTATATTTTTTTCTGGAAAGGTCATAAGGCCTGCTATAACCATTTGCAAGGTTATCAATTATTTACAGGACACCCTGTATACCTACATACCTATGTTATTAATAGGTCATAGTTTTGTTTCTTTTATTAACAGTCAATTCCATCACAGAGTTCTAATCCTAGTTCCGGTACTAGTCCTTAAGTTAGTACCCAAATAGGTATCAATTCATTTCTTTACACAAGTATTAAGTCAAAGTCCTATCAATTTGGTACCGAGTATTATTTAGGACTCGGTACTTGCTAGCTCCTCAAAATCAGCCAGTACCTGGTTATTAGTACTCAAATCGGTACCAAGTGATTTCTTCACAGAAGTTCTAAGCCCTAGTCCTATCAATTGATATTAATTGAGTATTAATTATGACCCGGTATTAGCTGGGACTTTGCAATCGACAGTCTAGTGGCCTTAATACCTGAATCCGAGTAATTTATTTGGTTCGTTTCAAGATTTTTTTCTCAATTTTAATAGTTCTGCGTTTTTTGTTGATTTCATTATTTTTGTTTTCTATTTTGATTTGTTTTCTTTTTTCAATTCATTATGGTGATATATGTAGAAAATGGATTAAATTTTCAGTGGTGACAAATTGTGCAAATTCTTAAAATTATATCGTATGCATTAAGGCAAGGCAGAGTTGCAAAACATAAACAAAAACCCTCGCTAAATAGTATATCCTTAAAAATGTAGATTTACTTGCGCAAATGCATTTGATAAACTGTGAAATTTATATTGCACACTTCATTTGAAGTTGGTTTTTGTGCGTTGTTTTACATTACTTGTTTTACCATGAAAATCACAAGTTTGATCTTTATTTCGCGGTTTGCGATTTGACATTAACGATTTATTATGGCACAACAAAGCACTAAGTACATAATTGGTATGATTTCAATTTTTTTTTTTTGAAAAACAAAAACAACTTTTCAACTCGAACTTCAAATGGTATTGGAAAAATTCGTCCACGAACCCGGAACAAATATATCAATATAATAATTTCGACACACTGATGGAGAAAAAAACTCACTATGTACATACATACCTACCAAATTACACAAATCAGGGTATGGGAACATAATGATCGAATATGTTTCAATACCTGCATCAATATCTTCCGAAATGCATTTTTGATTAAAAAAATACATACACCCAGCGACAAAAAAAAACCCTCGCATTGATCTATTTTCATATTTTTGTGCTTTAACGGTAAAATTCTACCTTTCATCCAATTTTTTTCTCTACTTTTACTATTTTGTCATATTTATTGACAAATAAACAGTCAATAGAGTGAAGTACGCATATTTAAAAACAAGCTTTAACATAAAAACTCGTAGTTTTGTCGGTTTGCTTTATTTGGCTATTAGACTAAGAGCCCACAGCAGATTTTGCGTGTGATCGATAGCAAAAAAAGAAGTATAGGCGTCGAAAGCTTCATTAAAGGCTATTCAAAAAATCAAGGTCTTGCAGTCCACAACTGGGGCCTTTGCGATAAACAGTGCATCGAAAAAAAAATATGAATGCAACTTCGAGAATAATCGTGTTAGCTGAAATTGGTTTTCACCCTTACCTAGATAAACTCCGCGGATCCCATATCACGGAATCAGAGATCATTTGAGTGTTTAATTCGCCCTGCCAGACTGTTTAAAAAAAACCGTTTTTCACTTAGAATTTTGAATTTTTTAAATGGTCCGGTAGGGCGAACTATACACTCAAAGGGTCTCAGATTCTGTGATATGTGATCCGAGGAGCTTATCTAGGGAGGAGTGAAAACCAATTTCGGCTAAAACGATTATCCTCGAAGTTGCATTCATATTTTTTTTTCGATGCACTGTTTCTCGCAAAGGCCCCAGTTGTGGACTGCAAGACCTTGATTTTTTGAATAGCCTTTAATGAAGCTTTCGACGCCTATACTTCTTTTTTTGCTATCGATCACACCCAAAATCTGCTGTGGGCTGTCGGTCTATATGGTTTTATCTTTAGTGGAAAAGGCTCAAATTGAGGTAAATGTTTCCAATAGGGAAATAGCACGTCGGGTTGGTAACAATGAATGGAGCGTGCGTAATGTCCTCAAGAACTACCAGTCCGATGGTTCAATTTCGCGAAAAGTTGGAAGTGGAAGGCCTAAATCGACAACTTTAAGAGAAGAGCGTCTTATTCATCGACTTTCAATCCGCAGTCGATTTCAGCATGCTGGGGACATCAATCAAAATTTTCAGTCCCAAACTGGAAAAAAAAATAAGTGATAGAACCATGCAAAGACTATTAAATAATATGGGATTGAATGCACAGCGACCTGCCAAAAAGCCTTTGCTTACTTGCAGAATGAAGAAACAAAGGTTGCAATGGGCTAAAACTTATAAAGATTGGACAGGAAATGATTGGGGACAAGTTGTTTTCTCGGATGAATCCAAATTTAATTTGTTCGGGCCCGATGGCAATGCGATAGTCCGCCGCAAAAAGGAGAAAGGTTTTGGAGGAATGTGTTTTGCCTGCTGTGAAACATTCTCCTTCTGTGATGGTATGGGGAGCCATTACAATGTTTGGTGTTGGGGCCATTATTATGCTGGAAGGTACTGTTAATGCTGCAAAATACATTCAAATCATTAATGAAGGCGTTTTGCCAACATTAGAGCAATACTCCGAGCATTCCGAAAACTTGATTTTCCAAGATGACTCAGCTCCATGCCACCGAGCCAAAACGGTGGGTTTAAACTTAATTTAATGCATTCTTTTAGACATTTTTAGAACCATTGATGAGTTCTTTATATTCAGGTAAAAAATCATAAAAGATTCTCTTGGGATTTCGTCACTTCCATGGCCAGGAAACAGTCCGGACCTGAATCCGATTGAGAACTGTTGGCAGCAAATGGGAAAAAAGATAAGAGAAAAACGTCCAAAAACCATAATTGAGATGAAATCAGTTATTGAAGAAGTTTGGTATAGCGAAATAAATGAAAATTATTTAAAAAAGTTGTTCAATTCGATGCCAAACCGCATTCGTGAGGTTATGAAGAAAAGGGGCGGAACGACGAAGTATTAACACTTTTATTTTGTTTACCCATGTTATTTATTTAATAAAAAGCCGTTTTAATAACTTAACCGTTATGTTTTTCAAGAAATCATGATTTTCTTGCCCCTAAATTATGTAAACACCAATTTTTCCAAATTGAAAAATATGAATAATTTTTTCATTTTTTTTTTTTTTTTTAAATACGATTTAAAAACAAAAAAACACTTTTTTTTTTAGTTTAAAATATATAAAATATATCAATTAAAAAAATAAAGAACAAAAAAATTAAATATAGATATCTCACGAATTCTGAATACAGGCAAGGTTTTGCTCTGCAGATATACTGCGAGGGTTTTTTTGTCGCTGGGTGTAGGTGTTAGGTTAGGTTAGGTAGAAGTGGCTGTCAGTACTAAGTACTGACACACTTAGACCAGAATTGGTCCGTTGTGATACCACATGAATCTTAAAAACTCTTTCCTTACTCGCTAAAACCACTTTGAGCTCCTGACGAAGCGTGTGAGACTATAAATGTCTGTGTTTGCCAGATCACTAGGATCGTTAAAGAAGTAAACTCCTAAATGGAGCCTACGTCTGAGGGAAAGAGCAGGGCATGTGCAGAGAAGGTGAGGAATCGTTTCCTCTTCCTCCTCGTCCATGCAGCTTCTGCAGAAATCGTTTGAAGGTACGCCAAGCCGCGCTGCGTGCCTGCCTATTAAACAGTGTCCTGTTATGACACCTACAATAGAGCTAATATGCATTCTATTTAGAGATATTAAACACTTGGAGCGTTTGAGGTCAAGGTTTGGCCATACTTGTTTTGTCGCCAAACAAGTAGTGATGTTTTCCCACCTTGTGTTTGTTCTCTTCAACGCATCTTGCTTCAGTAAAAGCTTACACGTAGCGATGGGTATACCAATGTTTACCTTTTCAGGTAAAATGGGTAGTAATGTTCCACTTCTAGCGAGTTCATCAGCTTTACAATTACCTGGAATGTCACTATGACCCGGCACCCAACAAAGGTGAATATTAAACTGTTTCGCCATCTCCAACAGAGATGATCGACAGTTGAGGGCTGTTATAGAGTTTGTACGGACAGAGTCCAGGGATTTAATGGCGGCTTGACTATCAGAGAAGATGCGGATATCCGAGCATGATATCACGTTTTCTTTGAGCCAAGACAGTACTTCTTTTATCGCTAGAAGTTCCGCCTGGAATACGCTACAGTGATTAGGAAGACGGAATGAGAGACTTAAATTTAGTCTTTCAGAGTACACTCCCCCACCAACCCCATCTTTGGTCTTCGATCCGTCAGTGTAGAAGTGAATTGATTGATCTTCTAAGAATTCCACATCCTCCCAGGTGGATCTGGAAGGTATGGTCACTTCAAAATTTTTATCGAAATTCAATTGTGGGATTGTGTAGTCAGTGTTACTAGGAAGTGTTCCGAATGAATTCAGAATAGCGGAGTGACCAATCTCATTATTGATCCACTGTGAAGAGGCTTTGAGGCGAATGGCTGTGCTCGCAGCCGTTTGTTTGCTGAAAATATCGAGAGGTGTCAGATGGAGAAGAGTGTCTAATGCAGCGGAAGGAGTCGACCGAAGTGCTCCAGTAGTACATAGACATGCTGTTCTTTGGACTTTGCTTAGTTTGTCGCGATGTGTCGCTTTATCCAAGGCAGTCCACCATACTGCCACGCCGTAAGTTAGAATCGGTCTAATTACCGAAATGTATAGCCAGTGAGTGATTCGAGGTTGGAGGCCCCATTTACTACCTACGGCTTTTTTGCAGGAGAAAAGTGCCACTGTGGCTTTTTTCACTCTTTCTTGTATGTTAGGTTTCCAACTTAACTTCTTATCTAAGATGAGACCCAAGTATTTAGCTTCGTCTGAGAATTTTAGTGGAACACCATTAATAATAGGGGGGTCTGTTTGCGGAATTTTGTATTTCCTGGAGAAGAGGACAAGATCTGTTTTATGGGGGTTAACTCCAAGTCCGCATCGATCTGCCCATCGTGTTAGCTTGTTTAGAGCGTTTTGTAGAAGATCTCTTAAAATGTTAGGATGTTTTCCTGATACTGCTATAGCAACGTCATCCGCATAGGCAATCACTCTGTAGCTCTCTGCCTCTAAGGTATTCAGCAGTTCATTAACTACCAAATTCCAAAGAAGGGGAGAAAGCACCCCGCCTTGCGGTGTACCTCTACTGACAGATCTTCTTGCCGAAAAGCCGCCCAGTTTTGAATTGATAACCCTGCTTGTAAGCATCTGATTAATCAGTTCACCAAGCGACCCATCCACATTCAGAGAAACCAGTGCAGATATGATTGCAGATGTATCAACGTTATTAAAAGCACCTTCTATATCTAGGAAGGCAACCATTGTATATTCTTTATAATGGAGGGAATATTCGATGGTACGAACTAGTGTGTGGAGAGCTGTCTCCACTGACTTCCCTTTGCAATAGGCATGTTGAGCTGTAGACAATAGTCTCGTATCAATGCTTGACCTTAGTTCGATATCAATCAGTCGTTCAAAAGTTTTTAGAAGGAAAGATGATAGGCTAATAGGTCGTAAATCTTTAGGGTTAAGGTGTAGGTGTACACATTATGTATTTCGATTAAATATTCTGAGACTTTTTTAAGCTGCTGAATTTAAGAATCACAACGGTTTACTAGCTACAAAAACAAACATTAATTGGCGAGTCCATACACCGCGAATAATTTTAATATTTGGCAAAATCAACGTATACAAACTAAAAACATATAGACAGAAAGTCGCTGTAAATATGTATTCAGTAAATATCAAACTAATATTTGAAATGCCAAAATAGTGTCAAAATCAGTAGAAGACCAGTTTTTGATGCATTAAGTTCCTAGTAGTTCCTAGTTTTGTAAACTAAGACCTGGTACTAGCGAAGTGAAGGGTCAGACACAATAACTTTTTGTTAAATGTTTAAATAAATAGTTTTTGAGAAATTAAATTTTGAAGTCAAAATTTTTTAAAATAATTGAGAATTTTTGTATTTCAAGTTGATTTTTTTAAAGTTTTGCGTAATTAAGTGCTGTTTTTGAAATTCAATACCCTTACAAAATCTAAGTTTAATAACAAAAACCGGATGTAAAAAGCGAAAGGTACTTTTTCGCTGTTTGTTTTATAACAGTGGTTGGTTCAAATAAAATATTTTTCTAATTTACAACCGGAACGAAAAAATTTCATTTTATACCTATTTCCTCTCTGTTTGTTTGCTTCTTCTTGTTCAATAAATAATAAAAACTTTCAACCAATTTATATTTAAAATTTTTCATTGTTTATATTTTTGATGTCTCCGTGGCAGGAAATCAGTTGATTGAAAATTAAAAAAATTTCTTTTGGTTTAACCAAGTTGATGATGTGCTCAGTATTACATTATAACAGGCATTATATACATGAGTAATCCAAAGAAAGAAGAAAAAGCACACAATCCAATATTCGCCAAACTACTCTCAGTATGTCCCTTCCTCTTTTGCAATTTTTTTTTATTTTTTAAATAATTTCGATTACTGAAAACGGTTTCCAGGTTTAATGGAATAAATTCAAAACAAATTTTTGTATCCACATACACATTTAGGCATATATTTAAATACTATCATTTATAATAAATAATTAAATGGTTATTATTTTATTTTTTTTTTATAACAATATGTTGTACAAAAACTAAGGCAAATTTGACAGGAAATATTAGCACTTAAAAGCTCAAAAACTCTTAACTTAAATAAAATATAATACATATGTTTTTTTTAATTTTAAAATAGCTTTTTATATGATGTATGTATGTTGAGAAACAGTAGAGATTTTTTTCTTCAAAATACAGTAGTTAAAGACACTTTAGTATACATACATATATATTTATTTGTATAATATGTTTTTATAAATTCGTTTTTATAAATATATCTTTTTGTTTACTTTAAGTAGGTAAGTACATACAATACAGTTTTTCATATTGTTTTTTTTTTATATATTTAATTCTCTTAACCGTTAATTTTAAGAAAGAGAAAAATCGTTGTTTTTTTCATGCAATTTGTTCATGTTACATTTCAATGTGTTTTTTACTTGATAATGATAAAACAGAATTAACGGACATTGACGGTTATTTAATTTAGATTTGTTAATTATAAACTAACAACAATTTTCTACAATAATTTGTTTTTTTTTTTTTTTTACAGAAAGAGAAAGTATTTTTATCTTATTTCAGCGATTTCTTTTTTTAATTTGTGCAGTTTACTTAATTAATATAAAAAAAAATCATGATCAGGTCGAAAAGGTCGATGACAAGACAAGCGTTAGTTCAAAATTTTAATTGATACGCATTTGATTCGCAAACTAAACTAAGTATTAAAATAATTCTTAAAATTTGTGTGATTTATTTTGAAAATTAGATTTAATTTTATGTTTTTTTAATAATTGAATTATAATAATTAAACCTAAAAAAAACAAAATAATCTTTTTTTATTTAACCAACACAATTATATTTATTGGAAATAAGTTACGGTTAGACAGTTATCATTAGTATACTTATACATCCAAATTAAAAGTCACTTAACCGTAAAATGTTGATAATATAATGAAATAATTATTTAATAAGACTACGATAGAAAGCTTTATTTTCTTTCAAGTATGTTTTAAGTCTTATTTGAAGATCTCTCTCAAATTTTTAATTCACGTTTATTTGTTGAAGCATTATGAATGGCTACTAAATTGTCGATGTTTAATTACACTTGTTGTTGTTGCAGAAACTTTTACGATGTCATGAACTTAAATCACATTCCTCAATTGGCTCACATTTTCAAGATATTAGAAATGTTATGTTTGGGTCATATTACACAAGGAATTAATTTGTCTTCACAAAACTGGTAGTGGAATCTTTTGGATTTCGTCCAAAATATTTATTACTTGCAGGGAAGTCTTTTAAATTATCGAGTTTCCCACATTTGTAGGCTATTTAGGAATCAAGTAAGGCTAATGAAGATTTCTCGAGGATTAAAAGAAGGATGGGAAGTCTCAAATTTTATTTTGAAGTCGACCCGAAATAAGTTTATGGTGGAGAAATTATTTCCCCATATAACAAAAGCTCGAAAATACTGAAAAACGATTTTTCTAACATTATGTTTCGAATATTTAGAAAACCTGAGTCAATTGAGTTTTGATGTAGGATTAAATTTCAGGACATCAATTAGTATAATAATTTGTTTCGGTTTGTGTTGACTTGTGCTAGAATTCGAGTCCATAAAATTATAAATCACCAATGAAAATGCACAAAAAATATTAAAGTGCAGTAATTTGTATTGTTTTGTTCGGACATTTTAAGGTCCCCAACAATGTATTTTTATTCTATAAGAAAAAAATACCAAAATCATACATAACTATGTGTATATTTTGGGCCCAGATCTTTAGAAATGCAATATTCTTGACCGACCGTTATCAATTTTTGTTTGCCAAGAAGGGATGTTAGGGTTGCAATTATTACAATGCTTCAGTTGTGATTCAAAGAAAAAATGAGTTATTCAACATTTTGAATATAACATTGTTTGGTACACTGTTTCAAAACAACTTCTTAAATACATATGTACATCTTGCTTCAGTCTTCATATTCAGATTTAGGCATTAAAACTGTCTAGAAAACCCCTTGGCGTAAAGATTTGTGTGTATACTAAAGGGGATCGAATTCCAGGGGCCCAACTATGTAACTCGATTCTACAATAAAAACGTTCGAATTCGCAAAATCTCATCTCGCTAATTCTTAAGCCAGCGCTTATGAACGGAAATAGAACAGCGCCTATTCAAGATTCTCTGGCACAAAGTTGGAAGCAATAACATTTTATCCCACTTTCATACATATTACTACTTATAATAAGCATTGAAAACAACTTTCGAATGGATTCGAAAGTAGAATAAAGTTACATAGTAGGGCCCCAGCCTATGCCAACTTAAAACAAAAAATAGAAACAAGGTCATAAGACCACAAGACAAAAATTTACAATTTTCTTATGCATGGGTTATATATATCCACAAATAATTTTTTTTTTGACTTCCTGTAATGCCTCAAAATGTATGTGCCAGATGACTACTCAGGAATAGTCCAACAGGCGTTTAGACGAGTATAATTACTAATTAATGACGAAGATGTAGAGAGTTCGAGAGATAACTAGTTTGCCAATTTAACGGCGCCCTGATCGTCTAAAAACTTTTCTTATGAGTGAAAATGTGAAGTTATTGTCATAGCCATCATGATTGTTCCCCGAATTAACAATATTGAAAATGTTTGGGGATTGCTGACTCACAACATTTACGAAGTAAGGCTATGGTTACAGTAGAAGCGTATTCTGACGGACAGGCGTTCTGACGTATTCGTCAGAACTGTTCGTCGGAAGTAATGGTTAATGTAGATACGTAACAATCGTTCTAACGTATTCGTCAGTAGTTCGTGAAAACAGTTGATCCGTGTTCTTACGAACAATAGTTGTTCTAACGTATTCGTCAGAGCAAACAAAACTATATGTTCTTATGAGACTGGTTACAATGCAAGCATTTTGTTCATCCGAAGCCGCACGAGTTCGTCAGAACGATCGATCGTTCCAATCAGTTTGATTTTTCCTGCAGCGTTCTGACAAACAGTTCTGACGAACAGTTCTGACGAACAGTTCTGACGAACAGTTCTGACGAACAGTTCTGACGAACAGTTCTGACGAACAGTTCTGACGAACAGTTCTGACGAACAGTTCTGACGAACAGTTCTGACGAACAGTTCTGACAAACAGTTCTGACAAACAATTTTGACAAACAGTTCCGACAAACAGTTCTGACTAACAGTTCTAACGAACGGCACTCACGAACATTTCTGACGAACAATTCCGATGCACAGTTCTGATAAAAACGTCAGAACAATTGTTCGTCAGAACGATTTTTCGTCAGAATACGCATCCACTATAACCGTGGCCAAAGCAAGTAGTATGAAAGGTGTGAAGACTTGATTGCTGCAATCAAATCAGTCTGAGCAAAGATTCCTTTGGATAATCGAAGAATTAGCACGATTATCTGAAAAGTTAAATTTTATATATTCATAATTAAACTATCCTGAGCTGCACAGAAAACGACAAGATGCCTCATTTTGCGTTCCATGAACAAAAAATAAGCATGTGTGTGAAATGTGTCAGTTGGTTTGTAAAACTTCACTGCGATCTTCAATATTTGAAGTTTTCACAGACTAGTGCTGTTCCTATTTCAATAAACACAACTTATAATTCAAAACAAACAAGTCAGTCCAAAAACACCGTTTTTATTTCTCTTAGCCCCATTCATTCTCTATTAAATTTTAATTCGTAGATGAATATCAATAAAAACGAACAAATTAAATTATTAAATTTTAAGTTTAATAGCTGCAAATATGTATGAAAAATTAATATTTTCAGTTTTAAAATTTCTTGGTATTATTTTAGCTGCGCCAAAATTATAAAAATTAAGGTTGATTTTTTTTTGTACTCTCACATACTTAGTTACAACTTTTTTTTTAATATTTAATATGGTACTATTTTTCGTCTTTACTTATCTAAGAATCTTTAATAAATAAAATAATTGAATCGAAAATCACAAAAGTTTTAGTTGCACTGAGTTTTTTTTTTGTTTTTTTTGTCTTATTTTTTACTTTATGTATATGATATCATGTTTTGTAAAATTATTCATGTTTGTTTTTTTTATTAATATATTTTTTAATGCCAGCACTTTATGTTCGGCAAAGTTAAGCAATTTTATATTTGTAAAGTATTTGTGAATATAACAAAGTATGTATATTATATAACTTTTTTAATGACGTTTATAAAATATTTATGTTAAATGTAATAGAATTATAACAGATCATTTAAGTTAAATTTAATTTATACAAGTTTTTGTATACGTACATTATTATATCGTCGTCGTTCTGGGGAAACTTCCGAAGCTTTTTTTCTTATTTTGAGATATTTGCATTTGTTAGGAAATTGGCCAAATTTGAAAATGTTTATTGTTTAGAAGAAGCTCATCATAGGACTTAGGGAGCTTTTATGGAGCTCAGAATTTGACATTTAAATAAGTATGGCGTATGTAAAAAAGAGCTATTTCAGTTTCGGATGATGGAGTTTTTAGTGAACGACGACGATATTTATATTCTTTTTACTTATACATCATACATATTCATTTATATTTAGGCATATATCTAGGTACATATTACATTATAATGAATTTATCTTGTATAAAATAAAAAAGTGGCATTCATTTATAATTCAATAAAGCTAAATGTTTACGAAATCAAAGTACAAACAAACGTTCAGTAAAAATAATAAAAAAAATATATAACGTTTTCTTAACACTATAAGTCTTATTCAAGAAAAAACTTAATATCTAATTGAAGTAAAATTACTTACTGTAGACGTCCAAAATCGGAGAGTTGTTTATGTGTTACATAACCACATATATTCCCGCTTACGGGATGTGGTATCGCAACGTCTTTGTTGTTAACATTTTTTGGTCCAGCGATTTCATAGCTATTTCTCTCAACTGCTACTGGTGCAAGAGATGCCGTTGATGTTTGAGGAAATACTGGTTTGCCCATAGCATCCAAAGTTGTGTAGCCGTTGAATGACGGGGTCTCTTTTGGTTGTAACTAATGGTATAAAATAATGTTCAGTTTACATATTTCAGATGAAAATAATAAATTCTAAGAACTTTTTAAAGCAAGAATTAAAAATAAAAACACTAGGGGAAATTAAGTATTCTATCTTATAGAATAGAATAATATTTTGAAATAGATTATGCAACAGGTATCAAATTCATACATCGTAGAGAACAGAACGGAGAAAAGAGACTCGATAAATACGCCAGATCAAGTTCAAACAAAAAACATCATACCTGCAGCTAACAAAAAAAGAACATTCGTAAAATTTGCGGCAAAATTAAAATAACTAATAGCACGCAAACAAAATTGCAGGTACTTTTTTTTATGTCTGGACGAGTACATCATGGTAAATAGATAGATAATTTGATTCATTTTCAAAATAATGAACTCAACTAGAAATGCATTCCTCTGTCGTCAAGCGATTTAGCTACAGTTAACTCAACTTTGTCTCGAGAAATAATTTGTTTAAATTTGGTTTTTGCTTTAGGTCAGTTGAAAGATCCGAAGGAGTTAAAGTATTATAACCGTTAAATAAAACGCTATTGGTTTCAATGAAATGATCCCTAAATTTCTCAAGCCAATACTACTGGTACATTACTCACATTTTAAATATGATCTAAGCCATCGGAGAATATCCGATTCGGTGGAAATTAACAAAGATAGTACAGGTTCTCCAAAACTCAAAGAATAATGAATTCAGAACCATAGCTATTTTACCTTATTTAACTTAATTCTTTGAAATAATCTTGCAAAATCAAATGACCTTAATAACTCAAATCTGCTAACACCAACTAAATCTACATTTGTTTTACACTTTTAAGCTTTTGTTGTACCCCAACCAGCGTTGCACCCCTACTACAGTTGTAGTATTTTTACTATATTTTATTTTCCAAAAAGGTCACTACGTACAATCCTAAAATATTCACGAAACACTCCAATTTTAGAATATCAGAAAATATAAAATCTAAACAAAAATTGATTATAGTTCTGTTCGGATACTTCCCAAAACTACGAATTTCTACGAATTAAGCCCAAAGTTCTGTCGAAGTTCATATAAAACAAATGTACTTACTAAAATTCGTAGAGATTCGTAGTTTGAGGAAGTAAACGAAAAGACTTATTGTTTGGAATAAAATATCTACGAAGGATTATTGGAAATTGGGAGAAAAATTAAATTATGATTTGATTTGAAAATCGCAAAAAACAGTCAATTCCCGTTTGCTTCGCTAAAACAATAAATAAGAATATTTTTTTTTTAGATTATGAACTTTATATTTAAACACTTTCATTGAAGTTAAAATCGTCAAAGCCTGATTTAAATATTTAGGTATAACACTAGCTCTTATGACTTCTGTCAAATTTTTTCTCAGAAACTGTCATTGATTTAGGTGAGTTTAACTTTAACTAGTTAAAAAAATGGCTTTAACGTGTTTATAGTTAAGGAAAAGTTAGAGAACTTATTGTTTGGAATAAAATATCTACGTAAGGATTATTGGAAATTGGGAGAAAAATTAAATTATGATTTGATTTGAAAATCGCAAAAAACAGTCAATTCCCGTTTGCTTCGCTAAAACAATAAATAAGAATGTTTTTTTTTTTAGATTATGAACTTTATATTTAAACACTTTCATTGAAGTTAAAATCGTCAAAGCCTGATTTAAATATTTAGGTATAACACTAGCTCTTATGACTTCTGTCAAATTTTTTCTCAGAAACTGTCATTGATTTAGGTGAGTTTAACTTTAACTAGTTAAAAAAATGGCTTTAACGTGTTTATAGTAAAGGAAAAGTTAGAGAACTGCATCAAAGTTGAAAAATTGTTAATTATTGTCAAGTTTATGGCCTAAAAAAAGGGTTTTTATAATTTTGCGCCACTAATTCTACAGAAATGATAAAAATTTGAAATATATATCCTAATTTTGATGTGATTTTACAGTTACATAGGTTATAAAAGTAAAAATTTTGAAATATTTGATAAATAATTTTTATTTAAATTGCTAAAATTCGAAAGGTCTAAATAATTCAGTTAGTGTATTTTTTACGTTTTCAAGTAAACTAAATCAGCCATGCTCACGCTACATTTTCAACCAGTTAGGGGGGCAACACTGACCCCAACCCTATTGTAAAAAAAAATACACCATAGTAAAATTTGCGCTTGTGTATTTGATAACTCGCCAAATGTCATCCTTATTTTCAGCTGATTTGTTTGTGAAATTTTGTGAGGTTACTACAGTGTTACTACAGATAAGAAAAGTGCGTTCACGATCTATAGTAAAAAAATTAAATTTTACAATTTTACTAGGCATGTTGCACCGGATCGTGAATACCCCTAGTCTATTAGTTTCACTGTGTCACCTAAAAACAGAAATGTTTTATCCGAGGTACTGCCTCTTGCGAGGAACTGACAAATCCTCCAAGAGTATACTTGTCATGAATAAGTGCTTTTCATATACCCGCTCGGACTCTGTTCCTGCCAACATCATGCACACAGGAATGGTTGAGAGTTGTAAGTCACTAGGCTCTTGTTCTCCACGAGCTATTGCGCCACCTAATTTATATTTATTTATTCATTTTTATTTATTCATTTTAACAACGTATTGTCTAGTTTTCTTCTAACACAGCGTGATGAGCCGCAATGTTCTATAAAACGGTCCTCTTTTGTTCTATATTTATCTTTACACATGTATGTATGTCGATGACGTTAAAATTTGATTTTAGTTGCTCAAAAGGGCTTTTAAAGCACTGTGTGTTAACGAAAATCTTGAAGACATTTAGCTTTAGTCCCAGCGAAATAGGCATGTGCTGAGTCCACAAAAATCAGTTTACTTTGTGATAGGTTTTCAATCGGACTTTAGCATAGAACAACCTCATAAACAATGTTGTAAGTAAAACGTATGATATTCTTCGAACTTTGTGGGCAAAGCAGTTTTTCACCCCCTAAGAGTTTGGATGCTACTGGCAAAAACGCTGTTCATACCTATTCTGAGATATTGGGCCATATGCATAAACGGTAGTAAGTGCTTTTACTGGTGAATTTTGATAGTATTTACTAATTGTTATATGCATAAGACCGAAGTAAATACTGAACAACAAGTATTTACTGGAGGTAAAAGTATTTACTAGTTTCCGATGAATTTAGCCAGTAAATACTTTTAATGGTATGCATAAAAACAAGTAAGTACTTTTTATTTCCAGTATTTACTGCAAATTTTTCAAGTTTGTAAAAACCAGCTTGAACATTTTATGGTAAATACTTTTGTATGCTGAATGCAAAAATTCACAGTCGTGAGTCAAGTCAAAGCAATCGGATCACTTTATTTCTCAGAAAAAGTGGCTCAGAAAAAAAGAAAAAGGAGACGAAATTATCCCAAACAGAAACACATTAAGCCCATAAGTATAAATTAAAAGTGTTTACAAAAGAAGAACGGTAAAATTATAAAAGAAATTCAAAACACGAGCTTCCAATTCCACGTAAACACATTTAGTCAGTACAGTATATATGTATTACCAATTTTGGGTGAATCAGTAGTATTTACTTGGATCAATTCAGTATTTACTACTAGTATGTGGTTACTAGTATAAACTTTATTTTATGCATACCAAACATGGTAAATACTATAAGTTTCAGCTTCTACTAGTAGTACTAGTATTTACTTTAACCTTTTACTGGTAGTAAGTACTTCATTTTTATGCATTGTTGTGAAGTTTATTAACATTGCGACCCTGTCAGCAAAAGAAAATTTAAAATCCATTTCATAATATTGTGATTTAAATCCTCTGAATATTTGTTTCGTAGAGGATTAAAAGCCACCGTGTTTCAAGCAGCGAGTCATCATATATCGGGAGCCGTTCTTTTTATTTACATACAAAAAAAAATAAAAACACTTCTAAAAACTTTTTAATAGACATTGTGGAGAAATGGTTCTAGATTTGTATAGTGTCTCTAAGCTTTACATTTATGAATTTTAAAAGGACCTTTCGATCTAATTCTTGAATTGAGGTATATAAAATCAAAGAAGGGGTATAGTTGCATTTATTATACAATAATTATTGAAATACTTACATTTTGAAAAGCTTGCGGCTGTACATATCCATTACTCATCATTATTGGCTTAACATAGCCATTTTCGGAGGGTCGTAATTGGACGGAAGGTTGTAATAAAGGTGGATTCAATCTCTCTTCTGGTATGGATATTTCTCTAATATTCGCGTTTGGGCTATGTGAAGGTGAAGAGGTATACGAGCAACTTGTTATATCATTAAGTTCTACAGAATCCGTACTTTGAGAACTTTTTTCGCTGTCTTGGAGGTCAGAGCAAGTATAAGCGCTACTCTTGTCTAGACAATGCACACTATTTAAAAAGCCAGAATCATTTCCAACTTTTGAAAGTAGACGATGATTTTCTTTTTCGTAAAAAAGCTCACCACTCCGTATTATTTCATCACGTTCAATTTTATTATCAACACCCTTTGAAACATTGATATTGTCATCAAGCCCCTCGGGGATCACAAGGCCAATGTTGCTCATTTTGTTATATTTTTTTCGAGCATAATATACAGCAGCCAACAGCATCATGGTGACGACAATAACTATTAACGCAAGCATTGTCAATTTACTAAATTTTGTCTCACTACACGCAAAAAATGGACCATTTTGCCAGGGTGAATAGAACAGCTTATATTGACTGGGATCTTTGTATTGTCTAAAAATTTTAAGTGTTTCTTTTTCACCGCCTAAGCAAATAAAATCTTCATTATTTTCCTCTTCGTCAGGTATTTGACTATATATTTGTGTAACGTATGATGGTTCCGTTGTTTGAATTAGTTTCAAGTTTTCACGTTCATATCGATGTCGAATGTTTTTTTCGGTAGTTTCATGGATTTGATATGGAGCACCAATAGAAGCATTAATTTCCGCATTTGAATGACGTCGTTTTTTAGTTCCACCTTGATGAAAGGTATTAAAATATGTTGTATCACGCTTTGAAAATGTATGGTAATCAACTTCGCTTCTTTCAGCTAGATTTACAGCTCGCACATCGAAAATATATGAATTGTTTGGATCATAGCATGGAATGTTCATTTTACAAACATGACCTACAACACGAGATGTTTTCAAAGTCTCACTTTCATTATTCTTGCGAACCATTACACGAATTTCATAAAACTCAACACGTCCTGATGGTAGTTTTGGTGGCGACCAGCTAAAGAAAAGTTCTTTATCATTTCTGTTCATAATAAATGAAAGCGGTGCCGAGGGTCCTGAAAGTAAAACGTAAATATGTATATGATCGTATATTTTTTTTATATATACATATTAGTAAATCTTTTTGTCTAACCCTTAAAAACTAAACAATTTTATCAATGGTTTTCGTTCTTCTCTTAAATTTATTGAACTTACTTCCTATTAACGTTTTGAAATGAATGTCATTACTCGGTCCTGAACTCTTAACAGTATGTGCAGTAACATAAACTTTATAGTCCGAAAAACTGCTCAGATCTCCAAGTTTAAAAGTTATTTCATTTCCATCGTTAGATGTGCTATTGACTATAGTTCCTTCATTATTGTACCTAAAATTACACATGGTATTCATTAATAAAAGTTATAAATATCCTTATGCTACGGCTGTGGAAGCACACCGGATCGGTAAAAATATTTTTGATTCATAAAATAAGAAAATCTGTGTTTTTCTCCGTCTCTTTAATGTACTTGTTTGACGGATAAGGATAAAACGTTTTGACCGAATCCGGTATGTGTTCGATGTAATATTTTCTTACCAAATAGTATAGTATTGAAGATTTCCGTTACTGTGCTTAGGTGGGAGCCACGAAAGAGTGACTGAATCACTAGTTATATTATACTTTTTAAGTTTTCTTGGAGGAGATGGCGCTAAAAAGAAAACAAAATTATTAAGCATTAATAAATTTGTATGAGATCAAATTTTTTACCATCCTCTGTGGTAGTTTCAATAACCGGATTACTCATGGGTCCAATTTTCAGTTTCGAATACATCAAAATCGATATTTTATAAGTAGTAAACGGGTCCAGTTCAGTTATTATATGTTCTTTGACCAGCTTAGATATGCTTATTGTTTTTTCGGTGGTATCAATGCAATCTCCAATCGTTTCGTTTTCAACTTTGCAATATGTTAAGTTGTATCCCTCCAAAATACCCTTATACAAGCATTCAGTACTCCATTCAACTTTAATACTATTCGATGAAATTGGACTTGTCCTAGGATCCATTTTACTTAAGTCTGTTTCTCCATCAGCGGTACACATGGCCCACATCATACCAGTACTGTAGTCATAATAATTTGCCGAAACAGCAAAGTTTAACGTATGATTTTGAGGCTCTGTTGTGTGGTTCGTGGTATACTTGTCAAAGTGCTTAAAATGTATTGTGCCCTAGAAGGTGAATAATTTTAGTTTCGCTAAGTATTTTCAATTACATTTATTGCATAAAATCATTTACCTTGCATTCACTTTGTGATTCCATTCTTGAAATACACCAGAATAGAGTAAAATTTCTTAAATAATCTATGTCAGATGGTTGCCTCCAAGTAATTGTGTAAGTTTGGTTATGATATACTTTTGTTATCACTCGTATTTTCTCAATTTGCTGAGGTCGTAGGCTCCGATGAACCTCCAAAGTACTTGTATTCAAGGACTTTCCAACTTCATTTTGACTTTGTAATTTAAATTGGTAACGTGAAAACTTATCCCATTTATAAGTTGCTGATGTTGAATCCATGTGATAGGGCAATTCATTACTATAAAAGAAAAAAGCAATGATGAACATAAACTAGTTTTCAACATTAATCAATCGTAAGCTTTTAGCGTGAATACTGGTTTAACATTACAGGTCGTCTATTCTAATCTTAGATACGACACAAATATTTTCTTATAAAATTACAATCTGGTTTTAAAATCTCAACAAAGAAAAAAGGGTAATTTCTTTCAAAAAAACTATTTGATGGCACATTTGTAGTAAACTAAATTCTATGATGTCTGAATGTTATATAGAAAATGAAAAATGTCAACCGCAACTTGCAATAATTTAACATAAAAACAGTTTGACCATAATATCAAAGGGCACGGTAGTGGCCAGCTAAGTTCGCGGTACGACACCCTTTTTACAGGAACAAACTCAGGCGATTTTCAACCCCCCTCTAACTTCAGTACCAATAAAGTCAGAAACTTCAAATTCGCAGTATTTGCTGAGCTGATCAAACACAGGTGGCTCACCAAATTTCAACTCTTTAGCATTAGTAATTCCCGAGATATAGGACTTCAAAAATCGCAAAAACCGTAACTGACTGACTCACTGACAGATCATCAAAATTATGGAGCACTTCTCGACATCGTAGAAACTTGAAATTTCGCACAACGGTGGTGCATACGAAGGAAAAAATCGAAAATCTGCAATTTTCTGTTCAGGGGGCGTGGCATCCACCCACTTTCTTAAATATTCTTATAAATTATATGGAGCACTTCCGATTGTTGTAGAACGATGAAAATTGGTAAGTCGGTAGGCCTTGAAGTACTAAGAAAGACAAAAATGGAAAAATTGGAATTTTCCATTCAGGGGGCGTGGCATCCACCCACATTGTTAAAAATTCTTATAAATTACATGGAGCACTTCCGATTGTTGTAGAACGATGAAAATTGGTAGGTCGGTAGGGCTTGAAGTACGTGGAAAGAACAAAATTTTAAATTTGTAATTTTCTATTCAGGGGGCGTGGTATCCACCCACATTCTTAAAAATTCTTATAAATTATATGGAGCACTTCCGATTGTTGTAGAACGATGAAAATTGGTAGGTCGGTAGGACTTGAAATACTTTGAAAGAAAAAATCGAAAAATTGGAAGTTTCAGTTCAAGGGGCGTGGCATCCATCCACAGTCTCAAAAATTATTATAAACTACATGAAGCACTTGTGATTGTTGTATAACGATGGAAATTGGTAGAGCGGTAGGGCTTGCTGTACTTAGAAAGAAAAAATTGAAAAATTTCCGTTCAGGGGGCGTGGCATCCACCCACATTCTTAAAAATTCTTATAAATTATATGGAGCACTTTCGATTGTTGTAGAACGATGAAAATTGGTAGGTCGGTAGGGCTTGAAGTACTTAGAACGAAAAAATCGAAAATTTGGAATTTTCCATTCAGGGGGCGTGCCATTCACCCACTTTATCAGAATTGCTATTATTTATATGGAGCACTTTCGGTTGTCGTAGAATTATGAAACTTTGTCAAGGAGTGAAATCACAACAAAAACATAAATGTTTAAAAAAGAGCCAAGTTCTTATACATATGTACAAGAAACCTGTGCGTAAAAAGCCAGCCAAAAAAAGTAATGAGATCTAAAATATATGTCAAGTTTTAAGTTCATGAAGTTTGATATCAAAAAGAATAAACAGGTCACGAAGAAAGAAAATATGTATTTCTAAGTAACTCTTGGACTCGTCTGACCACAGAATATTTTTCCAATTTGATGCAGGCAAGTCAAAATGGTTCCACTGCGAATTTTTTTTGTCAAAAAGGTACCTTTCTAGGGCTGTGGGCATCTTGAGCATATTCTCGTAAACTTCTACGAACCGTTTCAACATAAAATATGCCATTAAATTCAGAAGTTGGTCTAAGGGGATTGGTTTTGAAATGCCTGACGACTCGTTTTATTCACTTGGGTGGTAATAGCGACTTCCGCCCACCATTTTCTGACTTTGGAAATTATGGCAAATTTTTATGAGTTTTTTATTTTTGTTTGTATGTCACGTACGTCAAACTGGCATTTGACAGACGAAAGGAAATGTTTAACTCTCTGGTGAACACTCTCTTCTGCCCAAAACCGTTTTGATCAATGCTTTCAACAAAGCGAATGTTTGTAAATAAGAAAAGTACGTACACAGCTGCTCAAAACTATCTTTTTTTGTATTTTAAGATTTTTTATCTTGAAAAACAATGACCTTTGAAGAAAAAAATGCGAAAAAAACGAAAAATAGGAAAAAGGCAAAATAAATTACATATGTACCTAATAGGTACTACCTATGTATATATTTTTGGAATCACGAGGACATGAAACTTATTTGTATAAAGTCAATACTTTCATACGATAACGGAACAAAAGGCAAAGTTAGCAAAATCCTATCACTGGTTATCACTTTACAAAATTGAGAAGGGATTGAAAAATAGGTGGGTAAGGTTTTTGTTTTTTAATTAATGTAAGTAAAAAATGTAAAAAAGACTCACATCAATGTTCCATTGCATCGTACTTCAGTTATGTTATATAGAAAATCTGGTCCATTTTCTTCATATTCTTCCAATTGCTCCCAATATACACGAATATTTTGTTCATTAGAATCAATATAGAAGCTTCCGACATCCATATTAGGAGCACGTTCTGGTCGTGTTGGCTTAGTGTAAAAAAATCCATTAAATGGTTCACTCCACATAGCTTCGTCACTAGAATTTGCTCTAACAGTCTTCACCCGGACACTAAAATCATATCGACGATACGGGTATTGTAAATTGTTTATTTCAGCCTTAAAGTGTTCCTTGTTTTTCTGTACCACTGTATTGGTATTAATATGGAACCATTCAAACTTCTCAGGGCGTAAACGAATTTCGTATTGCAAGCCATCTGTATGGGTATATTGACTAAATTTGTTTACCATCCAATACAAAGTTACACTGTTTGTTGTTAAATTTCCGACCTCAACTATAGGTTTTGCTGGCACAACTAAAAAATTAGATTTATTATGTTAACATGTATGTACTTAGGTATATTATGTACATATATAAATTAAAAATCCTAAGGAAAAACCATGAGTTCGTAAATGTAAATATTCTGCATCACTGCCAAACGAAATTGTTAAAAAGGGTACTATTTGTTTTATGGTTGAGAGCAAACAATCTTATAAAGTAGAAAAACTGTAGACCAGTATTTGCGAGATTAAATAATGGAACATGAATTTTGTTGTATTGCCGAACTTTTACATTTACAAACTCGACCATTATCTTCCAAACTTACTTCTGTTATATTGATCAATCATTATAGATTGAGTGAGAGTTCCAAGTGAGTTGCTTGCGGTTAGTTCAAAGTTGTAATACTGATAAACTATTCTATAATTACTGTTGTCCATAGTTATATTGCAAATTCTCACAGATGGTGAACGCCCGTTCTCAAGATTGCATGTATAAATGTAGTCCTGCAAATATTTATTTTGGCATAACTTTCTGTCATTTAACCGCTTACATACCCGGTACTTATTTGGTTTTAGTCAAAATATTAAAATTTTGTTTCAAGCATTATAATTATTAGCATTATAAGGTTCGTATTAAGCGGAAGTTTTTCCATGCATTATTTTGTTGGGTTTTGTTATTAAATGTTATTAGGTAGTGAATGTTAATTTTGTATAAGTAGTTAAGAATTAACCCATGCAAACCAGATAAAAAAAGAAAATAAATTGTGTTAGTTGTGTGGATAACTACAAAAGTACATAACATACAAATATTAATTACAAGCAAATAATTATAATTAAATTAACTTAACTAGATATTAAATTCAAATTAAAATATTCACAAAATATCATTGATAACTTTATATCTACACACACTCGTATGTACATACATACATACATATAATAAATTGAACTCTATTTTTTATTTATAAGTTTTATAACTGCATTTATATAATTATGTACCTATGTATGTATACCAAACCTTCAGGAAGAACTACGCTCATGAATTTACAGGGAAATAAGGACGAAGATAACTAGGTGCCTTTCATTGTGACACAAAATAGATCCTACCACGAAAGATTGGTTTGCAAAAATCTCGACTTTTGAGATCTTCCATGATAATGGGAAGACCACCCACACGCACACATGAATAGTTGAGTTTATTTTATTTTACTAAAAAAACGCCTTTACAAACTTTTTGAAATACCAAGTGTATAGGGGGGTTTACATGCACCAACATGCTCGACAACATGGTTGGTTGTCGAACCATGCTCGATCATTTAAACGCAAAAACAACTGCTGAACCAACATGCTCGACGGTTCTCAAAAGGGGGGTTTACATAGACCAACATGCTCGACAACATGGCTCGATGGAAAAAATAACTGTACACCCAACTTTGCGTTTACATGGATACTGATGTTGTCGAGCATCATTATTTTTAATTTTTCGGAACAAACGCACGCAGTATGGCTTGCAAATTTTTTTTTTATAAATTTCGCTTTTTATTTCCCAAACCTCTCTAAGGACTCTTAAAATCCGAAAAACTGTCTCCAGAACTCATTATTTGTTACTGTTGCCATTTTTTCCCGTCACCGTGGCTAAATAATGCAAAAACAAATACCGATGTTGTCGAGCATCTGTTTACACAAGTTGGCTGGTTAGACGAGCCAGCAAGTACACATGTTTCACATGTTTCAATTTATCATGTTTCAATATATTAAACCTTTAGGTCGCACGAGAGAGTACTGGCAAGCGAGTTGGGCACATAAGTGTCAAATTACTCGCCGCTCTACTCGCTTATCAACTGGCTTCAAAAAGGGCGAGCGGGTTGAAAAAGTTTCTAGGTATTAGTGTGTATTTACTAGCTCGTGATGCCTCCGGATAAGTTACATCATCAATTAATTATAATATTCTCCATCATGTTATTCATGTGGTTTTTGAAATAACCGATTTAATTAGTGGGTACATATACGGGATCGTCGCTTGATACAAGTCAAGCCGAACAACATATTAAAGTACCAACCTGTAGCATCAAACAGGATATTGGTAACAAAATATTAGAAATAACCAATGAGAGAACAAATCTGCTCGAAGCATGCGACAAAACTATAAAGTTATGGCCGAATTTCAAAAATACGGTAGACTAAACTATGCAAATGAACAAGAAACATCTTCGTTCCACCGGATACAACCTACTGAGAACTGAGAAACCACAAACAGAAAATGAGGCTCAGTACTGATGACCTTGGCAGAGGGTGCAGCGATGAAGAAGCACATATACCTTATACTTCCTTTGCCAATGCCCATCAGCACCCTGCCATTTAAGAAAGAAACACCTAGTGAATCATTTCTATGACGACTTAGAGGAACTTTCTAGAAATTCGGCTAATAGCTTTCTGAAGTTCATCAACGCTTGACTGCTAACAAAACACATATGTTTTTACAAAGTGGAATACACCTTCCTAGGGTATCACAACGGATCTACATAGATCTAAGTGTGACGGTTAGAAGATCAACTGTCATCCCTTCTACCTAACCTAACCTAGTTAAGGTTGGGGGTGGGCATAAATTTCCATGGAACTACGTATTCCAGTTTTTCCGTTTTTCAGTTCAATCGAGACTACCGTTAAATACAGGCCCAGTATTGCATTTACGAATTCAGACAGTTTAAATGCACTTTAGCACTTTTATCGGAAAAAAAGAATGCTGAATTCGATATTTTTCATGTAAAACTTGATCTTGATAGGCGGAATATGCGATTCATTCTTGGCTCTATTCACACGATCAAAAAACTAATAAAATGCATCTTATAAAGTTTCAAAAATATTTATTCTAGAAATAAGTTAATAATATTTACTACCAATAAGTTGTGATATTGCACTTATTGCTTGGCTAGTAAATTACTTAGAACTTTAACGGCTACTTAATCGCATTCAGATATTATGAAGCGTTAATGAAATTGTTAGTTGGGGAATTAGTTCAAAGACAGTAAATTGAAGCTATATTGTGATTTTATGAAACATGCCCTTATACCAAATAAAGATTTGAAAGTTATAATAAGTGTACAAAAATTAAATATTAGATAATATAAAGAACAATCATGCAAATGTGATTTTATTTATTTTCATCATATTATATTTTACTTACGGGTGAACTTGACGAAAATTTCAACTTGTAGTCGGTGTAAACTTTATTCGGCGGAACAGTAAAATTACAAGTCATATATGAAAAGTCATAACCAAGGCATTGAAAATCTGTAACGTTTGTAGGCGGGGTTCCTGTAAGTAAAAGAAATATTTAGAAATTGTTTGCAATTTCTAATTAAAGTATAATATGAAAGGATTCTTACCAACGAAAACATTTGAAATGTACACTCCTTTATCATGACATCTACAAAAATATTGAGCTTTTTGCTCTGTAGCATTGCGAACCATAAAAACGATCGAAGAATCATCTACCACCTAAAATGAAAAAAGAAAACAAAGGAAGAAATAAGTATATTATCTTCATATCAAATTATTTGTTCATAAATGTAGCATATACAGGGTGTCCCGTAATGAGTGGATAATACTGATAGCAGGCCTTATGACTGCTCAGAAAAAAAATATAAAAAAATATTTTTCTTGTGGTCTCCATGGTATAATTTATTTTCGAAAAATGTTAAAAAATTCGGGGTCTCCTAAAATACCTAATTACAACGGCCACCCATAAGGATTCTTATTATTTTTGTATTTTTATAATATTCTTGAATAACCGTTCTAAATGATGGGTAGTAAATTTTAACACCAGCTGATGCATTTTTTGTGTTATAATTTTTTTAAATTATTTTTTTATTCATAAATAATTCAATATTTTTTTCACCAAAGTTTGAAAAATCATAAAGGGAAAAAAAATGTATGAGAACATAGGTGGCAAATTTGATAAAAATTGGCCTGTTTAATGTACTTTCCAAAATGGTATAACACATGTTTGTGTCTACAACCATAACCAATAAAATTGGCATTTGATCTACTATAGTAGTTTTTTAACATTTTATCAGATGAAATTAAGTTACTAAATTAAGTAGACACTACGACGACGAATGAATGACTAATATTGTTTTTTTAATTTTTATTGCATTTAAAAATAACCGTTCTTAAATAAAGGCAGTAACATTTAACACTAGTTGCTGGATTTTTTTTTTTAATAATTTTTTTAATTAATTTTTAATAAAAAAATGATTAAATATTTATTTTCATCAAAGTTTGATGACTACAAAAATGGAGTTGTAAGGAAAAGTCAATAGATATACCAGTGTCACTATTATGTCTGCTAAATTCAATACCTAAAATAATAGTATGCACTTTCAAAAAGGTTTTGATTTAGGCATGGGAAATGCGATAAATAAAAACAACAGTATTAAAATTATGATTTATTTGTATTTTTAAATAAATTTATATCAAGTGTTCAAACTGTCCCCCATTCACTGTGATACAGGCTCTGCATCTTCTAATGAAGGACGCTCATTTATTTTCATCACAGCGTCTTGAACACGACGACGCAGTTCCGTAATGGATGTAATTGGTTTAGTATAAACCATTTCTTTCAGGCACCCCCAGTAGAAAAAGTCCAAAGGATTTAGGTCTGGCGAACGTGGTGGCCACAAAATTGGGCCCAGGCGGCCTATCCACCTGTTGGGATACGTTCGATTCAAGTACCTCCTTACGTCCTCCGCTAGTGCTGCCCAGTCCATTACCAGGCATTCGTCCTTCTGAAAAACATTGGTGGACTCTGATGAACACTCGATAGTCCGGATGTCGCGCATTTGGATATCGCTCTCTATAGAGTGCTGCAGCTGCGTTAGCGCTTCCTCTGCATTCCCCGTATATTAAATGCATATTTCGTCGGCTTAGAGTGTAAACCTACTAACTCCATAAATGGAAATTTTACAGGAGAAAGAAAAAACTTCGCAAAAACTTTTATCGTTGCTAGAAAATAAAATCCAAAACATGGATTGTGTGTTAGTTGGTACTCTTCCTTTCTAAACATAAAACAACTCAAGCAGGATCTTAGTTTTGTACTTATTTGCATCTTTGTAAGTTAGCCGGTTTTCTTTTTTTGGTAATGTAAAAAAATAATGGACTTAGCCGTTTTTCCAGAACAATCAAAAATAGAATAGGATTTTTGCTAATCGATAGCTTTATTGAGTATAAATAATGTTAAAATAAAATATATAGCATTCGAAAATTAAATTAACCAAATCGCAAATAGGTTTAACCAAGTGGCGTAGCTAGGGGGGGGGGGGGGGGGCGAAGGGGGCAGCTGCCCCGGGCACCAGGAGTTAGGGACGGCAAAATTAACACTTCGTTGTGCGTTGGAAGTTGGAAGCCAATTAGGTAAACAAATTTTTTAATTGGAAATTTAACTAAATCTATATTAGAAAATAAAATTTTTACTGTAAGTAATCTTTTGTAGCTTATATTTTGTATATGTAAATTTCAGTTCAGAGCTCAGAGGGGTTGACACTTCTCAGAAATCAGAAATTTTTTCGCGGTAGACATGTAAAAAAAAAGTTAAAAAAAAATGCTGTAACCTGAATATTTTCGCAGAAGATTTGTTGTTTCGTTTTTTTTTCAAGAAAAAATATAATTATTTTTAACAAAATTGATAAATGAATAAAAAAAAAATAAACCTGCCGTTGCTTTTTTTTCAAAACATAAAAAAATAAAACGAAAAAACTATTAGTTCATAGGAACGGCTTAATGTTAGTCAAAATTTTGTCTGCTACTTTAAGTATGAAGGTACCCATAACTTAACTAAATAGCTTAAAAAATAGTTTGACAAAATTTGTTTGATTATGGTTAGACCGAAGGGGCTGCAAATTATTGTTTTGCCCCAGGCGGCAAATATCCTAGCTACGCCACTGGTTTAAACCTACACACAAATAAGTTTTACCCAAGTGCAAATAGATTTAACCCAAACGCAAATAAAGGGTCCGCCAAATAACCTTTTTTTTTTTAAAATGCTACTACTACATGGAGTGTAGCTTCGGCTGTGTGGACCGTAGCGCCATCCTGTTGAAACCAAATGTTGTCAATATCCTCCTCTTCAATTTTTGTGAACAAAAATTCGTTCAACATTGTCCGATAACGATCGCCATTGACTGTAACGGCCACTCGAAGAAAAATGGCCCAATTATGCCTCTGGACCAAAATCCGCACCAAACAGTGACTCGTTTTGGGTGTATCGGCTTTTCAATGTATGCGTGCGGGTTTTTTGTGCCCCAAATGCGAAAATTTTGCTTGTTTACATACCCGCCAAGATCAAAATGAGCTTCATCTGAAAAGATGATTTTTTTGGCAAAATCGGCATCTTCTCTAAGTCGATCGCAGGCTGACTTAGCGAAGCAGCCATTTGAATGAAATTATTTTTCATTATTAACCGGAAAGATTGTACTTTCAAATAAAAAAAGAAATTTGAGAAAATATTCAGTAGTTTTTTTTATAGCATATTCAAACAAAAAAAAAGTTATTTGGCGGACCCTTTAGAACTAACCCCATTCGATTTAAGCAAAACGCAAATATAGTTAAACTATACGCAAATAATTTAAACAATTTACAAATAATTTTAACCAAAAAGTAAATTGAATTAATCTAACCTTGAATTATTGATCCAGTTGTACTTTTTGGGTCTAATGGATTTTGGAATTATCCATAATTGTTAAAAAGCTATTATTAGGGGATTGGCCTTTTATTTGTTCGGAAAGTTATTGGAAAAACGCGCAGAACTAGTGGAATTTACAATACTGTTAAGCCTTCCATTTCTTCACCACACAGCTGGAACAATAAGTTGAGTCTGGGTTAAACCAATTTGCGTCTTGCTTAAAATGATTTGTTAATAGTTTAAATTATTTGCGTATAGTTTTGTTTAAATCGAATTGCGATTGGGTTAGTTCTATTTGCGTTTGGGTTTTGGGTTAAATCTATTTGCGCTTGGGTGAAACTTATTTGAGTTTAGGTTAAACCTATTTGCGATTTTGTTAATTTTGCTTACGAATGCTATATATAGGGGTTCATTTCAAAAGGTAGTGTTTTCGCTAACACAAAGGTTCATTGGTAGTGTCTACCTTGAGATTTAATAAACACAATGTTAATGTACATTTCGAAACAAAGTATGTGGGTACTAACGGAGGTACTATTTTTGTACTTTTTTTTTTAATTATTTTATAGAATACCTATCATGATAATAAACTGTATTATTTCTTAAAAATCAGGTTCCCCCCTCTCTGTCCTGTTATTCGAATTTTATAAGGTATTTTTAATTGTTATGGAGTTAGCAGGTGAATTTGGATGTTATGGACTTAGCTGTTTTACTCATCAAGCGTTTTGGCCAGCTAAGAAGCCGAATTTAACAAAAATAATTATGTCAGACGATGCGTTTCCGTTCGATCTTTCAAACTGCATACTTATCTCAAATTTGACAAAAATTGGATTTAGCAGGTTTACACTCTAAGCCGACGATTTGCATACTCCAGCGGCGTATACTGTGACATTCTTAATCAGTATTAATTTAATCAAATTCAAAAATGCGTTTAACTGACGAAACCAGTATAACAACGTTATACGTTATGTACCCGCCTGGAAAAATGGCAAGTTTTTGTCAAGTTTAATCGAGGCACTGGAAAGGCTTCGGTAGGGAAAATCTAGACAAGGCAAACTTGTCAAATACTCGCGAGGCCCCCGCTAGTAAAAACTTGTTGGATAGGTCTTGTTATCCAATCACAAATACCCCATATATGACAAAAACAAATATTTTATACAATGGTAAGACAAATTAAAGCATATACTTTTTCATTTTCAACATTGCTCAACTGTATTGCGAAATAGCTCAGTAGTTAAGGTATAGGACTGGCAATCAGCAGAAGATCGCAGGATCGAATCTCAGTAGACAATTTTTTTTTTGTCTCTCGAGGAAAAAGGGTACTTCACTGGCGAGGCCCTAGAGAATTTCTAGAGTTTCTCTTGCTGGGCACTTGCTAGTATCTATGTAAAACTTTCTAGCCCCTCGCCAAAAACTAGATTGTTTTTCCAGCCGGGTAATGACAGAGAATTGACAATATTTGCAAATAATACTTTTTTATGCATTTTAATGCCTATTTTATTACAAGTCAATTTTGATTTGAGAAAGTGTTAAAGATCTTCTCTAGTAGATAAAAAGCCAATTTAATGTGTTATTGCTGTAGATAAAAGCTTGTGATTTACCATTTGGGAAAGTTCATTAAGGAGATTTTGTTAACATTATTTGCCACGAAAGTTTTCAGTTTTTTGTCTTTTTTACTAACTTACAAACTTTGATGAAAATAAATATTTAATCATTTTTTTATTAAAAAATTAATTAAAAAAATTATTAAAAAAAAAATCCAGCAACTAGTGTTAAATGTTACTGCCTTTATTTAAGAACAGTTATTTTTAAATGCAATAAAAATTAAAAAAACAATATTAGTCATTCATTCGTCGTCGTAGTGTCTACTTAATTTAGTAACTTAATTTCATCTGATAAAATGTTAAAAAACTACTATAGTAGATCAAATGCCAATTTTATTGGTTATGGTTGTAGACACAAACATGTGTCATACCATTTTGGAAAGTACATTAAACAGGCCAATTTTTATCAAATTTGCCACCTATGTTCTCATACATTTTTTTCCCTTTATGATTCTTCAAACTTTGGTGAAAAAAATATTGAATTATTTATGAATAAAAAAATAATTAAAAAAAATTATAACACAAAAAATGCATCAGCTGGTGTTAAAATTTACTACCCATCATTTAGAACGGTTATTCAAGAATATTATAAAAATACAAAAATAATAAGAATCCTTTATGGGTGGCCGTTGTAATGAGGTATTTTAGGAGACCCCGAATTTTTTAACATTTTTTGAAAATAAATTATACCATGGAGACCACAAGAAAAATATTTTTTTTAATATTTTTTTTCTGAGCAGTCATAAGGCCTGCTATCACCAGTTGCAGTATTATCCACTCATTACGGGACACCCTGTATATATAAATGGCTATTTTAGAATTGAGGAGTGACTTTTAAAAATGGCACCAACCCCATCATTAGACTCTTTTTTTATGATGCTTAAGCTATGATTAGACGGTCAACGCAAATGGTCAACTCGCTGACTCTCTGACGTAAAAATAACGTAAGACTGTGTCCCAAAGTTGCCTCGTCGTGTGATCGTCAACGCAGAATACTGTCCATGCGTTGACGGCTGTTTTGACATTCACGTTTACACGAATTTAAGGGTCAATGCGTTGATTATTTTTGTTGGCCGTGGAATCAACCTGTCAACACAGTTAGGACACTATGACTGACTACTAGCCAACGCGTTGACTTATCCTTTAAGCATAGTTTACAGTTCCGATGCGAAAAAAAATCAAAATTTTCAAAACGATTTTCCACCTATTCTGCGCACCAAGTTGAATAATATTCAAGGCGAAATACGTTTGCTTTGGCCTAAACCACCCATTGAGTCATTAATTTACCCTTAATTGACAAACTATAGGCCTAAAAATGGAAAATAATTATTTTTGGATGCGAAAACCATTTGCATGCAAAAAATGCCTTGAGGTGAATATATTATTTTTTTTCGGAAGAATAAACCGACCATCAAAAAAAAAAATATTTTATTCACCACACTTTTTTTCGCATGCAAATCAATTGCCGGTCCATTGTTTTGCATGACATTCCATGACAGCATAGTTTTTTTTTTTTGCATGAAACTGTAAACCAATCATGCAAACAATTAATTTTACATTTCACCTCAATTATTTTAGATATGCGAGAATATTTGCATAGATTTTTTTTTGCGCACGGGAACTTTAAACTAGGCTTTAGTTGACACTTTTCTGCCATGTCAGATGGAAGATTGGTAATATTTTGGCGGAGTAGTAAGGAAAATTCAAAGTTTTTTGACTCTTTAGATGTTTTTTAATCCATCGACATTGTAGCCATCTTTCAAATAAATTTTAAAGTTGATGGGTTGACAGATGGAAGACCAACTAGACTTTGACGGCAAAGGTATATTTTTATCCAAATGTTACCCAATTGACCTAAAATCACTTTTTTCGGGAGCAGTAAGAAAGCTTCAAAAATTTCTGATTTATTAGCTGTTTTTTGATCCATCGTCATTGTAGCCATTCTTAAATGGAACTTGACAGTTGATTTGAACTTTATTTTGACGGAAAAAAACTCATGGCTTCACTTGTGGGCACTACTTTTTTATTGATGAGTGAAGCCAATATGTACTGTAACGTAACTGCAGTTCAAGTGCGGTAGAGTGCTGCGCAGTGTCACGCAGTTCTGTTGAGTGCGGTCTTACCTTAAATGTCACCTAATTATTGCTCTAAAATCTCCATACTTTTTCTGATCTTTTATAGGTTCTTTTAATCCATAACACCACAGTCAATGTCGTGTGATCGTCAACGTAAAAAAGATTTAATTTAGCTCTTGCCAACTCCGCGACAACGTTCATATGTTTGGATGTGGTCAAGTAGAGTAATCGTCAAGGTTTCACGTGTCAATACGTTGACATCAGAGGGTACCAGTTCTGTTGACACGACAAAGTATTTTGGGACAACATTGACCGAGTACCGTCATTCGTATGATCGTCAACGTTTTATGCGTTGACAGAGTCTACGTTGACAGTATATTCACGATGTTTCTGATGACATCAAGGAGTCAATGCGTTGACCACTTTCGTTGACCGTCTAAGAATAAAAAATTAATCTAAAAAATTGTTAGAGGGTATGCCAAGACGCGTTGCGTGATTGCCTATAAGACATTAGGTGTGTTTTTTTCCTTGCCCGAATGGACTTAGACGAAAAAAACTACCTCGGGGCAAAGCAAATTACATATTAAAAGCAACAACAACTAAGCCCAGAGAATTTTTGGGACTTAACTTTAGCCCAGATAAAAACTGTGTACAGTACCGGCACGAATTTCATACATGTTATCGATAGTCTTTATGGAAACTCCATACTCTCTGTATTGGCGTCGCTAGGCCCCGATGTCTTTTTTTCGTCCGATTCCCCTGGGCCTGCAAAAAAAAAACACCTATTGTCCGGTTATAACAGAAATCATGGAGCAAATGTGCAATCTACTAAGAAATAGCAAACACTAAGGCGCCAGTTAAGGTGCCAGTTATAGCTATCATTGAAACTCATCATTGAAAATTTTAACGATTGATTTTGAGACGTTTAGGAAGTAAAATAGTTTATTCTTTTGATGGAAAAATAAAGTTTAAGACCTAATTAATATTTCTAGCCAAAAAAATTGTTCAAATTGGCCCAACATTCCACATAAAAAGACTTTTCTTATTTCAATGACTGAACTACCTTACCAATGATCATTGAAAAATTAAAATTCAATTTTTGTGGAAAGTTGGGCCTTTTTGAAATATGTTTTTGACTAAAAATATTAATGAAGTTTTAAGCTTTGATCGTCCATCAAAATAATAAATGATTTTGCCTCCTAAACGTCTCAAAATCAATCATTAAAATTTTAAATGATGAGTTTCAATGATAGCTATAACTGGCACCTAAAGCTATCATTGAAACTCATCATTGAAAATTTTAATGATTGATTTTGAGACGTTTAAGAAGTAAAATCTGTTATTATTTTGATGGAAAAATAAAGCTAAAGACTTAATTAATATTTCTAGCCACAAAAATTGTTCAAATATGCCCAACTTTCCACATAAAAAGACTTTTCTTATTTCAATGATTGAACTACCTTACCAATGATAAAGGTTATTGTGGCCTTTACTCCAATGAGTGCGTTTCGCCCAGGCATGGTGGTGGGCTCATCAGTTAGATGCCACCATACCCAATCTAAGACGCAATGTTTTTGTCGATGGTTACCGACATGTGCATATAACACTCAGTGAAAGAACTCACTGAGAATTATATACGTGTCTAAGGAACTTTGGTTAAAGTTATGCACTTAGACTTGTTGTTGTTATACCCGTGGCCAGGCGAAGTTAATTAAGAATAATTATTTAAAAGAAAACAAAAAGAAAAAATTATTAATAGTTAAAAACTATTAACAATAATTCCAAAATATATTCTTTTTGTGGAGTTTCATGAATAAAATTCAATAATAAAGGTTATTGTGGCCTTTACTCCAATGAGTTCGTTTCGTTTTATTATTGAATTTTATTCATGAAACTCCACAAAAAGAATATATTTTGGTATTATTATTGATAGTTTTTAACTATTAATAATTTTTTCTTTTTGTTTTCTTTTAAATAATTATTCTTAATTAACTTCGCCTGGCCACGGGTATAACAACAACAAGTCTAAGTGCATAACTTTAACCAAAGTTCCTTAGACACGTATATAATTCTCAGTGAGTTCTTTCACTGAGTGTTATATGCACATGTCGGTAACCATCGACGAAAACATTGCGTCTTAGATTGGGTATGGTGGCATCTAACTGATGAGCCCACCACCATGCCTGGGCGAAACGCACTCATTGGAGTAAAGGCCACAATAACCTTTATTATTGAATTTTATTCATGAAACTCCACAAAAAGAATATATTTTGGAATTATTATTGATAGTTTTTAACTATTAATAATTTTTTCTTTTTGTTTTCTTTTAAATAATTATTCTTAATTACCTTACCAATGATCATTGAACAATTAAAATTAAATTTTTGCGGAAAGTTGGGCATTTGAAATTTTTTTTGACTAGATAATTAATTTTTGAGCTTTTATCGTCCATCTAAATAATAAATGATTTTGCCTCCTAAACGTCTCAAAATCAATTAATAAAATTTTCAATGATGATGAGTCTCAATGATAGCTATAAATGGTACCTAAGATCGCCTTAAATCCATTTTTGACCAGATTTGTTTTGTTGCCACACAAGCGGCGATACTGTTATTGTTCCACCTAAGGTTTGTTAACTCTAAAGCATCTTTCTTCTAATGGCCCTCATAATAAAAAATAACACTCATTTAGATCTTTCCAATGATATTGGTCAGAAGGTGATACAACACTTGGGACCCAACTTGTGCAAGTTACAGTGCAGTGCAACAGTTATTATGGGCTTTAACACTATCTCTGCTGGAGATTCAGACTTATGCCCATACTTCAAAAAATAGTGCTCATCAAGACCTTTCCAATTATATAGAACGGTCAGAAAGTGTTACAATACTTGGGGCGCAATTTGGACAGGTAAAGAGTTATAGTTCAGTGCAACAGTTATTGGGCTAAAAAACTTTCCCTGTATGAGATACAGACTCATTTGAGATCTTTCTAATGATTTAGGTCCTAAAATGTTACAACGATGGGACGCAACTCATACAATTATGTTCATTCTTCTTTAAACAAGCATTTTTAAGTCAGGAATTGAGTCAAATTTATATCTAAAAATTGATTTCAAACAATTCAAAAGCAAATTATGACTAAAATGTCATTTTATTTGGCAAAATAAGTGTTATCTTTAGTCAGTATTTCAAGAGAACCGTTTTGTTTAGAAAAAAATATCAAATTGCTAATGAAAGAAGGGACAATTTACCAAAAAAAAAAACAATATCTGGGATTTTGTAGATACTGGTCGTTCCACAGTGCGCCATCTGTAGCCTATGATTAGTCGTGCACATTATTTAATTTTGTGAAAATGTATGCTATGAACATGGACCATGTTTTTTTCTAATTTTTAATTGTTGCCTTTTGTTTCGCTACTCTGAAATTTTAAGTTAAGGTAAAGTCCGACAACTTACATTTTTGACATTTTTTTGATAAGGTCTTTTTGTTATTCAAATAATTTCTTATCACAACTAACTGAATATATTTATTTTTGGGTTTTATTTAACATTATTTAGTTATTCAAGATAAGAATTATTTTGCGTGTCAACAAAGGAACCTTAAATTATAAAAACAAAACTTGACTGTGCAAGTTTTTAGTGATTTATATTCTTTTTTTTATTTATACTTCAATCGAGCAAATGTTTTTTCAGTCTTAACGTCTCAAATGATATCACATATCATACACAAATGTACATATTTTAAAATATGATAATTAATTTGAAGGGACCGAATACAAAATACAAAAACAAACACATAAACTTAAAGAATATTACTTGCTTTTTATAACATAAAATTGAAAATAATTATAATATCAAATCTGCATACATATAATTGCTTAGCTTTTATTTAATTGCTTTGAAAGAATCAAATAAAGTTATAAAAAACATTCCGGGCTTCTTCAAGTAATTAATTGCTTTATCAAGGCAATTTTTTACGATATTTAAGCTTCGATTCGAAACGGAAAGTCAACATTTTATATATTCATCAGACATACAATCAATAAAAATGATTTAACGATACTTACGTCAAATCAACGACGAAAGACATAGTCGAAGAATCAGTTTGTAATGTTTTGTCGATATTTGTTATTATTTGAAAATAAAGTCTAGTTTTTGCCACTGTAAAAATATGACAGATATTCAGAGTTCTGAATTGGTCAAAAAAGGTAACCTATAGTCTTAGAATTTGGTCAGCCCATTGAAAACTTGCAATCCAGGCTCAATTTTTCTCAAGGCCACGCGCGATTTTCGGCACCTCATTTGTGAGATATTCACAAAAAATGTATATCATCCGAAAGATCACTAGATCGTGATTGGTAATTGGTCAGCGATAAATTTTTAATGAATTTTTAAAGTTTTTCTTAGAGTCACAGGCAACATTTTTGCCACCTCACTTTATCATAACAATTCAGCTAGTTTGAGTAATTGGTCAGCCAGATTTTTTAAATAATTTTTTTCAAGGTCATAGCGGTTTTTGGCACCTTATTTCTGGTAAGTTAGGTTAGGTTGAAATGGCTGCCAGTCGTGAAGACTGACACACTTAGACCATGAGTTGGTCTATTGTGACACCACATGAATCTAGGAAGCTCTTTTCCTTACTCGGTGAACCATTTGGAGCGGCAAGCCACATCATCTCTCGCGGATCACCGTGGATCCATGGAATTCCGCAGGATTAAGGTAAGTAGGTATGAGGAAGGTGGGTGATTGAGGAGAGTTTAGGTGTGGGATGCTTCCCTCAAACATCCTGAGTTCTGAATGAATTTCAAGATATTCTTTAGTGGCAAGGAAGAGATGTCACCCATTTCGTCGAAAAAATATTCTCCGAGGGCTTCTTTTCTTTAGCTAAGGTGGGGCATTCACAAAGGAAATGTGATGATCCCTTCTCAGCCTCTTCATCTTGACATCCTCTACATAAGTCCAATTGGCTGATGCCGATTCTCCTAATGTGGGTTCTCATTGAGTTGTGGCCCGTTAGGTCTGCTTATCTTAAGTAAATATTCAGTTCTTTTCTTCGAAATATTCAGCTATAAATTTCTTGAAACCCGACAAGTGTCAATTGATGACCATCTGACGTCTGCAGCTTCGAGGAAATTCTGGTGAATTTTACTTTTTGCCTGCTCCAATGGCACAAGTACAGAGGATTCGACCTGGCTCGGATCGAGAGATGATCCGTTTTTGGCCAGTTCATCTGCCATTTCATTCCCCATAATATCACGATGTCCTGGGACCCATTTTAGGGTAAAAGTATTTGTTGTGCCTAGAGATCTAAGCTTAATCCGACAACGATCCACCAGTTTGGACTTTACAGTGATTGAAGAAATGGCCTTAATTGCCGCCTGGCTGTCTATGAAGATGTCGATATTACTAAAGACTACTTCATAAGAGATTAGATATTTCGTGGCTTCGCAAACTGCAAGCACCTCCGCTTGGAATACACTGCAAAAGTTTGGAAGCTTTATTGATCTGTTGATAGGTGGGTTTACTGAGTAGATACCTGACCCTACCCTCTCGTTTGTTTTGGAACCGTTAGTAAACACCGAAACATGATAAGCATTAATGACCCTGTTTTCATTACAGAATTCCCTTGTTGGGATATCTGCCATGGCCACTGGGTTAAAATCTACGTGCGGTGTGATGTAGTCTATTTGAACGTCTATTTCCGTAAAGTTCGTTATGATTCTATGACCGTAGTGGCCTCTTTTCCAGTTATTAGACTGTTTAAGTCTTAGAGCACTTTTGCCCGCCATCTCTTTCGTAAACTGATCGAGTGGAGCTGGTGAAAGGAATGTTTCTAAAGCTGCCGTTGGTGTAGTTCTCATAGCACTGGTTGTGTCGATACACGCTATTCTTTGGATTCTTATCCTTATCTAAGGCTGGCCACCAGACCAGGCATGCGTACCTAAGAATTGGCCTTATTATGGCTGTGTACTCTGTGTTTTTCTCTCTTTCTTTAATATTTTCTTAACAGTTTAGTTTACGATCAAGAACAACGCCAAGATATTTGGCAGTACCCGAAACCTGTAAAGGAATTCTGTCAATGGTTGGCAGGACTATTTTCGGAATATTACGTTTCCTCGCAAACAGCAAATTCCTTGAAGTGAATTGATTTTTCGATTGTGCCGACCACTTCGTGAAGCGCCGTCTCAACAGACTATCTTCCTTGCTAGATAGAAGAGGAAGAGTTGTTCTAATTTTAGCGAGTTCATCGGCCTTACAATTACCTGGGATGTCTCTAAGCCCTGGCACCCGACACAGGTGAATGTTAAACTGCTGCGCCATCTCCACCAGAGATGAACGACAATTTAGGGCTGTTACGCAGTTAGCAGATACCGATTCCAAAGATTTGATAGCTGCTTGATTATTCGAGAAAATGCGGTAATTAGTGGTTGATATCACGTTTTCTTTCAGCCAAGATATGGCTTCTTTGATCACCATAAGTTCAGCCTGGAACACGCTAAAATGATGAGGCAGACGGAATGAGTGACTCAATTTTAGTCTTTCTGAGTACACACTACCACCCACTCCATCATCAGTTTACGATCCGTCTGTGTAGATATTAATCGATTGATCCCCAAAGAAAGCCATATCATCCCAGAGAGTGCTATGAAGAAGGAATGGTGACTTGAAAGCTTTTGCCGAATTTTGGTTTTGGTATGGTGTAATCAATGTGACTTGGTAGTGATCTTAATAAATTCAGAATGATGGAATGGCCAGTATTATTGTTGGTCCATTGTGAGGAAGCTTTTATGCGTATGGCTGTATTTGCAGCCAACTGTTTGCTAAAAATATCGGCGAGTGTCAGATGTAGACGTCTAGAGCGGCAGAGGGTGTCGTACGAATCGCACCACTTATAAATAAACAAGCCGAGCGTTGTACTTTGCTTAGTTTGCCGCAGTTTACCGCTTTATCTAGAACAGTCTACCATACTGCAACACATATTTTCATAAGTGAGAAGTGAGTAATACGATGTTGAGGGCCCCATTTATTCCCAACGGCTTTTTTGCAAGAGAAGAGTGCCACTGTGGCTTTTTTAACTCTTTCTTGTATATTAGGCTTCCAGCTTAACTTTTTATCTAAAATAAGACCCAAATATTTTGCTTGATCAGTGAATGTTAATGGAATACCTTTAATAGAAGGAGGATCTACATGAGGGATTTTATATTTCCTTGAGAATAGACACCTAGACCATACCGCACCGGTCTGCCCAATTGGTTACCTTATTTAAAGCATTTTGTAAGAGATCTTTTAAGGTAGTAGGATGCTCCCCAGATACGGCAAATACCAACATCCTCCGCATAGGCATCACTCTGTAACCCTTCGCTTCTAGGCATGTTAGCAGTTCATTTACCACCAAGTTCCAGAGAAGGGGAGATAGGACACCGCCTTGCGGCATATGTACTTCTACTAATAGACCTTCAAGCAGAAAAGCCACCCAGTTTCGAGTTGATAACCTGCTAGTCAGCATTTGGTAAATTAATTCACCAAGCGAACCATCTACCTTCAAAGATGTCAGTGCAGATGAGATTGCGGATGCGTCGACATTGTTAAAAGCTCGTTCTATATCTAAGAAAGCAACCAAAGTTTATTCTTTTTGATAGAGGAAATATTCAATGGTTCTAACTAGATTGTATAGAGCAGTTACCACCGATTTCTCTTTGTAGTAAGCATGTTGACCCATAGGGTCAAGTCCCAAGTCAATGATTGTTCGTAAGCGGATATCAATCAATCGTTCAAAGGTTTTTAGAAGGAATGAAGATAGGCTGAAAGGTCTGAGATCTTTCGCTTTTACCTGGGAACACTTGCTAGCTTTGGGTATAAACACAACCTTAACTTCTCTCCAAGACAGGGGAATGTGGACCAGTGCTAAGCAACTAGTAAAGATACACTCCAGAATTGGCAAAATAAAATCTTTATTCATTAGGGAGTTCGGCTGGTATTAGCCATCTGGTCCCGCAGACTTGTAAGGTTGTAAGCTGTTGAGTGGCCATTGCAGCTTTTCCCTGGTATTTAGGTCTATTGGATAGCTTGAATTCATATCAGACCTATAATGGTCGAAGCTATTAATATTTTGGGAGCTACCAGGGAAGTGAGTATCTAATAGCAAATAAAACGATTATTTGCAGGAATTGGTCCAAGAGCCATCAGCACATTTTACAGCTTGGTATAACTGGATTTGTAGAGAGCATTTTCCTTAGTCTAGATGCCTCTGAAGTTTCTTCTATTTTTCCACAGAAAATTCTCCAGAAGGATCTCTTTGACTTTTTCAATGCTTTCTTATATAATTTGAGGGTTACCTTATAGGATTCCCGATCTGGCATTTCACTAGTGCTTTTAGATCCATTGAAACACTTTCGACAGTCTTTCCTGAGCGGTTCAAGCCCAGAATCCCACCAATGTGGGTTCTTTTCCCCCCCTTACTTGAGTAAGTATGGATAGGGTGTAGCCATAGATAAGGGCTAATTTGAGATCATTGACCTTGCAGTCAAGTTCATTAGTATTGGAAGGAGGATTTAAACGATCAGGTTTTAATATCCCTTCGAGTGTAATCCTATATTTAAGCCAGCCGGTTTTCTTTTATTTTATCAAGGTCACGAACGATTTTGTGCACCTTATTTGTGGGATATTTGTAAGAAAAGTATACTGCCAATTATCATAAATAGTCAACTAGTTTCAGTAATATCCCACAAATGAGGAGACAAAAGTCGCTGTGACCTTGAAAAAATTTATTAAAAAAAATTGTAGCTGACCAATTACTGAAACTAGCTTATTAGGCACCAAAAATGTTTGCCTATGTGCTTGAGAAAAACATAAAAAATCATAAAAGTCTATATACGACTGACCACTTTCTGAACAAAAGTTGTTATTTTATCACGATCTAGTGATCTTTCGGATAGTAAACAATTTTTGCCGATAGCCCGCAAATAAGGTGCCAAAAATTGATCGTGACCTGGAGAAACTTTAGGCCTACTTAACAAGTTTTCAAGGGCTAATCAATTTCCAAGTCTTGTTTGGTGGCGAATATTCCATAAAGGTATGTATGTATGTACGATTGTATAAGATACCAAAATCCCAGAGCCAACACTAGCAGCACATTTTAAAATACTACTGTAGAACGAATAGAACCTTGATACTTTCAGTTTGAATAACAAACTGTAAATTTACCGGGTGCACCATATCTTGAGTATCTTGAAAGTGTTTAATGCTCTATTTAATTCACACGACATCAAGTGCAACAGTATGGGATTATAGGTCTAGTGTGTCTTATCTAAATGGTTCGTAACATCTGGTGGTGTTCCACAAGGATGCATTTTGATTCCGTTATTATTAACTCAATTCATTGATGATTTGTGATATTTTCACTGGTTGCGTATTCGTCACAGGAACTTTTATTAATAGATCAGTGGGCCGATTTTGGTTCTGTGCAAAAGTTAATCAAATAAATGCTTTACATTCTTGTTCAGTGAATGAAAACTATATTATAGGTGCTAGAAACTAGAAAGCTAGAAAATTCCCCTGAAAATAGCTTAATTCTCTCAATTGTCTTATGTTATTGAAGAAAAAAGAGAAATGAACGAGATAAAGTAGCTTTTTTCTTTATGGACTGGACAGAGATATGGTTTAGTTTTTCATTGTTTGGTCCAAATGACGGCCGGCATGAAAAGAAATTATTCATATACAAAAAATTTTGGTGATGATTGGTTTCACATTTTTGCAGAGCGGGAATCGGAATAAGTGCGGTAGGGTTAAAACTTTTTATTCTCACTTTGTCATACAACCAGAATCGGCCCCAAGAGTCGACTGAAAATTTTGGGGGTGGTGGGTGGATGTATAACCAAAATAGGAGTATGAGAGTCATGACAAACTGTTTTGTGGGGCATTTGACTGTCCGTTAAATTTTACTCAGCTTTTTACAGTTTCTAAAGAACTACAAAAGAAAGCTATACCCCAAAATTCAGCTTTTCTCAAATACAAAAACTCAAGCCTTAAACAGTGAGATTTAGTTAACAATAAGTCAAAATTACCTTCAAACTTATTATATCATAAGAAAACATTATTTGCTACTACATACACTCCTCGTCAACTGAATACGCACAAACATTTTTTAATATACTTTATCCATTTTTTCCAAACAGTGATGGTTATTATGCCATCTGTTGATGCTAACTTTTCCCTTAAGATGTTAAGCAGATAATTCCGAAAGAATTATCCAAAAACAACCGTGAGTTTTTCTTCAACCACTTGCAAAGTGTTTTATATGCAAAGTAGGAGTTTTTTTTTTAGTCAACTGAATAGGTACAACGCCATTTTCTTCGTTGTTTATAAGTTTTTTGGAGTGCTTGACAGTTTAAATTAACGATTTTAGTGTTTTCAGTAAAATTTAATTCTTGATTTCAAATTTTAAGAAAAATGGGTAGATCTACGTGTCTTAACAGTGTTGAAAAAGCTAAAATCGATTTACTTAGAGACCAAGACCTAACTGGACGTGCAATAGCTGATAAGTTGGCCGAAGTTTTAATGTAGTTTATTCTTACTTGAAAAATAAAGATGCATACGGCAAAAACATGAAGGGAGGTAAGAAAACAGCAACAACAGCAGCTGAGAGACGAAGAATTTTAAGATATGCATCAAATTCTTCTGATTCTGTGGCAAAAATAAAACAAAAAGTCGGCGTAAACGCAAGTTGCTCAACAGTATTAAGAGTAATCAACAACTCAAGCCATCTTAAACGAATGAAACTTAAGAAAAAACCACCACTTGACGAGAGACGGAAAATGTTGCGATTAGATTTTTCAAGACTTCACATGAGTTGGAAAAAAGAATGGTATCACGTGGTTTTTTCAGATGAAAAAAAGTTTAATTTCGATGGCCCTGATGGGTTCAACTTCTATTTTCACGACTTAAGAAAAGAAAAAAGATTTTTAAAGCGCCATCATAGTCGTGAAGGAGGTGTCATGATATGGGGAGCAGTCAGTTATTATGGAACAGTTGAGCTCGAGGTTGTAACATCAAGAATGACAGCAGCTGGGTATAAAGTAATTTTGGAAAGAAATTTTCCTAAATTTTCTAACATCTTTGGACCCATAAACTGGACCTACCAACATGATAATGCGCCTATTCACTCAGCGCGCATAATAAAAACATGGATAGAGGAGCAACAAGTGCAGTTGCTTCAATGGCCGCCGTACTCACCTGATCTAAACATCATAGAAAATGTCTGGGGATGGTTAGTACGCAAAGTTTATGAGGGTGGTCGTCAGTTCGAAGACAAAGAAACCTTAATTTCTGCAATCAAATTAGCGTGGAGCGAAATTTCGTTAAATTACATTAAAAAGCTATACGATTCCATGCCGGATCGAATTTACGAAGTAAATAAAAATAAAGGTGGAAGTACCCACTACTAAACTTAAACAAAAACTTGTTTCATTCCATTCCAATACCAATTTTAATTTTTGTACCTATTCAGTTGACTCAAAAAAAAAACTTCTACTTTGCATAAGTTACACTTTGGAGGTGGTTGAAGGAAAAACTCACGGTTGTTTTTGGATAAAACTTTGAAATTCTGTTATTTATATGTTACGAAAATTTTTACCACCAACAGATGGCATAATAACCATCACTGTTTGGAAAAAATGGATAAAATATATTCAAAAATGTTTGTGCGTATTCAGTTGACGAGGAGTGTATGTATCTACATATTTTTAATTTTTCGTCGACCGTTTTGACAAAGAATGTTTCATATGTATGCTGTTTTTACACAAAAAACGCTCCAAAAATAAAAAAGACACTAAAACTGACTTAATGATACTAAAAAGTTTTAAGACTTTCCATTTTTTGATAATAATATACCAAATCACCCAGAATTACCGCATCCGGTGGCGACGTGAGTCAAATCCATTTTTGTCATATTCCAGATTACCAAATGCGTCATTCAAAGTATACTCGACTATAACTTCACCTCTTAAAATACATCCTTCTATGGACTTTTTTGAATCTTCATTCTTAAATAATAAATGCAACCTTTTTGACAAGTTACAAGGTGGTAAAAACTTTTGTATGTCCCTTTCTATTTTTGTCATGACTTCGATATTACGAGCATTAAATTCCTTATCATATATTTCAAAATAAAATCGTTTGCCTTTGAAAAAAAATATTTGTCCCTACAAAAATAGATTTATTAGGCTACAAGTTACTTTTTAATATTATTTTTTTGTAGAGGCAATCGTTTGGGAGAAATTCATGAGTCCATGACAAACTGTTTTGTGGGATCTTTGACCCTCCGTTAAATTTTAACAGTAAAGATCGGGACTTTTTACAATTTCGAAAGAACCGCAAAAGAAAGCTAAACCCCAAAATTCAGCTTTCCTCGATTTTTTCCGGAGTCAATGTCTCGGCTATTGTACTTTTTCTTAAAAATTTTCATTTTATCAGTATTTTGTGGCAAGTTCATCATATCGATTGGACGAAAACAGCGATATCTCGACTAAACAACACTATCAGATCAAAATTGGAACCACTTCAACTGAATAACTTACCATAAAAACAGAAATATTTCAAGGCCTAATTAAATATAAAATAAACCACATTAAAAAAATAATTCCTCGTAAAAATGAAATAAAATTAATTAAATTAATCTGAATTGATTCCAAGAAACTGATCAGCAGTTATTTCTTCAAAAACAAAATGCTAAGGGTATTCACATGCAATGATGTAAAACACTTGATATGTTTATCTCGGTGCAGGGAACTAAGTCCCCGGGAACCAAGTCCACCGAGGGCCTTAGTTCTCATTTAATGGGAACTATATCCACTTTAACGAAGTGGACTTAGTTCCCAGGCAAGGTGAGCAAGTAGTCCACTTCTTTATGAGAACTAAGTACACATTTTGAAATATGGAGAGGGAACTAACTTCCAACGATAAAAATTACAAAAATTCAAAATTCCGCGAAAACTTTGCATACACCCAACCGCGCACCTACCCCAAATCCTATAGTGAGTGAGCCCAAGCAGGGGGGTTGCAGGGGGGTTGCAGGGGGGCAGCATGCCCCCCCCCCCCCCCCCCATACATACCTCACTGTTTGTTCGCCGTTATGCTGGGTGCTAGCACTGTATTTATGTAAGACAAAGCATTACGGCGAATAAACAGTGAGGCATGTAGCCCCCTGCTTGGGGTCATAATAGGATTTGGGGTAGGTGCGAGGCTGGGTGTATACAAATTTTGTTTGGCATTTAAGGAATCTTTGAATTTATCCTATATAGCAAACAATTGTGAAAAGTATTTCTATTTTATTTATAAGATTGATTTTTTATTTGGAAGTGGGAATTAAATACACATTTAAAGGGAAGTAAAACCACTCAGTTTTTGAGGAATTTTGTTCCCACCTTCTATGAGAACCAAGTCCACTTCGCTGAAGTGGACTTAGTTCCCATTAAATGAGAACTAATTCCCTCGGTGGACTTGGTTCCCGGGGACTTAGTTCCCTGCACCGTTTATCTCTTAGGTAATAGAGTTTTAATTTGGTTATCCAGAAGAAGCTTTCGGAGCTCTCCGATCTAGAATGCCAAAACGATGATGATGATGGTTGTTGCATTTGGGTGATAAACATTCACGCAGTTGTTTCTCTGAATATTGATATTCCTCAATAACAGCAAAGAATGTGTTTTTACTTTCTTTTCATCGTTATTTCCTTTCAACTCCGAATTTTAGTAGGAGTGCACAATCGCAATTCCAAATTTTTGACGTTTAAATTATGCGCATGTCCAGAACCCAGAATTTTGTTCTCTTCTTTTCAGAAGAAGAACTGTCATCTAGTGCTAAACGAACGTTTTCAGAACTATTCGGAATGCGCTTCCAGACAACCAAACGAAAACGCTATTCATAAATTAACTGTCAAATTTTGTATGAAAAATGATCTACAAAAATTGGTTGAAATTATCCAAGGAATTTGGAATGGTAAACCTAACCAAACGTCAAACGGTCCGAATGTTTTGCTTTCGCGTTGGTTTATAGTCCGGTCAGGAAATCGCATCCCGTGTGTTTTTTGGTGGGAACCTTTTCTATGTTTGGAATTTGTTTTTGAGATGATAAGGATGAAATGTAGCCCGGATGCAATTTTTGTAACCCTGTTGCTTGGCCGCCATTTGAAAAATGGCGCCCAACGTGTACTCCGGGCAGGAAACCCAAAACCTGGCACTATCTGAGGGGGGTCTTATCTTTACATTTGAAATTTATTTTTCGGGTTGGGGTCGAAATGCTGTATGGTAAAAATTCTGATTTCCAAATTCTGCATTTCAAAATACTGGGCCCCTATTATGTAAAACGAAACGAACGGCAAGAAAACGATAATCACGAAAACGATAGTCACGACATATACCGATTATGTAAAACGATAATGGACCCTTGAAAATGTTGCCAGCTGAAACAAAAAACATTTTTTGTACAACCACATCTAACTTCACGCAAGTGCTGGTTGCGTATTAATCGGAAAAATCCCTTCAATCAATCAGAAAATTCCTTTTTTAAGCTTTTCACTAAATTGTAATATATCCTTCTCTAATTTTTTCACAAATGTTAAAATCTTCACTTGTGTGAATATAAGTATTTCAAATTGTTTTAGAATAAATAGTCATATCTTTATATTGTGTAAAAGCTTTAGCTTTTGGGTATCAATTGACCAAAGGGTATGAAAGTGATCAGTTTTTAGCTATTTATTTGTGATTTAAGAATGAAATACGTTTGTTTTCATTATTATTTCTTTATTTGACTAAGAAAGTGAAACGTTTTAATCTTTTTAAAATTTTGTTGGTTATCTTTCGTATTGAATCTTAAAGATAACAAAATTTCTTAAACACAAAAATTCCCACAGAAAGGGATTTTTTCTATTAACCTCTCAGCACTGTCTACGGCTATTAAGAGCTGTCAAAAAGTAAATAAATTTTAAGTTTATATTTGCAGTGATTTGTTTACTTGTTTTAATAGTGAAAATAAATTCAACTGAAGAAAAAAATCATATACAAGAAGTTAGAAATGCATTAGCTTCAATTTCAAAATCAACTTGTACCGGTTTGCTTTTGTTTGGATTGCTGAATTTTCATTTATTTTATTTTTTGTTGGTGGCATATTTGCATTTAAATAAAAATGTTTTTATTGTTTAAAAAGTGTATAATTGTTTCCTTTTGATTAAAGATACAGTGAAAGTTACAGAAAGACAAATATTTATAGCGTTGAAATCAAAACGAAAGCTATACGAGAGCCAATGGCCAGTCGTAGAAGAATACGAGTATCGTTTTTACGTTAACGATTATCGTTTTACGTAATCGCAATTAAACGATTACGCGGAAGCTTTGCTATGCCGACTAAAAAACTTGGTAGGAAAATGAGAGGTGGGGTTATATAAACTCGTTAACAACCTAATAAAAGAACTTCTTTGCGTAGTACATTTGAAGATGAGGATATTTTGATACTGGCATCCTGGTTTGAAAAAAACTATATGCAGGGAAGACATCAACAACAGTTTTGGTATGTCTTTGAAAATTCAAAGAAAAGAACGGAAGTTTTCCCAAGGACAAAAAACAACGTTGAAGCTTGGTATCGCCCCCGGTTTAAGATATTGGTTGGGAGAAAAAACCAGGTTTATATAAACTAATCAGTGACTTAAAAAATTAGCTTGTTTTCGCAAAAGCACAGGAGGAAAGGGTTAAAAATGGAGAGCACACATTAAAAAAAGAAAATACATAATTCAGATAAATAAAAGATTCGATGTAGGTGATAAAGATACCTGATTTAAGTAACATATTGCTTATTTAAAACGAATAACAAAAAATGTGATTTTGTTTTGAATAATTCTAAGATTTGGACTTGCTTATTTGTTATACATGTGTTATGTTTGTTGATTATACTAATGACTATTTGTGTTACCTGATTAGTTCTTTGAAGGAATTATGTTTAATTTAATGTTTCCTTATGTTTATTTAGTAAATAATCAACAATTATTTTTCTTGATTGCTTGAAAATACAAATTTATAAATAAAATCAAAGTTGTTTTTTGTAATGGAAATTCTTCTTCAAAATACAGCATTTGGACATAAACAGAACTTCAGAAAACAGAATTTTGCACTTACAGCATTTTGGATAAACAGACTTTTGGATATACAGAGTTTTGGTCATACAGCATTTTAAAAAGAATTTTGGTAGTACAGAATTTTGAAATCCAGAATTTTGACCCGATCCCTTATTTTTGACATGCTAAAGCCTAGTACATTTTTGTGAATCATGTCGTGAATCCATACAAAATTTGCATTTTTCTTCACTCGTGAATGTGCTCGTGAAGCTGTGTGGAGAGTTTTCGTTCACGAGCAATTTCCGTGAAAAATGTAGGGAAACTCTTGGTGAGCACTTGACAGTTCGATTACTAAAGAAAAACGACTCATTGGAGGCATTGTGGTTTTAAACGTCAAACGTTCACAACACATTCGCCAAGCCTGTACCAGTGAGCAATGTCAAAAAATCATTTTCTCCACTAGTCATTGTTCACTTCACAAGGAAGTATGTACTAGGCTTAAGGATGATTGGCGATGGATGCTGGCGATGGACGACGCACGTATTGACGGCCAGTGTTGGTACAGCTGAGCGACAGACAATTCAATGGAGACCGTTTGAAAGGCTCAGTCATTTAGACTATGCCGATGACATACAGTGGTGGCCATAGAATTAGAAACAACAATTCTAAACGCACTTTATCAACCATAATATTTTTTGTAAGCACCAGCGTGCGTGCCTTGTGTCGTTGGTCTCTGATAGGTGACATATGTTTGTTCTAAATATGAGTTTCCTTGAACGCGAACAGTTTATAAAACACCGTTACTTTAGAAAATTCATTTATAGTCGATATTTTTGCTGGACACGAAATTAGAAACGACAAAAGAATTGGTAAATTTAAAAATAAAGAAAATTATTATCAATGTGAGTTAATTGTTTTCAGTTTTTTTTTGATTATTTTTATAACATTAATATTAATTAATTACATAAAAATAGAGCGACGAAAATGGGCAAAAATTAGTCTTGTAATCCAGAACTCCGGAAGCTCATGGTGCAGTGCTATCAAAACGAAAACGAGTCAATTGATTCCATAGCAAAAAGATTTAGTTGCTCAAAGAAGATGGTATTTGATGCTATTCAAGTCAATTAAAGCACTTGCAGCTTTGAAAACCCAAAAAGAAAACCAAAAGATCTAAAATCCACGCCAAAAGAGGACAGACTGATATGCCGAATTAGCAAAGCTGATCCTTTTTTGACTTCTGCAAAAATAAAAGAGGTTGTTTCGCAACAATTGGGTCAAGAGCTATCAGCTAGAACCATAAGGCACCGGCTTCTAGAACATGGGCCACGTGGATGCATTGCCAGGAAAAAACCACATGTTTCCAAAAAGGATTTGAAGAGGCGTTTGATGTTTGCTAAGCTTCACGCAAATAAAGCAATGGGATTCTGGAAAAACATACTTTGGAGTGATGAATCCAAATTTAACTTGTTCGGGGCAGATGGTAAAGTGTATGTTAGACGCCCTCAGAAGAAGGAATTGGATCCTAAATATACTTTAAAGACCGTTAAGCATGGAGGAGGAAACATAATGGTTTGGGGTGCGTTCTCGTGGCATGGAGTTGGCCTAATAGTAAGAATAAATGGTCGAATGGACCAACATATTTATAAAGGCATCTTGGAAAATGTCATGGAGCCTTATTCATTTGCACACATGCCCATTAGTTATGTTTTCCAGCACGACAACGATCCAAAGCATACAGCATGGATTGTTAAGCAGTGGTTTTTTGATACAAAAACTAATGTTTTGGATTGGCCCGCCCAAAGTCCAGACTTGAATCCTATCGAGAACTTGTGGGCAGACGTGGAGAGAAGGCTAAAGTCCAAGAACCCAAAAAATTCTGAGGAACTTTTTGAAAATGTAAAGGAGGTCTAGGAGAGTATACCCCCATCAAGATGCCGCGCCTTGGTAGAAAGTATGCAGGAAAGATTAGCTGCAGTGACAAAAAATAAGAGATTCCCTACAAAAAATTAATTTTTCATCGAACATTTCTTATGAAATACCAATTTTTTCTTTGCGTTTCTAATTGTATGGCCAGGTGCGATTTGGGTTAAATAAATAATATTAATTTTCTATTGTTAGTGTCACACTTTTATTTTTTATAAAATATTCAGAAGTGTACTATATCATGGTCTATTAAAAGAACCACTAACCAACCTCAACAAATTTCCTAAAAAAAAGTTATGCAATTTAACATTGTTACAAAATTCTTGTTTCTAATTCTATGGCCACCACTGTACATATGTCTACTGGCAAATAGCATCAGGGGGCCAATTCTGGTTCTGTGAAAAAGTGAATCGATAAACTTTTCACGCTTTAACACTTATTCCGATTCCCATTCTGTGAAAATGTGAAACCAAACATCAAAAACTTTTTTGCTTTCACGCCGTCATTTGGAAGTGAATATCCAAAATGAAAGCGTGAATACGAACAAACAATGACAGATTCAATCATATCTCTTTCTCTGTCAAATCCATAAAGAAAAAAGTGTTCCTATCTCATGCATTTCTCTGTTCTCTTAAAAAACACAAGAAAATTGAGAGAGTCATGCTGTTTTTAAGAGAAATAGTAAGGTGGTTCGAGCATCGATAATATAGTTTTCATTCACAGAACCAGAATCGCTTATTTTTGGCAAATGAATCGAAAAAGTGAAAGCAATGCTTGTCAGCGAATGTGAAAACGAATTGTTCGATTCACTTTTTCACAGAACAAGAATTGGCCCCCCGTAGGTTGAACGGGATGTACCAAACACTGCAAGTGAAGGGAGAGTCAAGTGCTCCAAGAATAAACAGCAAAAAGACAAAAAATAGTGCTCACAGGCCGCTCCACATATCATCGTATTTTTCTAAATTTGACGCCAGTTGAAGAGGTTGAACAATTTAACTACCTTGGAAGTATTGTTTCAACAAATGGTGGTACTGTTCTGGAAGTTCAAAGTAAAATTAATAAAACTCGCGCAGCCTTCGGTACTCTATCACAAATTTGGAAATGCATTCAAAGCTCCTTATGCACTAAGTTGAAATTTTCCGACCCAATGTCAAATCCGTGCTGTTATATGCTTGCATGAATACCCTTATTGTTTGATTCTGTCGCAAAGATACTTTACCGGTTACATACAACTTATAAATACAAAAACCTCAAAGTAAGTGAAAATAAATAAGTAGATTATCCTGTTTTTTTTGCAAATAATTGTTCATACAATTATTGGCGGGCTTACAGACAAAAAACCCGCCTTTTATATATGAATACTTAAAATCTTCAATACCACCTTTAGCCTTGAACCGTGAAATAAAGTACATCCGATCCAGTAATGAATTTCATTTATGTAGATCATTTTTTTAATATCTCAATAAAATGTGTTGTTCACTGGTTTTTGTAAATTTTAATGGAATAAATTTAAACACATGACATATAGCATGTATATACATTTTACATATATTAATATTATTCATTGTGTCATTATTTAAATCTAATCGATTCGCTCCCTTATTGTCTTCCAAAAAAATAAAAAAAAAAATCTGTAGCTCATATTTACTGACACAACTTTTTGATCATACGATAAGCAGAACGTAAGGTTTTGGATTCCAACTTTTTTATTAATAAAGTTAATAATAAAATAAAAATAGCATTTGATTAATTAGTTGACTCTGTGAAACATGAAACTTTCTTGATGTCATTTTCGATTGGATTTGGGAATTCAAAGCTGTTTATCTGACTATAAGCGATTGCCACGTGAAACCAATACTAGCTTTGAACAAGTAAATTTAATTTACTACGCTGCGAAATCAAATACGGAATCACCCCCTTTTGTTTATTAAAAACAAAAATTGCCATGGATACAATCTTTATAATGGTCTCATTTTATAGCTTGAACTTTCAACTTTAAATTGAGAATAAAAACATAGTGAATTCTGACATATTTCGGTTTTATAGGTCTTCTTATCTGGAAAACAAAATGAATACAACGCCCGTAGAAGCTGCTCAAGTTGTAACAAAGGATGAGCCAACGTGCAGTGGCCCGACAGCTTCATCTAAGCCAATCTTGTATAACAAAAAGCTATAGAAGGTTCAGGGAAACAAGAGTTTATGCGAAGACCAAGAACCCGGCGAGCGATTTGCACGTGCTGTTTTGCTGAAGCCATGGCTAACGCGGGAGGATCTGTTATGATTTAGCCAGAAATTTCAATTGAAACCAAAAACCAGCTAGTTTTTGAGGCTTGTGGTGGTCGTGGAAGAGGTTTAACTTCAGATCGGTACATCTACCATATTATACTGGATCACAGGTATTGGTTTTTTGCATTTCGACCAACAAAACAGCCACTTCTAACAGTCAGCATCGTAGAAAAAGGTATAAATATGAATGGTGTCTCGGAAAGACTTTCAAATTCGGAACTGAAATATTTACCAGGGTTGGATTTACATCTACCATATTATACTGGATCACAGGTATTGGTTTTTTGCATTTCGACCAACAAAACAGCCACTTCTAACAGTCAGCATCGTAGAAAAAGGTATAAATATGAATGGTGTCTCGGAAAGACTTTCAAATTCGGAACTGAAATATTTACCAAGGTTGGATTTACATTCGTGCAAATGGAGAACTGTAAATCGCCAATGAAGAGCATCAGAGCTGTAGTTGCCCTAGGCTCCAAACTTGGACCACTTCTCTACAACATCTTGACCTCCGACCAACCAACCTCAAGTGAATGCGAGAACCTTCTCGCTGATGACTAGCTCACATATTACTCATCATTATCTCCATTGACAGCTGTCCGAGAAGTCGAGGCCCACATCCGCAAACTCTTCGAGTTTTTCACAAAATGGAGTATCCGGATCAACTCATCCAAATCGGAGCTTTCCTACTTCAGAAGACCTGGAGGCAGACGAGGCGCTCAGCTGATAGCTGCAGAAGCATCAGTCTAGCACTCCCAGACGGAGATTACCAGCCAAGCGCAGCGCCAATACTTTAAAGAGCTGCTGAGATTCAACCCACATTCACGGACTGTCCTTATCCCCTCTACCCGCTGAAAAAAAAGAGAATTGGACTAAGCCAGCAGACAAAAGTTCTAATGTACAAGCAACTTCTGAGACTAGTCATAAGCTACAGCTTCCCAGTTTGGTCCACTATCACGAAAACAGCCATGAAGGAACTACAAATATTCAAAAAGAAAATTCTGAGGATATGCATCACTGGGCTTCATTTCGATCCTCAGCGGCGCAAACATTTCAAGAACGAGCAACTCTACTCTGAAGCCAAGGTAGTCTCCCTGGACAAGTACTTATTGCTATCTGCAGATAAACTGGTTAGAAACATCGCCAACCGCCCTAATCAACTGATGAGAAGGATGATAAACCAACAACGACATCCGGAGCCAAGGTACCTAGGCGTCAAGGAAATTCTGGACATAACTAAAACAACCAACGATGAAGCAGAACACTTCTACTCTGACCCAGGGTCAGCTCATTACCGTGGCTAAACGCCAACTCTATGCCCAACCTTATATAAATGCACAGCCACTGTACAAGGTGGCAACACTTCAGATGGACAAGAGAAGGGTTGCCACTTACCTGTTTAAATCCCGAAATGTTGTTTATAAATCGAAAACCAAAAGTTGGACGATGACCCAAGAACTCCCGTTGGATTCAGCACCCTTGAAACCATAGGACCACATTATTGTTTTTCTCCCACCCCTCCCCTTGCACGAAGGGGGTAGAAAAAAGTCGTTTTGGGAAAGAAAATTTGAAAAGCCAAGAAAAGTTAGGAAAATATTTGTATTAATAAAATTTTAAAATGGTGTCGACGCAGAATTTCACAATCTACTACATTACATTCAAAGTTGATTGAAATCCTACTTTGGTTTTTTTAAAAAGCCGCTTTCAAAGTGCTGGGGAGGGGTGCTGCTTTCAAAGCAACCATAGCACCCCCTGCCTCGAGGAGGGGAGATACAACTTTTCCCCATACAATTTTTACTTGTGATATACATAGGTACTTTAAGGCAATTTTTTAGAACCAAAAATAACGGTACCTGCCATAAATTTTTTTTTAGAATTTTACATAATCGTATTTTTCTGAAAAACGGCTCGACAACTTTTCTTAAAAAATTCAGTAAATTTATTTTAGTAAAGGATTCCTTTGGATGGAAAACCATTTTTCAAAAATGATTATTAATGGTACCTCCCAAAGAACCATTTTTTTAGCTGTTGATTTACTTTAAAACGGTACGACCGATTTCAATTATTTTTTTTACACAAAAGCTTCCAAAAAATATAAATAGTTTTGTGTACCAACATTTTTGAAAAATATTTTTTGGATTTTTAAAAAATGTTTCAAATTTTCTTTTGGAAAATCGATTTTTTTTAAAACTCGGTACTTAAGAGTTTTTAGTACCTACTCTGTAAAATATTTTTAGAACAAATTTACATTTATGAAAAAAATAACGCGTACCATCCATACAAAAGTTAAAAAGCCGCAAAGGAAAATATTTTTTTTTCTCAAAAATGACTCCTACGATTTTGATTAAACTTTTTTCATGTACTAAAATTAGTACGATCTACTACCAAAAATTATAAAATTTTACACTTACCAACTATTAATAGTACTCGTCATAGAACGTATTTTTTTATTTTGAGTTTTCTCATTATCGGCTATACGGATTTAGATGAATTTTTTTATATATAAATTTCAGATAGGATTAAATAATATTGCATATCAAAATTTAAAAAAAAAAAGTTTTTGGATTTTTAAAAAAAGTTCCAATTTTTTTTTCGAAAATTCGATATCTCAAAAATAGGTTTACAATTTTTTTTCAAATTTTGTTTTTATATAGACATAAATATATACTTTAGATTTGCATAGCAAAATTCGTCCTTAAAAATGTTTTAAGAATTTTAGATATAAACAATTAATTTTTTCAAAAAACCGCTCCAACGATTTTAAATGTTTTGTTCCCATACAATAATAATCAATCAAGAATTAAGATGGCATTCTTTTTTTTCACCTCAAACTGTCAAAAGAGTTGTTTTAACCAATTTAAATGTTGTATTTCATGCTTCTATACATTTTTCTCTTATAATTTCCATGTACAATTTTCTTAAACGCGCAGTGTCTTCAACATAAGAGCAAGTACGTGCGACCCAGTCGTGCATTTTATTTTCTTACAATATCCCCAAGAACCACACCTTAAAATACTTCCACTCAGGTCCGGGACACCCTGTATAAAGCCCCATTTAAACAATCATTTCAGTTTCAGTTGAGCTAGTTAAGCTTTCAGTTAAACTGACGCACAGTGGTCGGAAATCAACATTTAGCGCGCACTAAATAAAGAACTGAAGGTGCAAATCACCATGACAAATTTTATTTATCGTGCGTCGGTAGAATACATCCGCGTACCTACCTTGGTTTTTTATTAAATGTCCAAGATGTTACTAAAATACCCGTTAATTGAACGATACAACCAATATTCGCAGCATGGTATGCCAATTTTGAATTGTTTATTATTTGTAATGGGTGTGAAAATTCAAGCTAAAATTATTTTAATAATTTAAAACCATGGATTTTTTAATAAATTTAAGAAGCTGTAAAGTGAGGACCTAGTTAAAAAGAAAATTTTTTTTTTTAATATCGTTAGGGAATCGCTTCTTTTCAAGAAAGTACAAAAACAAAGTGCATTTACGTGCTAATTCATCTTTAACAATTCAGTAAAAACCCAAGGTCATCAGTGGGTGCGCGGATGTTATTCTTCGTACGATAGTTAACATTAGTCATTGTGATTTTTACCTTCAATTTTTAATTTCCGACTACTGTGTGACGTCTTAATGCAAACTGAAATTGAAACTGATGGAATTCCCATAAGTTGTCAGTTCAGTTATCAGTTAAACTGATGTGTAAATAAGTTTCAGTTCAGTTGTGATTTCAATTGCAGTTGGCGGTGAATCAACGTCTTCGAGTTCCTGTTTTTTTTTCCAATATGTCGACACGGAGTGATAATTTGGTCGATTTCATTGGAATTTATTGCGCGTGTCCATGTTTTTGGAAGAAAAGTGAACAGTTTAACTGAAAGCTTAGCTGAAAGCTCAGCTGAGACTGAAACTGAAATGATAGTATAAATGGGGCTTTACACATCAGTTTTGCTGAAAGCGTAACTGATAGCTTAACTGAAACTGAAATTATCATCTAAATGAGGCTTAAGGGTTTTTCAATAGGGACGTAAGAATTATGTATTTTAATAAATTGTGCAGTTAAAGAAAATACAGACTCATTGTGGCAGACATTTATTCCAGGTGAAGTTCTCATGTTAAATTACAGTACCTTTCATGCCGCCTCCACTGGACATGCGTTATGCTCGGACTATGAACATGTCCAGAAAAAACCAATGGAGACAGAAAAATACATGTCTTGCCGACAATAGGTCTGTTCGCGTACTCACACAAAAAAGGCTGAAATGGTTAGTGCTGTGTTCTGTGAGTTGAAAACAACAATAAAAAACAAAATGGCTGTAGTTTAATTTAAGTTTTGTTTTTTTTTTTCTTGGTAAAAGTGATTGTTTTTTCTATCTATACTATATTATAAAGATGAAACATTTATTTGTTTGTACCTATGCAGGGGGTTATCTCTGGAATTATTGAGCCGATCCTTAAAATTCTTTAACAAATGGATAAAGATATAATATCCCTGAGTAATATATGAGGCCGTGAGAGCCATAGTGGCCTAACTGCAATTTTATCGAAACTGAGTTTCTTACGAAAATTGAATCTGTATTTATTAAACTATATTCCTGCATCGGTGGTTGGATGTTGTAGGAACTGGGGGCCTCGAGCTGTATCTTTTCCTACACATCAAGTGCTTACAATACCTCCACGTTGGTAGCCGCCGGATACTGGCCTTGGCTTTATGCCTTGACTTGCTAAACTTGTATGTGCGAATGTTGACCAAGGAAAGAATTGCAACATTAAACCCATGGCCCTACAGATTGGAGGTTAGTGCGTTGGGCTTACGACCCGACCACAGTAAAAAAGCCAATTGTTATGAGAGAGACGCGAGAAGCCTCGGATAACGACCCCCCTGGCAACCAGACCCGGAACGAAAATGGACTATGACCTACGAGTATGTACCTGGAATTTAAGAACACTCTATACACCAGGTGCTACTCAAAAACTTGAATCTGTCCTCTCGCGGTACAAGGCAGATATTACCGCGATCCAGGACATACGATGGATAGGATCAGGTATAACGAAAAGAAAAGATTGCGACATTTATTACAGCTGCCATCAAAGACTGCACATGTTAGGATGCGGATTCGTCGTGGGAAATCGACTCAGATCGAAAGTCATCGATTTTAAGCCGATTAGCGATCGCCTGGCTGTGATCCGCATCAAAGCTACCTTCCAAAACATCAGCCTAATATGTGCACACGCCCCTACCGATGAAGCTGAGGAGTCTAACAAGGAGGAGTTTTACTACCTCCTGGATGGAGCCTACGGAGCCTGTCCGGAGTACGATGTCAAAGTCGTGCTCGGAGACTTCAATGCTAAATTCGGAAAGAAAAACATCTTTGGCGGATTAGTTGGAAAGCACAGCCTCCACGAAACGACAACAGATAACGGCTTCCGACTAATCGACTTTGCTGCAGCTCGTAATACGGTGATAAGTAGCACTAGGTTCCCCAGGCGAAGGATACACACAGCAACCTGGCGATCTCCAGATGGTCGAACCGCCAACCAAATCGACCACGTGCTAATTGGCGCAAGGTATGCATCGAACATCTTGGACGTGCGAACTTTCCGAGGTGCAAACGTGGACTCTGACCACTTTCTTGTTGTGACAAAGTTCAGAGCCCGACTGTCCAACGAAAAGAAAACGAAGACCGCCCAAAGGAAGAAATTCAACATTGCATGCCTTAGCACATCTGAGAAAGCCAGAGACTACAGTGAGCAATTGACCGGGAAACTCTCTGCCGTACAGCCAGCCACAAGCGTCAACAACCAGTGGAACCAATATCGCGACATCATTAAGGAGACAGCCGAGACCATCATAGGCTATCAACCACCCAGAAAAAAGAACCCGTGGTATGACGATGAATGCGCGGTATTGAAGTAGGAGACGGAAAATGCACAAATGCAAATGCTGTAACGGAAAACAAGAGCAGCAAGAGAGGAGTACCGTGAAAAGAGAAGGAAAGAGAAAAAACCCTGCGTAGAAAGAAAAGAGCATCCGCAGCCTCTCAGCTCAAGTATCTCGAAGAGTCTAGCACCGCCACCAACACCCGCCGGTTCTACAAAACAGCCAAGCAACTGGCATCTGGTTATAGGACTGGCACGCAAGCTCTTCGAAACAGCTAAGGTAACCTAGTCACCGAAGCACAGGGAATTGTAGACGTGTTTAAGCAGCATTTCCAGCAGCTGCTTAATGGGCATTATGTAGAGGAGGCAACAGAGGAACAAAGAAGCATAAAACCAGTCAATGAAGATCCAGTCCCAGCGCCCAGTACCAAAGAGGTTAAGAAAGCCATCCACAAGCTTAAGAACAACAAATCCGCCGGCTCGGATGGCCTACCTGCGGAACTCTTTAAGTATGGAGATGCCTGGTAGGGTGCATGCACCAGCTCATCAACCAAGTGTGGGAGGAGGAAAGTATGCCCGACGACTGGTCAAATAGCTCCATATGCCCAATCTACAAAAAAGATGATCCTATGTCCTGCAAGAACTACAGAGGCATATCCCTGCTTAATGTTGCCTACAAGATCCTATCCAAAGTACTATGTGAGCGTCTAAAACCTTTCTGCAACACTATGATCGGCACGTACCAGTGTGGCTTCAGGCCAGGCAGATCAACGATAGACCAAATCGTCACATTGAGGCAAATCCTGGAAAAGACCAACGAATTTCAAGTCGAGACCCACCACCTATTCATCGACTTTAAAGCCGCATATGATAGCATAAGTCGCCAAGAGCTTCTATTGGCGATGTCGGAACTCGGGATCCCGAAAAAACTGATCCAGCTATGCCGCATGACGTTACAAAATACGCGGTGCAACGTGCAAATGGGTAACAGCTCATCCGACGTGTACAGGGTTCAGACAAGGAGATGCGCTATCATGTGATTTCTTCAACTTAGTCCTGGAGATAGTGCGCAAGAGTGGTGTTAACATGGAAGGCACTATCTTCAACAGGTCTTCTCAACTGCTTGGCTATGCGGACGACATCGACATCATCGGCCGCTCCAAGAGAGCTGTACTTGAAGCATTCACAGCTTTGATGAACAGGCGAAACGCGTTGGTCTTGAAGTGAATGAGGACAAAACAAAGTATATGCTATTAAACAAAGCCTCATCTGTCCATCGCCTAGGACAAAACGTCACTGTTGGTAGCAGTAATTTCGAGGTAGTCAAGGAGTTCACCTACCTCGGAACAAACATCAATTCCACGAACGACACCTTAGTGGAAATCCGACGAAGAATTACCCTAGCGAACCGCTGCTACTTCGGTTTGGCCAAACAAATGGGTTCAAAACTCCTTTCCCGAAAGACAAAGTGCACGCTATACAAAACTCTAATTTTACCAGTTCTACTCTACGGCGCCGAGTGCTGGACGATAAGTAAAAAAGGGGAATTAATACTGGGCAATTTCGAGAGAAAAATTCTTCGGCGGATATTTGGTCCTATATGCGAAGAGGGCGATTGAAGGAGAAGATTCAATCGTGAACTGTACGAGCTGTACCAAGATGTGGATGTAGTCCAAAGAGCTAAAACACGTCGACTACACTGGCTCGGCCACATCGAGCGAATGGACAACAACGCTCCAGCCAAGAAAATCTTTGAATCCCAGCCCCCAGGTTCGAGACGACCAGGAAGACCGAACCTCCGCTATAGGGACCAGGCGGTCACAGACGCAAGAGCGCTTGGTCTCGACGACTGGAGGGAGCGTGCGAGGGACCGCAACCGATGGAAGACCGCAATATCTCAGGCAGAGACCCTTCATGGATCGGGAGCCGGATAAGTAAGTTAGTATATTCCTGCATCTAATTTTTTTTAATTGACGGCTCCATGCCATATGTATTATATTATATGACCTTTTGCGCTAAGAGGCCAACTACAAACAAATTAAAAGCTTAAGTGCAAGAGTGGCCTATCTGATCAGTTATAACGGTATTTTGGAAAATCATTAATACAAAGTCAAAAACCATTTATTTCTTAATCATATTGCAAAAAAAAAATCAAAACTATGTTTCTTTATTTTAAAACGGCAAGTGTTTGTACTAGGTTTGAAAATAATTTGTTCCTTATTTTTGCTCTACTGAAAATAATGAAAAATGCAGTTAGGCCACTATGGCTCTCACGGCCTCATATAGGCTAAATTTTATTTGGATAAAATTGATTTTATGGTTAAAATCTAAATATTTGTACTTTTTGTTGGGTATTTGTGAGTTTTTGATTTTTATATTTTTATATATATCAAAAAATTCTTTTGGAGTTTGAAAGATTATTCTAAGGGAAAGGCTTAAGGATTAAAAACAAGCCGAGTGAAGCCGGGGTGGGCCAGCTAGTATTTAATAATTATATTGATCTATTTTTAAATCAGAAAATGTTGCTTAAATTGTGAACTTCTTTTTCTTGTTTATTGTGATTATAAAAAATACAAAAAATACCAAATTTTCTTAAGAGTATAAAATAAAAATTGAAATTCTAAAGCTGTGCGTTTGTTTTCTTGACTTCATAGTTGTTTTTTGTCTACTTTTTGTTGACGTTTAAAGAGTAGTAGAAATTTGAGTTCTATGCGTTCGTGTACTTTTGCACAGGTTTAATTCTCTCTGAGAGAATTGCATCTCTACTCCTCAAAATTTGACAGACTGCCCAATTTAGCCTAGAAAGTACACGAACAAACCTAATATGTTGAAGAAAACCAACTTTTGAAGACGACATGAACGCTGTTCAAAGCTTGGCCATGAGATTTGACGTTTCACGTGCGTGTGAGTTTCTTTCTGGTTTACGTTTTATCTGAAGATAAATATTGTTGCAAGATAGAAGTAGTGGTGAGAGAGCAATGAAATGACATGACATAATTTTCGCAGCGAGAAAAAATCAGCTGATTGTTGATTGGTTTTGGCAGGGTTCCCAGATTGAGGGGAAAAGCACCACTTTTGCTGATTTTATAATGAAAAAGGGGAAATCGAGGGACAAGCTTAAAAAAGGGGAACAATTCATAAAGGACAAACTTATTAAATTAAATATTTAAACGTATTCTCATTAAAAAATATTTTCAAACTTTATTTAAAGAGACAAAGTTCAATCTAAACATTCTCTTCTAAATTTTAGTCTCGCAAGTTAATAACCCATGCAATGTCCCATTTACAAGTTTTGAGTTTCTGAAGGTTTTCCTTCGTTTCGAAGGTAAAATCCAAAAATAGATGTTTGAAGTCATGGGAATCATGGCCTGAATTCAAAGGCTTGTTATGTCAGGAGGAAAAGAAATTGCAGCATCAACTTCAGCTGTTCGAGCATTTTGTAAATGAAGATATTAAGTTTTTGGTTTTTAACTATTTTTTATAATAAAGGAAACTATTTCTAGTAGGTACCTACATATACAATGTACAAATATTAATAATGTTTCTATGTTACTTTAAGGTTATTACTAAAATTAAAATGTTAATAAATAATTTTTATTTTTTCAAAATAGCTTTTTATGGCCTTTAGTCCTACAAATTGGCGTTTCAGTTCAACTTACATGAATTTTTCAAAAAAAATCCACTGTTAACTATATCCAACAAGATTAAAATTCCTAATCATTAAGCTGGAAGTTTGTTGCCCGGGGCCAATAATTCAATAAGTCCAATCCTTAATCCTAAGTCTTCTACTTTGCTGATTTATTTCAGTAATTTTTATTTTTGTTTTTATGCATATTCATGAACATTTTATTTAGGGGAAAAAAGGGGATTTTTTTGGAGATTCGAGGAACAAAATTGGGTTTGCTGATAAATACAGGGGAAAAAGGTTATGAAAGCCTGGGGACACTGGTTTTGGTTGTGATGTTGGGCATCTGTATGCCCTGCGTGGAGTCAGGGTGTATATGAAATTCGATTTGGTTCATATGAACACCGCGATTACGTTTGCAGTGATCTATTCTTCGGAGCCAGTCTTACACCACTCTTCCACAAATATTGGCCCCATAAAAAGAAATCCAAGCCCACAATTGCACAATTACGATAGTAATTTCTAATAATTTTCAAACGTTGCTCATTTGTGATCTTCAGCATAGTAAAATTGTAAACCTTGATTAACGTTTTAACATTGACAGATCATAAAAACAGTTTAAGGATGCGTTATTATTAAAATATAAAATCGTTATGCCTCTATTTAAAAACTCATTACAAAACTAATGGAGTCCGGCAAATGTGTTTTCGCCCATAAATAATGTATGTGTGTACCTAAATTAATTGTTTTTTATACCAATTTATTCAGTTGATTTTAATATATTATGTATATAAGTGGCAATTAAAAATGATTTAACTGGACCTAGATATAAACCATTATCGAAACCTAACTATAGATAATGTAACGCATAATATTAACTAAATATTTTTTTTATTGGTGCCTTTCGATATAATTTAGTTTCTTTATTTGATTCATTGTCGTCGCCGCTAGTATCGTTGCGAAGTAATTTCTTAACCTTAAATTGAAAAAAAAAACTTCGGTAAATATTGATTATCTATGTACAGTACATCTATATTAGTAGGCGCGTTAGTGCACGATATGAGGGCATACCTTTCATTTCGACCTGACGGACTTTACTTTTAAGAAGTTTTGCCAAGGTGGCAACACTGTCAGAAAGATTAGAGAAGGGTTTCCACAATTCCAGAATGTTGCTTATAGATTAAAATCCAAGGGTCGGACGATGACCCGAGAACTCCCGTTGGATTCAGCACCCTTGAAACCATAGGACCACATTATTGTTTTTCTCCCACCCCTCCCCTTGCACGAAGGAGGTGGAAAAAAGTCGTTTTGGAAACAAAATTTGAAAAGCCAAGAAAAGTTAGAAAAATATTTTTATTAATAAAATTTAAAGATGGTGTCGACGTAGAATTTCACAATCTACTATAGGTATTACATCCAAAGTTGATTAAAAACCTACTTTGTTTTTTTTTAAAAAAACACTTTCAAAGTGTTGGGGAGGGGGGATATGAAAGATTAACAAACTTAAATATTTATCTTGGAATAATATAAGCATATGACACATGTTTTAAGGATATTTTTTAATGCCCAATCTTACTAAATCAGAATGAACTCGATACAACTATTTTCAAAAAAGTTATAGCCTTCTTCATAAATGATGACCGAATTATTAGTGAAAAACGTAAAATATTACCAAATTCCAACAGCATTGACACGAAACTTGGTCCACATATTTCATTTGCCATACGCAACAAGAATCAAAAGATTCTACAAAAATATTTATAGTGAAAGGGTGTTTATTTCATTAAAATTGAAAAATTTTGAACTACTACCATGAATCCCCTCCCGAAACTGGAACGTTAATGAAAATTGGTTAAAACATTTAACTTTTCATCAAGATCAAGAAACAAAAAAGACCAAACAAATTTAAACTGTCTGAGGTCGTTTTTCAATGGGGAATGAGAAGCAGAGTTTTTGGCCGAGCATTTTTAAGTTTTTGAAACCAAGATACATAAATTCAATATGGTGCATGATTTGAAGGTATTTTTTAATGCTGAATCCAATAATATTAAAATAAAGTAGATACAAGCTCCCATCAAAAAGTTATCTTACTTCTAAAGAATTAATGTCTGTAAATGATTGTATTTTTTGACTAGAATAGGTACGACACTACCTCTCTAAAAAGAACCTCAGACCATGGATATTTGAATGGTCTTTTTTGATTCTTGGTTCCGATGATTAATCAAACATTTTCACCAACTTTCATTAACGTACCAGTTTTGGGAGGGGTCTCATGGTAGCAGTTCAAAATGTCTAGTTCATTGAAAGAAACACCCTTTCGCAACAAATATTTTTGTGGACTCATTTGATTGTTGTTGCTTATGACAAATAAAATATGTGGACCAAGTTTCATGTCAATGCTGTTGAAATTTGGTAATATTTTACGTTGTTCACTAATAATTCGGTCATCATATATAAAGAAGGCTATAACTTTTTTGAAGGTAGTTGTATCGAGTTCATTTTAATTTAGTAAGTTTGGGCATTAAAAAATAACCATAAAACATGTGTCATATGCTTATATTATTCCAAGATAAATATTAAAGTTTGTTAATCTTTCATATCCCCCCTCCCCGGCACTTTGAAAGTGTTTAATAAAAAAAAAAAAACAAAGTAGGTTTTTAAACAACTCTGAGTGTAATGTAGTAGACTGCGAAATTCTGCGTTTTAATTTTATTAATACAAATACTTTTACAATTTTTTTGGCTTTTCAAATTTTGTTTCCAAAACGACTTTTTTCCACCCCCTTCGTGCAAGGGGAGGGATGGGAGAAAAACAATTATGTGGTCCTATGGTTTTAAGGGTGCTGAATCCAACGGGAGTTCTCAGTTCATCGTCCGACCCTTGGTTTTCGATTTATAAGCAACATTTCGGAACTGTGGCAACCCTTCTCATGTTCTTCTGACAGTGTTGCCACCTTGGCAACACTTCTTAAATGTAAAATTTGGACATGGACTATTTGTATACTAAAGCTCAACCCGTCAGGTCAAAATGAAAGGTTGGTCTCAGTAACAGCCCCACTATATACATATAAACATACATATAAATAAAATTGAAGTGTCTGTAGTTAATATTGAAATAATTGCAAGTTTTTGAGCTAAGGTGGTTGTTAACTTCCTAAGAAACAAAACAGCATCATTTAAATTTTTGTTGTCTGTATGTCTGTTTGAACGCGGTAATCTTCAAAACAGCTTAGCATGTTATGACGGGACTTTACATACACTGTAGTTCACTTGAATAAAGGTAAAAATAAAATTGTACTAAACGGTCTGTTATGGCTAGCTTTCATGGCCATAACAAACTTGTGTGTTGACGGTAAGCAAAGGTGGAGTACACTTACAAAAATTATTTCCTTTTTTAAAGTAACGGACATTTTTCAAAGTTAGTAAAAATAGTCAAAAAAATAAGTAGTAAAATCGGTTCACATGAATAAAAGCAACAGCAATTAGTGAGTATGACCACCGTTTTTTGTAATTAATTCAAAAATTCGATCTGAAACTGAGTCATACAAAGATTTTATATAATTCAGCGATATTTCGGTCTAAGAAGACTTAGGCCCGTTTGCTGATACGACTCAAAACTATTTAAGTTCCACATAAATAACTATTTCCTACTTAATGGTGAATTGCTGTGCCAAAAAACTTGTTCTTGATTTAAATTAAAATAAAACTAAAAAAAATGAATTTTGAATTGATGGATTTGTTAGAAGATGATGTTGAGGTCTTCGAATTGATTGAAGTTGGAGTTTTCCGCCAAATTTACGATAGAAATAAGTATTTTTTTAGTTTCGATCAACTGGCCTTCTACAAAAGATTTCGCTTAGCCAAAAATATGACGATCTATGTTTAAACTCAAGAACTGCTCTAGTTGGATAATTCTTTTCAGATAATCTTTATAGTATTGGTAGTGTTTTTGTGAAGTTTGGTATAATTTGGTCTTGCGTTTTGCCAAAAAGGTACAGAAGCGCACTCTGGGTACCTGTTTTATTAAAAAAAAAAAAAATCAAATGAGTTTGAAAAGAAATCAATCAATCATTAAATTTGGATCCGACAAAATAAAATAAAAAAAGATACAGTCGAATCTCGATTATCCGGAATTCGATTAATCGAGGACACATATTTAAAATTTTTGTTTGTTAATTTGTCCTCGAAATTTTTGTCTACCCGGGCGGAACCGGGGCGTGCCAACTAGTGTTAAATAAATAGTCGATTCAATTGGCAGTAACGTCTTACCGTTGATCCCCAACAAATCAATTAATACTCAAAAGTGATTCGTCAGTTATGAAGCAAGCACCATCTTTCTGATTTTCTTTCCACCAATTCCAGCTCACTTTACCCATCATCACTTCAAAAACGTCACCTTCATCCCATTTTCCCCCTTCTCTGGTTTTTTTTTCAAAATGCTAATATGTACAATAATTCTGTTTGGCTTTAATTGCTTACCTCCTATTTTGTATACATAAACGTTATATATCTTTGACTGTTTTTAAACGTAACAATTTTAAGACTCATATACTTGCAATTTTTTTGTTGCAATTATTGATAGTTTACCGTCAATACTTTGAAACGTTTTGACGATGGCTATCTCTATCATATCTTTAGGGAAATATAGAGAAAGCAATCGCCAAAATGATAATCTTTTAGTCGAGTGATAACTATCCTCTTACGCTGCAGCAACAAATTTGAAAACAATCCAGTTTTTTACAAGCCTAGAGAAGATTTTTCTGACGAGGCAAAAGGGTTAACAAGTTGGCAAGGGCCTAGCGAGTTTCTATAGTAAACCTTGCTAGCCCTTTGTTGGAATCATTGCAAAGCCTTCTGGTTTCCCTTCGAAGACTAGATTGTTTATCGGGACGGGATCCTAAACTACCTATTTTCTATATTCTTCTTCTTAAAAAGAACATCATAATATTGCAAATCTGCTATTTTAAAGTGTTTCTACTGATTGGTTGGTCAGAGTTCACCAAACCCATCTGAATTCTGTCTTAAATTTAATTAAATTCCATTGAAAACCTCAAATACGTACATACTGATTTCAAAAAATATTGCTCCACTTTAAAATAACAATATTTTTATTTGTCAAAACTTAAGTCATTGCAAAAGATTTAAGCTAGTGTTTATCTGCTGTTTGTCAAATTGAGCGCTGTGATTTTTTTGAAACTTTTTTTTTTAGCGAGACGTTCACACACACATACATACATACATTTTTACCAAGCAAAAATAGATAATAGAAATGAGATTTGAGTCCAGACAAATTTGTTTACTCTCTATAAGTCAGTCGTCGGAAAGCATCCATTGCGTGAACATTGTCGTAGCATTGTAGTCTGGAGTTTTTTTTTGTTTTCTTGTATAGCTATACACAAAGAACGTCTTGATACTGATAACTCAATTTAAAAATAAATTTTATAATGTCCGTTAAAAATTCAATGAAGTGCTTTGAATGTGTAAATAAACGAAAATCTGTTGTACTTGATAAGCAGTTTATATTTCATACGACTTAAACAGCAGAACTTAATAATTGATGTTCTTTTTAATATTTAGACAAAATTTTTACGCAAATTCATTTGGATTCAATCAACAATCATTTGAAATGCAAATTTGTTACTTCGGAAGACAATTTGAACTAAAATTTAAGAATGTTTTTTTTTTTATGCAATATGTATCTCCATAACGGTATTAGTTAAAAATTGTGTTGTTAGTTGTATGAGTGATATGCCAATTTTTATTTTATGCGGTAAGTTGTAAATTAATACAAAAAAATCAACATGATAACCTTAATAGGCTTAACTTCTGTTCTACTGATCAGGCATTTAAGATCAATTAAGTCAAGAATCACCAAGTTGATAAAAGCATCCTTAAGTTACAAACAAAAAATATTATTTTTATTAATTTGGTCAAAAAAGTTGGTATATTAAGGGTTTGTTTCTCAATGTCTGAGTAAGGTTCTGATTTGTTACCAGATAGTTTAATCATCCGCAAATAAAATCTTGTCATATTAAAGAACTAAATAACTAAAGCGTTTAACAATTATCGATCGAAGAAATAAATTTATGTGTCAAATAGCCATTCGTTCATCACATTACCCAAATCTAAAGTAATATTCTGTGCATGTTGTTGAAAGTTTCAGAAATTATAAATGGCTATTGAAAGAGCCTTTAAAATAACACGTAGACAGTCGACACAACAATACGTCGGCTTAGAGTGAAAAGCTACTAACTCCACATTTCTTTTTGTCATTAAAGACCACTTCAAAAATTGCTTAAAAATACAAAAATCTATCAAATCTTTTCAATTTCAGCGAATTTAGCAAAAACGAGTGCTGAAAAATAATGAATGTAATTTTGGTTTTTTTTCAAATAATGCAAACACTTTCATTTCAATATTTTTTTTGTAAAAAATGCAAAATAGGAGTTAGCTGCTTTTCACTCTAAGCCGACGAATAAATATTGACATTTGAAAAGAAAAAAGAATCCGCCATTTTTACCGATTTTTATATATGCGCAGAACTGATAAAATATCAAAACGCTAGTGATATTATTTTAAATATTTGTCCTGTGTTTGCTAGTTACTCTAGTTTTTCGGATATTTAAAAAAAATAACTTATAATAAACATCAAATTATAAAATTTTACGTGATGTCTTTGTGAATAAGTATTGTCAACATTATGTGCGCAGATCCGACAAAAAAATATCGAAAATTTTCTACGTAACTTTTCAATTTTTCTTAATTTGATGAAAATATATTTTAATATTTTTGTATATTCACCATGAATTTTTTTTTTTTAATTTCCAAATGACCAACAACTGCACAATGGATGTTACAATTTACATAAACTGCTACTTTTATCGCTTATTTTCTATAACCCTTCTGTCTCCCAAAACTTGACGTATTGATAAACAATTACATATGTCAACTTTGAGTTCACATTATAATTTTATACGAAACATTTTGTTTGAATTTTGTATTTTGAGCACGCTCAGCTTACAAGAGGTCCCAAAGTGTGGCGGCGGGGTGGATCTTTGAGTCAATTTTGCCATACTTACCAAATCAGTGAATTCGCGAGCCATTTGGGTTGCAAATTAATAAATTTACATATTAATTGATACATTTCTTAAAATACGTGAAAACTTCCCCGCGAGTAAAATTCATAATTGGCATGACAATGACAAAAATAAAAATGATGCAACTACGCGCCACGAAAAATATATGATTGTGATACTCTCAAGAGCGCAGAAGGTTTGTAGGCAGCACTAACAGTATCAAATTCGTTCTCTAATTTGTGTCAAACACAACTAGTTTAAGTCCAAACCGTTATTAGTCCAGTCAATGAAGGGAACAAAATTTCATCACCTCTAAATAAAATCAACAGTTTGAAACTTGGCACACTTATTCAGAACAGTCTAGTGATGAAGAGTAAGAAAGTCTCCATGAACCCGAGGCGAGCTCTAGCGGCAGGAATGTGCAACATTTTCATTTTTTAGTTGTTCGTGTTTATTTTGAAAATTATTTGTCTTATCAAAAAAATTCTGAGAACAAAAGATAGCTTAGGAAATTCTTTACAATATTGATCATGACCAAATTTTCCATATCTTTTATAGTTAAAAAGTTATTTGGCGCCAAATATTGGTACTTTTTTTTAATTGCCGTAAAAGCGCTACATTTTATATTCTTATGTATGATTCTATATATTATGTTTGCCAAATAACTAATTACCTATAAAAGCTAAGGAAACTTTGGTTATAATCAATATTTTAGAGACTTTCCTAAGCTAACTTTTACTCTCAAAAATTTGTTTGATAAGATAAATAATTTCTAAAATAAACACGAAAAACGAAAAAATGAAAATGTTGAACGTTCCTGCCGTTAGAGCTTGCCTCGGATTCATGGAGACTTTCATACCATTTACAGAGAGTTTAACTTATTACAACAATTGTTTCAGGGTTGCTGAATCCGAATCTGAGGTTTGCGACTAAAATTTCGTGACGCAACATGGATAAAAATGCAAAAAATTATGCACACATACATTTTCTTTTTTGAGTTTCTCAATTATGGCCCGAAAACTATCAATTTCAAAAATTTCATTAAAGTACAATTTTCAACAAATCTTTTTTTTGTTTTTTTTTTTTTTTCTACAACTCATTTGGACTCAAATGCTAGTTGGAAATTGACGTCTGTTTCCAAAACACCAATTAATTAGTTTGTGTGACAAAATTTGAATTTTTGACTTTAACATGAACCAAGGTATACTTTTGTCAAGGCTTTTGTTTTACTGAGTTCGAATCTGACCTCAGAATTACTGAAGCACATATAGACGATTCAATATAAGATTTAATTCCAATAAAAGGTTTTTTTTATGGTTTTTGACTCTAATTGATACTGCCGGCATGAGAAAAAAAAGTTTTCCAAAATCAGACCACCGGAAGTCACTTTTTTCAAAATGGCGCCCGATTACACTGAAAATCAGAAAAAATTCACACCAGAGCAAAAAAATAAATCAAATCGACAAAATATATTCTGCGCCTGAAAGAAAAAAGCGTGTTGGACAGTAACGTAAATGAAAATGATGTATAGATACGTCAAAATTAAATGATATAAAAGTAAACAACAAATTGTAGTTTGTAGCAGACCTCGTCCCAGGGCCGTAGCTAGAGTCAAATTTTAAGTAGGGCAGTGGTGGAAATAGGTAGGGCAGAATTAAATACTTGATGTAATTTGGTAAAGGTAGTACCTACTTAAAAATAGCTTTTAATGTCCTTTAGTCTACAAATTGGCGTTTCGTCCGGCCGGCGATGTCACTGGGACTCATTAGATATCAGTCATCAATAGATCTATCTACAGGCAAACTAATGGTATATCTCACCGAACAGTGGCACACACATTTACATCGTTTTGTACTCTTGCTCTTTATATTTCGAAAGCATTTCATAGAGTTTTGCCTCAAAATCTCTTATTATAAATGCGAGCATTTTGTATCAATGAATCTCTCCTACTTTGGAATAGAAGCTTCTTTCGGACTTTTCAATACAAGCCGTGTTCTCCGACTCTCTTCCTTATATCCATAAATGACCTTTTTGTTTGTATGAAACTTCTTATCCGTTTCGCTGATAAATGTATCCTCATTTTTTCATATTCGTTTTAAGATTCATTTCTTTGTTCTTCGGATGTGGAACTTGAATGGCAGCGTATGATAAGCGCATTACATTCAGACCTCGATAGCATTGTCCAATGAGGAATTAAAAACCATGTAGAATTTAATGCTTCAAACATGCAATGCTGTTTTCTTTCGTTAAAGTAGAACCCGCCCCAAATGCCACTATCCATATGTGTGGTACTTGTACCGAGAAAACCGAAAAACTTTCAACTCTCGGTATGTGCATCACAGACCACCTTTTGTGGAATAATCATATATTTGTCATAGCAAAAAACGCTGCTAAGTGTTTAGGTTTTCTCCGGCGATGCAAGAAATTCTTCTCCCCTTCTGATGTGACTGTAATCTATAAAGCGTTTATTCGTCCAAAGCTCGAGTATACAATTGTCATATTTGCGCAGGTGCTTCAATAACCCACCTGAGCCTATTGGAAAGGATTCAAAATAGAGCTTTAAAATTGAAAGGCGATGTAACTATAAGAGAAGCACTTACATCTCTCGAACACCGCCGCAATGAAACATTATTCTACGGCTTTTTTTATAAAGTGTTCTAGCAAAATAGCCATTACAATTGCTCAATTGGTATGCTCATCCTCCCCTTAAACAATTCAACCGTAGTACTCGTACTTCTAGGAATGCTCATCAGTTCAGAGTTGAGCCCAAGGGAGAGATTCTTTATTAAGCTTCACGAAAGTACTTTACCCGACTTAATTTTTCCTTCACATTTTGTTAGTAACTTTCAATTTTACAATACTGTCTAGAACAACTTTTTTTAGACAAATTCCTCACGAAATAGGATATGTTCAAAAATGTGCCACTTTTTGGCCCCATAGACAAAATGTATAGCTTGAAATGAATTCCTCTACCCTAAATACGCTAGATTAGGTACAACAATCATTGTTCTACGACGAAAATTACCAAAGTTTCCGAATTTTTTTTTGACTTTCAGGGTAACCGGCCGCCATTTTGAAAAAAGTGACTTCCGGTGGTTCGATTTTGGTTAACTTTTTTTTCTCATGCACCTAGTAGAGCTAAAAACTATCAAAAAACCTTTTGTTGGAATTTGTCCCACTAAATGTCACTTTCAGACTTATATTGACTCGTCTAATAACGTTCCTGAGATATTCGAATCTAAAGTTTTCGAGAAAAATGCGTTTTTTTATGCAAATTTGGCGTTATCTCAGGGTAATTTTTCGTAATTAATTTTTAATGATCATTCTGTTGTATGAACATTTTTCTTAGAAATTCTTCTTTGAATCTTTCAAATACCTTCATTGGTCTTTGAGAAATCATTAATTAATTGTTAGCCTTTGTCTTAAACTACCTTATTTGGAAATATGTTCAGTTTATAAATTCAAATGAGGATTTCTTATAGAGAAATAGGAATAGACTGTTGCAGAAAAAAACAAAATTTCTTGGAAATTGTATGTACTTTCAATTGCACTTTGATGTAAAAAGCCAACAGTTTTTGAGTTATAAGCAAAAAATGAATTGTTGTGCTTTTTGCAAATTTTTGGAATAGACATGAAATTTTAATTCGTGAACTAACTTCTGACCAGCGTTTGAGTCAATTTGTGAATTAGAACATACTAGCTGTTGTGATATAGTTTGTATTTTTATATTAATACAAAATCTACTGCGGAAAGGTCCAATTTTTTTTGATGACTTATTGCGTAATTTCTTTTCAAAGTGGGAACGAGTATGCTTATTTTAAAACTTTTATTTTTTTTAAATAAAAGTTTCGTAAACTAAAAAAAAATATGATTTCTTATTTCTGTACCATTTTCTTATCTCTTTTTTCTGATTCTGATATACCGTGAAATCGTAAAATTTGACGAATTTTCGTTTTTTTTTCGAAAATTAGTGATATCAGCATTACACATAATGAATGACGTTTTATTTTATTTAAGAGTCCACTTACAGAAAAACTAATAATATTAAATTCAAATCTTCAGTTTTGTTTTGAGTTTACTGCTCACATATTGTGTTGTGCATTGCCAGCCGGATCGCGCTCTATCTGACCAGTATTACTAACATAAAATATGTTTTTTTTTTTTTTTTGATTGTTATATTATGTACCTTCGTTGCAATACAATACCGCCATGATGAATCCAATTGCTCTGATCAAAGTTAATAACTTCAATGATCAAAGTCAATAATAGCCCACGAAAATTGAAATACGAAACTTGTGTTCGTTAGTAGATCTCTGACCACCTTAGAAGTAGTATGGATTATGGGTATGCTTATATGTAATTTTTTATTAATAATCAAAAGAACATGATCAGGATATTACATAACGTCGTCGTTCTATAAAAACTTTCCAAGTCCATTTTTTTAAAAACCGGCAAACTTCTTAGACCAGGAAAAATAGCACAAATCGTATGGGGAACCTTGGTTGCGTGTAAGATTTTTTTTTTGTGGGTGTTATGGTCAGCATTCTACACTCGCCCCTCCCCCTTAAAAAACACCCTTTCACCGCGGATATTTTTAGGGACTTAGAATTTGGTTTCATTAGATTCAGCGTTAAAAACTACCTTTAAAGCATGTATCATATGATTAGGTTCTGCGTCGGTTTCAATTTTAATATTACATGAATTAATTTTTTCAACCTCGGAACCCATTTTTCCTGGCCTATCTCGTAAATACGATATATTTAATAAAATATAAACATTTCAGTTCTGTAAAAGAACTCTTAATTTTATGTTAGTCTATTTTGAAAAGAAAATTTTCCCTAAATCAAACTCATTTTTGTTCCCTTTTGGTAACTTTTAGTGGTCTACTTAATAATCTACAAGGTTCGTGTATGACACTTGTAATCTTATATTGGATACTTGATGATTAGAAACTATCTGCTCGTGATGCATTAAAAGAAAAAGTGCAAGATCTAGACTTTAAAAGCAAAGAATAAATGAGGAACACTGAATTATACAATATTTCTACACAACACTATTCAGAGATTCATTAAGATTTTGCTCAAATCTTCTTTAAATCTCAAAGATTTACCGTACAAATTTATTTCGTAAATCTTGAAGATTAAAAATATTAATAAATAATTTTACAAATCGAACTTACCCATTCTTATATGGTGTTAAGCGATTCATTCGAGTCTCGATTCAGTTCTTCGTTGTTTGACACGAATTCTATCTCACTTGCACTTCATAAGAAATATTGAAACACCATTTGAATTTTGAAAGGTGTTGTTAAACTAAATCTTTTTTTACTCATTTTGTGCGACGGAAAAAAAAATCTTAACTCAGATGAACCTTTGGTGGACACAAACTATGCGCAAGAAAAAAACGCGATTAATCTTTAGAAAGCGAATTTGTTAACCATATGCAATAAGCTAAGAGATTTTTTTAGTGCTCTTGGGCAAGTTAAGTATTCACTTCCAAAAAATGTAGAAACTTTAATCAAGTCTAACATTGCCATGATAGAGAAGTCTAAAAAAGAGGTTTTCGCTCTGACACCCGCCTATGAGTTTGTGCGTCTTTATGTTTATGCGTCTGTACGACTTTGCGTATCTGCGCCTACTGTACATCAAGATGGAAACAAAAGACAATTGAAACAAAACTGCATTTTAAAGTTTTGGTAAAAAATTCATAAAACGGAAATATAATTTATACGTTTTTGAGAAAATTGTCTAATTTTTGGTGTTTTTCTATTATGTAGTTGATAAATGGTCAGATAAATTTTGTTTAAAATTTGTGCACGTGTACTTCTACAAGTAAAAATTTTCAAATGCTCAACATTTGTACAGACAACATTTTTTCTAGAGATACAAAAATCAAAGATTTTTTTTTACTTCTTCAATTTTTCCGGTAAAAATGTAGTTGTATTCAAAACTATTCACCCTTATTACCGTTGTCGATTAACCAAAACAGGCAGGACAACTGACGTGTATGTAAACTTTAATTTACTGAAACCCAAACAGTTGTTCCTAAAGCCGTGTCGTTTTAGTAAAACGACTATCGTAATAAGCGTGAAATTATTTGTATCTTGAATGCCTTACCACGTAATAAGAGAGCATATTTGTATATTTTTTTGAAGTATTTAACAACATACATAGCATGGAAAAGGTATGATTAATTTTAGTTGGCGGGAGATAACAAGACTATCTTATCTACTGAGAGAAACATAATATTATATGAGCAAAAACTAAATTTTATTTTATTAAATTATTATCAATCATCTAAAGATTTCGCTGATCTGGCACCGCGATTGATGTCCAAAACCCAAATCGTCTAGTCTAAAAAATGTCTCACTTCAAAAAGACTCATAAGGAAATCGCCAAACCGATACTTGGAATTTCGAATTCTAATTGCATTCCAACTGACAAAAAAGGATAGAGTACCGAGTTCATAAACTGTCATACAACAACCATCAGGCGCTTACTTTTTAAATAAATACTTAAGTGAAGTTAGTCGAACACGAGACGTGATTTGTCTGTACGTGACACAAGGCACTAAAGCATTGTTTTAAAAAGAACGATGTGCTGTTTTTGATACATATTTCTATCTCCTTTATACTGCTTTTGATTCACTCATAATTTGGTTCTAATAACACATTTGTGATAGATAATTCATAGTTTCGTTGCAAAATTGAACATTTAAATAGCTACCTGGAAAATTGTTTTTTTTTTAGAGAAATACCTTCAGAGTGTTTGCATATAAATCAAACTATTAAATAAAATTAATATATGACATGTCTAACAAACATATCTAAAATAAACGTCTCATGATAACATAAAAGTAGTTGAATTTGACTGTACGTGACCATGGAATGATGGAATGTTCCGATGACGAATTTACATGTATTCAATTTAAAACAATGTTTAAAAGCAATAATAGAATAATTAAATAAGGTTATAAGAAAACTATTACGTTAGTATTTAACTGATTTGTAAATAAATAAATACATAGATACTTCTTTGTGCATCGGCCGTTTTAATGGCAAAAATGATAAGGCGGCTGAAGGATCTAGCATTATTTTATGCTTTTATGGTATTTAATAATCAATATAAAAAGATTTCAATCCAACAAGTTTTTAAATATAGAGTTTAATATTAAAGATTAACAGCCCTATCAATAAAAAGTGCTCAAATAACTTCTAATTCACAAATTAATTAAAATGTCATACAGAAGTTAGTTCACGAATAAAAATTTCATATCAATAAAAATATAAACTGCTAATCCACGTTGAGTTCAAAAACTTAACGAAAATCTACTACAATCAACAAGAACTCTGCTCTTACCAAGACTATCTACGGAACTGCATATGTATATACTTTCTCACTAAATTTGAACTTTTGCGCATACATTAGGGTGTGGTATGACGAAAAAAATACTGTTCAGATTTAAAATCTTATACCTGCCAAAAGTTACATTAGAATCCTAGGAATAAGAATATGTGAAAAAAGTTTGAAATTAAATAGTTCTTTGGCTCGCTAAACAACTAGGTTTATTTTCGAAAACTGTGTTTTTAGTACTTTTTCTGTATATTGCTCGCATATGGTTAGAGTTAATCTGAGCTGATTTAACTTATTTAAATAATCTTACATAAAGTGTACAAACAATTAATAATAAACAAATTTAAGACAGTACAAAAAATCACTCAAAATTGTATTTGTTACTATTTTTTAAGTGCAATATTAATATTTTTTGTAAATCAATTTTGGCTTATCAAAGGTACCAACACAAATTTTATAAGCTAATTTAATGTCACTGAAAAAGAAAATGACACTCAAATTTTTTTGTAAGGAAGCATTTCGAAATATCGATACCTAAAAAAAACATTAAAAAACGTTTTTTCGCCATATTTGAGGGTATGCTACGTCACAAAATATTTTTTTTTTTGTTTCAAAAACTTCTTCAGGAATCTGAAACTCCTATTTCCCTTTATTTTAAATCCATTTAGAATTCCTAAAATCGTGAGTTATTTTCCTTAGGTTATTCCTACTTCGGTTCATGCAGTCTGTAAAAAGTGGTTGTAGTTACCAAGTAATAGTTTTGCCTGCCTCAGGTTTGAGAGTTCTTTCCAGTTTTTGGATCTTTTAATCTCCTCTTGTTCTTCTACTTTGTTTTGTATCACATTTTCTTCTATGACACAACATGGTTCAGGCCCCACGAAGGGAGGCATTGCCTCTATCTTCGCTAATGTAATGTACCCAATGAAGTGAGCCACTGTTGGTTTTGCCAAAGACATTCAGCCTGTTCACAAACTCCCAAACTACTTTCGAGCTGATGGCGTAAGAGCTCACAGCCCTATCAATAAAAACTGCTCAGATATCTTCTAATTCACAATTTAACTAAAACGTCAATCAGAAGTTAGTTCACGAATTAAAATTTCATATCAATAAAAATATAAACTGCTAATCCACGTTAAGTTCAAAAATTTAACGAAAATCTACTACAATCAACAAGAACTCTGCTCTTTCCAAAGACTATTTATGGAACTGCACATACACTTTCTCACTAAATTTGAACTCTCGCACATACACTCTCTTATTTGAGGCTGTAGATAGCATGTGTGTCACAAGCGTCTGTTTCCTTTTATCTCTAGTTTTTGGCAACAATGACAGAAGTATTTTTAACTTAATTACTCGTTTAATCTACCTACTTTGGTGAGTTAGTTTAATGCCATGAATTTTGATTTATTGATATGATTTGCCACTTAACTCACTGATCAAAGATAATTTGTGTTTCATTTGCGTTTATGAATACCGGTGTCAGTGTTTTAAGTGCGGCTTGAGATAATGGCAATGTTTTGGTTTCGGTAGTTTCTTTCAAGATTACGATCTGCACATTTCGCTATGGCGTGAACTTTCGCCTGAAAGATGCTAGTGGACTGTCCCATCGGTATGGAAAGTTTGGTTTTAGGCCCAAAGATTCCAGCCCCAGTATCTTCAGTTGTACCCGATCCATCAGAGTACTATTTGATGGCATTTAGTTTGAGAGTGTAGTTAACTGTTTCTCCTACCCACTCCTTTTTGCTAATTAACTCCGTTTGAAAATGTATCTCGAAGTTGTATTTTTTAATCATGCCATCTCTTGGAAAGTCAATAATGTTACTGCTGATTTTGGAATGCAGTCTCTTACCCTGAGACTAATGCATTTACAAGTTCCGGTTCCCTCTTTGGCAAACCTCATGATGGTTCCCTTTGCAGCGCTTGCTATGGCTTCATGTAAGGGCGATAGATGAAGGATAACCTCCGTTGCTGCCATACAGCAAGTTTCTCATTGCTCCAGTTGGGCATAAGCATGGACTTTTTCTAGTGATTTCTTAATTGAGAGTTATTTGGTTCTTTTGTGCCATGCGACCGCACCATAGGTACTGATGGGTCTTACCATCATGGTGTACATCCAACTAGGGATAGTTGGTTTGCAGCCCCATGATTTGCCTGCTAGTCTCTTGCAAATTATATTAGGACTTTTGTGGCTTTCCCGACGGTTATTTCTACGTGTTTATTCCATAGGAGTAAACCGTCTACTGTGATACTTAGATATTTAACCTCACTTTTTGTTTTGATTACTTCGGCCCCAAACCGGATGGGTCTCATGTGTGGCCAGAAGTCTTGTCTTAGTAAATGGTATAATCCCACAGATATGCACTATTCCCTAGTAATAGTTAGTCCTCTCTGTGATATAATCACAGCCGGTTTCCTCAATCTTCAATCCCTAAGGCTATGATGACGATAATAATCAGCAAAACCGATGCAGTGTATGCCTTGGGAAGTAAGCTTTTTCTAGCAGTTCATCAACTACAAGACTGCACAGCAAGGGTGATAGTAACCTTTCCTGCGGAAAACCTCTTGTTGTTAAGATTTTTTGCGAATATTTGGTCCTGCTATTGCCTCAGCTGTTCTAGTTGCTAACATCTCACCAATCCATGTGGATGTGTGTCGGATTTTTTGTTTAGGAAGTTGTCGACTATTTTTTCAGAGATTTCAGTACAAAGGATGTTAGGCTTAATATAGGTTAGGTACTTACTTACTTACTTGAGTGCTAGTAAAAGAACAATATTATAAGCAATTATGTGAGTAAATAGTTAAGTATCAAAAACTTAGTCGTAAAAATATATCTCTGAAAGGAAAAAACTTGTGTACATTTTCATTCTTAAGTCTCCATATTTATCCACTTACGTTCCTTCATTATGTATTGAAATTTGGCCAATTGGCATCATTAAACTTCAGTTCTGTATTTCTGTTGCTTTGCAATGTTTCTATTATTGTTGCCAGTCCAAAATCAAGTGATAAAATACCGTCAACCATGTACTTAACTAAGTTGTGTCGTTGAAAGTCTTATCAAAACTTTTTATTTAGTTTTTTTCGCACGAAGTTCTTAAAAAAGGTTTAAAATTTTGTAGATCATTCACTTTAATACATAAAAACTACATTCACATGTTAAGGCAAGTTGATAATTAAAACTTTAGATGGAAATAGCATTAACATTTTGTCTGCAAGAACTACACCTAATTTCAAATATTTATCAAAATAGATAATTTAAGTTTTTGGAGGGGCTTACCCACTCCATATTGAAATAAATAATAAAATACTTTGCTTTGCTTTGTGGTTAATATACATACACTAATGGCACAGCTTTCAAAATTCTAAAAAACTATGTTTACCACCTAATTATTATTATGTTTTTGTACAGTTTGGGTATTCGAGTACAATTAATTTTTAGATTTGTTACCCATTAGTTTTTTACTTTCAATTTCTATCAAGAAAGTAGACATTTAATTCGGCCCCTGTATGACTCATACGTAAACTGACGTAAAGTCTGAGTAAAATGCAAATGCTTGGTGAATTTTAATTTATTGTTTCTCCGCAAATAATGAATTATTTATAGTATGAGCTGCAGAAAAACAAATAGATAATAATTCATCGCTTTAATTTCAATAATAATAAAACTAAAACATTGACGTTTATATCCGGATTCCGGAAATGAAAACGAAAGCCCTACAGTATCTGAAATTATTCATAATTTCAAGACTATAATACGGGCACGGCCACACGGGGTTATTTTTCGCGAGTAGAAAAAAGAGTTTTATTTTAGTTTTGTTTTTAGTGGGTAGTAGACCAACAAAGAAGTACTTAGGAAGTTGTTGTTTTCTAATAGTGAACAACAACTTCAGGAGCTAAAATAATTTTGTACGTAAGAGCATACCTGCATTAATATATATATTAATACGTAAACACTTTTCTATATCTCCCTTTTTAACTGACTTAATGGCATCGTATTTTCACAATTTTTTTTTTATTTGAAAGGTATAGCCAATCGCTCTGGCAGAATCTAATTTTTATATTAATATGTTGCCATTAAAACATTAATAGAGAAAGGTCGAATTTCGACCACCCACGGGGCGATACTAGTGTACATAAATATCTAACTGAATGCAAAAAAAGAAATGATTGCATTCTTTTTTATTTTGAATTTTTTGCATTTTTTTGAAGTCTTTTGCATTATTTGCACTTTTTTAATTCTTTTGAAGTCTATTGAATTCTTTTGCATTCTTTGAATTTCTGTATTCTTTTTTTAAGAATGTAAAGAACGTAATCTTTTAGTTGAAGTGACTTAAGAACGCATTCGCAAAAGATTGCAATATTTTACAACTTGCTCATGAAAAGAAAGGATTTCAAAAAACAAAAAAAAAACAGCATTTATTAATAAAGACGTCGGTTCAAAGGTAAAATTCAGTAACTTACAAAATGCACTACTGAAGGAAATTAGAATGAAACATTTATATGTACGTTTTGAATCAGAAAAGTCATGTTCCACAAATTTTGAAATAAAGTTCCCGAGCATACCTTACAATGTCTTTATATAAACAGTGGCAAAGTGGAACTTTTTGGATTAAAAAAGAAATCATTTCATTCTAATTTTATTGAAATTTTGTATTCAATTTGCCAACAAAAAAAGTGTAAAACTGTTTGGTGACAACTTTTGGCAAGATTTTTTGTGTAGCTGACATTTGAACTACGTCAACCTGGCATTTGACAGACCAAAAAATTTCTGTATAAAGATATTTCTTGGGTAGAATTAATCAGAAAGGTTTTATTCTCTTGCGAGCACTCTGTTCTGCACAATACAAACCCAAAAATTAGTATAACAGAAATTGCATGAATATTGTTGACCAAAAGTAATATTGGCCGTTTTGGTCAATGTTTGGAACGACGCTAATGTAGGTAAAGTAAATAAAAATAGTAGTAGGTGAGTTATTAGTTTATTTCCTTGAATCTTGATTTATTGATAAGATTTGACACTTACCTTACTGACTAAAGATAATCCGTGTTTTGTTTGCGCTCATGGATAGCGGTGTATATCTATACTACATTATAAAAATGAAACATTTGTTTGTTTGTAGGGGGTAATCTCTGGAATTACTGAACCAATCCTATAAATTCTATAAATAACAGAAGGCCACAGTGTCAAAAAAACAACAGAAAATTAATTGAATGAATGGCCAAAAACTGCTAGGTGCAAAGCTTTTAGAAAATCGACCCATACATTTAGGTATAGGGTGAAGACAGACAAATATCAAGTTTTACGATAGTCCTTAGAACATTTTTTTTACGAATGCATACATTGCTATATCTGTAGTAGGAACCTTTATTTAATAATTTTCTAAAACATTGAATTTAAATTAAAAACAAATTGTTAAAAAACGACGACAACACCATCACTATTGTGATATACATATCTGTGGTGTTTGGTAGAAACCTGATAACTCCATTTTAAAATTAGCGTCTTTACGCCCACTTTAAATCAAGGTAGAGTGTAAACGAGGCCACAGATTTTCTTCCAATTTGGAATACTTATGAACATAACCTTTGAAAAATTATGTTTCAAATTTGAAGAAAATCGGTTCACCCGTTTAGGTTGTAGGTCGATGTAAAGTGGACGCAAGGACGCAAATTTTAAAATGGAGTTATCATGTTTCTACCAAACACCACAGATATGTTCCTTCTTTAAAACCAGAAACATTTAATTCTTACACTGGGTGACCCCTTCCACGGTCCGCAGAGTCATCTTTTGAATATTTGTCAAACTACATTCAAATCATTTCAGTAATGTGTCGAACGTACATTAATTTGAGTTCGATAGGTATTCAGTCTTTAGGTAACATAAGTATAAACTAACGAACATAGAATCGCCTTCATAAATGTAACATAGAAACTATGCCTGTTTAAATAAACATATTTCAAATTTCTTTTCACTCTATTTACTTTTTTTTTTTCAGAAATCGATGCAAGGCACTCCTCCAGTATGATGTATGCCCGAACGTTTGGAGGGGCCAACATTGACTTGGACCACTTCCTTGACCTGGAAATCCAACATAAACCCAACAAACACACTACGGCTGATCTAGTGGAAAACACATGAACTTCAAATAAAGAGAATCTTTTCATCGATTTCAAGTTCGCATAAGGCAGCTTCTATAGGGGCAAGCAATAAAGAGAAATATCTAGCTTTGCTTTCCTGCCAAACTTCTCTGCTTGTGAAGGTCGAAGATGGAGGAAGACGATACTCCATTAAGGTCGGTAAGGACCTCACCGATGCATGTGCTGTCAAAAAAGTATTACAGAAGGCTTGCAACTTCTTTAACATCATTCTTAAAAAAATAGTGCACAATTCTTGTGCCAACCCCAGAGGTACAGTCTTTAAAACGTCCGCTTATTACTCGCATAAGCCGAGGACATTGTAGATAATAAACCGAAGGACACTACATGTCAGTGACAATTTTGCAAGTATGGAGATGGACGCGGCGAATATAGGCTTAACGGTCAATGAGGTTAGACCAAGGACAACCAAATCCGACGTTAAGACCGAAAGTCATTATAAATAGCTGTGATTAGAGGGTTTTCGCGCTATAAACTTAACAAATAATATCAGCGCTGGGCCAAAAGAATAATTCTTTTCAATCGCTGCTTCTTTGGACGAAGTAGTCAACTGATAAGCAAAACCGTTTATATGAAACTAATCATCCCGGTCATGTTTTACATGGTACAGAGACATGGACCTGGTCAAAGGTCTATAAGGCAGCCTAAGGTTGTTCTTGAGGTGATTTGTTGGGTATAGCTATCATTGAACTGCATCATTGAAAGATTAAGACCTATGACTTAAATTCATTTTAGTTAAAAAAAATTATTTTAGTTAAAAAAATATAATTCCAATGAATGATTGTTTAACATAATCAATAATTTTAGGCAACTCAAACTAAAAAAGGAGAGTTCATCACAATCATTTGGCATTTTCCCATCGGACGGAGAGAAAATTTAGTACCTTTAAATATTCAAGCTTGAAATTAACATATTTCGAATATTGTTATATGGCTATGTCCGACTCTACCCAGGAAGTGTCTAATAAGATAAACATATGTCAGCAAAATTTTTTTAATATTTTGACAGGAGTGTTTCTTAGAAACCTTTCCACTTAAAGGATGATGATGACCCGTAAAATAGTTACAACTCAAGTCTTAACGACTTCACACTTAAATTGTTGCTATTGTTACATTTAAATGTTTCAATTTTTAATTAAAGGTCAGTTGAACCTATAAACTTGATTCATTCTTGGTTCAAGACTTAGACAACTGAGACACTGTTTTTTATTTTAATATGAGATCATCCGACAACCAAGTTTCGAAGTTGAACTCTTTAATTATTTAGAGTTAACTCGATTTCAGCTTTGATCTCGAACTACAAAAATGGATTAAATATAATTTTTTTTTTACAGAAATTATCTAATAAGATAGGTTTAAAATACAAAACTTACATGAATGTGCTCTTTTGATACACTAACATTTCCTTCATCTCTAAAAAATGACAGACAAGAGCTGTTATAATCATTAAAGTAGCTTCTATTCATTCTGCAAGTAATATTCACACTTCCTCCAATTGGAAGCTCAACGTTTTCTGGTATAACTTCTGAAAATTAAAACAAATAAAATATTTTAGAATAAAAAACAATTATTTTTAAACTTATATTAATTATATTTAAAATAAAATTACGTAACTGTGCATATTCGATTTTTTTTTAAAGGGCTCGAACATGAACTAAACTCTGTTTAGCGTCAAAAATTGTTCCTCGAACTAGACTATAGAGGAGTAAATTAACTTAAACATGGTACTCAAACCAAGTTCACTCGCACCATGTTCGAGTTTTTACGTCATTACAGAGCCATTAGCTTTTAATCTGTTATAAATTTGACCAGTTTATAATTTTGAGCACTCACAAATATATAGATGACAAAAGAACTCCTATTTGTTTTCTTACACAATGTATTTATACTACACAAACATTTTCATACTCACTTTTAGGAAGCAAAAGCCTAGTTTACAGTTCCCGTGGGCAAACAAAAATCTAGGCAAATATTTTCGCATGTCACAAATAATTGAGGTGAAATGCAAATTTAATTGTTTGCCTGATTGGTTTACAGTTTTATGCAAAAAAACCATTGCTGTCATGGAATGTCTTGCAAGACGATTGTTTTACATGCGAAAAAAGTGTGGTTGGTAAAATATTTTGTTTGAATGGTCGGTTTACACTTCCAAAAAAAAAAAAAATGTATTCACTTCAAGGCAAATAGTTTTTGCACCCAAGAATAGTTATTTTTCATTTTTCTTCACCTTGAATAGTATTCAATTTGGTGCACAGAATAAATGGAAAATCGATTTGAAAATTTTGATTTTTTTTTTCGCATGGGGACTGTAAACAATGCAAAAGCCTAGTTTGGTAGTTCATGTAGGCAAAAAAAAATCTATGCAAATTATCTCCCATGTCAAAAATAATTGAGGTGAAATGCAAAATAAATTGTTTGCATGATTGGTTTACCATTGTTGTCATGGAATGTCATGTAAAACAAGGAACCGACAGTTGTATTGCATGCGAAAAAAAGTGTGGTTAATTATTTTTTTGAATGGACGGTTTACACGGCAAAAAAAAATATATTCACCTCAAGGCATTATTTGCATACAAATGGTTTTTGCATCCAAAAATAGTTCCATTTTTAGGCCTTTCGTTAAAGGGTAAATTAATGACTCAATAGGTGGATTAGGCCAGGGCAAAACGTTTTTCGCCTTGAATATTATATTATTATCGTTTTAAAATTTTTTATTTTTTTCGCATGGGAACTGGTAAACTATGCTTAAAGTCAAAAAAAATTGTGAGGAGTTATGTCTATATTTATGAGAATGCGGAGACGTTATTCAGTAGTAATTTCAGAGCGCTCACTTGAGCAGGTGAATACAAATATTGTTCTTTCAATATTTGACAGCAAAACTGGGGCATTATATGCTTAGCCCCAGGAAATATAAGCTGACCAAATGAATTGTCAAAAAGAGATAGGTACTACATATATTATTTAAACTCATTTAGTAATTTCTTAAAAAATCGAAAAATAACAAAAGGCGAAATTTTGAATTTCAAGTTAAATCCTCTTTTTGGATACGAAATTAATTAAATTGTATTTAATGTTTTAGGAAACTTTATTGAAAAGCTCTAAATTATGAATCAGAATAGAAACAACAAAACTGTGTATGTCCCCTTTTTAAAAGTCTCCCATATAAAATATACATAACAGTCAAAATATTTTCAACTTTTAAGAAACACTTTCATTTTTGTTTTTAAATTAAATTACTTACCTCCAACATAATCATTTGCTGAAACTGGTGAAGTTGCTAAGCACATGGCTATTACGAAAAACAAAAGGAACCTAATAAGAAGACAAAAATAATTTAAGATTAATAGAAGTATTAATAAGGCGTTTTTGTAAATGTAATTGATTAATTTTGGCGTATTGTTTTGCTTTTATTTTAAAAGCCAGTCTTAATATTAAAGCCTGAGCAAAGCAAACTTAAAATGTATTGTTTATGACTTAAGAAATATTACTCTTATATTATTTTAAGGCTAAATATTGAAGAGGTAAATAATTGCTGTATAAACACAAATAACAGTTAAATAACGTTACAAAAAATTATTTTTAATTGATTAAAAAAAATATATTTAATGAAAAAAAGTAATTAATTGAGAAAATGTAAAAATAAAAAAAAAAATAGCTATAGTATCTGTGGTCAGGCTTTCAGGTACACACCGAATCAGAATACATACATATATGTATGTACATTTCGAGCAAAACTTTCAAAATCTCATAAAAAACAACAACAAGAGGGTTACGTAAATAACTACAAAATCTTTTGAAAGATTGGTAGACATTTTAGTATTGCAAGTGTTAATTGATATTTTAACTATGTATTAACTTTTATTGTGAATATTGAGCAGTTCATATAATATTACATTCTAGTAATTTACAGTAATATTTTTTTATAGCATCTAAGCAAATAAAATGCACGGCTGCGTCGCATGTACTTGCTCGTATGTTCGAGAGGTTAAGTTCTTAAGACAATTGAATATGAGAACATGGAAAATTTGTGAGAAAAATGTTAAAAAGCATAAAATACGATATTTAAATTAGCTTAAACAACTCTTTGATAGTTTGAGGTGAAAAAAAAGAACGTCATTTTAATTCTTGATTGATTGATTGAATATGATTGTATTTTTCCATACAAAAAAAAATGAAATTTTTGGAGCGGTTTTTTAAAAAAAAATAATTTTGTATTGAATTCTTAAAACATTTTTGAGGAAAAAATTTTGGTATGCAAATCTTAATATGTTATTTATTTATGTGCGTTTTTGAGGTATCGAATATTTAAAAAAAAAAATTAAAACTTTATTTAAAAATTCAAAAATTTCTCTTTTGAAAATTCTGAGAAGTAACATTATTTTAACTTATTTAAAATTTCTACATACAAAAATTAATCAAAATCCGTTCGACTGATAATGAGAAAATTCAAAATAAAAAAATGAGAGGTACTATGTATTAATAGTTTCTAAGTGTAAAATTTTTATAATTGTCGGTAGTAGATCGCACTATTGTAAGCATACGGAAAAAATTTAATCAAAATCGTAGGAGCCGTTTTTGATAAAAAAATGTTGTCCTTAACGGTTTTTTAACTGTTGTGTGAAAGGTACCCTTGTTTTTGCATACAAGTAACATTTGTTCTTAAAACATTTTAGAGTGTTAAAAAACTCTTAAGTATCGAATTTCAAAACAATCGATCATTTCGTTTTCGAAATATTTGATTTTCAAAAAAAAAAAAAAAACAATTGAAACATTTTTAAAAAATTCATAAAATATTTTTGCAAAAATGTTGGTACATTGTAATTATTATAATTTTTGGATACATCTCTATAAAAAAATATTGAAATCAGTCACACCGTTGTGAAGAAAATCGAAAATTAAAACTATGGTTCTTTGGGGGTACCTACCATTTATATCCATTTTTTGAAAAATGGTTTCCAACCCAAAGGTAGCCTTAATTAAAAGCAATTTATTGAATTTTTTAAAAGTTATTGGGCCGTTTTTGATTAAACGATTATGTTAAATTTTTAAACAAAATTGTACGGCAGGCACCGTTATTTTGGGTTCTATCAAAAAATGAAGAAAATGTGGGGGAAAATCACCAAAAACCACTATGTACCAAGTTTTAAGAAAATCGATTCAGCCGTCTAGGCTGTAGACGAACACACAGAAAGAATGATGAGACCCACTTTTTTCATCTTCTCTATGATCGTAATGACAAGTCTGATCGAAATCTCAAGTTTAATTTTTTTACGAATGCATAACTTGCCATATAGTACATACATATATGTATTATATGTACATATATCGAAAGTAAAAATCAAAGAAATATTTTAGTTTTCAGTACTTTTGACATTTTTTTTGAAGTTCCAATACATTTAGATCTACAATGCTAAGCCACGTTTTAGCCTTTAATGAAAGTTCATGTGATACATTCGTGCATTTTATTTTTTTTTCATTAAAAATTTAGTTTAGAAATAAGTAATAAACGTATATGTTGCGATATGGAAAAGTCTTTTAATCAAACTTCGAACAAATGGTAAGTTATTTTCACTTTAAAAAAAAAACTATTATACGAGGGCGGGTCAATAAGTCCCTGAAAATTTTCACTTATCACCTTGCAATCTCAAATCTAAGAATCAAGTTGCCATAAAGGATATTTCAAATGAATGCCCTGAAATTTTTATTTAGATCTGTCAAATAGTTTTGTTGTTATAGCGGTTTTAGTCAGAAGCAGTGGAAAAGTTTTAAAACAAAATGAAAAAATCCGAGTTTCGCGTGCTGATAAAAAATTATTTTTTGCGCAAAAAATCCATAACGGAAACAAAACACAAGCTCCTAAAATATTATGGGGACTCTTCTCCGTCTATTGGAACAATCCACAATTGGTTCATCTCATTTCGCTGCGGACGCTCCAGCACAAATGACGCAGAACGTTCTGGTCGCCCGATTGAAGTTGCCACACCGGAAATGGTCGATAAAATCAACGGTCTATTACACTAGTTTACAAAATATTTAAAATAATTTTAAGGACTCAAGTGAACAACAATCTTTTTAACAAAGATTTGAGCTAAAGTTTTTCAAAATCGGACGATAAATGTGGAAGTTATTAAATAATTAGTGAAAAAAGGCAATTTAATTTTTTTCAATAAAAGTCATATAAATGTATATTAGGGTGTCTGTTATTTCCCAAAATCATTATCTTAAATCAGAAACCCCTAAAATCAAAATTCTATGTCCTTAAATAAAGTTTTTGACCAAAAAATTTGTGTCTAAGGTGCTAAATCGTTGCCTCTTAGGCCATTCTCTTTTCCAAACAAAGGAGAATTGAACACACCAAACTCCAAGATCAGTAATGATGTGATGTATATCGTTGGAAAGGTATTTTTATGAACTACAATAGTTACTAAGAGAGTTTATTTCAAATCTCTACGTGAAAAAAGTTATTCGCTAGTTAAGGATAGTTTTTTTCACACCAAAATGCGCTGATACACAATTTTGGCTAGCGAATAACTTTTTTCACGTAGAGATTTGAAATGAACTCTCCTAGTAACTATTGTAGTTCATAAAAATACCTTTCCAACGGTGTACATCACGTCATTACTGGTCTTGGAGTTTGGTGTGTTCAATTCTCCTTTGTTTGGAAAAGAGAATGGCCTAAGAGGCAACGATTTATCACCTTAGACAAAAATTTTTTGGTCAAAAACTTTATTTAAGGACATAGAATTTTGATTTTAGGGGTTTCTGATTTAAAATAATGATTTTGGGAAATAACAGACACCCTAATATACATTTATATGACTTTTATTGAAAAAAATTAAATTGCCTTTTTTCACTAATTATTTAATAACTTCTACATTTATCGTCCGATTTTGAAAAACTTTAGCTCAAATATTTGTTAAAAAGATTGTTGTTCACTTGAGTCCTTAAAATTATTTTAAATATTTTTTTTTCTATCCATATGGAGCAACCAAAAACTAGAAATTTTTCAAAAATACTCGTTTTTGAAACTTTGAATGCCTGTAACTTATACAATTTCAGTCTGACTTATACAAACAGTACATCGTCGGAAGGAGACAGGTCACATCACTCAGAAAATATACATTTTATGTAAATTAACTATGCCGTTAGCGAGATTTATTGGAATATCTGAAAAAATAGCTGAGAAAATGATTTTTGCGCATATCTCGAAAACGCTTCTTTCGAAAAAAAAATAATTTTGATTTTCGCGTTTAGTGACCCAAAATTAGTCTAGAAAATACCTATATTTTTTCTAAGGACCCTACCATGACCCAAAATTTTGTAAACTAGTGTTATTGAACGATCGGCGATTGAAAGTGAGGGAACCTGAGGAGTCTACAGGCTTGTCACACGGCTCGGTAATTACAATTTTCCACAAATATTTAGATATGAGAAAGCTTTCCGCAAGTAGGTGCCGTGTGTGCTCTCAATCGATAACAAACGAAACCGTTTAAAAATTTCAAAGGAGTTTTGGCTATCTTCAACCGAAATCCCTGTGAGTTTTTGCGCCGCTTTGTGACTGTGGATAAAACATGGATTCATCACCAAACACCAGAGACCAAAGAACAGTCTAAACAGTGGTCTTCTCCAGGTACATCCAAGCCAAAGAAAGCCAAAGCAGGATTATCGGCAAGCAAGGTGATGGCAACAGTTTTTTGGGATGCGCTTGAGAAAGGAAAAACGATTACCGGTGCTTATTATGCTGACCTATTGGAGCGATTCAACGCTGATTTAAGGAGAAAAATACCCCATTTGGCAAGGAAAAAAGTTCTTTTTCATTAAGACAACGCTCCTGCGCACAAGCCGGCAGCCGCGATGGCAAAATGGCATGATTTAAGGTACGAGTTTATTCCCCATCCATCTTACTCTCGGGAATTGGCCCCCTACGACTATTTCTTATTTCCCGATTTGAAAAAATGGCTCGGTTAAAAAAAATTTTGGCTTGGATGCTGAGGTTATTCAAGCCACAAGTGAATATTTTGAGGCTTTCGAAGAAATCTTTTTTTTGGGAGGGAATTAAAAATTTAGAAAAACGTTGGGTGAAGTGTACCCAGCTAAAAGGAGATTATGTCGATTATGTCCTTCTTTCAATTTTCAGGGACTTATTGATCCGTCCTCGTAGGAGTTTTTCAAATCACTTATTGTACATTGAAATACATTTAAAGGTAAGCTTTATAACGAAAAGAAAAATTCCACATTTATTAGCAAAAACTTCCGGACTTCCGTTAACCACCCAAAAATTGTCTAAAAAAAAAGGATATGTAAGTGGGCTCAAGGTCAATGATTGATTGAATATTTTTTTTGAGCTTTAACGATTCGGATGTGATTACACCTATATTCAGACCTTTTTATAAATAAAATTATAATAAAAAATAAAAAAACAATTTTGTTTATGTAAAGGTCTAAGGAAGGTCGTCAAACACACCCTAGAAACATTACACCTTGAAAAAATAATATACATCATCATTGACCTTAAGCCCACTTTAGGATTATAGTCTTTTCTTGTAAATACAAAAAGATCACGAAGAAAGGAAATATTTGAAAATTGTCTAGTTTCACACAAATTAGATGAATTAAAAAGAGTGTTTTTTATTGATGAAAATGTTTACTGTCAAGAGACTTGATATTTTTCTATTTCGCCTTTTTTATGTGAAAAAAGCCGTTCAAGGCACCAAAGAGGCCCTCTCTCAAGTATGGCAGATTTCATCTGCGTGCAACCACACATTCTTAGAAATCTTCATATTTGATTCATTATAATGTAGATTACAAAAAAAAACATGCATTACAAGCAATAACACGAAATCCTGCTCTATCCAAAAATTATTTTTCGCTCTGACGGGCTATTTAGTGTGTGTAGTGTAGGTAGCTCAAGAAAAAAAGACGACAAAATATTATTAAAATTAAATAAACATAAGACTAGATCCACACTATTGTGCCGATACCGATTCGCTCAAGCTACGATAAAATATTTTAACATAAGAAACAATGAGAGGAGCGAAAGTATGTAGGTATATCAGGTACCGATGATGTGAATATATTCATTGTTTCTTGTATACAAATATATTATCGTATCAAGACTTTATCGATATCGGCACTAAAATATGAATCTGGCCTAAGGGTAAAAGAGATAGATTATATAACACTGTAGTCACTCGTATCATTAGCTAAAACAAAACACGTCTATTAATGCAAAGTTCACATGTATAAACAGCACTCATTCGTAAGGGTCTATACAAATTATTATAAAAGGGAGCACAGGAAACAATTTTAGTCATACATTGAATGCGAATATTTCACAAAGCGTCCACTAGAACCTAGGCCTTAGAAAGTTTTACATTGGTGTTAACAAGGGCTTATGAACGGACATATTTGTAATGAGATACATATCAAATCACTGAACAAGTTTTTATTCGCAAGGGCCTCACGAGTATTTGACAAGTTTTTCTCATCAGTCGGAAACAACTCGCCAATTTTCTTGGCGTTATTTTGCAGAAAGTTATATTGAGACATTAAGCCTAGTTCACGTTTCCCGTGGACAAAAGAAATCTATTCAAATATTCTCGCATGTCAAAAATAATTGAGGTGCAATGCAAAATTAATTATTTTTATGATTGGTTTAAAACCATTCCTGGCATGGAATGTCATGCAAACCAATGAACCGGCAATTGTTTTGCATGCGAAAAAAAGTGTGGTGAATAAAATAAATAAATTTTTTTTTTTTTTTTGATGGTCGGTTGTAATCTAAAAAAAAATTCACCTCAAGGATTATTTGCATGCAAATGATTTTTGCATCCAAATATAATTATTTTACATTTTTAAGCTTATAGTTTATTTATTGAGGGTAAATAAATGACTAAATGGGTGGCTTAGGCCAAGGCAAATTTGTTTTGACTTGAATATAATTCAATTTGGCGCACAGAATAGGTGGAAATCATTTTGAAAATTTTGCTATGATTTAGACTCATTTTCACAGTCTGATTTAGTAGCACTTAAGTGAAAGCTTATTAAATGAAGTAGGCACTTCGAAAGTAGTCCTTAGTTTCTCATATTGGCAACTAAAGTTCCACTTTTTTCAGCTGTGAAGCTGGGTCTCAACTTACCGACAGAAACAAAAACTTACAAAACCTACCCAAAAGACATAAGAAGCGAAAAAGCGAAGACCAAGTGAGTGGAAAGTGTCAAAGCGTTAGTCGATAGTACATGCTAGAATTTTATCAAAGAAGAAGTAAAGTTATGGCTCTCCCATACCTTTGCGAAACATTCGGAATAACAACGAATTTTTTGCCCGTCAATTCATTAACTTACAATGGTGAAAAATTAAAGTACCAAAGTGACGCAATGAAGTCGATTACAAATTTGCACAAAGGATAACCTAACGAACACATCCAATTGGAAACCATTCCTCGCGTTCGGGAATCTTTCCGCTAGGCTTTCCAAAATCAAAAAAAATTTCAGATACCTTAAATTGTTTTGGGTCAGCTGACATCAGCCAGCGATTTACGGCCAATTCAAATTGAAACAATGAAATGAGAGCACTTTTTCTGTAATGTGCGAAATAATCTAATTTCCGCCCTAAAGGTAGAACTAGAATAGGCCGAAGCCAACGTATGTATATAGAATACATGGTATGATATTGCGCATGTTGTTATACTATCTCTCTCAAGGATTTTGTCAACTAGTGATGCAATTCTCTTAGCATTTGTATTTTTTTTTTTTTTTTTTTTTTTGTTAATTGTTGTCTTTTCTACACGTCAAGTGACGTAGATGCGCAGATCGAAAAAGAAAATCAACTCGGAATAGCATACCATGTATTCTGTATACCTTGGGTGGAAGCTGTCGGAAGCTTATGTCAAAACCGATCGAAAAGTAGTTTTCCAAAACGTCAATTTCACAAGTCACCCATAATGCTTTCAAGTGGTTGAAAGCGAATAAAATGTAAATACATATATGTAATTTTTTGTTCAATGTTAATTTGCTTATACTTATTCACAGCACAGATTAAAAAGCTTTTAATTATTCACTTTACAAAACCACGAAAATTCGGTGTGGTATAGGTAAATTAATGGCTTCCACCATTTTGTCCGTACGTCCATTTACGAAAGAGCGGACGGTTGGCTCTCTCACGTCCGACGTCAAAAGTAAACGAAAACAAAACGAAAAGTACCACTTCGCAATTATGTGCGCGTCATATGAATTTCTTGTTTTCGCTGGGTTTCGTATGGCCACGTACGTTGGCTTCCGTTTATACTAGTTCTATCTTAATGCAAACGTAGTACAGTGAAAGCTCTAATAAGCGAACACTCATCGTCCCCTATTTTTTGTTCGGTTAGTCGGTATTTAATGACCCGATTTTTCGAATAATAAGGAATTACAAATGAGGAAAAAACGAAGGTATTACAATAAGAACAAAAAGATCGTCATTGGAAAAATCTGGTCATGTAACTGCCGACTTATGAGAAAGGCTGCCAACGCGTAACGTTTAAAGGAGTGTCCGTTTATAGGAACGCAATTTGTTTGAGAAATTTCGAATTCATCCTAGTATTTCTTCTAGTCCGCCAGATTTTCTAAAGATACATATTCTAAACTAAATTGCATAAAAACATTTTTTCGCTTTATTTGAAATTATTTTACATTACGAAACGAACTAATGTTTCTCCACAAAACTAGTTGCGGTGGCGCGTCGGCGTATGAAAGAAGTAATCTTAAACTTCAAATTAATATTTAAAATCGATCTCATACATAGTCCATCACTAAGGAAGAAACAATTACTAATATCTTATCTTATAGGTTTCACCTGGAAGATTTTCAATCAGACATTTGAGGTCTCGCCAGCTTTATAAGGAGCTCAAAATGCTTTAACGAGTAAAGTCTTAGATTCATGTGTTATACCTAAGTTTTCCACATTAATCATTCTTCATAGCGTATAACAGTTTTTTATTGCAAGCGGTCACTTTCAACTTACTTGTCCTTAACTCCTACATCAAAAATTGGACCTTACCTTGCGCTTGCCTAAGCTCTTACGTCAAAAATTGGACAAGATAACAGAAGCCTTTTTTCTCTTAAGCTCATTTTGCATTAGTATTAAATTATTCATTGAACAGAAGAAATGAAGCCGAAGACCAATGTGGCGAAGAATAATTCATGTCTCAATTTTTAAGCGTTAATATTGTGTTCTCGTGATTTATTTGATAATTTTAACGCACTCATGAGCCCCATGACTAATTTATAATTATTTACAAACGGTGAGCGTTATAGGAAACAAATAGGATATGATTTAACAGGAGGTACATACAGATTGGTTCCGAATTTCTGAAAACCAAACCTTATTCTGTTATACGATTCGATCGAAACTTTCGATTCACGCGAATGTTTCTTTTAATTTTGTTCAAATTATTTTTTGAAATGTTTTGTCTTTTGAGTTCAACCTTAACCAATATTTCATTTGGAAATTCTGAAGAGAATCTAATTTAAATTTGGTAACAATTCTTTCCCTACGACCGACGGATAGCAGAACACAAACATTCACGGAGGCAAAATTTAGAAAAAAGAAAGAAAAAGAGCTGAGTATAGTATTCTATTCTTCATTCCAGCAGGAAGTCTGAAAAAAATTGTTTCTGTAGTTTAAAATACGTACATATTCTGATTTCTTTGTTTAATTATTTTCTATGAAAAACAAAATTAAATAATAATAATATAAATGCATTATGTACTTATAACAAAAAAAAAAAAAAAATACAAAATAATTTTAATTTCCTTCTGTTTTCATAAGATATATCTTAAAAGTCGTCAATAACTAAATTACCTATTAACTTTTTTATAATTTTTTTTTATGAAATTTGATAAGGAAATATTTATTAAAAAAACATAATTATAAAATGTGTTTTGTGCAATACATAATTGTATTTTATGAGAAATAAATAAATTCTTTACTTTTTATAATTTAGTTTGTAAAATTTATTTCATTATTGTATGCCAAATGAAGCAACTAGGCGGTGTTCTTTTCGTTATTTAACGTAGTTAGAATAACTAAAGTTTATATTTTTATTCCGCGATTAATTAATGATAAATCGAATCAAAGAAGGAACAATTCATATTGCATGGCTTAAGGTCTCACTGCCACAAAGTTAGAATTATCAACAAAATAAGTAATGAAAAAACTCAAATTGTTCTATATGTAAGCGAAAACTGTTTGAAATATAAAGCCAACTTAATGAATAGCAAGTCAGTGCGAGCACAAATGTTGTGAATATATCTTAAACAAAATTCTTACAAAAACACACAATTTTGATAATTTATGTTTGTTATAATTATAATATGACCAATGAATTTTATTCATTGCAATGAAAATTAAAAACTGATAGAAACTCACATACGCTTGTATGTCTGTAGGTACAAGTTTTTACAATAAAATATAATTAGTAGAAATATTTATTTAAATTCGATTTTAAACATTACACAAAATTAAAATTAAATCAGGAACTATACATTTTATTGAAATACATTTTTTGTTTAATCTTAAAAATATATATGTATGTATAATATGTACTATGTATATTTATATTATATTTATATATAAATATGTAAAGTAAATGAGAAAATATAAATTTGTATATTATTTGTCATGGACAATTTTGTAGTTTTTTTGTAATAATAAAATAAAATTATTTAATAACATAAATACAGAATATACAGACAATCCTTTAAATGATTTCTTTATAGAGTTAAGATTAAGAGGGCTTGCAGACCTTTGACATTCTATTATCCAAGTCAATTTTTTTTTTTTGTGAACGAGCCGTGAGTCAATGTGCATTTGGTAAAAAGTGCAAAAGATGCATAGAAATGTTGCAGAACAAAGTTATTTTATCAAATCTGGGCCTTACTGCGCCAACAACTTATAACTTATCATTAAACACTTTAGAATTTATTAATTTTAACAATTTCTGAAAAATGTAAAGCCAACCGAGCCAAATGCATTGTGTGGCTAATGCTGTGTTTCCACCTAAGGTTCATCTCAGTTTAGATTTAATAAATCTTTTCGGTGTTTCCACACAAAAAGATTAAATCTGACAAAACTTTCAAAAATGCAAATGGCGCTTCAATTTTTTTATGAAGTGCGAAAGAGACAGAATATTTTATTCGTGTCAAACAATGAAGAACTGAATCGAGTCTCGAATGAATCGTTCAGCACCATGTTAAAATAGGTAAGTTCGATTTGCAAAACTATTTGTCCTAGGAAGATTTAATAAGATTAATTTCTAATCTCCAAGATTAACGAAATATATTTGTATGGTAAATCTTCAAGATTTAAAGAAGATTTGAGGTAAATCCTATTAAATCTCAGATTAGCGTTAGGTGGAAATGTAGCATAAGTCGTGTATTTCCAGCTTTACACTTTTCAAAAAAATACATAAAGTAAAAATTGATAAGACATCTGTGTAGTGCTTTCATTATAGCGTTTTCGATTGGCCGTACTGAAGCCTTCTGAATGCTTCGGAAAACGTTAGTTTAGGACAAGATGACAGTTCTTCTTTTGAAAAGATGAGAAAGTCGATTCTTTATCTGAAGAAAGAATCAAAACCAGAAGCACGCATACGTTTACACATACATTTTAAACGACAAAATCGTGAAATGTAATTTTGTTATTTATTTAATATTGGAATTTAGAATTGTGCATTATACTTTAATGTTAAATTAAAAGCAAGCAATATGAAAAAAATGGATACCTATTTCATCCTCTCAAGCATCGTCATATTTCCGATGAAATGGAACCTCGGCATTGATCCTCAAGAAAGGCGAGCCTCTGGACTGCACCAACTACAGAGGCATGAGATCTTCTCTGCCGTACTGTGTGAACGCCTGAAGCCATAAGTCAACAACCTAATAGGCTCATATCAGTGGGGCCTTAGGCCAGGGAGGTCCACCATCGACCAAATATTCGCGCTACGGCAGATCTTGGAAAAAACCAAGAGTTTCAAGTCGATACCCACCGTTTTTTCATCGATTTCAAGGCCACGTATGACAGCTTCAATAGGGAATGAGCTATATAGAGCAATGTCTAGTTTTGGCATGTCTGTAAAGAATAGTATAAAACTGTCAGGTCAACAATAGATGCACAATCTTTCAAAAGCCCATCTAATTACTCGCTTTCGCTGACGACATTGACATAATCAGACGAACTAAGCGAGATGTCAGTGGTGCTTTCGTGAGTATTGATAAGGAAGCCAATAAGATGGGATTTACGGGGAATGAAGGCAAAACGAAATTTATGCTGTCAACTGGAAAGGACACCCAACATCGACGTCTCGGACAGAACGTCCTTATAGACAGCTTTAATTTTGAGGTGGTCAGAGACCTTGTCTACCTAGGATCCTCTATAAACTCAGCGAATGATACCAGTGCTGTGATCAAACGAAGAATTACTCTCGCCAATCGCTGTTTCTTTGGGCTAAGATGGCAATTGAGAAGCAAAGCCCTCTCTCGAGCAACTAAACTGTCCCTGTATAAGACGCTTATCATCCCGGTCCTTATGTATGGTGCAGAGGCATGGACACTGTTAACGGTGGATGAGAACGCGTTAGGCTATTTTGAGAGGAAAATTCTCCGGTTGATTTGTGGTCCCGTTTGCATAGATGGGGAATGGACAAGAAGATATAACAACGAACGGTACGGGCTGTACAGCGACACCGATCTGGCCACAAAAGCCAACGACTGAGATGGCTGGGTCACGAATGGCATCAATGCTCCGGCCCGGAAAGTTTTTGAGTCCGACCCCGTGGGACAGCCCAGTAAAGTTGGACAGCGTATAAGGTAGCGCACACAAGTGGAAGGACCTCAACCAACTTGGCGTGCGAGGTGGAGAAAGATAGCTAGAAACCGAAGCGTCTGGAGGAAGCTTGTTGGGTGAGGTCAACCCCGGAGTGTAGCGCCACCTTAAGTTAGTAAGTAAGGAGCTAAATAGTGCCGAATATCTCATCCGCCCAAAGACATTCAATTTCAGGATGTCACGCAGAATAAAAACGAAAATGAATACACCAAAACATGATGCATGTATTTTAAGCTTATTGGTTAAACTTCAAATCAACTATACGAAATTTGGAATCACCCTGTTCAGCACACTAATGTCATGTAGGAAGCAGTAATTTGGATTTGAGTGAAAAGATTTTCAAAAATTGGTTACTGTTTCAAAAATTAAATCCACACAAAAAAAAAACTGGATCACCCAGGATTTAAGTGTTAACTCTAAATGGTATATTGGACACTGCGTTGGCAGGAATCATTTCGCACGATCGATGGGCGTGAGAACGATATTACATCCAAATCAATCAAGTTTGATTTAATGACGTCTTGTGAATTATTTGTATGCGCTTTTAACACCTGTTACCTTTTTAAGGCACCGATTATATGTTTCTATTCGTTCTTTCCTGCCATTAACTCACAAAAAACTCTTGGCATTGATAAAACGACTTATATAAAGCGTCTTTGGATCTTGCAAATACCAGTTCACATTTATAATTTCTTTAATATTCCATATTTAGATATTTAAATATTGAAAAATGTCTGCCTAAGTATATGATATTTAATATAATATGCACCTTAGATTGTGCCAACAAAAATCGAAATGTTAGTTTTTATGATTGGTCCCAAGATTTCGGAAAAGGCTTTTAATCCTCGCAAAATATTTGAGCTTTTTATATTGATATTAGAGGTCACGCATTGCTATTTTCTGTATTTCATATAAAATTTACATATGGACAAAACATGGCGTTGCATTTTCATTCTTATACATATCTCAAAAGCAATCTAGTCTTTAGAAAGTTACTATGATTACGATTTGATGATGTTAGAAATAGAAATATTTATTAAGTCTTAAGCTTTATTTGACCATCAAAATAATAAATTATTTTCCTTTCCAAACGCATCAAAATTGAAGAATACAATGTTCAATGATAGCTTAAACTGGCGCCTAAATATCAATATAAAAAGATACAATTTTAGTGCAGCAAACCGTCTTTAACCTTTTTCGCTAAAAATAAATCAAAAATGGTTTTCACTTTACAGCACAAAACCACTCAAAATCTAAAAGTAGGTATTCGCCATTGACTAAAACGCCTAATTCACTGCATTTCTTTATAAAGGGCCTAGTTCTATTAATAGTTTAGGAGTCTCTACCGAAATTTTGAGATCAATCATGGAAAATTAACATTTAAATTTGTGCCTAATGCACCTACATTAATGTCAAACATTACTCAGATGAGTAAACCAATCTTAACATAATACATATAATTGAAGAACTACATACATACATTCCACCTTGAAAATAAATTCTTACTTACTTAAAACTTTGGATCATGTCCAAGAGTTGTTTTTTCGGTATGCTTTCAGATTTTAATTCATTCGATAGATCAGCGGGATCTGAACCAACGTATCCATTTGTAGCATTTTTAATCGGTAAATATCCTTCCGATGGTGGCATAAATACAAGTTCGATTATATTGGATGATGACTTTTTATTTGTATTAAACTGTAAAAAGAGAATAAAATTAATAAAACATTTTAAATAAATAAAATTTCATTTATAAGGCCCAGGCCCAGTTTTTCATTCGCATATTCATTTTGTTTAAACAAATTAATAATAAGTTATAGTCAGCAGAAGAAATTTTTTCAAACAAATCTTGTGTCTTCAAAAATGACGAAAGAGTAACTGCCAACAGCAGCAGCAAGTAGCGTCTGTAATCAATCCCATATTGGGTGGCTAAAAAAGGTGTCTGTTTTCCCATAGTGGGCGGCCTCGATCCGTTATGCGTTTGAACATACTACAAAGGGCAGGTGTGCCTGTCAAATCTGAGATTATGTATGTTTTAATCGTATCTCGGAAAACACCACGGTGGAAGGATATATGCATATTAGGGTGGTCCTTAAATTGGACATTGTCTTGGATAGCCCTCATTCGATTCAAAACATTGAAAAACAATTTCCCTAATTTTTTTCAGATTTTTATTTCACCCCCCTCGTCTCCCTTTTTTCACTTCAAGGTACAAATAATGGAGTTAGGGTGATTCTTATAACACGCAAAAAAAAAGTCGGAACTTATAGATTAGATTCAGACGAAAACAAAATCGTATCGGAGGGGGGGTCTATTCCCCCCCGTTCAGGCAGGAGGGGCAATTTTCTAAAAATTTGACCAAAAATAGAAAAAATTTATTAAAAAACAACGGGACCACTTACAATGGCATGCTATAGCTTCTTTTAAAAGCCATGAATCCAGTCTCTAATATATTTTTTAAATCAAGTTTTTATTGTGAATAGTTTTTGAAAAAATAATTTTCAAACCTTAAAAATAAAAACAAAAATAATAGTTTTATACGTTTGAAAATTATTTTTTTCAGAAACTATTTACAATAAAAACTTGATTTAAAAAATATATTAGAGACTGGATTCATGGCTTTAAAAAAAGCTGTTGTAAGTGGTCCCGTTGTTTTTTTCTATTTTTTTTTCTATTTTGGGTCAAACTTTTAGAAAATTACCCCTCCCGCCTGAACGGGGGGAAATAGACCCCCCCTCCGATACGATTTTTTCTTCGTCTGAATCTAATCTATAAGTTCCGATTTTTTTTTTGCGTGTTATAAGAATCACCCTAACTCTATTATTTGTACCTTGAAGTGAAAAAAGGGAGACCAGGGGGGTGGAATAAAAATCTGAAAAAATTATGAAAATTTTTTTTCTCCACTTAAGCCTAGTACGCAGCTGAAGTGAAACGAAAATTTTTTGGGGTCTCCAACTCGAGAACGAAATCAGAAACGAAGTGATTGCGAAAAAATATGGAGAGTTTTATCAGAAAGATGTCAAAATAAATAAAAAAAAAAAAACAGTTCAAAATCTTAAGTCAGTTTTTTTTCTCGTCTGATGTGAATTCTTGTTTTTTTTTTGTTTTCGTGTCGTCCGTTGTGGTGCTAAGGTTCCAAATAATTGTGTTCTGCAGTTCGTTTCGACGGTATTTTCTTCCATTTTCATTTTCAAATGAAATTCAACAGCAAAATATAACAAGCTGTCAAAATTTCGTCTGAAATAATGTTCCGATCAATTAATAGTGTGCGAAAAATAAGTGGAGACTTGGTTCAAGTATCTGCTAGGATACTGACATTTCACTGTCGAACTGCGTACTACATAACAAAAATTACTACGAAATTTTTCGTTTACAATTTCGTTGGGTCAATTTTTGTATGAGAATTTTCGTTTCACTTCAGCTGCGTACTATGCTTTAGAGTCATTTGATGCCTATCCAAGTTGGATTTTCAAAAAAACCCAAAATAAGAACCACCCTAATGCATATACATGAACTATGACAACAACTTGAAAGAGATAATCTTTAAATGGAGAATCCTTTTGCAGCTTCGGCTGTAGCAAACCGTCTTTAACCTTTTTCGCTAAAAATAAATCAAAAATGGTTTTCACTTTACTGCACAAAACCACTCAAAATCTACAAGTAGGTATTCACCATTGACTAAAACGCCGAATTCACTGCATTTCTTTATAAAGGGCCTACAAAATATAAGCTTTCATACACTAACTTATGAACTTTCAAAGTAGATGTACCAGTCAAGTATCAGTACGTCCTTAAGTCTCGCCATGGTCGTCCAATAGTGATTTTTACTGTCGTGGTCATTGCGTGCGGTTTCGTCGGGAATCTATGTCTTGGTGTTCTCGCTTTGATCTCGCCGTGACATTTACACGTGGGTAACATTTAAAATTGTTTTGCCGTCATCTCGATCGTTCGGTGCATTGCCGAGTAAACCAGACCTAACGCTAACTAGTCTTAGTGAAAAGTTCTCACTGATTTGGTAACGAGCACCCTTGAAACGATTTTAAGCGAACTAAATAGAGTTTTGTTTTTGAACTTTGACGAGACTAAGGCGAGTCTAAAGCGAGCTGACGGAAAACATTCTAAGTGCCAAAAACCACGTGTTATTGTCACGGCCAGACCATTACGAAAAAAGCACGACACAGATCCCGTGGGAACGGGCACGGTGAGGCCACAGCAGGACAAACACGATGACCAACACACTGAAAACCATGTTGGACATTTTAAGCACTTTTTAGCTTATTTTGACATTTTTGAAAAAAGAACTTTGGCGAGACTAAAATTAAATAATGCCCACAAAAATATCAACATTATTGAAACTATTTCTATAGATTATTTTTAAACTTTTCGAGTTTTTGAGTAGTTGACCTTAAATTTGATTGGCAACTTCCAGCCGTCAAAATTGTCAATTTTTTTCATATTCGATCAGATTACGCCTACAAATAATTTCCAATACAACAAATTTGATAAACAAACACTAAAATTAGTGGGAACATTTCTCAACAATTTGGACTATCTTCTTTAAATTTTGTACAAATCAGTATTGGAGTCATTTTTATATGAAAGTATATATTCAGCCACTTATTTTAGGACATTTCGAACAAAAACTTAACTCAGTTCCTGACATCGACATTACTTTTTTTGTATTTTGAAATTTGGGACCATGTTCTGACCTAAATTGTGTAAGCCCTATTTCAAGTAGAAACAAATAGGCAGTACCATTGTATTTGTATTCAAAATTTTCGTGGGAAATTATTTTGTCATCGAAGTTCAACAAACGGACCATTGTGCGGCGTGACGGCCAACCTGAGACACCCTTTATTGTTCTTTTTTAAACGCTAGAAAAACTACACGGGTTCTGTAGGGGGCATGAAATAAATACTTTGCCTCTTACTTTACGAAAGACGTTAATAATATACAAACTATCGTTTATAGATTATGAAATTTTCTTAATGTTATGGCATGGAATTTCGTTTGGGGTGCTATGTTTAAATTAACTAATACCAATAAATAAACGAACAAAAACACTATAATTATTCAACAAATAACAAATTTACTCACATTTTCATCTTGCGGTTTCATACATATGTTTTTAAACTCCCATGGTTGAACGTAGCCATTTTCTGAGGGTTGTTTTTGGAACGAACTATTCTGATTTTCTGTGCTCTCCAAATTTGTTCTTTGAGTCACAATGTCTTCTTGGTTAGCCCGTGGCAATAATTTTGAAATACCACGCTGCATATTTAAGTAACCGTCAGTCACCTTTTGATAAAAATTAAAAAAAAAAAGTAGAAAGCTTTAATACATACATACATTTAATATACGAAACAAAACTACAAGAGCATTGAATATTAAAAACTTAGGTTCGCGTAAATTAAGAAAACAACATTTTTTTCAATTTCTTTTCAAAATTTTGAGTTTGAATATTTTTTCAAAAAGTATTTTTTTGGAACACCTTGGCTCTTGTTTTCCAATAATTATTGTGTTTGCATTTTACATAATGTTTTCTATTTTAAATGCCCTTTCTCTCAAAAGAAGGGAAAGAGAAGATTTTTGTTGTCATGTTCTTGCCTAGATTTTTGTAGCATCACCCTAAATGGTGGAGACGCACAGGGTCAGGGCGCTCCGGCGGTGAATTTGAGAGTTGAGACACCTCTAGTTTATTTTAAGAAAAATACACAGTTTAACTGGCCAAACAGAATGGTGTAGCTGTAGTTGTGGCGTGTAGCACTATCAAAGTAGAAAGATACAAAAACAGTATACAGTGCCACAACGAGAAGCTGTTAATATAACAAGAGATTTATGGTGTAGACAAAATTCAACTCTAGCTACAAGCTGCAGCTACATTCAATCTTTTGAAGGAGTAACTCTGTAGTATTCTTGAATCTACATTATGTATATAAATAAAAATGAAATATTGTTCGTTTAATATCTTTTGTAGCAGGTTTATATGTATGTAAAAAAAAACAGTCACCCCTATTATGACTATCAATTATTATCAACTCTATAGTTGATAAACCTTGAAAAGTGGGTTTTTGAAATCAATTTATCAAAAAACTATATAACTATTCTTCTAATTTTTTTGATTTTCTTGTATTTCGCAACGCTCTGTATCATTCCCTATAATCAAAACTCTTAACAGTTGCATTTTTAAACTTATCATTTTTAAATTTATCAACTATCAAGTTGATAGATTGATACTCGTAATAGGGGCGAGTTAAAAATTGATGTTTTTGGGAAGGTCCCACCCCCCGATGTGAACGAATGCTGTGTGTAAAAAACGAACGATTTTTTGTTCTCATCACACACTTTCGCTCAGCGTAGATAGAAAGTTTTCAGGTGTGAAGAAAATAATTTTGCAGATTTTGTTAGCCTCTTTGTGGTTTTTATAATTTTAAAATGGCGAAAATTAAAATTTTAATTTCGTATCCATACCAGCGCTTACAAAAAATAGAAGAAGGAACAGAAAAGAGAAAGTCAGTTTTCTTCACCGAATATTTTCAAATATTTTTAAGCTTTTCTCTCACCATTATTGTGTGGGATGAGTCAGGAGCAAACTGAGAGGCATTGGTAACCGGGGCGGTAAGGAAGGCTCACACCCCTTAAAAAATTTATGAAAAAACACGAATTAAGCTTATATTTAAAGGGGCTTTCAAGCTTTTATTACACTGAATGTTTCGATTAAATCATTAAAATCTTTATTTTTGTATACTCTTTTTCATTGAAAGTATAGCCAGATAAGTTAACCTATTTTGGATGATGGTTGATCTTAGATAAGTTTTAAATTATTTTAATTTTGAAAAGCTTCCACTGAGACGCAAATCGTTGAGTTATTTGATGCCAAAGACAGACTCGCTAACGAGTCTGAAAAGTTCCACTTAACAATGAAGCTAAAAATTCAAAGACAATCCAATCTTTTGCATATTTGAAATTTATTTTTGCGGCTACCATGTGACGCCGCGCCGTATTTACCCGATTTCCAATAAAATACTGTTGTCTGTTAGTTCTGTAAATGTCGAGGTAACAGCACACAGTTATTCTTTCTTTCAATACAGCAATATTTAAGGTTGAAGAGCTGAGAAAACGGATGCAATGTCTTCCATTGCTTTAGACCGATGAATAAGTTCAGTGTTAAATATAGCCTGACATTCTAACAAGGTCAAAGTCAATCCAGCATCTTGAGCCATTTCGTCTGGCATAATTTTCTTCTTTCCCGCCTTTCATTTGAAATTTCTAGCTCACATTATTCTCTTGCGTATATTATGGCATTTTTCACGGTTTGATCATATAGTTATATGCGGTGAAAAACGCGAACCTATATTTGAAAATGAAGCGAAGAAAAATAACAGTAAAGAAAAAAGAACAGAGCCCAGGGGGTCAATTCTCGATCTGTGAAACTGTGAAGTGATAAATATGATAACGCCTTCACACCAAATGCGATTCTCAAAGTGTGAAAAAATGAAAACAAATCACAATTCTTTTCATTCTGTGAAAACCTGTGAAAAGAAAAATAATAAACACAAACAAATTGTACTCATTTGAAACACCCAAGTCGCCATCTTGGCAATTCTATAACGTCACAATCATCTTCTTCTATGAGCAAGTGGTACAATTTTTCATGTTAGTACTTTTAAGTACTCACTTTGACAGCTGTTTTTCATAACGAGTTCGGGAATCGTCTTGCGCGTGCTTGTGAAGTGATAAAATGATAAAACTCTGTGAAAACTGAAATGATAACTTTGTTTTCATTTCACAGTTTCACAGATCGAGAATTGACCCCCAGATCACGCAATACGACTCGATTGAACGATCGTTTTTTCGACTATTACTCTCTCCATATTTTCCTGTAGATGCGAATAAGACAGCTGGAGTCAAAACGACGATCGTTCAATCGAATCGTGTTACGCGATCTGGGCCCAGAATACAGGACTGCACGGCTTGCTTAAATGCTTGGTTGTTGCTCTTGGGTGATAATGGTTATTTCCATATAACCTATCTTAAGGCTAAGATTACACCAAAGTTTTACTTTCAAAAGTAACTTACGCAAGCAACTTTTGATAAAATAACAAGTGTAAGCAGCTCTGCAACTGAATTACAGTAAATTTATGAACCTACTAAAACTTGCGAAAGCATTTCTTACTGTAGGTTCATCTATAATGTAAAACTTCTTGTAAGTTCCATCTGTAAGACAAACATAAGTGGTAAGTTAAACTTACATGTGTAATCTTGGCCTAATGGAATAAGCCAGAAACGAAATCAATTAGTTATTTTAGCAAAATAAATATCGTATTTCATGCCCTTAAACATTTTTCTCACACAGTTTCCATGTCTTTGAATACAATTTTTTTTAAACGTTAAGCCTCTGGAACATAAGAGCAAGTACGTGCGACCCAGTCGTGCCTTTTATTTTTTTTTTTATCGCGAGGATAATTTCGATATACTTGTGAATATATTTCAAAAATTTACGCATTTTAACCCTGTCGTATGCTTGAAATATACAGTGTTGGACAGAGAATCTGTATTTTTGCTATGTTCTTGGAAGTACCTTGTAGTACCTCGTGGCTTGATGGTTAGTGCGTAGGACTGTCATGCCGAAGGTGTGGGTTCGATTCCCAGCCGTGCCACCTAAAAACAGAAATGTTTTATTCGAGGTACTGCCTCTTGCGAGGAACTGACAAATCCTCCAAGAGTATACTTGTCATGAAAAAGTGCTTCTCATTTAGCCGTTCGGACTCGGCAAAAAACTGTAGGTCCCCTCCATTCCTGCCAACAAACACGCACACAGGAATGGTTGTGAGTTGTAAGTCACTAGGCCCTGGTTCTCCATGAGCTGTTGCGCCACCCAATTTATTTATTTATGTTCTTGGAACATAGTTTATTGAAAACTCTTAAATTCAACGCTGAAGAACTTAAATACATATATACAGAAAAAGCATTCAACAAAATAACAACAACAAAAAATCCTTAAACAAACTTTGTTGGTGCAACATGTGGTGGTCACAGAATTAGCACAAGTACGAAATAAAATAATTTATCACTAAAACAAGTAGTTTTTTCTAATATTTTGTTGGGTACCCTTTCTGCCTTAACACAGCATTAAACCGCAGAGGAATTCTCGCCTCTAGGTGCTGGCATTGATGAATAGGAATGCTGTTCCAGCCATCCCTAATTGCCTCCCAAAGTTCTGCTAGATTCCTTGGATTCCTTAGTCCAACCTGATATTCAATAGATTTTCTATGCGCAGGCCAAGGCAAAAGATTGATTTGCTGACTACTAATCCACTGCTTCACCAGCCGGGAACTGTACTTAGGATCATTATCATGCATGAATGTCCATGACAATGGTAAATTATCGTCTACAAAGGGCTCCATATACATAGGTACTTATAGGTGGACCAGGGCCAAGTTGGTTGAGGTCCTTTTCCACTTGCGTGCGGCACCTTTTACGCCGTCCACCTCTACTGCGCTGTCCCACGGGGTTGGATTCAAAGACTTTCCGGGCCCGAGCATTGGTGTCCATTCGCTCTAGGTGACCCAGCCATCTCAGTCGTTGGCTTTTCACTTTTGTGGCTAGGTCAGTGTCGCTGTACAGCACGTACAATTCGTTGTTGTATCTTCTTCTCCATTCCCCATCTATGCAGACGGGACCAAAAATCACCCGGAGAATTTTCCTCTCAAAACAGCCTAACGCGTTCTCATCCATCGTTAGCAATGTCCATGTCTCTGCACCATACATCAGGACCGGGATGATAAGCGTCTTATACAGGGACAGTTTAGTTGCTCGAGGGAGGGCTTTGCTTCTCAAATAACTTCTTAGCCCAAAGAAACAGCGATTGGCAACAGTAATTCTTCGTTTGATCTCAGCACTGGTATCGTTCGCTGAGTTTATAGCGGATCATAGGTAGACAAAGTCTCTGACCACCTCAAAATTATAGCTGCCTATAGTGACGTTCTGTCCGAGACGTCGTCGGTGTTGGGTGTCCTTTCTTGTTGACAGCATATATTTTGTTTTGCTTTCATTCACCGTTAGACCCATCTTCTTGGCTTCCTTCTCAATACTCACAAAAGCACCACTGACATCACGCTTTGTTCGTCCGATTATGTCAATGCCGTCAGCGTATGCGAGTAATTGGACGGACTTTTGCATGATTGTACCTCTAGTGTTGACGTGAGAATTTTGCACTATTCTTTCAAGAACGATGTTGAAGAAGTCGCATGACAGCGCGTCGCCTTGCCTAAAACCTTTTTTGACATCAAAGGTGTCGGTTAGGTCTTTGCCGACCTTGATGGAGCAGCGTGCATTCTCCATCGTCATCCTGCACAAACGGACGAGTTTGGCAGGGATGCCAAAACTAGACATTGCTCTATATAGCTCGTCTCTATAGATGCTGTCATACGCGGCCTTGAAATCGATAAAAAGGAGGTGGGTATCGATTTGAAACTCCTGGGTTTTCACCAAGATCTGCCATAGTGCGAAAATTTGGTCGATGGTGGACTTCCCTGGCCTAAAGCTACACTGATATGGATCTATCAGGTTTCTGACGAATGGCATCAGGAGTTCACAAAGTACGGCAGAGAAGATCTTGTAGGCGATATTAAGAAGACTGATGCCTCTATAGTTGGTGCAGTCCAGAGGATCGCCTTTCTTGAGGATCGGGCAAACAATGCTGAGGTTCCATTCAGTGGGCATGCTTTCCTCCGACCATATTTTACAAATGAGCTTGTGTATTCTCCTAACCAATTCATCGCCAGCCGCTTTGAATAGCTCAGCCGCAAGGCCATCAGCTCCAGCTGCTTTATTGGGCTTAAGTTTAGATATGGCTATCCTCACGTCATTTCGATCGGGTGGACGGAATTGTTGGCCTACGTCGTCCAGGTTGAATGGTGCAATTTGCATGGTAGCGGAATTCGGTTCGTCATCGCCGTTATACAATTTGCAGAAATGACTTTTCCATATCCTCAGCACAAACTGCGATTCCACCAAGATGTTCCCCTGATCGTCCTTGAAGACTTCGGTTCGGGCCTTGTAACCTTGGGCCCTACACCGTACCATGAAAACGCACTACAATACACTCCTAGATATCTAGAGTTACCCTTGCTGGGCCCTTGCTAGTATCTAAGTTATACTTTCTAGCCCCTCGCCAAAAACTAGATTGTTTTTCCAGCCAGGTAAAATTATTCAAGAAATAACAAATATACTTACATTTTCATCTTGCAGTTCCATTGATCTGTTTGTATTCTGCGATGGTTGAATGCAGCCATCTTCTAAATGTTGCCTTCCGAACGAGTTATTTTGATTTTCTGTGCTCTCCAAATTTGTTCTTTGAGTCACAATGTCTTCTTGGTTAGCCCGTGTCAATAATTTTGAAGTACCACTTTCCACTTGCTGCATATCTAAGTAACCGTCGTTAATCCCAATCACCTTTTGATACAAATAAAAAAAATAGAAATTTTAAATACATACAGCCATGTATTTTTTCAGAATACGAAACAAAACCACAAGAGTATTGATTACACTGGTCAACAAAATTTAATTTTTTGTTTTTTTTTTGTTATAGAAACTAAAATGTACTTTTCCGTAGGTTTTTGGTGTGCTGAACTCGAATCTGAAGTCAGGAAAATTCTATCGGGCCACGTTTTTGAGATATTCCCGTTATAAAATAAAAAAAGTTTTTTTTGCCGTTTTAAAAGTTGTATTGTAACGTGAGGTAAATTGTTTCAACAAAATTTTTAATGGTTTCTGAAAGAACTAATTTTCTTCTTTAAAAATCAGTTTATAGCTTTCTAATACCTCTTTTCTTCTCTGAGACAGTTTCGGTTAATTGTAGGCCTTTCATTTAAGATATAAATACAAATGTAAAGGAGAATGGGCAAAATGTTATGAGATTTAGTCCTACGGAAATGTATATTTTGGTTTCTGTAACAAAATCCCTGTTGACCAGTGTTATTTAAAACTTAGGTAAAGAAAGTAAAACTATGAAGACATAATACATAGGTCAATTTTTTCTTCAATTTCTTTTCAAAATTTTGAGTTTGAATATTTTTTCAAAAACTATTTCTTTGCAACAAGCTTTTAACTTCCAATAATTATTTTTTTTGCATTTTAAATCATATTTTTGTAAATGCCCCTTCTATCAAAAGAAGGGAAAGAGACGATTTATTTGTCATGTTCTTGTCTAGCTTTTTGTAACATCACTCTAAATGGTGGAGACCCGCAGGTCCATGGCGCTCCGGCCGTGAACTTGAAACATCTTTGGTTTGGTTTAAAAAATTCAAGAGTTTAACTGGCCAAACAGAATGCTATAGCTGTAGTTGTAGCGTGTAGCACTGTCCCTCAAAAATTGTTGCCATTATAAAAGTCATATAACAACGCAGGAAGTTTTGTTTTACACAATGGGCAGCTATCCGACTCTAACGAAGTGCGACAGGGGGATGTTCTATCGCCAATAGTGCGATAGGCGATGTTTTGACGGCCAACGCAACATTGGAACAGCGGAGAAACGGCATTCAATATAGACCGTTTGAAAGGCTTAGTCACTTATACTATGCCGATGATATGTGTCTTTTGGCAAATTACATCAGCGGGCTGAACGAGAAGTGCAAAGCACTAAAGATGAAACGAGAGTCGAGTTGTCTATAAATAAATAGCAAAAAGACAAAAATAATGCTCCCACAAAGCCACTCCACACTTTAGCGATTTTTTCTACATGAGACGCCAGTTGAAGAGGTGGAACAATTTAACTACATTGGAAGCAGTGTTGCCATAATCTTAAATTTCATTATGCTAGATTTTAAATTTTATAATGCTAAATCGTATGGAAGCCGAAAAAACAGAATGCTAGATTTCAAAATCCATTCAAAGATACATAATGCACAAAATATCAATGTTTATTTTTTCAGAAATACTCTTAACATAGCAAAAAATATAATTGATTCGAATATTAGTAGCTTTGGCTTGGTATTTCACTGCTTGATATTTGAAACATCTTTGTTTACAATGAACCGAATCCCTGCGTATATTTGAATTCAGCCAATGATGGACTTCGTCGCGCAGGTAAATAGTCATTCATACGTAAATAAACTGTTTGTTAAACAACCAATTTTCCATTGAGCCCCTGAATTTATTTAATAAATCAACTAATATTACATTAATTTTTAAAACAAATTTACTGGCTCAACGTAAAATTTGGTGGTGCAATGAACTGCTTAGCCAACGACTATTCAGTGGTCCAAGGAAGGCTATCATCGGCTGAAATGTAGTTCAGTCAGCCGTCATATGATCACATTTGAAATTCATAAGATCAAAATTTTAAAAAAGTTAACAATTTGGCGCTAGATAATACATTATTGAATAGTTTTTTAAATCAAATCTAGCATTCAAGAATGCCAAACGAAGACAGATAATGCCAAAAAAGCATTTGGCATAATTTTAAAATTTCAAAATGCTTTTCACTCCTGCATTATGCTAGATTTAGCATTTATAATGCCATTATGGCAACGCTGATTGGAAGTATTATTTCAGCAAATGGTGGTACTGATCTGGACGTTTAAAGCAGAATAAATAAAGGTCACACAGCGTTCGGAAATCCAGTTAGATCTCCTTTAGAGTGTTCCGGACTGAAATGGTGAAAAAGATTGTGAAGCGTGAAAAAGATTGTGAAGCGTGTACTTGTCCAATCAAAACGACTAAGGTGTCTATGGACAGATAAACTGGTTTTCTAGGACATCATTGGAAAATTTTTTTTAATTTTGTGCTCTTATTTTTGGTAAAAGCCTCTAAGAAAACGAGAAAATAGCAAAAATGGCTGTTTTTCAAAGCAAATGTAGGTTACACTATAGCATTTTTGCAAAACAATGTTTAATAACATAAAATTCCATATTTTAACTTTGCCACTATTGGAGAAAATTTTGTATTTAGTACCTAATAAAAATTTTAATAATACAAAATAAAAATGCTTGTAAATTAAAAAAAAAAAAAAGCATTTTTGACAGTCAATTTTTTATATCTAACGGTATTTTTTTGACATTTTTTTTGCAGTGGATATAAATTAATCATAATTGTATCATCTGATGTTGAAATTTTTAATTCTTTAAAGGCACTTTTTGACAGAAAATTTATGTACATTTGGAAGTTAAAATCCGTTACTTTTACAAAATGTTATTTTTACTTGCGATATAGGGCAAGTTTTGGATTCGAGCAAAAAAAAATTTCGAGATAACAATCAAACATGACATTACGATGATAGAGAACACGAAAAAAGTGGATGGCAAAATTCTGTCTGTCTGTCTGTCTGTCCGTACCTCAACCTACAGCCTAAACCACTAAAGCGATTTTCTTCAAATTTTGAACTTAAGGTTTTTTTTGTAACTCTCCAGAGGGGAAATTGAAATTTTTTTTAGCTCAAAAAATAACGGTACTTGCCATACAACCGTTAAGGAAAACCTTATTTATCTCAAGAACGGCTCCAACGATTTTGATAAAAAAAATTAGAATATTATTGTAGATATGGTGTATTTTCTGGTAAGAACAAAAAATCACCAAAAACATTTATTAACGGTACCTGCCATATAACGGTTTTTTTGATTTTTGATTTTCTCATTAAGCGCTCATCCGATTTCAATGAATTTTTTTTGCACAAAAGCTTTGTTAGAATATAAATAATACTGCATACCAAAATTTTTGAAAAAATAAATTTTGGATTTTTAAAAAAAGATTCAAATTTTTTTTTCAAAATTCAATATTTCAAAAATTGGTTGATGAATTATTTTGAAATTTCAGTTTTTAATGTATATTAGTATATACTCAAAATTGGCATACCAAATTTTTTTTTGAAAAATGTTACAAAAATTTTATATATAAAAAATTAATTTTTAAGAAAACGGCTCCAACGATTTTTAATTTTTTGTTTGCATATATTCATATTTTTTCAAGTAATCAAATGGCATACGTTTTTTTGAGCTCTAAGTTATTTATTAGGCTGTTTATACAATTCAAAAAACGATTTAAATGCTTTTTATACTTTTTCTATAATAACTTGAATATTTTTTAAAGTTGTTAAGCCCCACACAACTTGAACATAAGAGCAAGTACGTGCGATCCAGTCGTGCATTTTATTTAGTACAATAATACGCCTACTAGTGACCAATTAGTAAAAATAAAAAGTTTTATAAAACAAAGTATCTGATGAAAGTGAAAAAACCGGTCTTATATACGCAAAAAAAAAGTTAGCAAATGACTGGTTTTGTTCACTACGGAACAATCTTAAGCACTAATTTGAGATTCTTCGATCAATCAAATCCGTGCTTTTAAACGGCTCCACAACTTAAAAAATAAAATGCACGACTGGGTCGCACGTACTTGCTCTTATGTTCAATACACTCCATAAAAACATGGACATTATGAGAGAAAAATGTAGAGAAGTATGAAATACGATATTAAAATTAGCTAAAACAACTCCTTTGACAGTTTGAGGTGAAAAAAAAGAATGCCATCTTAATTCTTGATTGAATATGATTGTATGGGACAAAAATTTTAAAATCGTAGGAGCGGTTTTTTAAAAAACTAATTTTGTATTTATAAAATTCTTAAAACATTTTAAATAACAATTTTTTTCAATCTAAAAAGAACAAAAATTGTCAACCCATTTTTGAGGCATCGAATTTTCAAAAAAAAAATTGGAAACTTTTTTTAAAAATTCAACAAAAAAAAATTTTTTTGAAAATTTTGATATGCAATATTATTTAATCTTATCTGAAATTTGTATATAAAAAAAAATAATCTAAATCCGTTTAGCCAATAACGAGGAAATTCAAAATAAAAAAATACGTTCTATGACAGGTACTATTAATAGTTGATAAGTGAAAAATTTTATAATTTTTGGTAGTAGATCGTACTAATTTTAGTTTATGAAAAAAGTTTAATCAAAATCGTAGGAGTCGTTTTTAAGCAAAAAAAAATATTTTCCTTTGCGGTTTTTAACTTTTGTATGGAAGGTACCGTTATTTTTTCATAAACGTAAAAACATTGAACATTTTTTTAAAAATCCAAAAAATATTATTCCAAAAATTTTGGTAGGTGCACAGAACTATTTATATTTTTTGGAAGCTTCTGTATAAAAAATAATTGAAATCAGTCGTACCGTTCCGAAGAAAATCAAAAATTAAAAAAATGGTTCTTTGGGAGGTACCATTAATAACCATTTTTTGAAAAATAGTTTTCCACCCAAAGGAAGCCATTACTAAAATAAATTTATTGATTTTTTTAATAAAAGTTGTCGAGTCGTTTTTGAGAAAAATACGGTTACGTAAAATTGCTAAAAAAAAATTGTATGACAGATACCGTTATTTTTGGTTAAAAAAAAAATGAAAAAAACGTGTGGGCATAATCACCAAAAACCCTTATATACCAAGTTTGAAGAATATCGATCGAGCCGTTTAGGCTGTAGACGAACAGACAGACAGACAGACAGACCCACTTTTTTGGTGTTCACTATCATCGTATGTAATATTATGTTTGATTGTTATCTCAATTTTTTTTTGCACGAATTCAAAACTTGCCTTATAGTACCTATATCGCAAGTAAAAATCAATAAATTTCTTTTAGTAGGGGCTACCGTGAGATAGGAAACCATTTTTCAAAACCTGGTTGTTAAAAGTACCTCCAAAAGAACCATTTTATTTTCAATTTTCTTCAAACCAGTTTTTCTGATTTCAATCATTTGTTATACAGTAGCTTCTAAGAAATATCAATATTATCGTATGAACACATATATACATATATGTATTTCGAATTGAAAAAAATATGTTAAATTTGTTTTTTTTTTTTTTAATCAAATATTTTGAAAACTACATTGTCGATTTGATTGAAATTTGGTAAGGGTTTTTCAACACTCTCTAGAATATTTTAAGAAAACATATTACTTTTATGAAAAAATAACGGTACCTTCCATACAAATGTTCAAAACCCGTAAAGGAAAATATGTTTTTTTTTTTAACGGCTCCTTCGATTTCTATAAAGCTTTTTCTGTATGCTAAAATTTGTGCGATCTACTACCAAAAATTATAAAAATGTACACTTGGCAACTATTAATAGTACCTCTCATATAACTTTTTTTTATAGTTTGAATTTTCTCATTATCGGCTGAATGGATGAAAACTATAATTTCATATGCAAATTTCAAATAATATTAATTAATAATATCTACATTCGATTTTTTTTCTTTATTAAGTATTAATTTTTGGAAAATTCGTCATCTCAAAAAAAAAAAAAACGTTGACAATTTTTTTTTTTGAAATTTCATTATTATATGCACATAAATAAGATTTGCAAACCAAAATTTTTCCTTAAAAATATTTAAAGAATTTGATATACAAAATAAAATTTTTTTTTAAACCGCTTCAACGATTTTAAATTTTGTTTTTTTTTCTATAATATACTTGATCAATAATTCAGATGGCATTCTCTTTTTTCACCTCAACTGTTAAAGGATTTTTTTTTTAGCCAATTTAAGAACAAAGAGGGTGCCATTTTTTAATTAACTAATACCAATAAATAAACGAGCAAAAACACTATAATTATTCAACAAATAATAAATATACTTACATTTTCATCTTGCGGTTTCATACATATGTTTTTAAACTCCCATGGTTGAACGTAGACATTTTCTAAGGGTTGCATTTTGAATGAGTTATTCTGACTTTCTTTGCTTCCCAAATTTGTGCTTTGAGTCCAAATTTCTTCGTTTACCGGTGAAAATGATTTTGAGTTTTGAGTTTTCAGTTGCTGCCAACCTGAGCAACCGTCACTACAACTGGGTAGTAAAATCTCATGCTCCTTTTGATAAAAATTAAAAAAATTAAATACATTAAAGGAGGTGGTTATTTCAGCTACACGGATTATAATTAATAAAAAAAACTATCTAATCTTATATTTTGTGAAGTGAATAGAATATGTTTTTCATAAAATCAAGTGCAGTAGGTCTACTTTAATTGTAGTATAGTAGCAACCCTCACCATGATATTTTGCCTGTTGCACATTAGAGATTAATTATATGTACCTCCCTTTCGTCGTAGCATTTTCTATTTATATGTGCGTTTTTCTTTGAGAGCGGTCGTATTAAATTAAATTAAAGTGATATTAAAATGTTTAATCAGTTTGATTTGTTTTCGAGCTTAAGTTAAAAATCAATCATTGGTGAGTACACAAAACAAAAGGTGAGGGGATGAGTTCTGATTTCTGATATAGCTTTTTGTTATTTTCTTATTATTTTTAGTAGATTTTTCATAGAGACATTTTTATGTCTATAATGAATGAAAGAAAAAAATTCATACATTTAATTTTTAACAGATACTGTTAAAACTGAAGTTCCTTCACCTCAAAAAAGCAATGCGGCATGCTGGCTAGGATTGCTAAGGAATAAAAATCTAACTGATGAATAACCAAATACATTTACATAATGTAGTGAATTTGCATATTATCACTATGTTTTTCATCACCTGGATCAGTGAATAAACAATTTCCAACGAAGTAGTGATTTCGTTGGGAAATTTTCATCGAGAAAGTGGCATGTGCTTCCAGCCAATGACATGCCCATGTTAAATTCATCGAGGGAATCAGCTGAAAAGTGGCAGATGCAGCTTCCATTCCTCAAAGAAAAAGCTGTTTTTTCCTTAATGATTTTTTTTAATTTTTCCTGCTGGGTATTGTCTTCTATTGTTTGGATGTTTTGCTATATTTAAGCGATGATGATATAACATTTCTAACGATGTACGAAACGTTGAATAAGAAGACAACCCGCCTGGAAAAATTGCAAGTTTTTGTCAAGTTTAATCGAGTACCTAGAAAGGCTTCGGTAGGGGAAATCTAAAAAAATCAAATACCAAAGTCTGGCCGGTTTTGTTTTCAGCCTTTGGGAGGGGTGGGGGGTTAAAAAGTACTAGATCCCCTGATTTATTTTCAGGGTAAGAACCTCTTTAATTAATTTTTAAAAATTGGGTATTATTTCCTGTCATTTTTTCTAACCAGAAACACAACAATGGCGGTCCAATTAATAGAACTCAAGATATAACCATTTTACGTGAACCTTATCATCCCTTGTTTGAAGATATACAGAAAAACAAAAAATCAACAAATAAAGTCTCCTCAAAAAAGCCAATAAGGTTTGCTTAAAAAGGTTAAATCATGGGTCCTATTTATCGGATCGCCAAGATAAAAGTCTTGAGACTTGGGGAAAATGACATAGCATCATATCCTATTTATTAAAAGTGAATTGAAGTATTAATTACCCTACCACATAAATTAGAAACCAAGCGGGTTTTAAACCCCCACCAGAGGCTGAGAAAGAACCAGCCAGACTTTCATATTCCATATCACGATATATACACCTACATATTATCCCCCATACTCAGATTTTGGTTATACCTCCACTACCAAAATTTGCTGTCGGCTCTTGGTCTATTTTGCTCCCTAAACGCCTCAATGATGAGTTTCAGTGATAGCTATACGCCTTAAGTACCATTTTATACTGCCGATCACTCTGCTAGCATTTTCTGAGTGGTGGCGAATATCGACACAAGCTGGGGACGCACAGTACACAAATCTTAGATATAATACTGCACAGGTTGTCAAAATTGAAAGTGTCGAAAATATAAAATGACTGTGAATGTGAGGACTTAAGCACACGTAAACACAACAACAAATTAAAATATAAATTGTCAGAAATTAAAAATGGCTGTGAACGTGTGGACGTAAATACACGTAAAGGCAACAACAAATATTGGCATTTGACAGTAATTTTGATATTTGCGCAGAACTGAAAAAAATCAAAATTCTAATGATATTACATTTAATATGTGTAAGATTTTCTTTTCAGTTATTTTAGTAATAATAGTTTGTTGGATTTCCAATTTTAAAATTTCAATCAAATATTATGTGTGTTGTATTTTTTTGAGTAGTTGTTTGATTGCCTCTATGGTGAAAAGGTCTGTTATGTGAATGAGGTATATATGAAGTGGGTTGGTATGATTTCGTAATATCTATATATTAATACGTAAACACTTTTCTATATCTCCCTTTTTAACTGACTTAATGGCATCGTATTTTCATATTTTCTTTTTTATTTGAAAGGTATAGCCAATCGCTCTGACAGAATCTTATTTTTATATTCATATGTTGCCATAAAACATTAATAGAGAAAGGTCGAATTTCGACCACGGGGCGATACTAGTTCACATGATACCAAGAACTTGAGTCTTTTTTTGTGCTTAGATAGTCTTTTTTCTGTCTACAATAGTGTTTAAATGTTATGCAAGTGGTGAATGCTTACTTCGTATTATTTGTTTGAGTGAATTACTTTAATAGAATTTGATGTTGTTTGAATATATATTTCGGCTGGCCCTCCGATGAAATCTTATGACTTACGAGTTATATTATTTAATCATTTACTTACAGCCATATTATTCACTTAATTAATCCAGTTTTAAAGTTACAAGTTGGTTAAAAGTGAGTTAAGTCTCAAAAGTTTCACCCAAGCACACAATATTTGCTCGTTAAACCTGGTAATAAACCCTTTTTATTAAACCAAGTCGCGTTTAAACCGATTAAATTTTAACTGTCCTCCAGGGAGCTGTTAAAATAGTTCAATCCAGGTTTAAACTAAATTGTCAGTACATTCACTCATTTAAGCAAAGCAAAATCACATTTGAAGTTTTTACAAATAATTCAGTTTTGATTTCAAACACAAAACAAAAAATTGCTACATAGAGTAACTTGTTTTTTTTTTTTATTTTGAACGATTGAATTTGAAATACGACAACACTTCATCTGATTAAAATCGGTGTATAGTCATATTTAAACAATTTAACACCCGGTTGCAATGTATTTTAAATGAATGAGTGAATATTATGAACAAAAGTAAAAATTGATAACTTTAAAAAATACGGATTAATAGGACAGGTTTAAAATTCACTTAAACCTTATTTACACCTGGTGTGAATAATATGGTTCTTAAAGTAGGGCTATGACTATCATTTGAATGGATGCAATTAATAAAAACTAATTAATTGTTTGTTTTACTCTACGTTTTGCTGGTTTTTTCGGCTTCCTCAGGGGTTTTTTTTTTTTGTTTAAGTCAATACTATGATATAAATTCATTCATACATGATATTAGTTTCGCTTGAGCTTTTTTTGAAAGCTTTGTTTGAAATAAAGTTTTAAATTATGTTAGTAAAAAGCTTCACAGTACAAGAGACAGCAGATTTTGGGAGTGGATCAGAGTGGACCAAAATATGAGTATGAGGGTTTGTAGGTATGTACATTAGGGGTGTCGGAATTTTTTTTTATTTTGTATATTCAAAATAGCTATTATGGATCTTGTAAAGGGTTAAGAAAGAAGTAATTTTTGCTGTGGGACATTTGGCAAAATTGAATTTTGAGACGCCGCAGTCGGTTTTAGGTTAAAAAACCTCAATTCGAAAAAGCGGTGTGATAAACCAATTTTATATGAGGTCAAAGCAACTTTTAATGACTTTTTTTGCTTTTGTAACCAGTTGCTAAGAAAATAGCATTAAAATCTGCTTGTCAAAACGTCATGACATAACTTTTTACATTAAATCCCCTCGAAAAATAGATCGATTTTCTAGATGTTTTCGATTATTTTTTCTAAATGGAATGCTCGAATTGGTTGAAACTTGCTCTCTTAACACTATACAGCATTTTTAAATTAATGTTCGGTCAATACATATGAGAAAAGAAAGCCAGAATAAAACATAATAAGTAATATTGAGAACATATCGACGAAAATTTTATTGGTTTTCCTGACCACTTTTTCGAATTGTGCTGTTTTTTACCTAAAAACATCCGCGGGGTCTCAAAATTCCATTTTGGAAAAAGTCCCAGAGCAAAAATATCATCTTTCTAAACCCTTTACAAGATCCACCACACATTTTGAATATAACAAATAAAAAAAATTCCGACACCCCTAATGTACATACATATGTACCTATATATATTGTGAAATCAAATACAAAAACTGCCAGGTTTCTTCCTCAGCTATTGGCGGGGGGAGGTGGGGTTGAAACCAGCTTGCTTTCCTATTTATGTGTTAAGGTCATTAGCACTTAAATTCACACTTCAAAAATAGGAAGTAATGCTCTGTCATTTTCCCTAAGTCTTAAGTCCTGTATGTTAATGATCCGATCAATGAAACTCATGCCTTTCGCTTTTTAAGCCTTATTTTAAGGGACTTTATTTTGTTGATTTTGTTTTTTTTTTAAATCTCCCAGAAACGAATGATAAGGTACGCATAAAATGGTTATGGAATTTGTTTTTCTTTTTCTTTTACATAGTGTTCGGAACACAAAACTGTGTTGTTGTGTTTTGTCTATTTTTGGTTTTATGTTTGTTAAATACATAAAACCATCTACTTTTTAAAGAATAGGAAACAAAACCATAAACGCATTGGTTATGTCATGACATTATTAAAAATAAGGCAGTATTTAAGTAAATAAAACTATGAAGACAACAAATTGTTATAGGTACATTTTTTTCAACTTATTTTTTTAAATTTTGAGTTTAAGCATAATCCATTGCAAGCTCACCATTTCCGATTTTTAGTAGCATGTCAGCAAACATACTGTTATCCTCTGACGACAAAATAACTCTCATATTTTAATTTTGAGTGCAAGTTTTGTAACGTGGGTCCAAAGATAAGATCTTTTTAGTGATGCGTTTACTTCGTCAGCTTTAGTTGCTCTCGCTACCACTTGCGAAAGTCTCCTAAGAACAAAATTGTGCAGCCACCCATAGGTTTATTTACGTTTCTTAAATAACGCATAGTCCTATCCAGAGCCTCAACGAAAACTTTATGAGACATAGTAGCCTCGTCCCAAACAACCAAAAAACAACTTTGTATGAGCTTAGACGTATTACTTTGTTTTGAAATGGTACATACGCTTGTACCATCCTCACAAACATTCAAGGGAAGTTTAAATGTGGCGTGTGCGGTTCTTCCTCCTTCTAAGAGAGTAGCTGCGATTCCAGATTGAACTGATATACCTATGACAGATTCGGTTTCACAAAAATGATTGAGTATAAATACTAAGGTTGGAAATATTAGGCTAGTTCAGGAAAATGAGATTTTAGAGTGCTCAGTGTCAAAAACTGAGCAAGCGAATCCAATTGTTCAGTTTATATATCAGAGCGCTCAACTGAGCAGACGAATCTTAATTTTGTTTACTTAGTATTTGACAGCAAAGCTGGGGAAATTCTCTGAGCCCTCAGAAATATAAACTGGACAAATATTTTCTTTCCTCAGTGATTTGACAGCAAAATTTCTGAGGAGTCCTGTTCAAGAAACTGAGATTGCTGAGGGCTCTGAGATCTCATTTTCAGGAACACACCTATTGTGTTCCTTTTACCCCATTTTAATTTTGTGTATCTATCTTGGAAGATGCCAATCGTCTTTCATAAAGAAAACGAAAATTTTAAATCAAATATAATATTTTGGTTTAACTCCATTTCGACCTATAAATAGAAAAATCTTTTATCAAAAACTCAATGTGCCTGATGTGGATTTGAGTGAGTGTTTTTCATGGGGATAGACATATTTTTGTTTTTACCCCATTTCACGCAATAAATAACTTAATTTTAATTTTTGTATACAGAAACCTTCCTGGGAGATTAATCTTCCTTCCAGGGGAAATGCATACCATCTTTCAAACACGAAAAGAATTTTTTCGATAAATTGTTTAGTAAGACATTTTTTTTGTATTTACCCCATTTCACCTTATAAATACTTAAATTTTCAATTTTTTTATGCATACACCCTTATGAGAAGATGCAGATCACCTTTCGAACAGAAAAACAAAATTTTAAATCAAATTCCATTTTTTTATTTTTACCCCATTTCACCCTATATATATTTTGGACAATGTGTCACCTAAAGTGATGCTCAAAATAGATTCTCTGAATAAAACCTTCTAAACACACAAATAATTTCTTAATTCAGATATAGTTTTTGTATTTTTACCCCATTTCACCCTATAAATAACTTATTTTAAAAAAATTATGGACCTTAGGTGACACTCAGTCAGTTCTGTAAATATTATTTTTAATGAGAATTTTTTTTTGAAAATGCCTTCAATTTCTTGTGTTTACCCCATTTCACCCTATAAATAGGCAGATTTCTAAATTTTGTAATGGACAGAAGCAATCTGCAAAAGATTCTCATCCTAACTGTGAAAACCGCATTCAAATCCATTCGGTCGTTTTCACTCCAAGTTAGCACCAAGGAATAGACAGACGAAATTATCGACTTTATTTTATACTATGTACATATGTGCGTAAAAACTTCACCTAATTTCACCCTGACTACGAAAGTCGTTTAAAAAATGCTTACTTACTATCGTTTATAAATTTTGTAGTTTTCTTAATGGTAGGGTATTGAATTTAGTTTTAAGAATATAAGCACAAAAAATGCACTTGTGACTTGGTAACTAATACCAAGAAATAAACGAATAAAAGCACTATAATTATTCAACATAAACACATACATATATATACTTACTTCATCTTGCTGGCTGCTACATATGTTTGGTTCAATACAAACATTGTTTAAGTGTTGCATTTCAGCTGCAGATGAATTATTCTGACTTTCTATGCTATCCAAACTTGATTTTCGAGTCACAATGCCTTCGTTAACAGGTGACAGTGGTTCTAAACCATGCTTTGTTCGCCGCATATTAACGTGTGACAGTGGTTCTAAACCATGCTTTGTTCGCCGCATATTTATGTAGCCGTTTCTAATAATTAAATTACGTACATCCTTTTCCAATGTTTTTCCCAAGACACCAACTGATTTAGTTGTTGGGTTCTTAATGTTTAAATCAAGAAGACCATCAGGTAGTATGGGTTTAATATCGTAATCAATATACTTCTTTATTAACGCACATAGAGAGAGCACAGAAAAAACGACCGAAAATACAATGGCGATTCTCAATTTAGTATTATCTGAAAAAGAAAAAATAAGCAAAATGTTGCTACAATCTACAAAAAGAGAATTACTATATTCAGCTTTGGTTTCGTAAACAGCTTCGGTTGATGGTCCCTCATTATCCTGCGAAAACATACGAATCCATATTTTGTAACTAGTAGAAGGTTGCAAACCTTTAATTATGTAACTGTTATTCATTATTGGAATATGTACAGTTTTGCTTTCGGCAATGCATTCTTTTTCAACTGTGCCTCCAACCATACAGTAAGTCAAGTTATATTTATAATCTTTGAAAATAGCACTGTACCAACACTCTGCAACCCATTGGAGTTGAATGGTCGAATCAAAAGTTATGTTATTAACGAGTTTTATATTTTTTTTATTTGGTTCATAATTTGTAGAACAGTCTGCCCATAACATTCCAGTGCTGTAACTTTCATAATTTTCCGACAAAGCAAAATTGAGTTTTTTGCCAGGCTCTGTGACCTTCGTATAATTCAGTAAGGTTTTATTTAAAGTTTCGAAACGAAAATTTTTCTAAAATATACAATATTATATAATGAATTTAAGCTCTTTTCAGTTATGATAAAGTTAAAACAATTTACCGCACAATCCCTTTCCCATTCTAGTTTTGCTTCACAAGAGAACAGAGTAAGATTTCTCAAGTTATTAAAATCTGTTGGCTGTTTCCAGATTATGGTGTAAGTATAATTTTGTGGGTGATATATTTTAGTTATTTCTTGTTTTGAAATTTCAGTACGGGGATAGATTTCAAAAACACTTGAATTCACAGACGTTCCGATTTCATTTTGGCTTTCCAATTTAAAAGTGCAGTGTGATGTATTGTTATATCTAAAAATAGCTGCTGATTTTCCATCCATGGTAAGAAGAGATCCCTTTCTGTTGAAATAAAAAATAAATAGCAGACACAATAATATTTGCAATTGTTAGAGGCACTTAAGCTTCTGTAATTAGTTCTGTTTGCATCCTCACTCAAACTTATTCTATCATTTACATTTATATTTATAATGTATATCATTGATACTACAAAAAGTTGAATGACAAAAATTTCCCTTGTTGGGATTTTATTTTATTTGTAAACAATGTGAGCAGTACATAAGTTTGAAAAATAGTTTCATTCGTGAAAATAATATCAATTTTGTGCGAACCGATTTTTTAAATGATTTTAATTCTTTTGTAAGCAGATTCGTTCTTTAAAAATTACACTAAGCAACGAAATTAAAAGAACAAATTTTTTTCAATTTTTGTTACCGTCAACCCGGGTGACTTGGGCCATTTTTCATATTAAAATGTGAATAACTTTTGCAACAATTTTTTTTTTTTCAAATGAAGATTTCTACATTTTTACCTACTTCACTCACTCTATAGGTATGATAAATCTTGAACAATACTACGGAGTAGTTTTTTATGTAGATGCTAAAATATGGGTGGCCAAAGTCACCCTGCATTTGAGGGTGACTTTGGCCGGGCGGACGTTTTATACATTTTCATATAAACTACAAGCAGCAAGTCAATCTTACCCAACTCAAATGAAAGAAGAGATTTTTTTTTTATATACTAGGTATTATTTTTTAATGGCTACCACTGATTTGTTTGTTTTTAATATTTTTTTTAAATACTTATAAATATTAATTATAATTTTCATATCCTTGGAATGGTATTGGAAAAAGCAGTCTCTCTCGGCGATCTACTGTTGGAACAGGAAGTTTTTTCTCCAGATCACTCTTGTTCACCTGTGCAACGTCTTTTTTTCTGGATATATGAAGCTTAATCCAGCACCTCTTCGTAAGAATGAGACAGTCAACTCATCGCTCTCTACGTTTAAGATGCAGCCGACGTAAAATGTAATTTTTGTCTTCACTGCAAACCTGACCAGAAAATAGTCACCAGCCTTGATAGTATAATCGTCGCAGACCGTCATCTCTTCGTCACTAATGATTTGTTGCTCTTGCCAAGCAGCGAGGTCAACACTATCTGAGTCTTCCAAAGATAAGGACATGAGTGAGTTTAATGTATTATTATTAGTTGATGAATCTGATGAAACGATGACCTTGCGGCGTCTTGGCTTGCGGTTGCGACATAGTTCTGATGGACCAGCTTTATCAGTGGACATCTCTTCAGTGTCATCCTGAGTTGCTCCTACATTGGGAGACTTTGTAAAAACGCTCGGCGAATAGGTGAAGTCCGCCATAGTGACACAAGCACCAGGTTCAGTGTTAACCTTTTTCTTTCTTTGCTTTCTGCTCGAGGTATCTGGGGTCCGAAGGCTCTTCATGTAGTCCCAACACTGAATCACTAAGGGTCAACATGTTGCTGATAGTACTATCTTCAGGTGTTCTTGAATCTGTTTCTTCCAGTTTAGCTAAAACTTGTTGCTTGTCGCATGGATAAATTCCAGTTGCCCGGAAGCCAGATATTAAATTTTCCATCGCCTTACCGTTCTCATGTAAGCTGTTTCAGACTTTTTTTTAGAAGCCTAGGAAATACTTCTTTAGGCACTATTTTGTTTTTCAGGTTTGCCAGCTTGTAATTTGTTAACGATCTACCGCCATAATATTTTTAAAGGTCGAAAGAAGGCCACATCTAGTGGTTGCGCTATATAAGTGCAATTGGGGGGAAGACAAATAAACTTTACATCATTTTCCTCAGCTAGTTTGATAATATCTTCTGAGAAATGGCTGGGCAAGATTGTCACCAATGATTGCTTTTGGACCAGTTAACTTTCGGGCGTGTGGGAGATATATACTTTGAAACCAATCGGAGAACACTCTGTTGTCAAACCAACCATGCGATGTAGCATTGTATCGAGCTCCAGGTGGACCACCTTCCATCCAGTTGTTATAAACATTTTTGGCTTTATAAACAACGTATACAGGCAACAATTTTCCAGCTGCTGGCCACCCGGCCAAAGTCACCCAAAATGCTGGCCCAAGTCACCCCACCATTTGGCATTTTTTATAAAAAATAAAAATTAATTGTTTATTTAATAGTTACAGATGTAGAATGAAGAGAATTAGATTAGCAAAACAACACATATATTGGAGTTAAAGTCATTTTGCAATCATATTTCTGCAACATATTAAAACTATCCAACATTTTCAGGTGATTTTTTTTTTACATTTTTAAGAAAAATAAATTTTAGTATATCTGATTTTCTAATTTTAATTAACTAAAGCTAGTATGATCATATTTTAGTTCATTAAATTTTAAAAATTTACAAAGGAGTTGGAAAAAAATTAAAAAATTTCTTCATATTTAAACAATTTTTTCAAAAAGTATCCATTCAAAAGCCAAAGTCACCCAACCAGGCCATAGTCACCCGGGTTGACGGTAGTGTTTTTTGAAGAGCTGTATCTTTGCGACGAGTGGTCGCATTTTTCAGCTTTATGTTTTTGTTTTGCGGTCTGTTTGCAAACAAATTTTTTTGAAATACCGTTATTCCGTTATTGGAAAAAATGAGACGAGACAGCAAAATAATTTTTTTTAAGGTCCTCATTTCAATCGATACATTTTTTTGAGTCAATTAAATGTAAAAATCAGATACCTCGTTTATTCAGCTTTAATTCAGTTTTTTTTTTTGCTGTCGTACGATTTGTTTTTGCATGGTTTATCTGACTTTGACTGAAAAAATATACTTTTAGCCTTGATAACCAATATCTCAGCAAATAATGACGTTATAAAAAATTCAAAGACAGTTTTGGAAATTGGAGAAAGCGTTTTACAAGATTTTTTTAAGATTTTGTAAAAGTTATTTTTTTTTTAATCGTTCACCGTTAGTTTGAAAAGAGTACTAAAAACCGACTTTTTATGGTCTTTTCGTAAATCATTTTTTTTTAATTTGCAAATATTGATTGCATGGCTTGCCTTGGTATGCAAATTTGTAGACTTTTAAAGCATCAATATTCCTGTAAATTTTCAAATTGATTCATCGAACCGTTTTTCCTCACCAAAACTTCAAAGTCTTACAAACCAGGTAAGGGAACAAATTGTGTTGTTCTTAAACAATGCGTAGTCGCCATCAAAATGACAAGAAAACTGCATACCAACGCAAGCCATGCAATCAATATTTGCAAGGAAAAAAAAGATTTACGAAATGATCACAAAAAGTCGGTTTTTAGTACTTTTTCAAACTAACGATGAACGTTAAAAAAATTTTACAAAATCTTAAAAAAAAAAAATCTTGTAAAACGCTTTCTCAAATTTCCAAAACTGTCTTTAAATTTTTTATAACGTCATTATTTGCTGAGATATTAGTAATCAAGGCTAAAAGTATCTTTTTTCATTTAAAGTCAGATAAACCATGCAAACAAAAATCGTACGACAACAATAAAAAATACTGAATTGAAGCTGAATAAACAAGGTATCTGATTTTTACATTTAATTGACTCAAAAAAATTTGTCCATAGAAATGAGGACCTTCAAAAAAAAATATTTTGGTGTCTCGTCTCATTTTTTTGCAATAACGCAATAATGGTACTTCAAAAAAAAAATGTTTGCAGACAAATCTGGAAACAAAAAATATAAAGCTGTAAAATGCTTTTTGTTTCAACTCAATACGACCACTCGTCTCAAAGATACAGCTCTTCAAAAAACAGTTATAAAAATTGAAAAAAATTTGTTCCTTTAATTTCGTTGACTAGTGTAAAATATGGACCGATAGTAATAATGCAAAAAAAATCCGAAAACTAACACATTTGGACCGAAACTTATGCGAATAAAAAAGTGACATTTAATGTAAATAAAATTGTTTTTCTTTTGCAAATTAGTGTTGGATGTGAAATAGAATTCAAGTAAACACATGCATGAGCGTATACACTTCTAATATCACAGAAAAGTACTTACATCAATTTTCCTTCGCATCGTACTTCAGGAAAGTTATAGGCAAAGCCTGGTCCATTTTGCTCATCTTCTGCCAATTCTTCCCAATATAAAGTAATATTTGTTCTTGTGGGATCAATACTGAAACTGCCCACATCCACATTAGGGGCACGAGCTGGTCGTGCGGGTTTTGTATGGAAAGTTCCATTAAAGGGATCACTCCACATTGTTTCGTCACTATTATTGGATCTAACTGCCTTTACTCGGACACTAAACTCATATTGATGGTTGGGGCATAATGATTCTATTATATCCTCATAACCTCCTTCCTTCATTTTCGGTAGTACTCCGTTCATTACATTTTCCAACTTTTCACTGCCCCAACGAATTTCGTATTGTAGACCATCTGTGTTATTATCAAATACTACAGAATTGTTTACGGTCCAACACAAAGTAACGCTGTCTGCCTTCAAAATTTTAACTGAAACTTTGGGTACCGCAGGTACAACTAGCAAGCACATTTGATTAGTTTAAACAAACTAAAAAGTTATAAATAAAACTTACCATAGCTATGATGATCTATTTTTATAATTTGAGTTAAACTACCAAGTTCATTGCTTGCAGTAAGATTAAACTCGTATATTTTATTAGCAAGTCTATAATTTTCACCAGTTAAAGTACAAATTATTTCAGATTTTTGAAGCCCTTTTTCATCATTCCTTTTGCAAAAATCCTGCAAATATGAATTTCATATATTGGCATACATTTTGTTTATGTAAATTAAAAAAATAATGGTTTTATATTATGTTTTTCAAGCATATTATATGCAAATATACACATAATACATACATTTGGGTGGTCCTTATTTTAAAAGCTTTTGAGCACCCGTTTTTCTTGTTTATTGACATCTTTAAACAATACCCTGTTTTTTTTTATTTTTTTAAATCACTTTAACACGTGAATACGTGTCACATTGAGTTTAAAGCTGATGCTCCTGTGAGAGTTAGGGCCTATTTAAATACTTTTTTAGCTCCAAAAATAACGGTACTTTGCTATACAACCGTTATGAAAAACCATATTTACCTTAAAAACAGCTCAAAGGATTTCGATAAAAATCCTAAAAATTGTTGTATATTTCCTAGAATATTTTTTTAATATGTTAATTTCCAAGCAAATTGAACTTTTTGAGCAAGAACATGCGACCCAGTCGTGCCTTTTATTTTGTTTTCTTTGGAAGCAAGAGAAGGTAACAGATTGGAAAGTGCACTTTATTAATTCTGCAAATCAAATTTTTAATAGCCCCCGGTTTTGGCCGGTTTTACGAAAATATAAATTTTCAAACTCATTGCGGCACCGATTAGCTCAGTAAAAACAAACAATTTTTTTTCCTCCATACAAATAAGGACCACCCTAACATACATACATACATAGATTTTGATTGGTACAAAAATTGTCAACTGTACGTCCACCTACAGCCTAAGCTTATGACCCGATTTTCTTCAAATTTCGAACAAAGTTCTTTTGTAGATTGAAATAGAATGCACGACTGGATTGCTCTTCAAGTTGCTGTTCAAGTTGTTTGGAACTTAAAATATGCAAGTATGTAATTATAAAAATAAATATTGCTAGTTTTGGAAAAAAATTAAGTCCGACTAAGTACCCAATCTTTCAAAAAAAAAAGGGTAAGCTTGCTTACTTTGACATTTCATAATTTAAAAAAAAATGCAGTATACTACCTTCGGCAAATGATTTAAAAAAATTACCCATTGCATCAAGATTTCAAAATGGTACAACACTTGCTAATTATTCATTCGAAAAAATTATTATGCTTTTTTGTAACTCAAAAATTGGTCCTATAGTAGTGTGTGTAAGATAAACAGAGGCATTTAAACGAACACTGTTTGCCGTTAATTAGAGATCTACATTACATACGGTTCGCTACGACCTACGCTCGGTTCGCTAAGTTTCTGCTTTTACTCGCAACTTCTCGTAAACGTAAGCTTTTGTGTTACCATAATCATTTGCTTTTGTTTTAAAACAAACAAATACAAATTTGGAAATTTTTGACCATAATATATTTATCTAAATATTGCTCTTATTACTCAACCAAGTGAGATGGATTTTTTCTTATTTTTCCCAGTATAATCTACCCTCTCATCCGGTTCCCACTTGATGTTGAGTTTGGGGACATCCTGTATATTGGAATTATGTACTTTCATTTTTAAAATGGGTCATTTGCATCCAAACCTGCACTCGGTGATTAATGTTTCCACTTTGCGCATGCGGGGTTGAATGAGTTCTGTCCTTAAGCTATGTTAGTCTTACACCAGCCATAGACCGACCGCCAGCAATCCTCAAAGCTGACGTAAAAATCCGAAATTCATCTTCACTGGTGTTGCAAGAACGCAGTACAACAGAGGTTGAAGCCACCAAATGACCAGACTAACCTATAAATCAACAAGGACCAACATCAACCCACCCCTACATCACCACACCAGCCAGCGACCGTCAACATTGCTCAAGCTGATGCGCAAATCATTAATTTCTTCTACAATGCTGCAGGAACGCAGGACAACAAAGCTTGAACCCACAAAAAGACAAAACGAACCACCAATCAACCTTCATCTTCTCATCCCTTCATCACCACCCAGACAACGACCGTCAGCAATGCTCAACCCACGAAAAGATCCTAAATTACATGAAAACTAATGCAGGACTTAAGGCACTTTTTCAGTACAAATGTAGACAAGACAAAATAGCCAACCAAACGAAGCAGAGCCCCGTTTGTGCCAGCAGATTACAAAATATTAGACTTAAGAAATTAATTAATTATTGTTAATACTCAATAATTATAACCAATGTTAAAATTTTGAGCGTTAATAAAAACAAAATATTGTAGATAATAATAAATGCGATGTGTCTTATTGTACCTCTATTGCATATGTGTAGGACAATCGGTACTCCGTGTGAATTTTACTCTCAGGAACGGTAAATTTGCATATCATTTTTGAATAGTCATAATCATGACATTTAAAAATCAGTAACACATTTGCCTGTATTAAGAAGAAGAAAATATGTTATTTCCATAAAGAAACATAAATTTTAAATAAATAATGAGTTCTTACTTATTTGAATACGTGTAGGTTTTGTATGGAAAGTTCCATTAAAGGGATCACTCCACATTGTTTCATCACTGTTATTAGATCTAACTGCCTTCACTCGGACACTAAACTCATATTGATGGTTGGGGCATAATGATTCTATCATATCCTCATAACCTCCTTCCTTCGTTTTCGGTAGTACTACGTTCATTACATTTTCCAACTTTTCACTGCCCCATCGAATTTCGTATTGTAGACCATCTGCGTAATTATCAAATACTAAGGAATTGTTTACGGTCCAACACAAAGTAACGCTGTCTGCCTTCAAAATTTTAACTGAAACTTTGGGTACCGCAGGTACAACTAGCAAACACATTTGATTAGTTTAAACTATCTTAAAAGTTATTAATAAAACTTACCACAGCTATGATGATCTATTTTTATTAATTGAGTTAAACTACCAAGTTCATTGCTTGCAGTTAGATTAAGCTTGTATATATTATTAACAAGTCTATAACTTTCACCAGTTAAAGTACAAATTATTTCAGATTTTTGAAGCCCTTTTTCATCATTCCTTTTGCAAAAATCCTGCAAATATGGATGCTATATATTGGCATACGTTTTGATTATTTAATTGAAAAAAAATTGTTTTATGTAATGTTTTTTTCAAGTATATTATATGCAAATATACACATAATACATACATATATAGATTTTTGATTGGTAAAAAAATTTACTTCGGGATTTTAATCACACTTGACTGTGTCTGTATATACTTTACGTCGACATACAGCCTAACCGTCGGACCCGATTCTCTTCAAATTTCGAACCAAGTTCTTTTGAAGATTCGCTAGGTTGAAAAAATCTTTGAACTTTTTTAAACATGGTTCTCCTTTTGATTATTTATGTCAACCATGAATAAATTGTTATTATGTATTTACTTATATTTTTTTTCATTTAAGAAAAAAGAATGAAGAAATTCGGAATTAATTTTTTTTTTAATTTTAACTTTAATATCCGTGATTCTTTTAAAAATACTAACCGAATTTTTGTATCTGTTGGATTGCATTTTTATAAGTTCAAGTAATCGTGACCCAGTCGTGCATTTTATTTCTTGTGTTGACCCAAATATATTTCGCTAATCTTTTTAATATATACAGTAAAATCGGCTTACAATCACATGGCGATGAGAATGAAATGAAATGCACGATTGAATTTAACGTTTAAGTTGCTTAGAACTTAAAACTTTTAAAATATTCAAGTAATTACAGAAACAAATAATAGAAAAAAAAAAACATGAAAATCGTTCTTTCAATAAATTGTATTAACAACTCGTAAAATAGCTAAGAGCTCGAAAACAAGAATTACTTGATTAAATATGAGTACACGGATGAAACAAAATTTAAATCTTTGGAGTGGTTTTCTTAATTATTCATTTTTTATTATAAAGCATTTAAAAAAACAGTTTTGGTATGCCAATTTTTAATATTTCTTAACGTGCACTAAAAAACTAAATTTGAAAATAGTTACTAACCCGTTTTTGAAATATTGGATATTCAAAACAAATATTGTTTGTTATTTTTTTTTAAATCTAAAATTTCTTTTTTTTTTCAAAATTTGTATATGTGATATTTTAAACATCTTAAAAGTGAAATTTTAAACTATTCTTTTCGTGGACATTAGTCATTGTAACGTTTAAATCATTTTTGGAACTGACCGCGTTTATATTAAGAAATTTATATTAATTTCTTCTTATCGACGTTTCGAAGAAACGTGACCACTTAGAGTGTAATTTTTTCGAAACGTTGGGAAGATGAAATTAATATAAATTTCTTAATACAAACGCGTTAAGTGCTGAAAATAATTAAAAAGCTACATCTTAAAAGTGCCTTTAAAATAAAATTTTTGATGAAATTGATATATTAATAAGAAAATAAAAAAAAACGTTATATGGAAGCTGCTGTTAATAACAGCTTTTGTTTTATTTTTTTTTTTACCGAACAGTACACCATACCCGCATATAGTTCACTGATTTTTTTGTATCATAATCGTTAGAGCCGTTTTTGATATAAAAACGCGTTTCCTTAACAGTTGTATGGCAAGTACCGCTATTTTTGGAGCTCCCCTCTAGGGAATTACCATAAGAAATCGTTTGTTCAAAATGTGAAGAAAATCGCATCATTGGTTAAGGTAGGTTGTAGATCGAGGTACGGACAGACAGACAGATTTGTGACACCCACTTTTTTCGTGTTATCTATCACAATTTTTGTTTGCAATAATCTAAAACTACCTTCTATACCTTTAGTACCTACATATACTCCCGTTTATTTGAATAGGTACAAAATTTTCGCCTATATTATAACTTTTGTTTACAACTAGTTAAATGCCAGACCTTTAAGAGGTATATTTTTGGGGGGTCACCATTGTTTGGCAAAATTCATTTGGCATTTTATTTTTTCGCCTTAGTCGTTAAATATTTCTTTTAATTCGCAATTTTTAACTGGCAATTTACGTTTTCTTTTTTATTCATAATGTTTTTAAATCATTTTGCAATCCATATTTGGCGTTTTTACCTTTCGCTTCTATTTGAAATTATTTTCAACCATTTCGCAAAATTCATTTGGCAATTTGTCGTTTCACTTTTGTTTGATAGATGGTTTGCTATTTGGCCAAGTGTTTTTTTCGTCAATTAACGTTTCGTCGTTTTGTTATTTCGCAAAATATCGCTTTGCCGTCCTATTATTTCGCTGATAGATCGTTTCGCCGTTTAGTTGTTTTGATCGTTTGACAATTCATTAGCATCGTATAATGCTAGTTAAGATGTATTACTTTAGTTCTTTGTCTATTTTTGATGTAATCACTATGTCGGGTTGTTAAGTTCAATTTGTTTTTTGCTTAGTTTTGAAAATGGAAATGTTTGGCAAAACATTTGAAACATTTAAGTCCAATAGAGGGAAAGATAAACTGAGTATTGACGGATATTCTTTCGATTTTGAAACACAAAATCAAAATAATTATCTTGTTTGGTGTTGTGAGCTTCGAAAAAATAGCACGAGTAAATACAGTTAAAAATAGTGATGAAACTCATTCAATAGTATTTTTAAAAGAGGAACATGACCACAAACCAAATGCGGTTAGAAAGCGCGTGGCAGATGCAATGTCTGATCTCAAGAATTCTGCGAAAACCTCTGCCGATAAAAATAGAACTAGAAATAGTTTTTTGTTGTTTAGCTTTTTTTAAATTCGGCACTCAATTGTTTTGCGATTTTTTGGCTTCCATTAAGTTACATGCCTTTAAATTTCGCGCGAAATTTTAAGGCATGTAACTTAATGGAAGCCAAAAAATCGCAAAACAATTGAGTGCCGAATTAAAAAAAAGCGAAACAACAAAACGCCAAATAAAAAGAAGCAAAACAGCAAAATGCCAAATGAAAAAAAGCAAAAGAACAAAATGCCACATAAAAAATTGCCTATTTTCAAAAAGCCTATATAATGTTAAACTAAATGAAAATTGCGAAATGAAAAATGCGAAATAAGGATTTAGCAGATCGTTTTAAAAAACAAAACATAAATTGCCGAACGTAAAATGCGAAATTTCTTAATGCTAAATAAATAAAATGCGAAACAAAAATCCGCGAAATGAACCCCCGCGAAACGTCAATTCGCCAAACAATTCTGGCAAAACATACCATACCCATTTTTGGGTGTTATGTTTTTTGATTGAACACACTAAAATTGCTATTGGCGCGGTTGAGTACGCTCGAATTCTAAGTTCTCATTAACAAAGACTCTCAGTCATGGAAATAAAAGTTGAACACACCTATTCCGTCGAATTTGATCCTTTTTTTTTACTAGAGAAAACCACTTTAAACCAAGTCTAATGAAGCTTAAAAAACCGCGATCGGTTTTTTTTTTCTTTTTTGGCGGTTTCTTTTGAATTTCGGGTTTTTTTGGTATGGAGAACTTTTATTTACACTATGAACCATGGATATACTAGCACATAACCAAGCTTTTTCCTCATTAAACGCGTCTTATTCCCTCCTAAATTGGATGCTTTCTCTAAGGTCATTTACAAATATTCAGTTCAGAGTTATAACGGTTAATCGAACTCCAATATGTTGAACTATTCAAATGAACCGAAGCGTACATAACATATATCGCAAGTAAAAAATATGACTATAAGCGGGATATGGTTGTATCCGATATTGAAAAGTTAAGATGGTTACCCGCCTGGAAAAATGGCAAGTTTTTGTCAAGTTTAATCGAGGCACTGGAAAGGCTTCGGTAGGGAAAATCTAGACAAGGCAAACTTGTCAAATACTCGCCAGGCCCCCGCTAGTAAAAACTTGTTGGATAGGTCTTGTTATCCCATCACAAATACCCCATATATGACAAAAACAAAAAAACAAATATTTTATACCCATCATACAATGGTAAGACAAATTAAAGTATATACTTTTTCATTTTCAACATTGCACAACTGTATTGCGAAATAGCTCAGTAGTTAAGGCATAGGACTGGCAATCAAAAGATCGCACGATCGAATCTCAGTAAAGACAATTTTTTTTTTTTTTTTCATTTGTCTCTCGAGGAAAAAGGGTACTTCACTGGCGAGGCCCTAGAGAATTTCTAGAGTTTCTCTTGCTGGGAACTTGCTAGTATCTATGTAAAACTTTCTAGCCCCTCGCCAAAAACTAGATTGTTTTTCCAGCCGGGTAACGAAGCGGGTCGATTAAAAGCCAAAACTGGACGAAAAAAATTATTTCAAACTTAAAATAAATACTTTGTTTTCTAATCCTTAAAGGTTACAGACATGCACCGCAAAAATATTCGTGGTCCTATATAATGACAAGATATGAATTTCATACATTCATGTGAGTATAAGCGATCATTGCTTCCATAAACCAGCGTTCTTTGCCGCGCCTCTGCAAAAAACATCACAGTGTAGTTTTATGGTAAATTTAAAAAAGGTAAAATTGTTTTCTTTTGTTTTGACTAGGCACATAGCTTTCTAGTTTTTTTGAAACATTTAAAGCTGAAAGCACAATGTGAAAATTGGTCTGAATATCTACCACCATCGAAGCCTATGAGGTTGGATAGCCCTCTATAGAACGAGTAATTTTTATTGGGGCACCAAAGAAAAAAAACAACGGGAGTCAAAAGTTATAGTCAAAAAATTAAAAAAAGAGTGTGCACTTTGGTTCGCGCATTGGAAGTTATGGGCGATTCCGCTGGAGACGATTTTCGGCATAAATTTTTAAAATACAATATTTTTTACTTTTTGATAACAATGCATAGTAGAAGGACTCTATTTATCAACAAAAAAAATTTTGTTCACCAAATTTAAAGAAAACATTTTTTTAACGATTCGCACAACTATCATACGAAAGGCCGGTGCAAGCTGCAATTATCATGACTGTTAAAAAAAGCGCGAAATAGACATTACCGACAGTTTGAGGTAATGATTCACTTGTATAAGACTTGTGGTCACAAATGTGATTTATTCGTCTGTCCAAAAATATTGAAATATTTGTTATTACTTTTTTAGTATTATTTATCGCAAAAAGACATTGTAAGATTGTTGCACCCGCGATAAAAAAGATATAAAAGTTTGTTTTTTTTTTCACAAAAATAAGGTGCTTTCGTTTGAAACTTTGTGAAAGTAAGAAAAAAGCAAAAACAAAATTAAATCAGTTGTATCAGGAGTAAATTGTAAATTGAACTTTGAAAGAACATTGATTCAAATTGGTTGCACCCGCGATCGTGAAATTAGAATCGCGGGTGCAACTTACTGACAACTACCATTATTGAGTGATGTATTATATTTTATTTTAAAATATGCCTTGAGTTATAATTTTCGTTGTTCAAGGTTGATTTTTTTTAACATTTTAATATAATATTTTGTTCTTTTTTATAAAAATATAAGTTTAATGGCAGGGAAACAAGGAATTTCACAACCTGGCACGAAATCTATCAAAAACATCTAATTGATACTTTTTTCTGAACAGTAAATTGAAGAAGGGAAAGACGTGTTAGTTGATAAATGGGAACGATTGAAAAATATACTGGGCTTTCAATCAAAATTTTTTATAAATCACAAGACGGAACCAACATAGCTGTGACACGAAACTTATACTGCCTCGTTTCAAGAGCACAGATATTTTGAAATCTACCATCATCGAAACAGATAGTTTTATGGAAGATGATGATTTAAAGCCACTTATACGATCAGTGCACAAAGAAATTCTGTTTTCTGATATATGTATATCTGCTCCTTTTTTATACGTACATAATATATCGGGCCAATCCCTCCTCATTAAAAAACAAAAACTGCACTATTCCGATATTTTTAGTGATTCAGAAGATTAATCTCCAACAACGTCGCTTTGAACTTCTTATATTACCAGCAGAGGCATGTCTTGAAACCTGTTCTATTTTCACTGTAATTGTCTTGCCAAAAGATATTTGCGAGGGTTTGTATCTATATAACACTTTATTGTTACGTAGGGTTGTGTCTAAACGATATGGTTGAAGAGGGAGTTGTAAGATCACAATTTATGATGCCAATTGAAGACATGATCGTAAAATTGCAAGCACCAGAAAAACATCATTGATGGCAATAATATATTCCCAGTATTTTCGAAAAATATTGACATATTTGATAAAAACTTGGTAATAATTAATACAAAAGTATACTAACTAGCATTATATGTTATGTTATTATTTCTTTAGTTGTTTGGATATATGTCGTTCAATAAAATGTAAGAAGAATATATTAATGTTTCTCAATTAACAGACTTTTGGGTTTTTCGTACTATGATCCAAATTCGTTGCACCCGTGATCGCACTTTGAAACCTTTTTTTCCGGAAATCTATTTATTTCATTTAAATTATATAAATGAACCCAAAATTAATAGGTCAAAATGATACCCATCAAGTAATAATTTCATTAAAATAAGTTTGCATTTTACTATAAATATACTCAAAGTGAGTCTAAATGTTGCACCCGCGATAATGGAATCGCCCTTATACTTCTCCACCTCAATGCATCTATCTCCCCACACATTCATATAATGTTTTTATTATACATATGACCACGAGTGAACACATCTACGCTTCCTATAACCTTCGAATTCATGCGTTCTTGTATCTATTGAATACGAAAATGAGTAATATATCAATTAAAATTAGTTCTAATACAATTTTTTGCTCAGTACTGTGTTTTTTTCTTTGGCGCCACAATAAAAATTACTCCATATTAATTGGACTATTCAACTGAATAGGTCCCGTTCGTGATGGAAATTTGGACCAATCCTCATACATTTTTGCCCATTCTCCGTTAAGCAAACAACTTTTTTAAAAGTCTTGCCCCATGATATTTTAATGTATTTCAGATTTTTAAAAAATCACTGAATTCGAATATCATGGTTTCTTTTGGCTCTACCAATCAGTAAACTTTTTAGGATCTCAGAATTTCCTATGCATTTTTTTGACTTTTTAACTTAATGGTAGGTAAAAGGCAACTGGGTGTGGGTGTTCGAACACACAGCTAGGTCTATATCAACCTCGACATTCAGTCTATTTTCTTTTTTCATAGCCTTCTAGTATATTTTTTTTTCTTTCGAAATACTTTATGATAAATTTGTTAATCAAGAATCCTTCAGATCATATATGTAAAGTCATTTGATCATTCATTCATGAAATCCCTTTATAGAGGGTGTCCCGAAACACAACGTGAAGCGCGTACCGAGTGATAGGTTAAGATATACCTATACTGGGAAAAAAAATTACATCTCACTTGGTTTATTAATAATATAGTAATATTTATAAAAATAATTATAATCGATACCCTAGGCCACATTTTTAGGTACTGTGGTCACAAATTTCCAAATTAATTTTTTTGTTTACGTAATCTCTAATAACCATGCTATTGATCGCAATCATAAATCTTAAAATAAATATTGCTAGTTTCGTAAAAAAAAAATTAGGTTCGACCACAGTACACAAATCTAAGGTATTATACTGCGCAGGTTGTCAGTCGAAAATAAAAAATCGCTGTGCGAGTGAGGAAGAAAACACACGTAAAAACAACAACAAATTAAAATTGAAATTGTCAGAAATAAAAATGGCTGGGAGTGTGAGGACTTAGATACACGTAAAAACAACAACAAATACTGAAATTTGACACAAATTTTGATATATGCGCAGAAGAAACAAAAATCAAAACCCTAATGATATTACCTTTAATATGTGTACTGTGGGTTCGACGGAGTCATCTTTCAAAAAAATTGTGTAAGCATACTTTGACGCTTCATAATTTAAAAAAAGCAGTATATTAGCTTCGACAAGTGATTTAAAAAATTATTCATTTCATCAAGTGTTCAAAATGGTACGACTCTTGCTACTTATTCATTCGGAAAAAGTATTATTGCTTCTTTTATTTACATTTTTACGTAAATTATGCATTTTTGTACTCAAAAATTGGTGTGTGTAAGATAAACAGAGGCACTAAAACAGAATGCTGTTTGTCGTTAATTAGAGTCAGATATGTAGATCTACATTACATACAGTAGCTCGGTTCGCTACGTTTCTGCTTTTACTCGCAACTTCTCGTAATTCTGAGCTTTTATGTTAAAACAAAAAAAAAATTAAAATTTGGACATTTTTTATCATAGTAGATACCTAGGGTATCGATTTTCATTATTTTTCTAAATAATGCTCTTATTACTAAAGCAAGTGAGATGGATTTTTTTTCTTATTTTTCTCAGAATAGGTATAATCCACACGAGATTGAGTTTGGGGACACCCTGTTTATTGGAATTATGAACTTTCATTTTTAAAATGGGTCATTTCCACCCAAACACGCACTCGGTGTTTCATTTCTCCACTTTGCGCATGCCGGGTTAAATGAGTTCTGTCCTTAAGCGATGTGTGTCTTACTGTACCTTTTTTGCATATTTGTAGGACAATCGGTAGTCCGTGTGCATTTTACTCTCAGGAACGGTAAATCTGCATATCATTTTTGAATAGTCATAATCATGGCATTTAAAATCAGTAACACTTGTGCCTGTAGTAAGAAGAAAACAATGTGTTATTTCAATAAAGAAACATTAATCTAAAAAAAAATTATTCTTACCTATATCAATACTTTTGCTAGGCACTTCTTTGCTATTGTATTTGCAAGTGTGCTCCGTAACATAGTTGTGTAGATCTAGAACTATCGAATTTTCATTTATCACCTAAAATGAAATAAACAATTTAGATACAACAAATTAAGGATTTCTTTTGCAATTTCTATTATGATATGGTAGGGTTGGCAAGCTGAATAAAATTAGCTTTACACACCGAATTTAAATCGTATTACTTTAGAACTTGCAAGTTGTACTTAAATAAATCCCAATTATTTTTATTTACTTCGAATTACACGGTTTTGGACACGGGGAAATTGAAATCATTCTTAAGGTAATTTTTGATACTTATTCAAATCCCTAAACCATTAATCGCTACCAGCAAAATAAACAATGATTTCTGAAATTACTAGACCAAAAAATAGGAAAAATCGTATAGGGAACCTTGAAAAAACTATTTCATGAAATATTAAAATTGGTAACGACGTAGAACTGCATACCCTCTGTAGTATATCCAAAGTCCCCCAAAATCCCCCCAAAAAGTTACCAACTTTATATTCTTTGGTACAACCTAATCATATGATACATGTTTCAAAAGTACCTTTTAACGCTAAATGCAATGAGACCAATTCAAAAATGATACGACTACTCAAGAAAAAGTTATATGTAGTTCTTTTTATGTAATTATGACTTTTTTTAAGTACGACAGGTAAAAAATTACAGAAAACCCTTTGAAATAAGGGTATGTCAATGGAATTTAAAATAAATATTTCATTTGTCAGATTCTGTTTAAATATCGCGGATATCATTCTCAGTCTCCGTTAGTCTTAGTTAGTCTTCACTTGAACATACATATTTTAAAAATAAACTCTTAATATGGTATAATATGCTATGGGCATAATTTTAAAAAGAGATTTCTCCGAGACTAAATGAGTAATTAAAAATATTTAAACTGAATTTTGAGGAAAAAGATTAATATTTTTGGAAATCCTTTCAAACTTTGTTGAAATAAATAACTGGCCTTACGAAATTCTGAATGCCATAATCACGAAATGGCAAAGAATCCCGATATGGCAAATAATCCCGATTGGAAAAAGTTTCGAATGGCTAAAATTTCGAATGGCTAAAATTCCGAATGCCAGAATTAGGAATACTAAAACTCCAAATGCCTTAATAATGATTTTGGTACTAACAGCACTAAGCCATTCGAGGTTTTAGCTTTCAAATTGAACTTTTTTATGCTTATTGGTAAATACAGTTGTACATTAGGGGTGTCGGAATTTTTTATATTCAAAACGGGTATGGTGGATCTTGTAAAAGGTTTAAAAGAAATTTTTGTTCTGGGACATTTTCAAAAATAGAATTTTGAGACCCCGCGGCCGTTTTTAGGTAAAAAACAGCACAATTCGAAAACGTGGTCAGGAAAACCAATTAAATTTGCGTCGATATGTGCTCGAAATTACTTATAATGTTTTATTTTGGCTTTCTTTTCTCATTTGTATCGACCGAACATCAATTTAAAAATGCTGTAAGTGTTAAGAGAGCATTCTATTTAGAAAAAATAATCGAAAACATTTAAAAAATGGATCTATTTTTTGGGGGGGATTTTATGTAAAAAGTTATGTCATGATATTTTGACAAGCAGATTTGTATGCTATTTTCTTAGCAATAGGTTACAAATGATTACAAGTTACTGTGACCTCATATAATATTGGTTTTTCAGACCGCTTTTTCAAATTGAGGTTTTTTTGACCTAAAAACGGCCGAGGGGTCTCAAAATTTCATTTTTGCCAAATGACTTTGAACAAAAATTACTTCTTTCTAAAACCTTTACAAGATCAACAATACCCATTTTGAATATAAAAATAAAAAAAAATTCCGACACCCGTAATGTACATACTTGTTGATTTTGATATTCCAAATGGGTTGATAAATTTGTTTTAGTATTATACGACTACCATCTCAAAGAAATTGCAGGCTTTTGTGAACCGTTGTCTACGCCATATTCTAAAAATTCGCTGGCCACAAATTATTTCAAACGAGGAATTGTGGCGCAGGACAAAACAAGAGCGGCTGGACGTTGACATAAGAAAGCGTAAATGGCAATGGATTGGTCACACACTGAGGAAACCAAACGATGAAATTGCAAAGCAGTCATTTGAATGGAATCCTCAGGGTGCACGGCGGGTTGGAAGACCAAGAACAACATGGAAATCAACAGTTCTAGCTGAAGCAGACTCCCAGAGAAAGACGTGGCCACAGTTAAAATATCTATCTGCAGACCGTGAAGGATGGAAACGATTTGTTGGCGCCCTATGCCCCAACCGGGGTTACAGGACTTGATGATGATGATTATACAATAATTCGTGATCTTTGTACATTCTAGATTTTCGTTCCTTCGAAACTTTTACATACGAGTTTTTTATATTTTATTTAGAGATTTTTTTCATTCGAGATCCCAAAATGAACAGAATTCAAGTCAAACATAGCAGATTGGTTTCTTTGAAAGTACTGAAATAGTACTAAAAAAAGCATTAAAATTCGGGATTTTATATCGAATGCATTCGGGATTTTTGGCATTCGGAACTCTGTGCATTCGGGATTTTGGCATTCGGGAAAAGTATGCTAGGTACCATTCTTGTTTTTTTGCATCCAAAGGTTAACCGATATTTGTAAACCTGTGAAATAAGCTTTTGAAATTTTAGAATTGATGTGAAATTGAAAAGAGAGTTTTTCATCAAAATCACACCGAGATCTTTTACTTTCCCTTAGGAATTCGAGGGATTGATGTGACTTAAACAACGGTTATAAGACATACAAGTGCATTTTTCAAGGTGTTAATATAAGCAGAAGCAATTTCATAAACAAAGTTTGGAATGACTGCAAAAAAAAATGTATTTCATCTGCAAATATGAGACATTTACAAAATTTTAACCTGTCAGGAATATCATTTACGAGAAGTTAGAAGATAAGAGGTCCCAAATGACTCCCTTACGGGAGGTAACAAATATTTCCTTAGAGCAGGTACCATCCATAAATACAATTCGTTTACGACCGTACAGATAACATTTGAATGGAGCAACTACGTGCAACCTAGACGTGTATTTTATTTTATAAGCTCATGATAGATTTAACTCAACAAAACATGTAAAATTTCGTCGCAAGCTGTAAAACATTCATTGTTTAAATTTTGTCGACTTAACAAATTAATCAGATCATAGTAAGCTTTGGTGAGTATACCAAAATTGGAAATAAAAATAAGAAACAGGAAATGTTTGCTTTAACTTGCTTCTAAAACAATTTCACAATATAATGAAGAAACTAAAAGATTTGCTATCCGTATACTTACGGCAGAGAAAATTTAACGATGACAAAATTTGATTTGATGATCTTTTTTATGGCAACTGTAGGTGCAGAATTGTTTTCTATTGGTTAATTGAACGAACGTTTATGTTCGGTATCAATTTGCTACAACTTTGAATGTAAAGGCGTGACTCGAACCAGTTTAATCTAATTCTCTCATTCCAATATCCGTAATGTATGTATGTGCATACAACATTTTTAAGTCGAAATTGTGTTCTTTAAAGCCTTTTTATATCCAAAATTAACGATTGGCTTTTCGTAGAAGATATTATTCAATTGAGCACTTATAGCTTAATTATTGATTTTCATAAATGGTTAATTTTTACCCACAAAAAGATTATGTGAAACGTGCTTAGATTGATTATAATTTTATGGTCTGAATCGATGCAGGCTAATAAAAGTGATAAAATTCTCTTTGTAAAAACTTAAGTCTGTATTTGATTTATGATTAAATTATTATATATGGATGCTTAAAACAGCTGTACCGAACCAAGTCATAATTTTTTTCTTTTGCTAATGTTTGTGAATATTTTTTAAATCAAGTTTTTATTTTTAAATTAGAGAATAGGTATAATAATTTAAATTAGAGAATAAACGTTTGGCTTGTCTTTTTGTTCATTAATTAATGGCAGTTTATTTAATATACTCCTTACTATCTTCGAATTTTCTTTGTCTGACTTGGTTCGGTTCAGCTGTGAGGCCTCCATATGTACATAATTAAATTTATGCTTTTCATAAAGAATACCAACTAATTAACCTTGAGCATCCACAGACATTACTTGAGGAAATAGATTGGAACTTTCATTGTCATTACCTTGAATATGGCTTAAAGGAATAGCAAGAACAGTTTTGCCTCATAAATGGAAGGCAATAAATCGCCTCACCTTGTTTATACTTTTTGTGACAAAACAAATGCTATTTTCGATATTTCATTTCTTGTTTCGATTTCTTTTCAAACTGTAGCCTTCTACTAATTTCGGATGAGGACCAGCTAATAAGGTGTAGTAACAAATTGCAAAAATTTGAAGAAATCATCACCACGATTAAAGCACTGAAGAACAAGAAAGTGGTAGCACCCACTCATAAAGCTAAATTTGCACTGGAGCGAGTACAAGACCAACCCGGAGATGCACTCGATGCCAAACGAGCCGGATTCCGCACTTAATAGCTTGTGTCGATCACATCAAAACCTTACGGATCATCACAGAAGAGGGCGTTGAATTTCGATCCCCACTTCACCTGCTGTTCATTTATTTTGACAAGGCCTTTGATAGTGTAAATAGAGAATTTATTTGGCTTGCTTGGACCCTCAAAGCAACATTATGATGGATCGCAATGTCATGCATTACGTAGGGGAAATTTGTCAGACGAATTTGAAATCTTAAGTTGATTCAGACAGGCTTATGTATTGTGACCAATGATTTGTCTTATTTGTAGTAAGTAGTAATAGCTCAAATATGTTTGGTTACTCTCTAATATATGATTATCAGGAATCTCCATCAAATAACAAAAAGGGTGGATAGGGAAGCTGAAATCTTCAGACTGAAAATTACTATCGCAAAAACAAAGCGGATCAGCCTTGAAACTATCTCATCTTTTCAAGTGAAAAATTTTGGCTTTTGGGCAACAGGTTCCCTTTGAGATGGCATAGAACTTTCAATACATTATTTATATTTATATATGGATAAACAATTCTCTATGCTTAAAGACCAATCTACGACTGAGTTTCGTTCATATGTTGAGTTCATGTATACAGTATACAGCACTCGGAATGTCACATCCGCTGTTACTAGGAAGCTGCAAACGTTCGTTAACAGGTGTGTTATGAACATGTTAAGGATGTTCCCAGTTATATCTTCAATTATGAGCTTGTCATGAGAACGGTTTAAGAACCAATACACGCTGTTCGAGCATAGCAGTCTAATCCCATACATTTTTATATAAATCAGCTGCCCTTCAAACACCGACATTACATACGTACAGAGGTATCCACAATAGCGATCTTCAGAAGTTTTAGGCAAAAACTACTTCAAATACATCATTTCAGTAAGAATATTCTTAAATTTTTTTTAGTATTTCTATGATTGGTGCGTTTTGAACTGGAGGCCTATGGATCGAATTTCAGCCTATTACACCTTAAATATTATTATTTCTAGCTAAAAGCAAATTAATTTTGGCCCAACCTTCTAAATGACTTTCAATATTTCAATGATCATTGGTAAGGTAGGTAAATCATAGAAGCAATATTTAATCTCATATTTGTCTGCTCGTAGTGAGTACTGTGCATAAAATAGTATGCGGTGATTTTAATGCTGATTTTCTCAAACAGGATACGTGCGCCATTCAGGTAAAAGATTTAGTTTCATCAGTAGGAATGAACAATACCTATTTTTTTTCTTCTTTAAGCATAATTTACAGTTCCCATGCGAAAAAAAATCAAAATTTTCAAATCGAATAATATTCAAGGTGAAAAACGATTGCCTTGGCCTTAGCCACCCATTGAGGCATTAATTTACACTTATTTAACAAGCTATAGGCCTAAAAATGGAAAATAATTACACAGGTTTTCGACACGACTAAGTAAGAGTTGATCTAAGGGTAATTTTTCGTGCTGAATTCAAATCCGTTATCCGTTTTTCGCTATCAGCTCTGGTTTTCTAGATATTACCGTTAGAAAGTGTAAAATAAACCCTTTTTTAGCCATTTTTGGGGTTATGTAACCATGCGAATTGATTTTTTTTTTTTTTTTAATTGAACAGATTTCTGAAAGTGCTAATCTTTATCTTCAAAATTTGGCTTTAATCGTCCCAATATCTCTTTTCCTTTTTGAGAAATCCTCAATTGCATTTTTCAATATATTGTGATGAGCAAGGAGATTGACTTCACCAAGATTTAGAAAGAATAGAAAAAAGTTACAAAGGTTTTTGGGATGATGGTATGTTAGGTGACTATTGTTAATCTCTTGTACGTGAAGCGCAATAAATTTTATATAAAGCGTGCAGTTCCATTGCACTTTGTTTTAATTTGTAAGAGTTATTTCAAATAAAAAAAAAAAACTATGGTCAAAAACGGGTGATTTTTTTAATTTATTTCCAAAAGTTGAGCTGAAAGCAAAAAATAGATTTCAGATTTGAAATCTACACTAAAAACTCTTTTTAGAACATATTTTACCTGCTCCTGTCGAAAACGACGTAAGCCAAAGAGAAAGCATTTTTAAAATTAGTAGTCAGATGAGGGGCGGTTGGATGTTGTAGGAACTGGGGGCCTCGAGCTGTATCTTTTCCTACACATCAAGTGCTTACAATACCTCAACGTTGGTAGCCGCCGGATACTGGTCTTGGCTTTATGCCTTGACTTGCTAAACTTGTAAGTGCGAATGTTGACCAAGGAAAGAATTGCAACATTAAACCCATGGCCCTACAGATTGGAGGTTAGTGCGTTGGGCTAACGACCCGACCACAGTAAAAAAGCCAATTGTTATGAGAGAGACGCATGAAGCCTCGGATAACGACCCCCCTCAAATGGCAACCAGACCCGGAACGAAAATGGACTATGATCTACGAGTATGCACCTGGAATGTAAGGACACTCTATACACCAGGTGCTACTCAAAAACTTGAATCTGTCCTTTCGCGGTACAAGGCAGATATTACCGCGATCCAGGACATACGATGGATAGGATCAGGTATAACGAAAAGAAAAGATTGCGACATTTATTACAGCTGCCATCAAAGACTGCACATGTTAGGATGCGGATTCGTCGTGGGAAATCGACTCAGATCGAAAGTCATCGATTTTAAGCCGATTAGTGATCGCCTGGCTGTGATCCGCATCAAAGCTACCTTCCAAAACATCAGCCTAATATGTGCACACGCCGCTACCGATGAAGCTGAGGAGTCTAACAAAGAGGAGTTTTACGACCTCCTGGACGGAGCCTACGGAGCCTGTCCGGAGTACGATGTCAAAGTCGTGCTCGGAGACTTCAATGCTAAAGTCGGAAAGGAAAACATCTTTGGCGGATTAGTTGGAAAGCACAGCCTCCACGAAACGACAACAGATAACGGCTTCCGACTAATCGACTTTGCTGCAGCTCGTAATAAGGTGATAAGTAGCACTAGGTTCCCCAGGCGAAGGATACACACAGCAACCTGGCGATCTCCAGATGGTCGAACGGCCAACCAAATCGACCACGTGCTAATTGGCGCAAGGTATGCATCGAACATCTTGGACGTGCGAACTTTCCGAGGCGCAAACGTGGACTCTGACCACTTTCTTGTTGTGACAAAGTTCAGAGCCCGACTGTCCAACGAAAAGAAAACGAAGACCGCCCAAAGGAAGAAATTCAACATTGCATGCCTTAGCACATCTGAGAAAGCCAGAGACTACAGTGAGCAATTGACCGGGAAACTCTCACAAACACCCAGCCACAAGCGTCAACAACCAGTGGAACCAGTATCGCGACATTATTAAGGAGACAGCCGAGACCACCATAGGCTATCAACCACCCAGAAAAAAGAACCCGTGGTATGATGATGAATGCGCGGTATTGAAGCAGGAGACGGAAAATGCACGAATGCAAATGCTGCAACGGAAAACAAGAGCAGCAAGAGAGGAGTACCGTGAAAAGAGAAGGAAAGAGAAAAAAACCCTGCGTAGAAAGAAAAGAGCATCCGCAGCCTCTCAGCTCAAGTATCTCGAAGAGTCCAGCACCACCACCAACACCCGCCGGTTCTACAAAACAGCCAAGCAACTGGCATCTGGTTATAGGACTGGCACGCAAGCTCTTCGAAACAGCGAAGGGAACCTAGTCACCGAAGCACAGGGAATTGTAGACGTGTTTAAGCAGCATTTCCAGCAGCTGCTTAATGGGCATTATGTAGAGGAGGCGACAGGGGAACAAAGAAGCATTAGACCAGTCAATGAAGATCCAGTCCCAGCACCCAGTACCGAAGAGGTTAAGAAAGCCATCCACAAGCTTAAGAACAACAAATCCGCCGGCTCGGATGGCCTACCAGCCGAACTCTTCAAGTATGGAGGAGATGTTCTGGTAGGGTGCATGCACCACCTCATCAACCAAGTGTGGGAGGAGGAAAGTATGCCCGACGACTGGTCAAATAGCTCCATATGCCCAATCTACAAAAAAGGCGATCCTATGTCCTGCAAGAACTACAGAGGCATATCCCTGCTTAATGTTGCCTACAAGATCCTATCCAACGTACTATGTGAGCGTCTAAAACCTTTCTGCAACACTATGATCGGCACGTACCAGTGTGGCTTCAGGCCAGGCAGATCAACGATGGACCAAATCTTCACATTGAGGCAAATCCTGGAAAAGACCAACGAATTTCAAGTCGAGACCCACCACCTATTCATCGACTTTAAAGCCTCATATGATAGCATAAGTCACCAAGAGCTTCTATTGGCGATGTCGGAACTCGGGATCCCGAAAAAACTGATCCAGCTATGCCGCATGACACTACAAAATACGCGGTGCAACGTGCAAATGGGTAACAGCTCATCCGAGTTATTCCAGACGTGTACAGGGTTCAGACAAGGAGATGCGCTATCATGTCATTTCTTCAACTTAGTCCTGGAGCAGATAGTGCGCAAGAGTGGTGTTAACATGGAAGGCACTATCTTCAACAGGTCTTCTCAACTGCTTGGCTATGCGGACGACATCGACATCATCGGCCGCTCCAAGAGAGCTGTACTTGAAGCATTCACAGCTATTAATGAACAGGCGAAACGCGTTGGTCTTGAAGTGAATGAGGACAAAACAAAGTATATGCTATCAACAAACAAAGCCTCATCTGTCCATCGCCTAGGACAAAACGTCACTGTTGGTAGCAGTAATTTCGATGTAGTCAAGGAGTTCACCTACTTCGGAACAAACATCAATTCCACGAACGACACCTTAGTGGAAATCCGACGAAGAATTACCCTAGCGAACCGCTGCTACTTCGGTTTGCCCAAACAAATGGGTTCAAAACTCCTTTCTCGAAAGACAAAGTGCACGCTATACAAAACGCTAATTTTACCAGTTCTACTCTACGGCGCCGAGTGCTGGACGATAAGTAAAAAAGGGGAATTGATACTGGGCACTTTCGAGAGAAAAATTCTTCGGCGGATATTTGGTCCTAAATGCGAAGAGGGCGATTGGAGGAGAAGATTCAATCGTGAACTGTACGAGCTGTACCAAGATGTGGATGTAGTCCAAAGAGCCAAAACACGTCGACTACACTGGCTCGGCCACATCGAGCGAATGGACAACAACGCTCCAGCCAACAAAAATCTTCGAATCCCAGCCCCCAGGTTCGAGACGACCAGGAAGACCGAACCTCCGCTATAGGGACCAGGCGGTCACAGACGCAAGAGCGCTTGGTCTCGACGACTGGAGGGAGCGTGCGAGGGACCGCAACCGATGGAAGACCGCAATATCTCAGGCAGAGACCCTTCATGGATCGGGAGCCGGATAAGTAAGTAAGTAGTAGTCAGATGAGGACTATCAACTAATTTAATATCTCTCAAAAAGAAAAAGAGATATTGGAACGGTTAAAGCTAAATTTTGAAGATTAAGATTAGTACTATCAGAAATATATAACGTTAGAAAAAAAATCAATTCGCATAGTTACATAACCCCAAAAATGGCGAAAAAGGAGATTTTTTGCACTTTCTAACGGTAATATCTCGAAAACCAGAGCTGATAGCGAAACACGGATAACGGATTTGAGTTCAGCGTAGAAAATTACCCTTAGAACGACTCTTACTTTCACGAGTCGAATAGTTAACCGATATTTGTAAACCTGTGTTATTTTTGGATGCGAAAACCATTTGCATGCAAATGATCTATATACAAATAGGCTTAAATAAATTTTGTGGTACCATTTTTACAAAAGTATTTGACCGATTTCGATAAATATTGTGGTTGGAAAGCTAAAGTCGCGGGGGGTGTGCGAATCACAAAATTAAACACTGTGGGACTATTTTAGCAAAGTACCATTTTATACTGCCGCTCACTGTACACATTCAAAAAATTGAATTTAAAAAATAAGAAATATTATTTTGCTTCAATTTTCAAATATTTTATAGTTTCACAATTTAAAAAAGTGTCGAAAATAAAAAAGAAAACTTCGTTTCAGTGTAGTCCCACATTTTACGATTAGAACTGACATAAACTGAAACTGTCATTTTACTAACGAATAGTTCAGGGATGTTATCTTAAATGCAAAACGACAAGAAGTATTTTCTTTATGTCAGTTTGACAATACCATTTTCACTTTAAATAAAACAAGTCTTTGATGTTTTACTGCCATTTAAATGTCTAACAAGGTGGTTTTATTATACTAACATAATCAAGTGAGACAAAAAATAAGGAACATTTTATGAACTTAATGGGAAAAGCCTCATACAACAAGAATTTATCAACTTAGACCCAAAAAAACTATCCTTCATTTAGTAAATTTTTTTCTTCGTCAGATTAGCGAGTGGTTGGAAAAATATATTTGTAACACATGTATGTCCTAAAATATTATGAAAAATTCTTTAAGATTGCTTATAATTTATTTATTGTTTTTCCTTCTTTTATTCGTATTTCTTAAAAGCTTTCAGAATAATACCAGTGCCTGACTGTTCGCATCATGCCCTTACACCAAAACGAAACATGAGCGTTGTGAAAAAAAGCTAAAGCTATTTTTGGACTAAGCTAAAGCTACCTAGTCATAGCTGATAGTAGTAGCTACTAGTAGCTAAAGCTAGACAGTTCTAGCTTTAGCTTTGTTTCATGTTAATAAAAAAAGATTACGCTAAATAGCCTTAGCTAAAAAATTCTAGCTTAAACTTAATAGGGGTATTCATGCAACTGCGTAAAACACTAGATAAGTTTACGATTTGGTTAATTTTATCTTTTGGTTAATGAACTGTCAAATTTTGTATGGGAAATGGTTTACACAATTTGGTTAATTTTATCCAAGGATTTAGCTGCGGAAAATTAACCAAATATTTGGTTAAACTTATCCAAACGTCATTGTGACTTTTGGAGATTGAATTAGGCATGTTTGTGACTTTTAGAATTAGGCATGTTTAGAAACAGGATATAAATGAAATCTCGGAGAACTAAAAAAGCTCTGAATGTGTTCTGTAATTTGTAAATTGCAATTAGTTGGTGATAAAAGTTGTGAATTAAAACGTAGTTTACACAAAAAGAAATAATTAGAAGGTCTACATTTACTCAACGATTAAAGGCTCTGCCCAACCAACGCGAAATTATAGCGAAGCACTCACAAAGACAGTTTTTTGTTGTTTTTTAGTATTGAGATCATTTACTTTAATTTCGTGTTGGTTTGGGAGAACTTTTAGGAAAGAACTATAAATTCTCACCCAAGCCAATGCGAATCTTGACAGGCAAAAGTTTCGTTGTCGTTCCGATTATTTCGCATTGATTTGATTTTGTTTTATCCTTTCTTAGTTTCCGACTTCACGTTGGTTCGGGTTTCGGGAGAGGTTCTCTATTTAAAAATTACAACGTTTACAAGCAGGATCAGGAGCTCCAGGTTTTTGTCACTTGAGTTGAGTTGAAATGGTATTCAGATTCCAGCAAAATGAATGGCTTTGATGTATTTATTCCAAAGCAAAACAAATATAGTTGAATTAACAGGAGTACCTACTACACGTATCTATTAAAACAAATATATATTTGTACACAGACATGCAAATAAACAGACCATAATGCATTATCTGTAAAACCAACTCCTCGACCCAAGCCGAACGCGCCCAAATATTTGACGTTTAACGAACAGCTGATTCAATTACACAGCATTTAACCAAATTAATAAAAAGGTCGTTCATGCAAACTTTTGTGTAAACTTATCATTTTACACAATTTGTAAACTTACGACGTTGCATGAATACCCTTTATATTTCTAGCTTTCGTTTGTTTACTTACATGTTTTGGCTTAGAAGCTTACGCTAAAACTTTTATTTTGGGACCAAAGATCAACCGCAAGGAGATTTTTGAAAATCACAGTTTTAGCTTAAGCTATTTGTTTATTCACAAGACTCATTGTTTTCATGTAAAAAGAACTAGTCAAAGCTTTCTAGTTAGGGATCCAGGAATCTTGATAATATTGTAGCTTTAACTATAATATTCTAGCTTAAATTATTACTAATCACACAATTCGGAGCTTCAGCTAGAAAAACAAGCTAAAGTTACATGAATCAAGCTTTAGCTATTTTAAAATAGCTATTACAAGACATCTTTTAGTTTCTAGCTAAAGCTTGTTTTTAATCTCACAAAACCTAGCTTTGACTTAAAAATCCAAGTTTTAGCTTTAGCTTATTTTTATTCACAAGACCCATTATTTACACATTTTTGTGATTTGAATTACATCCAATTCGTTATTAAGAACTTGCGAATTAAATCTTTTTTAATTCACAAATTAAAAAGGGCCATTTTCGAAAACGTCATCTGCAACTACATGTCTTCTGTTCGAAAACGGAAACACAAATTTGACTGCTTTTGATGGTAATGCAGCTTGCTAAAGTCACATGTTCGAAAACATTATCTGCCTTGCAGCTGTGTAGTAGGAAAAATCGAGTTGTCGAACAAAATACTGAAAAGGCAGAGAGCGTGTTCGTAAACGTCCAATGCATTTGGAAGTTAATTCACTGGCGTTGATCAAACCGATTTTGTGCAAGCAGGACGCATATTTGACGATCGCAGTATCTGCATCAAAAAAGACAGTCATTTGACGATCAAATTGACTTAGATTTGAGGCTTTCGAAAACAGTTAAGAACTTGTGAAATATACCTCATGTAATTTGTTGATATTCTTTGCTAAAGCTTGTGCATCAAATCTTTTTTAAACCATAACCTTTGAATTGAATGTGATTTCGCTCGTTGATATTATTAATCTTATGACATATCATTTTTTAATACACAGATCAGAAGAATCTTGATTTAAACGCACAACCCTTCAAGCAACCGGAAAAATCATACATCAAATGGGACGATAGGTATTGTAAGTACCAAAATGATAGAGATAATACTAAACGCAGTAGTATTTTGACAGTTGTTGATAATTATAGCTAGTTTGTAATCCTAATCACTAACCAGCAATGTAAATGACAAGTCTAAGAAAAGCCACCTCAAAAATTGGAACAAAGAGTGTTTTAACAGTCGGTTTAAAATTATTCATGATAACTTGCAACGAAGCTCAATTTAACAGAATTGCTTGCCACACGCAAATGCCCCACATACGAAACATGATCATTCAAACAGGGGGTCATCATCGTTTGTTATTCTTTAATTTAATTCCCAAATTTCAACGGAAAATAATTTTCAACTGAAAAAGAAAGCAAGCGCTCCTTTAAATCTTCGGAAATCTATTTTAAATAAAATTAGTTTCGAATACTTGGAAACTTTACTCGATCCACTAAAGATTAAAGCGAAAGAAACGAAAACAAAAAAAAAACTAACTAAGAGGGAAATGAATGCATACCACAGAGTAAACACTTAAGTACCTAATAGACCAAGCGAGAAATCAAAAAGAATATAAAAGCAAGTAGAGTACAAACCTGAGTTTAAGTTAAATTGAAAGAAAACAAAAACTTAAAAATAAAATAGTAAAACTTACATGTATCTTTTCCTTTGGAATCGGTATATTGCTGTCTTCTCGGTAGAATGACAGACAGGAGCTGCTATTGTCATTAAAGTATGTTCTATTCATTTGGCACTCTATACTTGTAGTATCGTCTTCGATCGCGGTATAAGCTTCAGCTGGATTCCCTTCTGAAAATGGATTATTTTTCAAATGAAGTTCACCAGAGTAACAAATGATGGCAGTTTAATGGAATTATTGTTGTTAGCTTGTTAAACAGATATAGATGGATGACCATACGGGGGATTTATGTAAATAATGGATGCATGAAATGCAATTCAATTTTATAAAGAAATGCAAGTCATTCCGAAGAAATGTACAAGAAATGGAATGGCAGAAAACTTACCGCTACTAGTGATGTACGCCGACACTTGCGTGAAATCCATACTCAATATTAAAGTAAGTCCTAACCTGAAAAGGTACAAAGATTATATGTTGTTCAAATATGTTTTAAGCAATTTAATTTTTCAAAGAAAACAACAATTTTTTCAGATCAAGACAAGTCAGTGATTTTCTTACGGATAGAGGTCTATTTCAAAAATGATTCCAATATAAGTTGAATTATTTTGTTTCTTACTACTAATAACTACATGTATACTCGTAATAAGCATATTGTCTCCTTCTACCACTATAAATTTGTTAGTACTCGCCTCTGAAGCTTTATGCTTACTCGAAGATGGTTACGAAGTTGATGTAATTGCAACTGATCGCAGCAAAGCCTTTGACAAAATATTCCATTCCCTGATCATTTTAAGCGATTCCCAGCCGTACCTAAGAACAGAAATGTTTTATCCGAGGTACTGCCTCTTGCGAGGAACTGACAAATCTTCCAAGAGTATACTTGTCATGAAAAAGTGCTTCTCATTTAGCCGTTCGGACTCGGCAAAAAACTGTAGGTCCCCTCCATTCCTGCCAACAAACACGCACACAGGAATGGTTGTGAGTTGTAAGTCACTAAGCCCTGGTTCTCGACGAGCTGTTGCGCCACCCAATTTAATTTATTTATTTAGATCATTTTAAGCTTAATGCCCTAGATTTTTAGATTTATCCTATCCATGCAATCTCTGGGGTTCAGGAAAGTCACCTCGGCTCGTTGATTTTTATTTTTACAAATAAATTCTCTGACCCCTATGTCACTAAGGGCCAGTTTTTCACTTCAGGGTTAACTCTGAGATAAATCAGAGTTTGCTAATCCTGAAAATAAATTAACCCCGAGTTAACTCAGGAACAGTTTTTCAGTTCAGGATTAAATTTATCTTTCAGTTGTCAAAAAATCTAGGGCCATCGATATGCGACACTATGGATATCACCCTTCTACACCTTTACGCATCGGAATAGAGATGGCGACACAACGAAATTGCAATGACAGTATCTTTTCTTATCGAAATCGAGATGGCGCCTCAGCTGAAAAGGCTTTAAGTTTGGCCCCTGAGTTAACTCTTTAAGGGCCAGTTTTTCAGTTCAGGCTTTACTCTGAGTTAAATCAGAGTTAGCTAATCCTGAAAATAGATTAACCCTGAGTTAACTCAGGAATAGTTTTTCAGTTGAGGATTAACTTCATCTTTCAGCTGTCAAAATTCTGAGGCCAACGATGTGCGACACTATGGATATCACCCTTCTACGCCTTTTACGCATAGGAATAGAGATGGCGCCACAACGAATTGCACTGGCAATAACTTTCAATATCAAAATCGAGATGGCGCCACAGCTAAAAAAATCCTCAATTTGGTGCCTCAGTTAACTCACCAAATTAGACAAGTTAACTTTCGATTTCAATTGACTGAAAAACACGTTTTTGGAGTTAACTCCGGTTTAACCCCGAGACTAGGATGATCTCGCACTGAAAAACTGGCCCTAAGAGCCAGTTTTTCAGTTCAGGCTTTACTCTGAGTTAAGTCCGAGTTAGCTAATCCTGAAAATAAATTAACCCTGAGTTAACTCAGGAACAGTTTTTCAGTTGAGGATTAACTTTATCTTTCAGCTGTCAAAATTCTGAGGCCAACGATGTGCGACACTATGGATATCACCCTTCTACGCCTTTTACGCATCGGAATAGAGATGGTGCCACAACGAATTGCACTGGAAATAACTTTCAATATCGAAATCGAGATGGCGCCAGAACTAAAAAGACCCTCAATTTGCTGCCTGAGTTAACTCACCAAATTAGACGAGTTAACTCGGAGTTAACTTTCGATTTCAATTGACTGAAAAACACGTTTTTGGAGTTAACTCCGGTTTAACCCCGAGACTAAGATGATCTCGCACTGAAAAACTGGCCCTAAATTAGGCGCGTTAACTCGGAGTTAGCTCACCAAATTAGGTGAGCTAACTTAGGATTTCAATTAACTGAAAAACACGTTTCAGTAGTTAACTCAGGTCTAACCCTGAGACTAGGATGATCTCGCACTGAAAAACTGGCCCTAAGAAATCTTATTAAAGGCAATGAGAAGGATAAAGGAATAGTTACGTTCAAGTTTGGGGCATAAATGAATGCCTAAGGTTAAATGCTACTAGATTAAACCTTGCGTTTCTGAGAGAATGGTCACGCTGGCCACCTTTCAATATGTTTGGTATAACTCGGAAACTACGCCGAATTTGACAATTGCCCCAAACATTTTGTTAATACTTTTTTTATAAAATTTTGTAAACTATTAATTTCGATAGAAAATTTAATTTTATTCAAAAAAATTGAGGAGTTAAACTATCAAAGGAGATGGCCAAAAATGTATGGACAAAAAACCCAGAATCGACAAGAACGAAATGTTAGCCAATGGGTACCTTATAATAAGCAATTGACGTCACCAAAAGGGCAACCCCGAAATCCATCTAGTACATGGGCTATGAGCCACTAAATACGACTAGGTATAGGAAAATCTCCTTCATGTTTTTTGTTTTTGTATAAAAGATAGCTAATAAAATGGTATACAGAAGTTGTGTGCGAGATATCAACGGTTTTTCTGTTTCATACAATAGTCAGTTTTAGATATTTAAACAGAAAAAAAAATTAAACAGAAAAAAGGTAGTTTTCAAAAAAAAAATGGTAGTCAAGATGCAAAAACCAGAAGTCAAGTATAAAAAAAATCCAAAAACTAACAAATCTTTTATATCACTATGAAAAACCAAAAATTCAATAAATAACACTAAAAATAATTAAAAAAATAACCTACTAAGACTAAAATTATTTGTTTCTACTTCACATAGCTAATAATACAAGCATCTAGCTTGAAGTCGTAGATTTTTGCATTTTAATTATAATAGTTTTTGCTAACTCCATTTCATTGTTTAGTTTTTTGTTCATATTTAAAAATAAATACCAAACTTTCTTAACCATTATCTCCCATAAACTATTCATAAAATACTGTTTTGAATAGATTGTGCATTTATGTAAATTGGAACTTTTAATCTCTTAATATAAATGATCCGTGATGGTTTTTCGATCTAACGATTACATATTTTTGAAGTACTTATTCAGCCTTCAAAAACTGCATATGAATTTTTTCTGTCGACTCTGTGTTTTTTTTGGCCATCTCCTTTGGCTTGGTTTTCGAGTTATACCAAACATATTGAAAAGTGACCAGCTTGGCTATATTCTTACATGTTGATCAAGCCTTTGACAAGGTTTGGCACTTGGGACTTGAGTACAAACTGCATAGGGATCTCCACAGGCAGTACTACGAAATACTGAAATCCTACGTTACGAACCGACTCTTAAGAGTACAGAAGGACAAAAATTACTCGGAACTAAAGAAAATTGAAGCCGGTGTACCACAAGGAAGTGTCGTAGGACCAACCTTGTATCTGTTATATATATAAAAGGCATATTCCAGTGGACATCAACGCTATCATGGCCACCTTATCTGGTGATACTGCAATATTGGTGCCAGATAAATCCATTACGAAGGCTCCGTAAAAACTGCAAAATGTGGTCGATAAAGTTAGTGATTGGACGCAAAAATGGGGTATCAAATTAAACGAAACAATATAAACTTTACAAACAAAAATAAAAACAATGTTCCAATTGGGTTGGGGTCATAATTCTGTATGTGTCAAAATTCGGATTGCAAAATTCTGTATTCCAAAATTCTGTATTTCAAAATTCTGTAAATCCAAAATTCTGTAAGTGCCAAAATTCAGTTTTCAAAATTCTGTATTTCAAAATTCTGTAAATCTAAAATTCTAAAAAATCAAAATTCTGTGTATACCATAATTCTGTATTTCAAAATTCTGGATTTCAAAATTCTGTATTCCAAAATTCTGTAAATGATAAAAGAAAAATTGTTTTGATAATGAAAAAAAGTGCGCACTTTTTTTCATTATCAAAACAATTTTTCTTTTATCATTTACAGAATTTCGGAATAAAAGTGCGCATTTTTTTCACTATCAAAACAATTTTTCTTTTATCATTTACAGAATTTCAGTATACAGAATTTTTAAATTGCTTAGATGATGAAAAAAATTCTCACTTTTTTCATTATCAAAACGAACTGAGAAGTTTAGTTTCAAATTCTAACGGAGCACTCCCAAATATTTTTCTTCTTTGGTTTACAGCTATGTATTGTAGTAGGAAGAAGTAAGGCTGGAAGCTAATTGAAGATCTAAGAAAGGAACTCGTTTTTTCTAAAGCGTAAGTAGCTAGAGTTCAAAACGGGGAACATATTCCTAAAAGTAAAAAACAATTCTCAAAAATAAACAGGCTAAGCGTTTGATTAAAAAAAGAAGAGCTTTAAGTCAGACTGAGTATTTTAAAAGGTTAGCCAAGAATCTTTATCTTGATTAAATTATAAAGTTATGCATTTTGTTTTGTTTTTGTTTTGGTTATTGTTTTTTCTTTGTTATCTATTGAACGTTTTTCTTTGCAATACTTTGTAATTTTTGTTAGGTAATTGAATAAAAATTGTTTAACGGGGGCTAACAAACCTGTTTAAAATTATAACAGAATTTTTTTTATAAGCTTGGATTTACAGAGCTTCGAAAAGCAGAATTTATGGATAAACAGAATATAAGATTTACAGCATTTTGAAATATAGAATTTTGGATTTACAGAATTTTGAAATACAGAATTTTGGATTTACAGAATTTTAGATTACAGAATAATGGAAAAGCAGAATTATGGAATACAGAGTTATGTTCATACAGAATTTTTTATTCATATACAGAATTTTGTTCATACAGAATAACGACCCGTTCCCGTTCCAATTCCTATAAACAGTACAGCAGTACCTTACTCCATTACTCCCAAATACCTTGGAATGACTTTGATGCAAAGTTTAAATGGAAAGAGAACATCAAAAAGAACTTGAAGTACAGACAAATGTACTGGTTACCAGGAAAGAACTCTTACCTATCTATCCAGAACAAACTAATGTTATATAGGTAAGTACTGAAACCCGTTTGTACATGTGGCATCCAACTATGGGGTTGTGCAAAGAAAACAAATGCTGAACCCATCCAAAATTTCCAAAGAAAAGTCCTTCGTGGAATAATAAATTAATACCCTCTGGTATATAAGAAATAGCGATCTACATCGTGACCTTCAAATTGAAATGGTTACAGAAGTGGTTAAAAACACGCTGTATCACACAATCAGCGGACAACAAAGTCATACCAACTCCGAAATGGAGACCGTCCTAAATGTGCGAAACAATGTTCGGAGATTATGAAGAAACAAGCTTCATGAGCTGATGGTCTAAAAGCTATGGGAAAGTTTTACGTATAACTTTAAACTTCCCCCAATTTGATTTATAAATTAAGAAAGAAAAATCATTTGTCGATTTTTCATAGATTGGTCCTGATTTACCGGTGGTTTTAGTGCGAAAGAGTCCCACACTACTCGGTACCGATTCTTAACGAGTTTCTTCGGATAAAAAAAAAACCCCTTGAAAGTAATTGTTCCATAATAAAAGGTAAACAGCCTATTAAGACACCACAAACAATATGGTATTTTCATGGAAAAATCAGATTAATTTTATGAATTAAAACTTATTGCAGTTTTATAGAGTTAACTTATTGTTTTGTGTGTAGATTATTCTATCAAATCATACTAATCCTTCTACTTCCAATTTCAAAAAGTCAAACCTACACAATAACCTAGAGTATAAATTATTTTATTTTCAACATCTTCTTTTCATAGTAAGCCTAGTGGAAGCGTTTTCGGCTGGCGATGGCGTGTGGAAGGTTTCACGTTCAATTCTCAGAAAAACCAAACATTTTTTTAAATTAAAATTAAATTCTATACATTTCAGAATTTTAAGAAATCAGCTGCAAAACCACAAATGTGGTAAAATATAAAATTAATAAGAACAAATTAAAAATCGACACCAATTTTTTTGAAAATTTGTGCATCTATTCAGTTGAAGCGGAGTGTAAGTCATAATTATGTTAGATTTATACTACGTTTTCACCGAACACTAAACCGAGATTAAATAAGATCTACCTCAAGTCTTCTTTAAATCTCCAAGATTTACCATACGAATTGTTTTCGTTAATCTGCAAGATTAAAAATTAATCTTGTTAAATCTCCCTCGAACAAATAGTTTAACAAATCAAACTAACCTATTCTTATAAGGCGCTGAAGGATTAATCAGTTCTCTAATGTTTGACAAAAAAAAACATTCTGTCTCACTTTCACTCCATAAGAAAAAAAAATGAAAACCCTTTTGCTTTTGGAGCGTGCTGTCAAAGTTAAATTCTTTTTAATCTTTTCAGCCGGTGAAAACACCACATAAGTACATCTTTTTCCTTTAATCCTAGATTATCTTTTGGTAAAAATGTAGTATTAAAAGAGCTTGGCATTGTGGCAACAAAAAACTCAATTTTAATGTTTAACGGAATATATTTAAAGTGATACATAAGGTCTGACTATTAGTCTTCAAAATTCTATTTGACACTTGAATTATAATAACTGTTTGGTAGTTTCATGTGAGGAATCACACATAACTTTTTTGTTTATAAATACAACTCGATTTTTGATTTTATTTTTTTTTGTCTGAGAGAAGAAAAATAGGCATTTTTAAAAATGTACTTTTTGTTTATAAAAATGAAAAATGTGAGAGAACTAGTCCAAAGTGTTTGTGGTTTTTAATGTTTTTTTGTATTTTCTAAAAAGCTTTTTTTTTTAAAAAGTAATGACTCCAATTAACAGTACTTCTCAAAAAGTAATGAACATTAATTTGGGATATCACTTGAGAACTTTATAAGTTAAAAATGTTTTTTGATGTATGTAGGGACAATTCCTGTCAGCATGTTTGTAACGTTCTTTCCTCGAAAACTATTTTAAATCACTCCTAAATCCTTACGGAATCGTTCTCCTTTTTCATAGCTCAGCTGGCCAAGATTTATTAACTAATAGCAGTCGATCGATTTGTGGTATTGTTAATGATGCTATATCATCGGCTATCGATGCCCACCTGGAAAAATGAAAAGTTTTTTTGTCAAGTTCAATCAGGGCCCTGGAAAGCCTTTGGCAGAGGAAATCTAGATAAGGAAAACTTGTCAAATACTCGTGAGACGAGGCCCTCGCTAGTAAAACCTTGTGATATAAGGCCTTGGGGGTCAATTCTTGATCTGTGAAACTGTGAAGTGATAAATATGATAAGCCTTCACGCCAAATGCGATTCTCGAAGTATGAAAAAATTAAAACAAATGCCAAAATGTCTATAATATGATAATTCGTTTATCACAATCATTTCATTCTGTGAAAACCTGTGAAAAGAAAAATGATAAACAGAAACAAATTGTGCTCATTTCATACACCCAAGTCGCCATCTTGGTCTTTCTATGACGTCACAATTCTATGTGCAAGTGGTAGTGAAAAAGAAGTGATAAAATGATAAAACTCTGTGAAAACTGAAATGATAACTTTGTTTTCATTTCACAGTTTCACAGATCGAGAATTGACCCCCTGGAAAGGTTTTGGTAGGGAAAATCTAGACAAGGAAAATTTGTAAAAATACTCATGGGGCCCTTGCTAGTGTCCCAGTGAAGACAAATTTTTTTTTGTTTTTGTCTCCCGAGGCAAAAGGTTGCTTAACTGGTGAGGCCCTAGAGAAAATCGATAGTTACCTTTGCTATTGCCATCATGTTAGGGTCAATGTAAAACTTTCTTGGGCCCCGTTAACACTGGAATATACGCGCGGACTACTATTATAGTAGACCACGGTTAGATTATCATTTTTATTTTGTTGTACTTAATCGCTAAATTGTTTTTAATTTAAATTTTCTACTCAATATGAATGAGTTAAAATATATAAATGTTATACGTAATTATTGGTTTAATGTATGATATATCCACAAAAAAGTATTGACATACTAAAATAGTCCATAGTGGTCCAAGGGGCGCGTGTACTCTACTGTTAAAAACCAGGTTGTTTTTCCAGGTGGGTCTTCATAACCCTTTTTTGACTTTCATATGTAATTATTTTAAAGTTAATTGATCATTTAATATAAATGAATTTCGGATGATACCAGTGAAGTTGAAATAATTGTGTTGTTGTCAATTGTCTAACCTTAAACGACATTGAGCAAAACTCATTTCGGTTGTCAAATATTTGGTTCTCATTTAATCTTTGACTAACACTTTGAACACCAACTTGTGAAGGAGCCAACATTTAATTTTCTACAAGCTGGAGTTCAAGCTATTTCAAGAGTTAAAAACCGATCATCAGACTCCTTTAAGAGGTGCTCATTCTATCATTTTCATTTTTAATTAAAAAACTTTTGCTGTCACTGAGACTTGGACATAGACGGAGAGTCTTCAGAAGCACTTTACGCACTACAATGCTTAGGCACCTATTATGACTTGCGATTCGCCGAGTCGAACGTTCAAATGTGTTGAATTATAGTTTGCGACTCACCTGAATTAAGTTCGCCTTAAATGACTAAAATTTGGAATATTTGTATGCCATTCAATGCCTTTAACAAACGTCGATGTCAAACTATAATTGTTGGTGACTTTGAACAAAACCGCAGTTGTTCGACTTTACGAATCGCAAGTCATAATAAGGTCCTTAAAATTCACTTAAACTTCGTATTGGAGAAAGTCCTCTAAATAGTATGTTAAGGTCATAAATGTGGACCGCGGACGCCTCCACCCCGTTATTAGGATTTTTTGTATGCAGATTGTCACAGTATGGTTAAAAAAATGTTCTTTCATACCACTTTCAAACACTCTCTGCATGTTTTCAAAACGTTAAAAGTTTAATTTGAGCTATGCACGTAAATTTTGACAAAATTTCTTAACATCTTAAAATTTGAATAACTCAGACAAATTACATTTTTTTCCTTCAAATAAAGCTGACCTTAAATTGAATAAGCTTTTGAAATTTTGACAGCAAAAAAAGATTTTAAATCGTATAGGTAGTATAAAAATAAACATAAAAGTGACAAAATGAGATAAAAAACGCAAAGTTCGAAATTCTTTTGACTAAAACTCCATGAATTTCTTTTTGGGCAAGACATGCGTCACATGGATGAAAACATATATTTTGATACAAAATAACGGTTTTTTGGACGTAAAATGTGATTTTGGGGGTATATTGAAAATTCAAGTATCTATACCATTTATTTCAGCTCAAAAAGACCTACAACTTCTATCAGGTGCCAGTTCAATTATTTTTTCACTGTCGCACAGTGTAATTTATGACCCGTTTCTAATTATGTAGATTTTTGTCAATTTATAGGGTTTATGAAAAAGAACTCCACGACAATTTAATTTGTTTCATCGTTTTATTGGTAAAACACTAGTCAATGAAGGAAGATAAGTGACTTTGAAATCGTTTCTTATAACGTGCACGCCACTGTACATACCTACACACAAATGTGTATCCATGTATGTATACCTCAACTATTATTGTCAGGTTAATTTTAATATTTATTGAACCGGGTTTTTCTGAATTACCATCGGAAATCCCATTTCTTATTAGAAAGTTCAACGGTGTATAATTATTGTTTCTTGCTAAAATAAAAACAGAATTTAAGCAAAAAATAAGGTTGGTACCTATGTTCTTTACCTTCTTCTCATTTTTGATTCAAAATGGCATCCCATGCTTGTCAGGAGAAGTAAAAATTGATCAAATTGTGCTATTTTTCTCGATTATGTAAATAGCAAGAGAATACGTGCTTTGGATACCTAAAACACATTCACAGAATGGAAATACATGACGCCACAAGAAATTAAAAAAAAAAGTTGAATTGAAAAATTTGTGGACATGTTGACTGATTCTTTTTGCAGCACTAATTTGTATAATTTAATTTTTAAAGCAGCTGATTTTGATATGGTTTGATGAAACAATTATTATTAAATTAGTATGCAATTAAAATAAATAAATAAATAATTCCTTCTTTATAAGGTTTAAATTAAGTCTAAAATATCTAACGAATTTTTAGTTGACATTGTTTGTTTGGAAATAAATTAGCTGCATAACTTGATCGCAGGTACTTGCTCTTATAATTCAAGTGTCAAATAGAATTTTGAAGACTAATAGTCAGACCTTATGTATCACTTTAAATATATTCCGTTAAACATTAAAATTGAGTTTTTTGTTGCCACAATGCCAAGCTCTTTTAATACTACATTTTTACCAAAAGATAATCTAGGATTAAAGGAAAAAGATGTACTTATGTGGTGTTTTCACCGGCTGAAAAGATTAAAAAGAATTTAACTTTGACAGCACGCTCCAAAAGCAAAAGGGTTTTCATTTTTTTTTCTTATGGAGTGAAAGTGAGACAGAATGTTTTTTTTTGTCAAACATTAGAGAACTGATTAATCCTTCAGCGCCTTATAAGAATAGGTTAGTTTGATTTGTTAAACTATTTGTTCGAGGGAGATTTAACAAGATTAATTTTTAATCTTGCAGATTAACGAAAACAATTCGTATGGTAAATCTTGGAGATTTAAAGAAGACTTGAGGTAGATCTTATTTAATCTCGGTTTAGTGTTCGGTGAAAACGTAGTATAAATCTAACATAATTATGACTTACACTCCGCTTCAACTGAATAGATGCACAAATTTTCAAAAAAATTGGTGTCGATTTTTAATTTGTTCTTATTAATTTTATATTTTACCACATTTGTGGTTTTGCAGCTGATTTCTTAAAATTCTGAAATGTATAGAATTTAATTTTAATTTAAAAAAATGTTTGGTTTTTCTGAGAATTGAACGTGAAACCTTCCACACGCCATCGCCAGCCGAAAACGCTTCCACTAGGCTTACTATGAAAAGAAGATGTTGAAAATAAAATAATTTATACTCTAGGTTATTGTGTAGGTTTGACTTTTTGAAATTGGAAGTAGAAGGATTAGTATGATTTGATAGAATAATCTACACACAAAACAATAAGTTAACTCTATAAAACTGCAATAAGTTTTAATTCATAAAATTGATCTGATTTTTCCATGAAAATACCATATTGTTTGTGGTGTCTTAATAGGCTGTTTACCTTTTATTATGGAACAATTACTTTCAAGGGGTTTTTTTTTTATCCGAAGAAACTCGTTAAGAATCGGTACCGAGTAGTGTGGGACTCTTTCGCACTAAAACCACCGGTAAATCAGGACCAATCTATGAAAAATCGACAAATGATTTTTCTTTCTTAATTTATAAATCAAATTGGGGGAAGTTTAAAGTTATACGTAAAACTTTCCCATAGCTTTTAGACCATCAGCTCATGAAGCTTGTTTCTTCATAATCTCCGAACATTGTTTCGCACATTTAGGACGGTCTCCATTTCGGAGTTGGTATGACTTTGTTGTCCGCTGATTGTGTGATACAGCGTGTTTTTAACCACTTCTGTAACCATTTCAATTTGAAGGTCACGATGTAGATCGCTATTTCTTATATACCAGAGGGTATTAATTTATTATTCCACGAAGGACTTTTCTTTGGAAATTTTGGATGGGTTCAGCATTTGTTTTCTTTGCACAACCCCATAGTTGGATGCCACATGTACAAACGGGTTTCAGTACTTACCTATATAACATTAGTTTGTTCTGGATAGATAGGTAAGAGTTCTTTCCTGGTAACCAGTACATTTGTCTGTACTTCAAGTTCTTTTTGATGTTCTCTTTCCATTTAAACTTTGCATCAAAGTCATTCCAAGGTATTTGGGAGTAATGGAGTAAGGTACTGCTGTACTGTTTATAGGAATTGGAACGGGAACGGGTCGTTATTCTGTATGAACAAAATTCTGTATATGAATAAAAAATTCTGTATGAACATAACTCTGTATTCCATAATTCTGCTTTTCCATTATTCTGTAATCTAAAATTCTGTAAATCCAAAATTCTGTATTTCAAAATTCTGTAAATCCAAAATTCTATATTTCAAAATGCTGTAAATCTTATATTCTGTTTATCCATAAATTCTGCTTTTCGAAGCTCTGTAAATCCAAGCTTATAAAAAAAATTCTGTTATAATTTTAACAGGTTTGTTAGCCCCCGTTAAACAATTTTTTATTCAATTACCTAACAAAAATTACAAAGTATTGCAAAGAAAAACGTTCAATAGATAACAAAGAAAAAACAATAACCAAAACAAAAACAAAACAAAATGCATAACTTTATAATTTAATCAAGATAAAGATTCTTGGCTAACCTTTTAAAATACTCAGTCTGACTTAAAGCTCTTCTTTTTTTAATCAAACGCTTAGCCTGTTTATTTTTGAGAATTGTTTTTTACTTTTAGGAATATGTTCCCCGTTTTGAACTCTAGCTACTTACGCTTTAGAAAAAACGAGTTCCTTTCTTAGATCTTCAATTAGCTTCCAGCCTTACTTCTTCCTACTACAATACATAGCTGTAAACCAAAGAAGAAAAATATTTGGGAGTGCTCCGTTAGAATTTGAAACTAAACTTCTCAGTTCGTTTTGATAATGAAAAAAGTGCGCACTTTTTTTCATTATCAAAACAATTTTTCTTTTATCATTTACAGAATTTCGGAATAAAAGTGCGCATTTTTTTCACTATCAAAACAATTTTTCTTTTATCATTTACAGAATTTCAGTATACAGAATTTTTAAATTGCTTAGATGATGAAAAAAATTCTCACTTTTTTCATTATCAAAACGAACTGAGAAGTTTAGTTTCAAATTCTAACGGAGCACTCCCAAATATTTTTCTTCTTTGGTTTACAGCTATGTATTGTAGTAGGAAGAAGTAAGGCTGGAAGCTAATTGAAGATCTAAGAAAGGAACTCGTTTTTTCTAAAGCGTAAGTAGCTAGAGTTCAAAACGGGGAACATATTCCTAAAAGTAAAAAACAATTCTCAAAAATAAACAGGCTAAGCGTTTGATTAAAAAAAGAAGAGCTTTAAGTCAGACTGAGTATTTTAAAAGGTTAGCCAAGAATCTTTATCTTGATTAAATTATAAAGTTATGCATTTTGTTTTGTTTTTGTTTTGGTTATTGTTTTTTCTTTGTTATCTATTGAACGTTTTTCTTTGCAATACTTTGTAATTTTTGTTAGGTAATTGAATAAAAATTGTTTAACGGGGGCTAACAAACCTGTTTAAAATTATAACAGAATTTTTTTTATAAGCTTGGATTTACAGAGCTTCGAAAAGCAGAATTTATGGATAAACAGAATATAAGATTTACAGCATTTTGAAATATAGAATTTTGGATTTACAGAATTTTGAAATACAGAATTTTGGATTTACAGAATTTTAGATTACAGAATAATGGAAAAGCAGAATTATGGAATACAGAGTTATGTTCATACAGAATTTTTTATTCATATACAGAATTTTGTTCATACAGAATAACGACCCGTTCCCGTTCCAATTCCTATAAACAGTACAGCAGTACCTTACTCCATTACTCCCAAATACCTTGGAATGACTTTGATGCAAAGTTTAAATGGAAAGAGAACATCAAAAAGAACTTGAAGTACAGACAAATGTACTGGTTACCAGGAAAGAACTCTTACCTATCTATCCAGAACAAACTAATGTTATATAGGTAAGTACTGAAACCCGTTTGTACATGTGGCATCCAACTATGGGGTTGTGCAAAGAAAACAAATGCTGAACCCATCCAAAATTTCCAAAGAAAAGTCCTTCGTGGAATAATAAATTAATACCCTCTGGTATATAAGAAATAGCGATCTACATCGTGACCTTCAAATTGAAATGGTTACAGAAGTGGTTAAAAACACGCTGTATCACACAATCAGCGGACAACAAAGTCATACCAACTCCGAAATGGAGACCGTCCTAAATGTGCGAAACAATGTTCGGAGATTATGAAGAAACAAGCTTCATGAGCTGATGGTCTAAAAGCTATGGGAAAGTTTTACGTATAACTTTAAACTTCCCCCAATTTGATTTATAAATTAAGAAAGAAAAATCATTTGTCGATTTTTCATAGATTGGTCCTGATTTACCGGTGGTTTTAGTGCGAAAGAGTCCCACACTACTCGGTACCGATTCTTAACGAGTTTCTTCGGATAAAAAAAAAACCCCTTGAAAGTAATTGTTCCATAATAAAAGGTAAACAGCCTATTAAGACACCACAAACAATATGGTATTTTCATGGAAAAATCAGATTAATTTTATGAATTAAAACTTATTGCAGTTTTATAGAGTTAACTTATTGTTTTGTGTGTAGATTATTCTATCAAATCATACTAATCCTTCTACTTCCAATTTCAAAAAGTCAAACCTACACAATAACCTAGAGTATAAATTATTTTATTTTCAACATCTTCTTTTCATAGTAAGCCTAGTGGAAGCGTTTTCGGCTGGCGATGGCGTGTGGAAGGTTTCACGTTCAATTCTCAGAAAAACCAAACATTTTTTTAAATTAAAATTAAATTCTATACATTTCAGAATTTTAAGAAATCAGCTGCAAAACCACAAATGTGGTAAAATATAAAATTAATAAGAACAAATTAAAAATCGACACCAATTTTTTTGAAAATTTGTGCATCTATTCAGTTGAAGCGGAGTGTAAGTCATAATTATGTTAGATTTATACTACGTTTTCACCGAACACTAAACCGAGATTAAATAAGATCTACCTCAAGTCTTCTTTAAATCTCCAAGATTTACCATACGAATTGTTTTCGTTAATCTGCAAGATTAAAAATTAATCTTGTTAAATCTCCCTCGAACAAATAGTTTAACAAATCAAACTAACCTATTCTTATAAGGCGCTGAAGGATTAATCAGTTCTCTAATGTTTGACAAAAAAAAACATTCTGTCTCACTTTCACTCCATAAGAAAAAAAAATGAAAACCCTTTTGCTTTTGGAGCGTGCTGTCAAAGTTAAATTCTTTTTAATCTTTTCAGCCGGTGAAAACACCACATAAGTACATCTTTTTCCTTTAATCCTAGATTATCTTTTGGTAAAAATGTAGTATTAAAAGAGCTTGGCATTGTGGCAACAAAAAACTCAATTTTAATGTTTAACGGAATATATTTAAAGTGATACATAAGGTCTGACTATTAGTCTTCAAAATTCTATTTGACACTTGAATTATAAGAGCAAGTACCTGCGATCAAGTTATGCAGCTAATTTATTTCCAAACAAACAATGTCAACTAAAAATTCGTTAGATATTTTAGACTTAATTTAAACCTTATAAAGAAGGAATTATTTATTTATTTATTTTAATTGCATACTAATTTAATAATAATTGTTTCATCAAACCATATCAAAATCAGCTGCTTTAAAAATTAAATTATACAAATTAGTGCTGCAAAAAGAATCAGTCAACATGTCCACAAATTTTTCAATTCAACTTTTTTTTTTAATTTCTTGTGGCGTCATGTATTTCCATTCTGTGAATGTGTTTTAGGTATCCAAAGCACGTATTCTCTTGCTATTTACATAATCGAGAAAAATAGCACAATTTGATCAATTTTTACTTCTCCTGACAAGCATGGGATGCCATTTTGAATCAAAAATGAGAAGAAGGTAAAGAACATAGGTACCAACCTTATTTTTTGCTTAAATTCTGTTTTTATTTTAGCAAGAAACAATAATTATACACCGTTGAACTTTCTAATAAGAAATGGGATTTCCGATGGTAATTCAGAAAAACCCGGTTCAATAAATATTAAAATTAACCTGACAATAATAGTTGAGGTATACATACATGGATACACATTTGTGTGTAGGTATGTACAGTGGCGTGCACGTTATAAGAAACGATTTCAAAGTCACTTATCTTCCTTCATTGACTAGTGTTTTACCAATAAAACGATGAAACAAATTAAATTGTCGTGGAGTTCTTTTTCATAAACCCTATAAATTGACAAAAATCTACATAATTAGAAACGGGTCATAAATTACACTGTGCGACAGTGAAAAAATAATTGAACTGGCACCTGATAGAAGTTGTAGGTCTTTTTGAGCTGAAATAAATGGTATAGATACTTGAATTTTCAATATACCCCCAAAATCACATTTTACGTCCAAAAAACCGTTATTTTGTATCAAAATATATGTTTTCATCCATGTGACGCATGTCTTGCCCAAAAAGAAATTCATGGAGTTTTAGTCAAAAGAATTTCGAACTTTGCGTTTTTTATCTCATTTTGTCACTTTTATGTTTATTTTTATACTACCTATACGATTTAAAATCTTTTTTTGCTGTCAAAATTTCAAAAGCTTATTCAATTTAAGGTCAGCTTTATTTGAAGGAAAAAAATGTAATTTGTCTGAGTTATTCAAATTTTAAGATGTTAAGAAATTTTGTCAAAATTTACGTGCATAGCTCAAATTAAACTTTTAACGTTTTGAAAACATGCAGAGAGTGTTTGAAAGTGGTATGAAAGAACATTTTTTTAACCATACTGTGACAATCTGCGTACAAAAAATCCTAATAACGGGGTGGAGGCGTCCGCGGTCCACATTTATGACCTTAACATACTATTTAGAGGACTTTCTCCAATACGAAGTTTAAGTGAATTTTAAGGACCTTATTATGACTTGCGATTCGTAAAGTCGAACAACTGCGGTTTTGTTCAAAGTCACCAACAATTATAGTTTGACATCGACGTTTGTTAAAGGCATTGAATGGCATACAAATATTCCAAATTTTAGTCATTTAAGGCGAACTTAATTCAGGTGAGTCGCAAACTATAATTCAACACATTTGAACGTTCGACTCGGCGAATCGCAAGTCATAATAGGTGCCTAAGCATTGTAGTGCGTAAAGTGCTTCTGAAGACTCTCCGTCTATGTCCAAGTCTCAGTGACAGCAAAAGTTTTTTAATTAAAAATGAAAATGATAGAATGAGCACCTCTTAAAGGAGTCTGATGATCGGTTTTTAACTCTTGAAATAGCTTGAACTCCAGCTTGTAGAAAATTAAATGTTGGCTCCTTCACAAGTTGGTGTTCAAAGTGTTAGTCAAAGATTAAATGAGAACCAAATATTTGACAACCGAAATGAGTTTTGCTCAATGTCGTTTAAGGTTAGACAATTGACAACAACACAATTATTTCAACTTCACTGGTATCATCCGAAATTCATTTATATTAAATGATCAATTAACTTTAAAATAATTACATATGAAAGTCAAAAAAGGGTTATGAAGACCCACCTGGAAAAACAACCTGGTTTTTAACAGTAGAGTACACGCGCCCCTTGGACCACTATGGACTATTTTAGTATGTCAATACTTTTTTGTGGATATATCATACATTAAACCAATAATTACGTATAACATTTATATATTTTAACTCATTCATATTGAGTAGAAAATTTAAATTAAAAACAATTTAGCGATTAAGTACAACAAAATAAAAATGATAATCTAACCGTGGTCTACTATAATAGTAGTCCGCGCGTATATTCCAGTGTTAACGGGGCCCAAGAAAGTTTTACATTGACCCTAACATGATGGCAATAGCAAAGGTAACTATCGATTTTCTCTAGGGCCTCACCAGTTAAGCAACCTTTTGCCTCGGGAGACAAAAACAAAAAAAAATTTGTCTTCACTGGGACACTAGCAAGGGCCCCATGAGTATTTTTACAAATTTTCCTTGTCTAGATTTTCCCTACCAAAACCTTTCCAGGGGGTCAATTCTCGATCTGTGAAACTGTGAAATGAAAACAAAGTTATCATTTCAGTTTTCACAGAGTTTTATCATTTTATCACTTCTTTTTCACTACCACTTGCACATAGAATTGTGACGTCATAGAAAGACCAAGATGGCGACTTGGGTGTATGAAATGAGCACAATTTGTTTCTGTTTATCATTTTTCTTTTCACAGGTTTTCACAGAATGAAATGATTGTGATAAACGAATTATCATATTATAGACATTTTGGCATTTGTTTTAATTTTTTCATACTTCGAGAATCGCATTTGGCGTGAAGGCTTATCATATTTATCACTTCACAGTTTCACAGATCAAGAATTGACCCCCAAGGCCTTATATCACAAGGTTTTACTAGCGAGGGCCTCGTCTCACGAGTATTTGACAAGTTTTCCTTATCTAGATTTCCTCTGCCAAAGGCTTTCCAGGGCCCTGATTGAACTTGACAAAAAAACTTTTCATTTTTCCAGGTGGGCATCGATAGCCGATGATATAGCATCATTAACAATACCACAAATCGATCGACTGCTATTAGTTAATAAATCTTGGCCAGCTGAGCTATGAAAAAGGAGAACGATTCCGTAAGGATTTAGGAGTGATTTAAAATAGTTTTCGAGGAAAGAACGTTACAAACATGCTGACAGGAATTGTCCCTACATACATCAAAAAACATTTTTAACTTATAAAGTTCTCAAGTGATATCCCAAATTAATGTTCATTACTTTTTGAGAAGTACTGTTAATTGGAGTCATTACTTTTTAAAAAAAAAAGCTTTTTAGAAAATACAAAAAAACATTAAAAACCACAAACACTTTGGACTAGTTCTCTCACATTTTTCATTTTTATAAACAAAAAGTACATTTTTAAAAATGCCTATTTTTCTTCTCTCAGACAAAAAAAAATAAAATCAAAAATCGAGTTGTATTTATAAACAAAAAAGTTATGTGTGATTCCTCACATGAAACTACCAAACAGGGGTTTTTGCGCCATAAAATGAGTTTTTGGGGGTATATGGGAAATTTATTCTAACCCATTTCACAAGACCAAATTGAGGTTTTTAACAGTTACATGTGGATTTTCACATCCTCATATGCGACAATATTGTTTATTAGCATAATGCAGACACCGAGTGAAAATAGTTATCCAAGCGCTGATGTTCAAACACCCAATCGGCTTATGTTCTACGCAATCCGTGGTCAACAGGCTTCAATGCTTCAGTGACTTGAACTTTATAAACTTTTTATATTCAAATGCAAAACCTACGCCATAACGTGCGGTAGGACAAGCTCAACTGCTGTGCTCGTCGTGAAATCGAAAAATTTGTATTTTCTTTAACAGTTCCCTTAACGCGAACATTTCTATGACAGACAGCCCTTAAGACTTTGAGTTTTGCTAAGAAAACGTTCGGATGGTAGATTAAGTCGTATAGGTATATCTGCTCGCAGTGCGTGGAATGTATCTACTACAGAACCACTGATTGTGGTAATTTTTCACCAATTAAACACACCATTTTTAAAGATGGTGTTCAGACAAGCTACACGGGAGGCGACTCATTTTAAAGTCTCTCATTTTTGTGACTCGAGAAAAACGATTTTGTCAACCCTACCCTAGTTAATCAACATAGGGCAAAACTTAAAAAAAAAAAATGGGCGTGTCAGTTTGCGAAAATTGTTAGCCTATGCTTATGCTATCTCTTATCATATCAAAGTTGGTTGTGTTGTTTAGAATTGATCAAGCTAAGACTAAATGCGAAAACAAAAGAGAAAAAATATAGGAACTCCTAACCCGCCAACAAGCTCAAGTACAACAAGTCCAATTAAATAGTGCTAAGGCTTTGATAAGACGGTCAACGCGTTGACTTTCTGACGTCAAAATGCCTGTCCCAAAGTTGTCTTGTCATGTGATCGTTAACGCAGAATACTGTCCATGCATCCAAAGCTGCGTTACACTCTTGTTGCATTAATTTAAGGGTAAATGCGTTGATTATTTTCGTTGGCCATGTAATCACCCTGTCAGTGCAGTTAGGGCACTATGACCCTTACGTTGACGCACTGGATTTGTCTGCCATGTTAGCGGTACCTAAAGCCTTCTTTTAAATTGGTAACATGGCGCCAGGGGGATTCGCAATAGATGTGGAAAAAAGCTATTGCGTGCAGATTAGACCAAAACAAGAAAAAAATCGTTCGTCTATCTTCACTCGTTACGACGAAACGGTCAATTTTCTATAAAAGTGAATAAAATATTTTTTTTTGTAAACAATGGAAAGTCGTAGAATACTATATCAACTAGCTTTTCTTGAATCCAGAGACTTTATTCTTTCTCAAATTTCCATGAACTGTATTTGAACGCCCTAGCATTTAATACGAATCACCCTGCATGAGATAAGAATTATAGTTACATACAAACAAAAATCGCAAGCGTTTATTCAGACATTTATGAGTCCAGCGATAAATACGTAAGCAAATATTTACTCACTACAGCGATGCAAATTTTATCTTGTTTTTTTGTATGGAGAAATTTTATTAAAAATGATTTGTTCATGTTACTCAAATTATAATTTAACAAATATGTATTAGGTTTTAGGTTAACATACAAAATTGTTATACATAGAGCTTGGAGAATAAATAAATAATCATTAAAAAAAACATTTGTTGGCTTGTGGGTTATAGACATGTTTTTTTTTTTTTTTCTTTAAAATTGATTTTTCAAACAACAAACTACATTATGTAGGTATTTGTTTTATCAAAAGTTTGACTTGTGCCAAATAATTGAGCTGTCGTACCAAACCAAACATTTAATATACATAGGTATATCTTTGGTGTTTGGTAACATGATAACTCCATAAAATAATTTGCGTCTTTGCGTCCAATTAACATCGAGCTAGATGCTAGAGCTTAAAATGGGTTCACCAATTTTCTTCAAATTTGAGATATTTTTAAAAAATTATTTTCCTAATATGACGTAAATCGGTTTACCTGTTTATGCTCTAGCTCTATGTAAAGCGAACGTATAAAGACGTAAATTGTTTTTTAGAGTTATCATGTTTCTACCAAGAACCACAGATCAAAACTCAAATGGTGATTTGATATTTTATAATAATTAGTTGATCTCAAAATTTTTCGGTTGCAATATCTTAAATCAGCTGATTTGGTATAGGGTTTAAGGTTAACAAATTAAAACAGTACCTATTATATTGTTCTATTATATATGTTCTTCTTGATAATTAAATTGTTATCAAACTATTTGAAATATAAATTCGATAAGAATTGATGAGAAAACATCCTAAATATACATTATAATATCGTCGTCACGTCGTTCAAACAAAACTCCCTAACTCCATTTTTTTAGAAACCGAGAAGCCTCTCGTAATAATGTAATATTTAATTAAATAAACATTTTAGACCTGTAAAGGGTCTCTAAATCTTATGTTGGTCTATTTATAAGGGAAAAATTTCTTTAAATCAAACATTTTCATATTCTAGTCAGTAACAATCCATTAAAAGTACAAATGTCTCAAAATAAAATGAAATGGAGTTAGAGAGTTTTCATTGAACGACAGCGATATGTACATTAGGGTGGTCCTTTAAAAGGTATTTTTTTAATTTAAGTTGATGCGCCCCTCTAATTACTTTCAAATAGGTTAATTAAAAAAAAATCCTGTTAAATTTGAACTCATTATTTTACCGTTAACCCGGCCCCCAAGACGAAAGAAGTTTCATATGGGAAAACACATGCAAAATATTCATTTAACTTTTTTCAACTAAAATTTTACAGGAGCTTAAATTGAACAATGGCCTTTATAACGACCACCCTATTTTTGTATTTTGTTTAGCTCGAAATATTATTTTTTAAGGGAATATCCATATTTTGTTTTTGTATAATTAACACGCACTCAGAGGGTTGTGAATACCCTTTAACTCTTATATTTAACACAGTGCCTTAAACGTCTGAATATCAAAATGGGAACGGAAATAGAGCTGGGTAAGGAATTCCACATTCGTGTACCTAGTTAGGTTTTAGAAAGAATCTCTGTACTTAACGGTACATCCAAAGTTAGGCTAAAGGGTATAGCATGATGAGCATATCTGGCTGAGCGGGTATTATGGCTAAATAGTTTAAGGGGAGAAATGCAGCTGGCTATTTCACTAGAGCAATGTTTAAAAAAGAAGCGATAGAACAGTGAGAGACACGAGACGTTTCGTCGATGGTCGAGCGATACAAATGTTTCCAAAATTGATCTGTCGCCAATCATTTTTAAAGCTCTATTCTGGATTCTATCTAGCAGGTGTAAAGATGTATGGGATGCACCAGCTCAGATATGAGAATTGTACTTTAGCTTTGTGCGTGTATGCCTTATAAATTGTTGTTGGGGGAAAAAGTTCTTATACATCATCTTAGGAAACTTAGGCATTTTGATGAATTCTTAGCAATATCTTATATGTGATCGTTCCACAAAAGGTGGTCAGTAAGAACGGTCAAAAAAGTAGTTAGGTACCTACTAATCCATCTAACAAAATTCTACCCATTTTTGTTTTAGCTAAACTAAAAGCCTCTATTCAATATAGCCAATATTTCAACATTTAAAAATTGTTAATTTTGAATGTCTATTAATTTTTTTTTATTTGTAAAAATTCATAGGTATTGTTAATAAGAACATTTTTTCATATTATCTAATTTATGGTTTTATTTTTTGAACTTCATATTACCTTATTTAATGAGATTTTTCTGATTTATATGTTAAAATTAAATATTATTGTATTAATCTCTATCATTTTTTTTTTGCTTATATTTTTTTTCGTATATTAAAATTTTATTTATTGTTTGATTCAGAAATTCTTTTAAAAATATAATTTTTTCTAATTTCTAATTATTTGTAATCTCTTAAAGAAAAATTAAGAAAGCGGCAGACGGCTTTTAAGCCATGCTTTAAAATCTTTATGAAAATTGTATTTATGAATTATTATTTTTGTTATCAATAAAGATTCATCTAATCTAATCTAATCTAATCTACCTACTAATCCAACGAAGAAGAAATTTATCCAAATCAAATGCACGCATTTTTGATAAAAGAGCTGGGTATCAAACTCTATCAAAAGCCTTAGAAATATCGAGCGCAATATCCTTGCTTTCTCCAAAACGATGCAAAGATTGATTCCACTTTTCGGTGAGATATCTATTGCTTCATTAAGAAGCTTTCGTTTTTCTAAATATTTCTTAAGCTGACGATTGATCAGCGTTTCCATTGGAAAGAAGGGACGTTAATGAAATCGGCGACAATTAGAGGGTGAAGATTATTCACCTTTTAGGAATTGGTTAAGTAAATGCTGTTTTCCATTCACTCGGAAAGTGTCCTAAAGAATGTGATAAGTAGAAAAGATTACGAAACGGTTTTGCCAACGTGGAAGAACACCTCTTCAGAACAATGGACGATATACCATCAGGACCAGCGGGTTTGTGTATGTCGAGATCTTTGAGTACTCTAGCGACTATAGAGTGCGAAAATGAATTTTGTTGATGAAGAAATGTATGTTCTCAAGCACAGGTGGCCTTATATCGCTTTCTGGTAATACTGAGTTCGCTACAAATTGATCTACAAACAAATTGGCTTTGTCCATATAACTTATAATAATGTTATCATTGTAGATGAGTATAGGAACCCCCGAAGAAGTAGAATTTCTAATGTTTTTGACGAATAACCAAAAGTTTTTACTGCCTTTTGGGCACTGAAGTATTTTTTGTCTTAATTTTTGTTCATGCAAGAATTTGGTTCTTTGAATACAGGCGTTACGGGCAATAATTTTGTTCGGTTTTCTTCTGAAGGTGAAGGGTTGGCTTTGTTTGACCGAAAACACTTTGCTCTAACCCTGAACTTCTTTACAACTGGATTCAAATCAGTATTTTTCTTTCGTTTTGATACTCTTTTTTTCTGTGAGGAACAAACATTCTCAAGCCATTCATGATTATATTTGTTATCATGAAAGAACATGCATCATATATCATATCCTTATCAAGAAAGCTTATCGATCAGTTAAAGCTACGGAAAAAGTCTTTAAGTCAAGGGTGTTTGGCATTTGGCCTGCAACATCTGGTATTCGTGTTGGCTCATCTTAGAGCTAAGTCAGATGGTTAAACTCAGAAAATATTTCGGCATACCTCCATTCGGATGTGGTCTGGCCAAAATGGCAAAGCCAATTGGAATTATGCACATTAAAACCGCCCGTAATTACGACCTCAGTGGTAGAATTTCGGAAAATAATTCTTTGTATGCAATCAGACAGCGCATCAAACTGGTTTAGAGTTGAGGCACTGTCTAGACTGGGGCTTAGATATTAAAAACAATAATGCATAACTTGCTTTTGGACTTTAAATTTAAGCCATATAGTATTGAAATCCGTGCGGGAACACTGGCTGAATTGGGGGAATGTTTTATAAGCAACGTCGTTTCGGATATAAATCACGGTTTCGAAGTGGAGAATAAATAATGGCACTGGGCTGTATCTAGGAAGGTGAAACTCTGAAAGATCAGAATTTTCACACACCTGTGTTTCGCTTAATGCCAAAATATCTGGCCTGAATTTTTCAAGGTGGACGTAGACGGCAAAGAAATTCTTTCTTAGCCCACGAATATTAGAAACATCAACTCTAAAGGTATTCACCATGACAATAACAAACATAAAACACAAAACTCCGACGTAATTAAGCGACGTAAAAACGTCATAAAATTAAACGTGTTAATATTTAATCATCTAAAAGGGACGGGTAAGCAACAAAAATCAACAAAAAAAAATCTACTTTTTTGGTAATGTTTAATATTTAATAACGTGAGAAAAGTTTTAAAAATGCCTCCACAAGCCAAACGCATTTTGGAAAAAAAAAGTTACCTACAAGTTTTTTCGCGTTCAAGATATTAAAAACTACCAAAAAAGGGAAGTCCCACATTTTGACATAAAAAAGCATGTTCCTGAAAAGTGGAAATATTGAAATTTTAACCGAAGGAGCGTGTACTCAAAACCTTTCTTTTAGGAGATAAAACGTTATTTGATCAAGGAAATTTTCCAAGTAATTTACGAGTTTTTTTTTATTTACTATTTTCCACTTTCTACAGATTGGGCGCCATTTTGAAAATGGCGTCCAAGCAACAAGATTACAAAAATGACTCCCAAGCTAAATTTCATTTTTAGCATGTCAAAAATAAATTACAAATATAAAAATAAGGTCTTCGGCCACAAAAAGTGCAAAGATTTCGGTTTCATGATTGGGCGCCATTTTTCAAATCGATGTCACCTAAGTTGAAATCACCAAGGATACATGCGAATTAGAAGTATGTTCATTCATTGCACTCATCTATTCAACTCATGGGACGAATATAACTTACAATAAAAATAAATCCTTACTATCAGCAGAATCATTGGAACATACCTTAGCCCAAAGTTGATCATTTTCATCGCCGTCATCCAAAAGATTGCGTTGAGAAAAGTTGTTCGGATGGAAATCAATATACCTCCGCCTCGAACCCATTATGTTGTAGTTGAACGATCTTTGCTATAAACTTTGAAAGAAGAGTTAAAAAGCTCCGATGACATAAGAATTGAGTAAGACCATGTCTCCGCTATGATAAAACTCATAGATCGAAGAAGCTAAGAAAGCATGGTTTGTTTTAGTCCGCAGGCCAGTCTTGCATTTTATTTATGTTTTCATTCGCAACAGTAAAATTTTAAGTGGATTGTTATGTTATTGGTACGATTGCATCCATATTTCAAGTAATTTTTCAATATTTTACTTTTTCAAAATTTAAATTGAATAACCCGTTAAATCCAAAAGAACTTTTTTATGCGATTTACTGCATTCTTTTTAAGTCTAACCTTAAGTTGTAAATAATCACATTTATTAAATTACTATAATATATTTAATAATTATGTATAGGGACTAATTTATTTTTAAGTCTTTAATTACAATTAAGTTAAGACTGATTTACTTGAAACAAATCGTTTAGATAATAGCAAACATTTATTTAAAGCCATCAACAATAGATGAGAAATACATCTTTGTCAAGGGAATCTACAGAAACTTCCAGTTGGTTTTTTTAATCTTGTTTTTTTAAATATACTTCCTTGATAACTATAAATGGAGGAGATTTTGTAATTCTTTAGAAATGATTCATTGATAACAAGATTTAAATAGGCATTTTCACACGAGAGATCAATAGGTAATTAAGGAGAAAATACACCGGATCTAGAAAAATAAAACCCCGATAGTGTTTTCTAATTTATGCCAACGGCGCCACACTGATAAAGTGTGAGTTATTTAGCAATTTAACTTTTCTCATGTTTCTTTTGGTTGTATATTGAATATAAGAATTGTAGATAATTATAGAGATATACCTACCTAAGATCTAACCTCTACCTATTTGCGGAGTTAAATAAGTAAGCTTTACCTACGATTCGACACAGCCTGCGTTGTGTTGAAATGGTTTTCGTCAGACTCGATTAGATTCGGTGAGCAGAACGCAGAGTTTAGTCGAGATTTATGCATAAAAGTCCCGGTTAAGCATTTGATTAGGCAAATCATGCATTCTAATGGGTATTACCACGTGTGTACAAATATATATTGTAATTGTAATATTTTATTTGGCCTAAAAAAGTGCCATTGCGATTTACATAATTTCTCTTACATTCATTTAAACTTAACAAACTATAACATGAAATTAGCATTAATAAATTAAAAAAGACAAGTATAAATTTAAAATATCAATTTTACAGTGAAGTATTAAGATTTTTGTATGCAGTTAAATAATATTCTCAGTTGAGTATGATGAAATAAGTCCTTTAAATTCATTTATGTTGGTTGAACTTTTTATATGTATTTGTTTTGATAGCAACGAGGTGTAATGGAACCCGTTTTTTTTGTAATTTTATTAGTTTTTGTTGTGAAATCAATAGATTGACGCAACCTTAATCCAACTATATCTTTCAATCCTGTATACAAACGAGGTACTTGAACTTCCAACTATTGAGATAGAGAATTTGCAAATATAACTCGATTCTCTACTAAGGCTTGTCACCCGGGGAATTACATGGCCCAGCATGTTTGACAACATGGCTTGATGGAAAAATAATTGTAAATGCAACTGTTTAGATATAGTGATTTTAACCTCGTCTTTATGCGTAGCTCTATATTAAAATTCTAATTGATTCAGCAGTTTAAGCGTGAAAGCGTAACAAACAAACAAACTCACTTTCGAATTTATAATATTATTATAGACCGATAGCCAACCCAAAAGTTGATAGAATTCTTACAACTTGGGCTTCGTAGCAGGATACAAACGACACTTTGCCACCATCGATCTCTGTCACTCTCCAATCATATTCCCGCCATCTTTCTTTCGCTTTTCCTTTTCTGTGGGAATAATATTTGGTATTCTGTTGGATCTTACCGCTCCTAACGGAAGCAGACCCGTTTTGGTCAGATGTACCTGGAGCTTTGGGCTTTTGAACCAGGTATCAAAGAGAATCTTGTGTTTTTTTGTGTTTTGGTAAAGAAGAAGTCAAACGTGAAACAATATTACCACTTACACCAACACTTCAGGAGCATCTTCTAGATATGATTTACTTTGTTCTCCGGCTAAGAGATCTAAGTCGTAGCTGAATCCCGACACCCCACTTAAAACCAGATTCTTATAACCCTATTTGTGAGGTTTCTTTGGGTTATACTGTTTAAGTTCATGACGACTTATCCACTGCAAGGAATTCTTTCTTTGGAATTAGAAGAAGCCAATCTCTAATTTTTCTAAGAGGCCTCACTTGAAAAAGTTTATCTAGTCAATATCCGCAAAGAGGATATGCCTTATGCCTTTCCATCTGTTGCTTGTCCTCGTTTCGTAAACAAAACATTGACCAATTTCGGAGGTCCAATACTTCTTGTTGAAGGTAATTTCACCAATGACATGAACAGGCAAATACCTAAAAATTCCTCCATTTCTTTTACCGTTTTATTGGCCGGTTTGTTTATATTGTGATTTAAGGCCTTTTCGTTCGATGCATAAACAATCATTTGAATGAAATCTGATAACGGTTTTTGTAGAACAAAAATAATACAAGCATTTTTACTATGGGAGAGGTCTATCTGCCTTCGTTTGAACGGGAAGGGCAATTTCATAAAGTTCTAAAAACGGACAAAAATATTTAAAAATAACGGTAATATGTACCTACTTACAATAAAGTATTTTACCCTTTTTAGCTAGTTTTTAAATGAAGGGAAATTTATGCATAGCTTTTGAAAAAAACGGGTTTTAAACTCAAAATTTGGCAAAAAAAAAATTAAAAAATGATTAAAGTGAGGTAAAACTGTAAAACTAGGTATACCTAGGTATATTATATTTTTTAATTCGTTTTTAATTCGTTTTTAGTTCTTAATCAAAAACTGAAAACTTTATGATTTTGTTTTCTATTTTTTGAGAAAATTGAAAATTACTAAAACTACTTTTTTATGATTTTTAGTTTTTTTTTGTGGTAGCACCCAGCATTTCAGCGTATAAACAGTAAGGTATTGTCCCTACCTCCTTAACAGGGCGAGATAGACCCCTCCCATAGTAATAAAATGCTTGTTTTAACCCAACCGTTATCAATTTTTGGCGCCAAAGTTATTGTACTCGTGCCCTACAAAACACATTACATTAGACTGTGCCCAAAAAATTGTAATTTTGATTTTTCATGATTGGGCTCAAAATTTAGGTAGAGGCTGCAAATACATACCTATATTAAACCTCCTAAAATTTGAGCTATTTATATTGATATTTATAGATGGAGCATCGCAATTTTCTGTTTTTCATACAAAATGTATTGACAAAACCATGGTTTTGCGTTCTCATGATTATTTCTCAAAAAATGTCTAGGTTCCTACCTAGTCCATGCAAAAGTTACTACATATGTATTGCTATTTCCGTACATTTCTATTTCGACAGTACATAGGTACTACAAGCTGCGGCTACAGATACACCATTGTATTTGACCAGTTAAACTTGGGAATAGAAAAGCATGTTGCTTAGATTGGAACTGGAATCCACACCTCTCAGCTAGCAGTCAAGCACGTCATTCATGCACCATTGCCTTAGCCACCCGCAATAGGTAGAAAATTGTGTTGAACTTTTATTATTTTTTTTTACGTGAATAGTAAACTAGGCTTTATAGACCTTCCACACTATTGAGTATTAACACATGTCAAAAAAGTCTTATCATGTATCGATAAAAGCGAGTAAAAAGAATACCTACCTATGAAAATTTAAAAAAATTTGCACTTTTTTGGTAAGTATGTAAATTAGCTGTGTTTTGTTATCTTTTATCGGGATCGGGATCTGGATCTGGATTTACTTTTGAAATTTTCCCCCTATTTTGTTTTTTGATAACGTGTTAAGAGTTCATCCATACCCAGACCCTGATAGAAGATAATAAAAAAAACTATGTAAGCGAATAATATAGGTATGTATTTATTTAGGTTCATATTTATTTATTTTTTAAGGAACAAACCTTAACCTACATACCTACCTACATTTTGTTTTCAAATTCAAAAATTAATTAAAAATGTGGAAATTCCCTAACATTAAAATTTTCAGGCGTATTTAGGAAAATGAGATCTCAGAGGGCACAGATACAAAAAAACTGAGCAAGTGAATCCAATTGTTCAATTTACATATCAGAGCGCTCACCTGAGCAGACGAATTCAAAATTTTTTTTACTTAGTACCTATTTGACAGCAAAACTGGGGAAATTCTCTGAGCCCTCAGAAATATAAACTGGACAAATATTTTGTTTCCACAGTAATTTGACAGCAAAAGTTCTGAGGAATCCTGGTCACGAGGCTGAGATTGCTGAGGGTTCTGAGATCTAATTTTCTGAACATTAGAAAGGGGACATAGTCCACTTTCACATGAAGAAACAAATTGCTGGAGATTTTTTGACGTTTTCTTTTAATCAAGGAGATTACCTATCTTGTGTACCACATGAGGAAACAAATCTCCAAGCAATTTATGAAATTTCCTTTGAAAGTCTATTGGTTAAACACACTTAATCTAGATGTGAAAGGAAGTGTTAAAAAAATCTCTTCAAATCCTCGACTGGAGATTTTATTTACCCCTCTTTCCTCCTGCCCTTCCCACTCTGGAACAGAAAGTTGCTGGCAACTCGGTTTGAAAGGGGACATAATATTAAAGACACCTCTCTGTATAAAAATTTAAACACGCTCTTCATCTTATTATAAATCATTCACTACAGGTACATACTGATACTCTGATACTAACACTCAAACTCATGTTCATCCAACTAAACTACATACTCAAAATGTTGGAAAAACAAACTACCTTAGGGAATTAAAAATATAGGTAGGTACTTACCATAACAACAAACAGCAGTTCGGTAAACATATTCGTTTTGATGTGAATTCAAAGGTCACCCTCATCTTGAAGGTGTAAATAAGCCCAGCACTATACCAATATTTCACAAAGTTGATAAATAACGCATTCAACACAAAAACAATCTTTATAATAAAATGTAGGTATGCACAAGAAATTTAATTATTCAAGATTTAGGTAGAAAGTTGAAGATATTCACTGCGCAAAACGACATCTATAGTTTTGAGAAGAAAAATACTTGGACTGATACAAATGCAAATTTTATTTTTAGTCCAAAAATTATATGTACATTCCACAAAAGAACATCATAACAACGTATCTGCTATGTATTCCTCCATTAAATTGATGAAAATTCTAGGAATTCTTCTAGGAACTAAATTCTGGGAACCTTGTGAGAGCAGTCCAGTAACACAGGTTTTTTCTCTTTCTTTCTGTTGCTTGAGATGAATGTTTAATTCATTTTTTTTTGTTTTAAGATTCCAATATTATGGTACTTGATTGGATAGCACAAGATTAAATTAATTTAGATTTATTTTATCTAATAAATGCAAATGGAAAACAAATTAAACGGCTTTTATTTTTAAGGGAAAAACTATCCGACGACGAAATTACGATAAAACGACGACGAAAGAAAATTCCAAGAAAAAATGCACGACGGACGCAATAGAGCCCACAAAATTTGTCTCTACCAAGTTTTTTTTTCTCAATATGGTTCTGTTTCAAATATATTTTATAACAAATAAACCTCAATCACGAGACCCTTCTTTAAGTTAAGGTAGAAATTGACGATTGTATACTTTATTATTTTGCAGAACTATGAATTTAAGGAATAGATATTTGCGTTAAACCGACATGAACAATGGAAAGAAAATTAATGAAACATTAAAAAGACAAACCAACAACAAAAAGCTATGAAATGGTGTGTGTTGTTTTGTGTGAGCAGTGTGTTGGAATACACTACTGGAATAAACTGCTGGAATTTTATTAGGTCCGTTCTACAAAATTTTCAAACCGTTTCTTGAGGACTGTCAAATTTTGAGGAGTGAGATTAAGCGTGAAACAGATTGAACCAGCAACAGCACCAGCAACAGCGGCGGCCATTGTTTTAAACATTTGGGCTTATTCGGCGTGATCTTTTATTCTGCTATGAATTTCTATACAAAAGTCTAAGCTGCCGAAAATTCTTTTATGAATTATGATCTTGGTATTCGGCATGCTTCATCTGTTACTAACTGCCAAACTTTTCAACTCATAACAGAATCTTTATCAAATCGCATTTTTGGTATTCAGTATGCAAAAATCTGTTATTAAATCGGCTATAAATCATAAAAGAATAAAAGACAAACTTCTGTGACTTTTATCATAAAAGATTTCACTGAGAACACAGTTTTCTCAAGTAAAAATGGAAATTTCGTCAACGAAATGTTTTTAAAAAAAGACAAAAATGTAAGGAAATATATTATGGGTTTTCATACAACAGCGTAAACTCATCGTAAACGTTGTAAAGATTAAAACTTCGTAATTCTGTCACAATTTGTATGGAAAATTTGACAGATTTACGAAGTTTAAAACTTTACCACGTTTACGACGACTTTACGCTGTTTCATGAATACCCTTATTAAAAAATAGTTTTATAAACAAATTAGCAAATTAAAATAAAATTATCTTTGTAGAAGAAAGCGCAGGACAGAGGAAAGCTCGCTGAATTAGATAAACAAGCTACATCGGCTAAGCGGAGCCTGTTGATTTTCCCTAACAGCCCCAGTGTGTTTAGCTATTACAAGCAACACAGAAACAATAAATGAAAATTATGTTTGCCCATTTTCTTTTCAACGAAATTCATAACAGAAACAGCTTATGACAACAGATTTAAGGTCTTTTCGTTAAGTCTGCTATTACACGACGACTTAAGAGTCATGACTCTTCTTCGAATTCTTCTTTGAAATTCCATCCCATGAGGCACGTGCTATTACACCTTGACTTTTGAGTCTTGACTCAAATTTGACAGTTTGCTTCTGCATTGAATTTTGTTGTAGTATTGCCAATTAGGGGGGTTCACATTCTCAAACTTGCTTGACAAGCATGGCTTTGATGATGCTTGATGGATATATCAAAATATTTTGATATCCACCCAACATGCTTGACAAGCCTGTTTGATGGAGCATTCACATATTCAAATTCGAGTCGATCAAACTATGCTTGTCAAGCATATTTGAGAATGTAAACCCCCCTGTTGACAGCTGATTGTTATGACTCGCAATTTGCGCAAATACGAAATGATTGTGTGTATTTTTTGGTTCTTGACCTAAAACAATTAATAATAATGGTCAAATGAATCGTGAGTATTAATTTTTTATTAGAAATAAGTTATACTGATGTATTTAAAATTAAAAGTGACAACAGTCAACAAAATATTTATGCAGAAGAGATGAAATAGGAACGAGTGAAAAGAAAAACGTCAAAAATGAGTCGCCGAAACTTGGCCCACGACTCAAAGGGCAATTGGTCTTCCATTTCATTTTTCTTCTCTGTCGCACTCATTATGTTCGAAAAGAGTCATGACTCTAAAGTCGTCGTGTAATAGCAGACTAACTGATTTCGTTTTCGAAGTTTCATAACAGAATTTGATAAAAATTCGAACCCCTGTGCCGAGATTCAGCTATTTCAGCGAGTGAGATGAGATGACTCCCCTTAACTCGCCAACTCATCTCACTTCAATCTCAAAAGTTATTCAGCTATTTAAGTGAAATGAGTAAGTTCGAATTAAGTTTCGAACATGAGACAATGAGTAAATATAAAAGAGCCAAATTCTAGCTCCTTGTCACACTCGTTACGTTTGATATTCCGTTTCACATCTCATTATGGACGCGAAATAAAATAACAAATACAACAATCTAAACAATAATGGAATCTTAAATAATGTAGTATCTTCTGTTTCAATAATTTTTGTTGTCGTAATAAAAGTTATGTTATGTTCCCACCAAAATGAAATCCGAGATTTCGGTTGAAAGCTTTTGATATTTCAAGTTGATGGAACAAGATTTCATGAAAATTTCAACGAAATCTCAACGAAAACTCTTGATTTCAACGAAATCTTAATGAAATCCAGCTCCACCAAGTCGAGAACTCCAAATTTTTCAGCTGAAATCTCAGATTTCGTTTAGGTGGGAACATAGTATTAAATGTGATTTTTCACCCTTGAGAAATAAAAAGTTTAATAGTGTCAAAAGTGAATGGAATATAATTTTATTTAATAAACATATATGTGCATATGATAATAAAATAAGATTAAAGAATCAATAAAAGGGTAGTTGTTTTTATCTACGTTGTTGTTTATTTATTTCATTTATAGGAAAGTGTAGAGAAATTTTATCACGTAAAAATAGTGAAAAAAGCTTATTAAACTGAATAAATCCAATAAAGCGTCCTATAATACGGTGTACAAATTTTTCAGTTCTCACAGGCAAGTTTTGTCTTATATTCTACTTCATTGGGATATGTTAAGTGATGTTTTTTTTATCGTAGCGTACTTTTAAAGTGACATTAGCATTTCTTTACTTTAAAAATATTTGCGCAAAATTATAGTGAAGTTAACACGATACTAAAACAACTTTTGTGTAACACTAGGTAAAAATGGCGTTTCCTTAAATTATAGACGATTTGAAACCAACTTTATGTTTAAACACTTGCATTAAAGCTAAAATCACCAAAGTCTGATTTTATTTTTTTAGTATCACACTAGCTCAAATGACGTCTGTGGCACGAACCGTCATTGATTTAGGTGAGTTCAACTTTAATTTGCTTAGAAAATGGTCTTAACGTAACACTAACTGGCATGTGTCAATAATTCAGGAAAGTTAGACAACTGCATTAAAGTTAAACAATTATTGTTAGTGTCACGCTAAGGCCCTTAAAATAGTCTGTCTATAATTTTGCGCCATTTTATTTAAAGCGTTAGAAAATAACTCTGCACTACGGGCGCTTAACGGATTGGAGTGTCTTGCCATCACCAACAAAAACTAGATCGACCCTGTGCAAGAATTTCTCATTTGACAGATGAATCTCAACGAAATCACTGGATTAAAGTATATTTTTATTTTCAACAAATTTGCTTTTTTTGTAGCAATTTTCCATTAAATATCAATTTTAAAGTATTCTACGATAAATTATTTACCTAAATAACATCACTTCACGTTACTTTATGTGGAAATATCGGACAAAACTAGCTTGTGAAATAAAATATTTGTTAACTCCTTAATCACAGGATTTAACGAAGCACTGGATGCTGTTTTATATTTTGTTTAATAAACTATTGACAGTATATTCCTCATGCTAACTTTTATTTCACTTTTTTCACTTGTTTAATGATTTGAAATCACAATACACTTCCTTCAGTTCGGCAAAATGAAAGATGAATCTTAATTTGTGTTTTTTTTTTATTCTTACTGCTTCACTCACGCACTGTATATGTGATATACATATGTACACAACTTCCTTTACTTCTTTTTCTATGATGGGGTCACGTAAGGCTGCCATATTGAATTTCTTCTGACAGTTCTCATTTCTGACAACTTGCGCAAGATAATACCTTACCTTGAGGCCACACGAGCAAGTACTTGCAAGCAAGTTGGTTACATATATACTGCCTGTCAAATTCGTAATTTGCATTCCACTTGCCTCCCACTTGCTTTCCACTTGCATTGCACTTGCTTGTATCCCAACTTGCTTCACTACTAGCTTCAAAACTTGCATGCCAGTTGATAAGCAAGTTGCTTGGTTTTGTTTGTGTTAGTAAACAAATGTGTATGTATTGCAACTTGCTTGCAAGTACTTGCTTATTGTGTGGCCTCGGGATTAGATATGTGTACTGTGATGTCAGCTGTATTCTATTTTCCCCCATATCTGATGATTGGATTTGCATACGAAAATACATGTATTAAAAAGACAACACAAAATCCAACTTTGATTTTGGATTTCGATTTCGATTTAAAAATCTCTTCTGACCACACACCCTTAGCATTTTCTTGCAAAAATAAGTTTTTTCCCTGACGTGTAGGTGGCTTTTTTAGGTTGAAGATAGGGAGAAAATAAAGAATGGAGTAAAGAAGAAATACAGAAGAAAAAGGATAAAGAGAGATAGGAGTACTCTCTCGTCGCACTGGGATCCTGTTTGTTTTATTATGATAGTCTAATCCGGATCAGATTTAGGGGATAATAAAATGCAGCTAATATAGGCGTGTTTTATTATCATCGGGCTCTGGATCTGGATTAAGTTTTACACGTAATACAAAAACAAAATAATGGGAAATTTTCTAAAATTGTTTTTGTAACACGTGTTAAAAGAAGATCCAGATCCCGATGATAAAAAAACACGCCTAATATTTTATTTCGAAAAAAATCAACTAAAAAGTTCTCGTGTAATAACAGACTAAGGGCGGTATTCACCGAACGCTCATGACTTAAGGGCTTCATAAACCTATTCACCAAGCAATAATAGTGATGAATATTTATGAGTGGTCCTGACCACTCATAAGGTTATGAGCGCGCTCTCCGAAAACTAATTCGAAAACCTTCGAAGTAACCCTTCAAGCAAATTCACTGACTCATTTTGTGGGAACTTCTTAGGCCCAATTCACATAGAACTGGCGTGAGGTTTTGGTGTGGTTCTGGCGTGCTGCATACATATTCCACGTTGTGAAATTCACATGTTCTCTTATGAGATAATACACACACAGATGACGAGGCGAGGGTATGGTGTGACATGCCATCGCCACACCATATTGAAAACTCCAGTGGCCTACGTAAACGGCACGCCACAATGGAATCTCTCAGTCAAATGTCTAATTGTCAGACATTAAAAAAAAATTAAATGTGATTATGAGTTCAATATTGAATTCAGCAATGAAATGCAAATACATGAAGATTTATGTAACTACGGGAGGACAAAATTACTGAAACAGGAGCGTGCATGGCAAAAAGTAGCCCAAAAATTCAAGGCAATTGTTTTTTTTATATTTTATTTATTTTAATTCTGTGTAGAAGCCATTTTCTTGTGAAGTGTTCCTGTGTTTGTGTATGTATTTTTTGCTTTTCTGTCAAATAACCATTCCCTGTCACTTCTGTCTGAACAAAGCTCACCACAACCACACCACGCCCGTAACAGACCAGAACCACACCAGCACCATAAGCCACTTCTGTGTGAATCGCGCCTTAGATCCTTACAAAAATGAGCCTCGCACGCACACATATTAGCTGCATTTTATTATCCCCCAAATCTGATCCGGATAAGATTATCATAATAAAACAAACTGGATCCCAGTGCGACGAGAGTGTTATATACCTATCTCTTTTTATCCCTTTGCTTCTGTATTTTTGTTCTACTCTATTTTCTCCTTATTTTCAAGACAAAAAAGCCATCTACAAGTCAGAGGAAAAACAAATTTTTGCAAGAAAATGCTAAGGGTGAGTGGTCAGAATGGATTTGTAAATCGAAATCCAAAATCAAAGTTGGATTTTGTGTTGTTTTTGCAATACTTGTATTTTGGTATGCAAATCCAATCCAGATCAGCTGGGGATAAATAAAATACAGCTATTGTAATTCATTTTGTCTTCAAGGATTTTATTTATTGTTTCAATTTTTAAGTTCTTTTTGTAAGTCACGCGGTGAAGATAATTGCTTGTTTTTGTCCTTTTTGCTGTAAAAACTTGAAAAATATGATATTATAAGTACAGTACATGAGTAAAAACGTTGTCCAAAACTGTTTTTCTTTCTGTCACTATGTGTTCCATGATCTTTTTCAGAACAGTTAAGAACAATATTTTCTGCACCTACTTTTATGGTGGAGCAAGTGAGTGAGAAAGGTTGAAGTACCAGTTGATTTGTTTGTTTGGGATAATAATCTAAAATTTAGGTCTGATCCTTTACCCTGAGGCCACACGAGCTAGTAATCGCTAGCGAGTTACTAATACATCGAAACTTTTCCTACTCGCTAGTCAACTAGCTTGCCTTTTTCGAAGCCAGTTGTGAAGCGAGTAGAGCGGCGAGTGATTTGACAATTTATCTATGTACCCAACTCGCTAGCGAGTAGTCGCTCGTGTGGCCTCCGGGTTACTTTGAGTTTCTGTGATTTTTGGTCCAAACTTCTGTCAAAACTTTTTTATATGAACTTTGACAGAACTTTGGACTAAAACGCGCAGAAATAAGCAGAAAATCACAGAAATTCAAAGTAAAGGAACAGCCTTTTTATCTCAGAAGTACTTTCTGCTTAAATAGTACACAAATTATTATTATCTGAGAAATTCGTGGCGGAAATAGCCTCAAAATGAAAAGAAACAATTTTCTGAGTTTAGTGGAATTTCTTTGCCTGACGCCCAAAAGAACTGATAAGTGTGTACGCGAAACTTTTAACGCAAACGCAGGTTTGATATACAACACGGGTGATACTCGGGTTTGATAGCATGTATGCTTTAACTACCATTGTCGTTGTGTTATCGATAATTTGTATAGAAATGTCAAATGTTTGTTGGTAAGATAGTTCAGAACCAAATGGCAGACCAAGGCAAATGTTGAAATGTCCCCATGTCGTTTTTTTCACCAAACTCCATATGGACATACAAAAAAACGCAGCTAATTTCAACCAAATTTGCAAGAAATTAGGTTGGAAATTAAGTCAAACCCTAACGAACACACCCAATTAGCCACAGTTTGGAACGCTCCGAAAAGATTTTGTATGAAAATTCAAAGCGCAATGGAAGGAGACAAAAGAAAACAACAACAAAGAGTGATTAAGAGCCAGTTGAAATTCAAAAATGAAATGAGCTGTCAAACAACAAATTACCAAATTACAAATGAAAACACTTTTTCGGTGATTTGCGAAATTACCTCATTTCGGCTCTAATGAAAACGTAGTATTACGTTGGTGTCAGCTTGAGCAGTGCTAATGATCGTAGTCTGGTGTAGGTGTGATGATGATGAAGTTTTTCGTGTGTAAATAGTACTAATTATTGCGTCAGCCATACGAATAATTTTACATTTTTGGTACTATTTTTATGAAATTGTCCCTCCCACCCAAACGGGGTGAAATAGACCCCCCTTCCCGTAGTAAAAAATGCTTGCATTAAACTGTTCTACAAAAAACCGTTATCATTTCATGACGCCTAAGTTATCGTACTCTTGCCTTTTTATTTACTAATGATAAGTTAATAATACTTATGCAGTGAATTTATTCTTAAGGAAAATAAAGAAAAAAACAAAAGACCACTTTCAATAAAAAAAGTTGTCTTAGTAAAGCCCGTATGACACTACATTTTTCTCTCATTTTTAATAAGGTGTGTTTAATGAATCTGTTTCGAACAGAAAATTACAGAAAAGTACAGGATTGTGTGTTCCATGAGTAAAAACCTTTCCCCAAAACGTTCCACATTCTGTCACTTTGTGTTTTCAGAAGAGTTAAGAACAATATTTCCTGCATCTACTTTTGAAGTGGAGCAAGTGAATGAGAAATGTCAAAGTACCAGCTGATTTGTTTGTTTGAGATAATAACAAGCTAACATTTATCACAGAAGTATGTACATTTTTTTCTTATATTTTTGGACTCAACATGAAGAAAAAGACATAAAGGAATATACCAAAGTGTGAATTGATACTAAATTTTAATTGAAAATTATTGCAAACAAATAACTATTGAAACATTTTTAAATTTTAAATTGGACAGCTGAATCCCGTCAATACAAAGCTGCACTTTTCTGTTCTTTCTTGTTCTGACAGTTTTCGCCCACTTGTCCACTTGATCCAGTTTTTCTTCATTAAACACAGCTATGAACTGCGAATGAAATAAAAGCAGAACGTACAATTTCTTATTCGAACTTCGATAGCTGTGAGTGGGTACGCAATATATCCATAAATGTAAAAATGGCGTAAAAAATGTATGAAAAATGTGACTTTCAAATAATTAGCCAGTTTATATTTCTTGAGCGCTCAGTAATTTTTCTCCTTTCTTTGACAGCCGGAGGATAAAATATAAACAGGATTCCTCAAATAGAAGTCAAAACATCTCTCTTTTTCTTTTCTTCTTATGTAATTAACTGCGACAAAATATAATTGAACAAGCGAATCCAAAAAATTTCAGTCTCAGTTTTTAAGGGGAAATGTGAGGAATTTTTGTGAGGAATCGTGTTTATATTTCAGAGTCCTCTGAGCCCTCTGAGACCTCAGAAGTATAAACTGGCCAAATATTTGTCAGGTTCTGGCAGATTTTTCTTGACATTTCAGAATTAAAAATCAAAAATAATTTTAAGGTACACTCAGTCACAAAAGAAATTATACATTGAACCCTACAGAACACTAGTTTATGATGTATATTCACTTTTGGGACACATTGTAATTGTGAAAAGTAATTAAAAGAAATGCTATCTCTTCCTCAAAAACACTTTTTATTCCTTTTTTGCTCTGCTGGCACTTTGATTATTTTATTGAGAAATAAAAGGTCTGATCCTTTACTTTGGGTTTCTGTGATTTTTAGTCCAAACTTGTGTCAAAATATTTTTTTTATATGAAATTTGACACTACTTTGGACTGAAATGCGCAGGAATGCGCAGAAAATCACAGAAATTCAAAGTAAAGGAACAGACCTAAAATGAATACAAAATTTAGTGTCATACAGGCTTAACTAATTTTTTATTTAATTATAAATTAACTCAATAAATTTGTATATTATTAAATATTTAGGTGCTTTATCATTTGCTTACAACGCAAGACTACCGACGCGATGATGCGATGTCCTGAAAAATAATAAAAAAAAACGCTACTTTTCGACTAACTGGTTCATTCCCCCCCCCCCATGCTTACCAAAAGAATAACGGACATTTCGGTTTAAACTGTACAAGGTAATAATTATATTGCATACTTTCTGGTTGCTCTTTTTTTCGTTGAAACGAACTAAATAGTATTGCATATTTATCAAATATTACCAACAAGCTAAAATATAAACACATACTTTTGGGAATAGTAAAATAAAAAAAAAGTAAAATTTTATTCTATAATTTTTCAATTTCAAAAAAATATAATTTCGGAAAATGATTTGCCTTTATTGCAATGATATCATTGTTGAAAATGAAAGAATATGCACGTGTTGGCTATGTGAAGGCTATGCTCATGAAATGTGCGAGTTTAACTGCAAAATTGATAGAAGGCCGTCTTAAAACTGGAAATGGCCTTCGTTGGTTTTGTAAAAAAAACTCCAAAAAAACATCCCACTTGTTCAAAAAAAAAAAAAAAACAGCTTAAATCAATGCAACAAAAATTGGCGGACCATGAAACGCTGTTCAATAATCTCGAGTATAAGGATAACGAACTGTCTCTGTGCGTACCAACAGGATCACTTCACTATCGAAGGAATTACGATAGTGAAGCCAGCTCTAAATCATAATTTCTGTCGGTAATACTGCCGCTGGTTCACTTTGATGCCGTCAACCCAATAGCTTCCGATATGGATGAGGGTGTTCCAGACGAGTTTGTGGCGGTGCCACCGCAGAAATATATATTTGTTTCGCGTCTGGATCCGGATACAAGTAGTGATATGATCCTTAATTCCATTAAGAAAAAAGATCTCTCAAATGCTTAAACTTGCAATTCAACTCTATAATTATTGTGATAAACAAACATATAGTTTCTGTGAAATTGAATACTGTGATAATCTTCAACAACCAACCTGTGATATACCTTTTTTTTAAATTGACTAATGCGGAAGTAGTTCAATATATTGACAATCTGAAAGATAAGTGTTTATGTGGCCCTGATTGTATTTCATCAATATTTATTAAATCTTGTGTCTCATATTTCGGCTATAATAACGTATTTATTTAACTGTTCGCTGCGTTTTTCCCAGTGTTTGAAAGTCCTCGTTTATTCTACCCCTTCATAAATGTGGCAATAAAAATAATATTGGGAACTATAGAGGGATACAATGATACCAAGCTTTCTTGCTGTCAAAGCTTTTTGAAAAAATAATTAGCGATCATATACGTTTTTATTGTAAGAGACTGATTGCACATGAGCAACACGGCTTACCTTTGTTCATGATCAAAATACAAAAATATTCAAAAAAGTCCGGTTTTCTGAACATCATTTTTGTTATGCAATTTTCAAACAATTTAATCAAAAATCAACCACTACAAGCCTATTGGAATTCACTAACCTAACAAATAGAAAAATGGTACAAGGTCTTCAAAAAGATATGTTTTATGCGGATCCTAGTAAGGTCTTTGAAAGAGTGAATTATGCTATTCTTATATCACAAACTAAATAATTATGGCTTTCCAAAATGGAATTTAAAATGGATTTTCTCATACTTAACAAACCGAATGTTTCATTTAAAAATTGCTATTCAAAGTCATAAATGTACTATCTGGTGTCCCTCAAGGAAGCCATATTGGTGTGGTATTTATTTTGTTCTTTATTTTGATATTATATTATAAATGACATACGTCATCCAGTATTCTAACATACTTATTTTTGCTGGTGATTTCAAACTATCATAATAGTTTCAACGCTCCAACTGGGTATTTATTCCTTCAACATGACATCGATAGAGTTGTTGGTGTATATGGTGTACATTAGGGTGGTCGTCAAAAAAAGGTCATCCCGGATGGGCCCAAATCGGCTCTAAATGAAGAAATAAAAATTCCCTAATTTTTTCAGATTTGTATTTCCATCCCCTATAGTCGCTGGCGGTAGGGGTAAATTAAATTTCCCCTTTTTTTTGCATACTAGAAAATTCGCGTAAGATCTGCCAAAAAAGTCCAGAGCATGTGAGTGGGAACTAGACGAGAAAAAATCTTATTGGAGGGGGGTAATATCTCCCCCCGCTTGGACGGAAGGGGCAATTAAATAAAATATTTGCATAAATTGGAAAAAATGAATTAAAAAACAACAGCAATACTTACAGTAATGATTTGTAGCTTTTTCTTGTCTACTTCTCACCTACGCTCTGAATTTTTCGGCAGATTCTACGCGAATTTCCAAAAAAAAAGGGGAAATTTGATCTACCCCTACAGCGACTATAGGGGATTAAAATAAAAATATGAAAAAAATAGGGAATTTTTTTTCTTCATTCAGAGCTGATTTAGGCCCATCCAAATACTAAAACTCAAAAAAAAAAAAACATTATAACGACTACCCTAATGTACAAGTTAATGACAAATATGCTGAAAAACATAAAAGTTCATTAATCCTATGTTCCCATATCATCATGCTGACAACCCGTCTACAACACAAAGTGTCTAGTTGCATCCGCTACATCCCATCACGTACGAGTGTTGACCTGTGGGAACGAGTAGCAAGGTAAAGTGCTTGTGTTTGCAGTTTATTTACTATTTAAGCTTTAGATTTTAAATGAAATCAATGTATTCATTTCGAAGGCAGAATCGCTGCCGGTTTATAATTTAATAAAGAAAAAAATAAAAAAAGAAAAAATATTTTAATGAATATTTTTTTTATCTCAATGTAGATAAAATTAATTTAATTTACATATATATCAAACGGCATGGATCTCAATGTAAAAACGTGTAAAGTTATGAGCTATTCTCGGAAAAGGGAACCCTCTTTTTACCTCATATTTCATTGGAGAAAAACAGTGTAGACATTCAACGATTTGGGCATTCTTTTTTGATACGAAATTAATTTTGTATCCACATATTGACCTAAGCAAGACCAGAAGTCGCCTTTAATTACGCGTTTCTCTAAGGAATTCAATGAGCCGTATATTGAAAAAACATTTTAGTATGCACCTGTAAGGTCTATATTGGAATACTGCAGTTGATGTGTATGGTGCCCAAGCTATGCTGCAGCTATTAACAAAATTGAAAGTGTACAAAAACGTTTTTTATTATTTGCCTGCCTTGCGAAATCTTCAATGGAATCCAACTCAACATCTTCCATCATATGAAAACCGCCTTAAATTGCTGAGTGTACCTACATTGGAAAAACGAAGAGTTGTAAACAACATAATTTTCTTGTTCTAGTTGATATCTGAATCTATTGATTTTCCGGCCATTGTAAATCAAGTTAACATTAGGTAATACTCTTCCAAGATCAATTCGTAATCCGGTATTCTCCTACACCACATCTTCACGAGTAAATTACGGTTTAAATGAACCTGTCAACAATATTTGCATTGATTTTAATAGTTTTAATAACTTCATTGAGTTCAATTTATCAAAAAATAGCATTAAAAGATTATTACTTAAAAACTAAGAAATGTAAAGTCAATTTATAAAAAAAAAGAAGATTACGGTTAGTTCTTAAATCTGTGCAATGTAATTTTTGAATTGATGCAACTTAACCATTCATTTGTCTGTAAATGAATAAATAAATAAATTAATAAATAAATAAATTAATAAATAAATAAATAAAGGGTGGTTAAATTTTAAGGGCCGATGTTGAATGTGAACCACACCTAAACGTCAAGTTTTTTTTCTGCATTTCATTTGACATTTCTCAATTTCAGACTAAATGAATTTGAACCATGGAAAGCCTTTTGAACATTTCAAGCGCCATCAATGGACGGAATGTTGGCAAGAAATGGCAACAGTGGATGATCGATTTTCGAAGAAAATCATCTTCAGTGATGAGGCACATTTTCACCTCAGTGGATTCGTCAATAAAGCTAATAGCGTTTTCGTTTGGTCGTCCGGAAGCGTCCGGAAGCATTCCGAATGCTTCTGAAAACGTTCGTTTGGCACTAGATGACAGTTCCTCTTCTGAAAAGAAGAGAAAAACGATTCTGGATTTGAAGAAAGAATCAAAACCAGAAGCACACATACATGTGCACAATTGAAATGTCACAATTGTCAATGTGATTTGTTTGTTATTTTTATCTTGGAATTGCGATTGTGCTTTATACAAATTTTAGAGTTGAAAGGAACCAGTATTATAAAAAAATGGATAGAACAAACATTTCATCCTCCCCATTATCGTTATTTTTATACCATGATGTGGAATTTTTGCTAAGATAAGGAGTTTGCTCAAAGTAAAAATCCAAGGTGGAGACATTCGTTGTTGTTGTTGTTGAGGAATATCAATATTCCGAGAAACAGCACTGTGAATGTTTCATCACCTAAATGCAACAGCCAAGTGCACAAATACAACCAAACCCAAACTTCAGAATGAAGAAAAGGGATGTCTCTGTTAAAGTCGGCTTTAGCCAATGAGACTGATCTATGAAAAAGCAAACACAAATACCAAACGCAATTTTTTTTCGGAAAAAGAATATCAGTGACATTGTTTTGTACGAAAAAAATCGTGGTGAATATAAAATTTTGTTCTTTGGGTAGTTCACAGTTCGATAAAAAATATGTAAACGTCAAAAAAAATTTTTCTCGCAAAAAGCGCTCCCATAAGAAATACATGTAGTTTTTTTTTCGTCAAGGAACTATTTACTTAGCTTAAGCAGAATTGCCGCATTTGGGCGAATGATAAATCTAAGAGTGATTGTCGAAAAACCAATGAACCCACAAAGAGTGACTGTTTGGTGCGTGTTTTGGACTGGTGGTATCATCGGGCCGAATTTTTTCCAAAATGAGGCCGGTCAGGCAGTTACTGTGAATGGTGTTCACTATCGAGAGATGATAATTAACTTTTTATGGCCCGAATTGGAAGATAAGGATGTGGAAGATATGTGGTTTCAACAGGACGGTGTCACTTGCCACACAGCTAACGAAACAATGGCTCTTTTGTACGATTAATTGAATTGCCGTGTTATCTCACGTGGTGGCGATGTCAATTGACACCGTTGGACTTCTTTCTTTGGGGTTATTTGAAAGAAAAGGCGTATGTCGATAAGCCAGCAACAATTCAAGAGCTATAAAGATGGGATAATTCGGCACATTAACGGCATATAACCTCAATTATACCTCAGCCAGCTTCATCGAAAATTTGGACCATCGGATGGAGGTGTGCCGCCAAGGTCGCGGAGGCCATTTGGCCGATATTTTGTTCCATAAGTAATTGAACCATACCAATATTATCATAATAAAAAGAAATTACAATAATTTCCTAAATAATTTGTGTTTTATTCAAAATCAACATTGGCCCTAAAAATTTAACCACCCTTTAAATAATAATTCGTACGTGCTACGAATAATGCATCCCAAAGCTGTCTTCTCTTGCATCTAGCTATTCCAAATGCTGGATACATCATGTAGAGCACTTGAATATATCGGTCGTCTGTGGCTGTGTTACCTGTAAAAGTGCCTCTACACTATCCCACAAAGTATTAACACATGTCAGAATAAAGTGGGAAAGAATTTCATACGACTGCCAAATTTGTGTGATGAAAATGATTTTCATATTTTGCTTCCACACTTGCATCAAAACAAATCAGTTTCACCATAACCTCAAACGCCCAAGTGGGATAGAATGTGTGATGGTTTTAGAACCAATCCTAAATATTTTCAGGTACAAACACATGTCAAATCGTGTCGGATGCGCTGTCAATTTGTGTGTGATGAAATTTCATATTTTGTTTCCACACTATTATACATGATTTCTTCCCACTTTTTTGACAAGTGTTAATACTCAGTGGGATAGTGTGGAATGGCTATAAGTAAATTAATAAAACGGGTGGGATAGTTTGGTATTTTTCTCAACATTTTAAGTTTGGTACACATTATCCAACCTGAGTGTCACCCGTGTTGGATATCAAACCTGCGTGAAAAGTTTCGTGTACACACTTATCAGTTCTGTTGGGCGTCAGGCAAAGAAATTCTACTATTCTCAGAAAATTTTTTTATTTTAATTTGAGGCTATTTCCGCCACGAATCGTGTTAATTCCTATTTAACATGACACACACGAGCTTTTTCTTATTTTGTTTGCACTTTTTCCACTGATTCGCTATAAAAATTCGTGAATTGAATTGAATTGAATTTTATTGAGTCTTTTTAAAACCAGTAACATAGTTTATCTTAATTCTAGCGATTGCAAAAGTTGTACAAAAGTGGCTGAAATGTATGGCCTTCTTTTCGATTTTTTTTGAAGACTAGCCTCAAGGCGTACAATTGGTATATAAGTGAATTATAGTGTTAGTCTGCTTTTGCTCGAGAGCATTAAATGAATTCGATTGAGACGGTTGTCTCATATGAATACAAACAATGCTATAAAAATTCGTGTTTTGTTCCGTGAATGACGGCTCATGAATGAAATTGTGTACACAACACATCATCGATCAACCACCCAACAAACCGAGGGTTGTCACGCAGTATCCAAAAAATTTGTGAGTAGCAGTTGTGAGTGACAGCCCATCATTCAGCATGTACACATTATCAGTTCTGTTTGATATCCAACACGAGTGGCACTCAGGTTTGATAATGTGTACCACACTGTACGCATAGTGAGAAAGTTGGGGATGATGACGATAAGATGAGTAGGCAAATTCAGAGATTTCAACTTGAAAGCTTGACCATCTACACAGACAGAACCGAATGCTTTTTGAATATCAAGCAGGCAAGGCAAGCCACGGCACGGTGATCTCTAGGGCTGGGATTTCCATGCAAATGCGTGTTTTTTCTCACAACATTTAGAAGCCTTAGACCAAATTTTCTTTACGAATCATAAAATTTCCTTAAAATGGCATTCAATCGTTAGTGCATATATTGCATATTTTATGCAAAATGCATATTCTCAAAATAAATGCATATTTTCATAATAAATGCATATTTTAAGTGCATATTTTCATATTTTTCGTGCAAGTTTTTCAAAAAACTGTCGAATGGAAATTTAAGATGAAAATCCTGGGTTGATTAGTTGATTTAAGAGATAATGCATTATGTGTCTCGACTCTACACTAATTCAACCCTATTGGTGCAGTTATAAAAAAAAAATAAGACTGTTTTTCAAAAAAAAAAACGAAGGCTTTTCTACAATGAAAAGCGTAATGCATTAAATCTGAGCAACAATAACGAAAGCTGTTTCATTGAAATTTGTTGAAAAACACTAATTTTACTCTGTCAGTGGGAGTAAAACGTTCTTCTTCTTTTTATAAAAGTTCTCAAAGGCCAAGTAAGTAAAGTTTTGTTTTTTAAACTGAAAACATAGTGTAATGACTTTCCAAATTTTAACTATAACGACTCCGAAAAGCAAACAAACGAACACAATAAAACTTACGGTCGCAGTGCAAACATACCCTTATTAGCTATAATTATAGCAACTCTCAAACGAAGGAAGCGCCATCTGCCGGATTATAGCAGATTTACCAGCTGTCAAATAAAAGCTTTTGGAAGGGAAATTATTGGGAAATTTCCCCTACGGAAAGCTCTGGAAGCAGAGACCAGAACGTTCTCCTTATTTCGAGAGTTTGGAAAACAAGTATAAAAGGCACAGGTTTGAACGGCAGCGACACAGTTTGTTTTTAATCGTGAATGAATAAAGTTGGTTGTAATAAAAGTGAAAAGTAAAGTTTGTGAATTAATTCAGTGGTGAAGAATAAATCGTTTTGTTTGTAGTAAGAAAAGTAAAGTGTTTTATTTTGCGAAATAAATAAGTGGACGTTTTGAATAAAGTAAATAAGTTTTATTAACGAACCTGAGAAAATATTACATTGGTGTTAGAAGTGGAATAAAACTTATTTTATTTGTGCACTCAGTAAATTTATTGTGTGGAAAGTGAAAAAAAAAAAAAAAAGACAATGGGTAAATCTTTGAATGATTTAAATTTAGTGGAACTAAAGGCAGAACTGAATAAACGAAATCTTCCTACTGCTGGAACAAAGAATGATCTTATTATTCGTCTGCAAGAAGATTTAAGAAGATGTGGAAAAAACCCGGACACGTTTATATTCGACATTGAAATGGAAGAACAGCAAGAGCAAGTAAGTACGTTGGATATGACAAATCTTATGTCTCAGCTGCTCGCGAGCCAAAAGAACCTTCTTGAACGATTTGAAAAACAAGGCCAAGAACAACGAAATGAACAAAAGAATCTTCTCGAACGATTCGAGCAACAAAGCCAAGAGCAAAAGAATCTTCTAGAACAACAAAGCCAAGAACAAAAGAATCTTCTAGAACAACAAAGTCAAGAACAAAAAAATCTTCGAAATCTTCTCGAAGGTAAGTTAGAGGCCTTTGACAACAGAATTATTGCCCTTGATGAGCGTGTCGATAATCAATTTTCGACTATCGATAAACAATTGTCGACTGTCGACAAACAATTATCGACAATAGAAGCAAAGTTCGAAGATAAAATCGAATCCATTACAAAGGAGTTAGATAAAGTAAAGAAAATGAAGGTTCGAGAAAGTTCTGGTGACTGTCCAAAGAAAAAGGAGATGCATCCACCAACCTTCGATGGGCAAACTTCTTGGTCAATCTACAAGAAGCAGTTTGAGGCAGCCGCAGCAACAAATGGCTGGGATGAGGAAGACAAATACATAGCTCTGACGCTTGCCCTCAGAGGAACTGCTGCTGAGCTGTTACAAAGCATACCATCAGATAAAAATGGCAGTTTCAGCGCTCTCGTTCAGGCCATTGACAAACGTTTTGGAGATGGCCACATGCAAGAAGTCTTCCGTGTTCAACTCAATACTAGAATCCAAAAGAGGGGAGAAACTCTGCAACAGCTTCAAGCAGACATCGAACGATTGGCACATCTGGCATATCCAGCTGCAGGAGATGAAATCATCAACCAATTCGCAACAGAAGCCTTTGTCCGTGCTGTATCTGACATCAACCTTCAGCGAGCAATTCGAACGGCTGGAAAACACACACTCCCTGAAGCATTGGCGTTCGCCCTGACTATGGAAGCAGCAGAACAGGCTTCTCAAGGAGTTCATCGGTTAAGAGAACTAGGAGTTGAGGAGTGTTCTTGCAAGAGAACTGCGTTCCAAAGAAACCAGCGAGATGGACTAGCTCGATGCTGGAACTGTAACAAGATCGGACATCTTCAACGCCAGTGCAGACTGCCACCTAGAAAACCTCCATGTTGGAATTGCAACAGGACTGGGCATCTGCAAAGCCAGTGCAGATTGCCACCTAGAAGACCATGGAAACCAGACTACAAGCATTGCACGCATGGAAAAGAAAAGGAAGTTGTTTCCATCCAGCGACTGGGAGCCTATCCCATTTACGATTGGAATAAAAGGAAAATGAGGCCTGCGCAAAAAGATGGCTCGGGAAGCGATATATATCGCCCAAAAGTGACTCCGCTGCAGTTAACTCCTACTCGGCGAAAGGGTGACGAGCGTGATTCCAGAGAAAACTACAAAGTTGGAGCGGACGGATTTCAAGTGTGCATGGATGTCAGCCATTTCAAGCCAAATGAGTTAATGGTCAAAACTGTTGGCAACAGCGTGGTAGTGGAAGGTAATCATGAACGTGAAGATGAACATGGCTACATAAGTCGTCAGTTTGTACGGAAGTACCAGCTACCAAAGGGGTACGATGCCAAAGATGTCATCTCAACGGTTTCAATGGACGGTATCCTGACAATCAAAACTCAGCAGAAGGCATTGAAGAACAACGAAAGGATAGTGCAAATTCAACAGACTGGCCCCATGAATCGGAGTGATAAGGGAAATGAAGAAGAAAGGCTGAGTGACGTTCAGGAAAGAACAAGGGCAAATATGAAGCCATCAAGTGGTCGGATGAAAAAGCGATACGACACAAAAGCAACAAGGACAGGATTCCAAGCGGGAGACCTTGTTTGGTTTTATAATTCCCAGCGTCGGAGGGGAATGTCACTGAAACTTCAACAAAATTGGGAAGGCCCTTATACTGTTGTAACACGAGTAAACGATGGCGTCTACCGCATTCGGAGAGGATTAAGAGGCAAAATAAAAGTAGTTCACATCGACCGTTTACATCGTTATAATGGTGAAGGAAGTGATGGATTTGCTCGGGACGATCAATCCTAAGAGGGGGGCAGTGTAATGACTTTCCAAATTTTAACTATAACGACTCCGAAAAGCAAACAAACGAACACAATAAAACTTACGGTCGCAGTGCAAACATACCCTTATTAGCTATAATTATAGCAACTCTCAAACGAAGGAAGCGCCATCTGCCGGATTATAGCAGATTTACCAGCTGTCAAATAAAAGCTTTTGGAAGGGAAATTATTGGGAAATTTCCCCTACGGAAAGCTCTGGAAGCAGAGACCAGAACGTTCTCCTTATTTCGAGAGTTTGGAAAACAAGTATAAAAGGCACAGGTTTGAACGGCAGCGACACAGTTTGTTTTTAATCGTGAATGAATAAAGTTGGTTGTAATAAAAGTGAAAAGTAAAGTTTGTGAATTAATTCAGTGGTGAAGAATAAATCGTTTTGTTTGTAGTAAGAAAAGTAAAGTGTTTTATTTTGCGAAATAAATAAGTGGACGTTTTGAATAAAGTAAATAAGTTTTATTAACGAACCTGAGAAAATATTACAATAGTTTTCTTAATTACCTACGTATGTGCATGAAACATATATGAAAAAGTGTAAGTTTAAGTTCCTTTTTTTCCATTATTGAGAGATATTTTGTTAACGTTTCTAATAAAAATATTTATTGATTCAAAATAGCTTTTTATGGCCTTTAGTCCTACAAATTGGCGTTTCGTTCGGCTTACTCACTTGAACTCATCAGTGACATAGTGAGGGCTTTTTCAGTAGTATATAGAATTTGTATTATAAAACCTTCTTATATAGAAACTATGCCTGGCCCCGGGCAAAAAAACTACCAGCTTAATGATTAGGAATTCTAATCTTGTTGGATATAGTTTACAGTGGATTTTCGTTGAAAAATTCATGTAAGTTGAACTGAACTTAAAACAAATTGCGTCTGACAAAGCCCTCACTATGTCACTGATGAGTTCAAGTGAGTAAGCCGAACGAAACGCCAATTTGTAGGACTAAAGGCCATAAAAAGCTATTTTGAATCAATAATTCAACAAGTCCAATCCTTAATGCTAAGTCTTCTACTTGGCTGATTTATTTCAGTAGTATATAGAATTTGTATTATAAAACCTTCTTATATAGAAACTATGCCTGGCCCCGGGCAAAAAAACTTCCAGCTTAATGATTAGGAATTCTAATCTTGTTGGATATAGTTTACAGTGGATTTTCGTTGAAAAATTCATGTAAGTTGAACTGAACTTAAAACAAATTGCGTCTGACAAAGCCCTCACTATGTCACTGATGAGTTCAAGTGAGTAAGCCGAACGAAACGCCAATTTGTAGGACTAAAGGCCATAAAAAGCTATTTTGAATCAATAATTCAACAAGTCCAATCCTTAATGCTAAGTCTTCTACTTGGCTGATTTATTTCTGTAGTATATAGAATTTGTATTATAAAACCTTCTTATATAAAAATATTTATTGTTTGTTTTTCATTTAACTTTCGATGTTATCCTTATTTTGTTATTAAAGACTGAATTAATTTTTTATTAATACAAACTGAAAGAAAAACTATTTTTCCATTGTATTTTTCGGAAAAATGGTCGTTTTAAGTGCATATTTTCCATTTTTTACTGCATATTTTCCATTTTTAAGGGTATATTTTAAGCGCATATTTTCGATTTTTAAGTGCATGAGAATCCTAGCCCTAGTGATCTCTTTTGATTTACTAAGAGCAAGAGTTGTATCAGCGTGAAGCTTAATAACGGGTCAATCAAAAGTAAAGTGCGATGCTTTGAAACCAAAGAGCCCATTGAGGAGCACAGTGAGCAAAGTTTGTTGAGGATCAGCAGTTTGCTAAGGTTTGGGAGGAGGGATATTGGTCGATTGTTTATACAATTTAGCCCGGTTTCTTTGTTTGCGGGATTGTAAATATTTGAGCTGTTTTTCATTTATTTGGAAAAATACTGTTGTTAATACAATTATTATTGTTTATTGAGGATAATTGTTAAAGCTATAATTGTTGAAGCTATTTTATAAAAAAAAAATGGAGACCTTGCCAGGCCTCGAGGACTTTTTGTAATTGCCATATTGGATAGTGCTAGAGAGGTCTAGTGGATTGGTGAAAATATCATCGGCAGTCGTGTAGACTGGTGAGTGGTGAATTTCTTCTGTGAAAGTTTGAGGTTCAGAGTTCTGAGATGTCAGTAGTCAGTTCCATGACTTCGCTGTTGACATTAGAAACAGAATCAGGTGGGTAGGTTAGGTTTGAAATTTTTTTCGAAGAAGTCCGCAAAAGCATTCGATTTGTCCTAGTCTGACGCAGTTGGCCAAGTATAGGGAGATTTTTTTCCTACAATTTGGTTAACTTGCCTTAAGGTGTTGGGTCCCACAGTACACATACTTACTTACTTATCCGGCTCCCGATCCATGAAGGGTCTCTGCCTGAGATATTGCGGTCTTCCATCGGTTGCGGTCCCTCGCACGCTCCCTCCAGTCGTCGAGACCAAGCGCTCTTGCGTCTGTGACCGCCTGGTCCCTATAGCGGAGGTTCGGTCTTCCTGGTCGTCTCGAACCTGGGGGCTGGGATTCGAAGATTTTCTTGGCTGGAGCGTTGTTGTCCATTCGCTCGATGTGGCCGAGCCAATGTAGTCGACGTGTTTTGGCTCTTTGGACTACATCCACATCTTGGTACAGCTCGTACAGTTCACGATTGAATCTTCTCCTCCAATCGCCCTCTTCGCATATAGGGCCAAATATCCGCCGTAGAATTTTTCGCTCGAAAGTGCCCAGGATCAATTCCCCTTTTTTACTTATCGTCCAGCACTCGGCACCGTAGAGTAGAACTGGTAAAATTAGAGTTTTGTATAGCGTGCACTTTGTCTTTCGAGAAAGGAGTTTTGAACCCATTTGTTTGGCCAAACCGAAGTAGCAGCGGTTCGCTAGGGTAATTCTTCGTCGGATTTCCACTAAGGTGTCGTTCGTGGGATTGATGTTTGTTCCGAGGTAGGTGAACTCCTTGACTACCTCAAAATTACTGCTACCAACAGTGACGTTTTGTCCTAGGCGATGGACAGATGAGGCTTTGTTTGTTGATAGCATATACTTTGTTTTGTCCTCATTCACTTCAAGACCAACGCGTTTCGCCTGTTCATCAATAGCTGTGAATGCTTCAAGTACAGCTCTCTTGGAACGGCCGATGATGTCGATGTCGTCCGCATAACCTAGCAGTTGAGAAGACCTGTTAAAGATAGTGCCTTCCATGTTAACACCACTCTTGCGCACTATCTGCTCCAGGACTAGGTTGAAGAAATCACATGATAGCGCATCTCCTTGTCTGAACCCTGTACACGTCTGGAATAACTCGGATGAGCTGTTACCCATTTGCACGTTGCACCGTGTATTTTGTAACGTCATGCGGCATAGCTGGATCAGTTTTTTCGGGATCCCGAGTTCCGACATCGCCAATAGAAGCTCTTGGCGACTTATGCTATCATATGCGGCTTTGAAGTCGATGAATAGGTGGTGGGTCTCGACTTGAAATTCGTTGGTCTTTTCCAGGATTTGCCTCAATGTGAAGATTTGGTCTATTGTTGATCTGCCTGGCCTGAAGCCACACTGGTACGTGCCGATCATAGTGTTGCAGAAAGGTTTTAGACGCTCACATAGTACGTTGGATAGGATCTTGTAGGCAACATTAAGCAGGGATATGCCTCTGTAGTTCTTGCAGGACATAGGATCGCCTTTTTTGTAGATTGGGCATATGGAGCTATTTGACCAGTCGTCGGGCATACTTTCCTCCTCCCAAACTTGGTTGATGAGCTGGTGCATGCACCCTACCAGAACATCTCCTCCATACTTGAAGAGTTCCGCTGGTAGGCCATCCGAGCCGGCGGATTTGTTGTTCTTAAGCTTGTGGATGGCTTTCTTAACCTCTTCAGTACTGGGTGCTGGGACTGGATCTTCATTGACTGGTCTAATGCTTCTTTGTTCCCCTGTCGCCTCCTCTACATAATGCCCATTAAGCAGCTGCTGGAAATGCTGCTTAAACACGTCTACAATTCCCTGTGCTTCGGTGACTAGGTTCCCTTCGCTGTTTCGAAGAGCTTGCGTGCCAGTCCTATAACCAGATGCCAGTTGCTTGGCTGTTTTGTAGAACCGGCGGGTGTTGGTGGCGGTGCTGGACTCTTCGAGATACTTGAGCTGAGAGGCTGCGGATGCTCTTTTCTTTCTACGCAGGGTTTTTTTCTCTTTCCTTCTCTTTTCACGGTACTCCTCTCTTGCTGCTCTTGTTTTCCGTTGCAGCATTTGCATTCGTGCATTTTCCGTCTCCTGCTTCAATAGCGCGCATTCATCATCATACCACGGGTTCTTTTTTCTGGGTGGTTGATAGCCTATGGTGGTCTCGGCTGTCTCTTTAATAATGTCGCGATACTGGTTCCACTGGTTGTTGACGCTTGTGGCTGGGTGTACGGCAGAGAGTTTCCCGGTCAATTGCTCACTGTAGTCTCTGGCTTTCTCAGATGTGCTAAGGCATGCGATGTTGAACTTCTTTCTTTGGGCGGTCTTCGTTTTCTTTTCGTTGGACAGTCGGGCTCTGAACTTTGTCACAACAAGAAAGTGGTCAGAGTCCACGTTTGCACCTCGGAAAGTTCGCACGTCCAAGATGTTCGATGCGTACCTTGCGCCAATTAGCACGTGGTCGATTTGGTTGGCCGTTCGACCATCTGGAGATCGCCAGGTTGCTGTGTGTATCCTTCGCCTGGGGAACCTAGTGCTACTTATCACCGTATTACGAGCTGCAGCAAAGTCGATTAGTCGGAAGCCGTTGTCTGTTGTCGTTTCGTGGAGGCTGTGCTTTCCAACTAATCCGCCAAAGATGTTTTCCTTTCCGACTTTAGCATTGAAGTCTCCGAGCACGACTTTGACATCGTACTCCGGACAGGCTCCGTAGGCTCCGTCCAGGAGGTCGTAAAACTCCTCCTTGTTAGACTCCTCAGCTTCATCGGTAGGGGCGTGTGCACATATTAGGCTGATGTTTTGGAAGGTAGCTTTGATGCGGATCACAGCCAGGCGATCGCTTATCGGCTTAAAATCGATGACTTTTGATCTGAGTCGATTTCCCACGACGAATCCGCATCCTAGCATGTGCAGTCTTTGGTGACAGCTGTAATAAATGTCGCAATCTTTTCTTTTCGTTATACCTGATCCTATCCATCGTATCTCCTGGATCGCGGTAATGTCTGCCTTGTACCGCGAGAGGACAGATTCAAGTTTTTGAGTAGCACCTGGTGTGTAGAGTGTCCTTACATTCCAGGTGCATACTCGTAGATCATAGTCCATTTTCGTTCCGGGTCTGGTTGCCATTTGAGGGGGGTCGTTATCCGAGGCTTCTTGCGTCTCTCTCATAACAATTGGCTTTTTTACTGTGGCCGGGTCGTTAGCCCAACGCACTAACCTCCAATCTGTAGGGCCATGGGTTTAATGTTGCAATTCTTTCCCTGATCAACATTCGCACTTACAAGTTTAGCAAGTCCTGGCATAAAGCCAAGACCAGTATCCGGCGGCTACCAACTTGGAGGTATTGTAAGCACTTGATGTGTAGGAAAAGATACAGCTCGAGGCCCCCAGTTCCTACAACATCCAACCACCCACCACCACAGTACACATATTGAAGGTAATATCATTAGCGTTTTCATTTTTGTTCAGTTCTGCGCATCCATCAAAATCAGTGGAAAATGGCGAATCGCGTGACCCCAACTCGTTAAACATCAAAATTTGTTGTGTGGTATGTGTTCATTTGTTACTTATTTATTAGCAAATACAATTGTTTCAAGCTTTTTAGTGTTTATTAACATTATTTTGTCATGCAAACAACATTCCTTCTTGGTTTTAAGTTATTTAAATTATCTTTTTGTGTTTATTTTCTTTGTTGTTGTTGTAATACAGCGGACTGGGTTACGTAAGGCTGCCATCTTGAATTTCTATGACAGTTCTCATTTCGGACAACATGCGCAACATGTGGTTGGGTCCAGGTTCTGTGACGTTAAGTCTTTTCCTGAATTGTAAGTAGATGTATATTTTTGTATTTAAGTCGATGAAGGTATTAAGGCACTTGAGTTGTAGGTAAATACGTAGTACGTAGAAAAGTTTTCTGGAGAATTTTCCGAAGCTTATGTATTTCTATATTTATAGATGCGTTTTATTGGTATTTATAACCAGCGCAGCAATGCTATCAAGCACCAATAAAACGCTGTACTCACCTTTATATTCACTCTGTTTTTTATCCCAAGGTTGGAAGGAATGTCACCATTGTCAAGAGTATTCGCCCATTAGAAATTCAAAAAAATCTTTACAGAAAAGCAAAGGCTAACAACCTTCAAGATTTGAATTTGAATATTTTTTTCGACCTAGCTCAGCCCCGTCTTAGTTCATCGTCACCTTCAGGATATGTACCTATGTATGTATGCATAATTGTATATATTAGCTGTGTTTTTTTGCATGTCCAAATAAAATTGTGTGAAAAAAACGACAACAAAGCAAAACAATTTACATGTTAAATACAACAACAACTATGTCCATATAGAGTTAGCTATGTCCAGATAATTAACTGGAGTTAACTTTTGTCCCGATAAAACGGTATTGCCAGACTACCATTGTCGCTGTGTTATCGATAATTTGTATAGAAATGTCAAATGTTTGTTGGTAAGATAGTTCAGAACAAAATGGCAGACCAAGGCAAATGTTGAAATGTCCCGATGTCGTTTTTTTCGCCAAACTCCATATGGACATACAAAAAAACGCAGCTATTAATAGGATAAAAAGCATTTTCTTTTATATCAACACAGTGGTGCTCATTAGGAGCCAGCTTAATATCGAAATTGGCAATAAAGTTGAAGAAGTATTTATTTGTATATTAACATAATCTTGAAGATATTGTTCTAAGAATCTTATAGCTTTTATACGGTTCGTGTTTTTGTGCAGTTATTTCATATTTGCATTTGCTTTTTTGATATTTGGTAGTACCTCGTGGCTTGATGGTTAGTGCGTAGGACTGTCATGCCGAAGGTGTGGGTTCGATTCCCAGCCGTGCCATCTAAAAACAGAAATGTTTTATTCGAGGTACTGCCTCTTGCGAGGAACTGACAAATCCTCCAAGAGTATACTTGTCATGAAAAAGTGCTTCTCATTTAGCCGTTCGGACTCGGCAAAAAACTGTAGGTCCCCTCCATTCCTGCCAACAAACACGCACACAGGAATGGTTGTGAGTTGTAAGTCACTAGGCCCTGGTTCTCCATGAGCTGTTGCGGCACCAATTTATTTTTATTATTTTTTTGATAAAAACTGAAAGTTAGTATGACCATAATGAAGATAAGATTGCTCAGTATAAATTTTGAACTTTTAAAAGAATTAGGAAAAAGGTTAGAAATTTTTTTTTTAATTTCCCAATCATTTTATTTTTGGACTTATTCTCTTCTTCAAACTACCGAATCAATTATGAAAAGTAGAATACTTTATGGACACTAGAATTATAAATGGTTCGTGTATTTTGATTGGAATCAGCCTTCCGTTTTGTATGAACATAAAGACACACCTCGAACAACCTTGTCATTGTCAACGATTATATTCATACCCCACTACTATCAAAATAATTCTGTGACCATTAAATAACAAAATAGATACAAGACTGTAGAAGAAGTCTTTCACTTTCATCACTCATTTTTCACAAGACCGACAGACCTTTCCAACATGCCAACACGCCAACACTTCCCAGAAGTACCTATACAGAATTATTTACTTCGAGATGTTTGAAATGCGTACCCATCTGTAAACAGCAAATGGCAACAAGATATTGAATCATATACATAGTTTCAAAAAAAAATCTGTTTTGTTTATTTTGAATGCTTTCAGCATTCCAATTAATATTTTTTCGGTATGTCTTTAACATATTGAATAGACCTACATATTTTACTGCAAAATTCGTAATAACGTTTTATTGCTCAGCTTAATTTAGACACAAGGTCATTCAAAACATTTAAAAGTTTAAAATTGAATAATAATTTGTTTCTCTTGAAATTTTTAAATAATTATTGCTTTCATACTTAATTGTTTTCATTGCGCAGATATCATTTGTCTTATTTTAATTTCAATATAATGTCAATTCTCAAGTCTTATTTACAATGGGACGAGGAAACGAGGCATCGACGTGACGACTGACGAATTTAAAATAAGGAAATAGTGCATAGTAAAGAATTTCTCGTCATCTCGTCACGTCATAGTTCCTTATGTTAAATGCGTTTTTAAAAGTCCTCTCGTTTCCTCGTCGCATTGTGAATTAGGTGACATTGACCAATGATTCATTTTGCACGCTAAGTTGATAACGGTCGTTTTGATTAGTAATCCGGAAGAGGACTCCCGAATCGTAGTAGCGGATCTTAAAATTGGCTGTAGGGAGGGGCTTCACCCCCAGACTATCATTGCATGTTTAAGTTTGTTTCACTTTACTTTTTAGTTTCGCTAATTATTTCGTTTGCTTATTACGTTTGTGGATCCTAAATGGACAACAATTGCCAATCGTTGGTTCGTATGAGCTGTGTTAAACAAAGAAAAACTAGATAAAAATAGAGTCGAACAGCATAAATGTGTGGAAACTGTCAGAACAAGAAAGAACAGAAAAGTGCAGCTTTGGGTTGACAGGATTAATCGTTTCCTATCAGCTGTACAGTTTCAAATTTAAAAATGTTTCAATTGTTATGTGTATGCATTAATTTTCAATTCAACTTTATCATCAACTCACACTTCTCATATTCTTGTATGTCTTTTTCTTCATGTTAAGTCCAAATATACAGGGTGTCCCGGACCTGAGTGGAAGTATTTCAGGGGGTGATTCTTTGGGTTATTCTAAGAAAAAAATTGTATGGGGGGGAAGTTGTATCTCCCCTCCCTGAGGCAGGAAGGGGCAGTTTCTGAAACATTGACTTCAAATGCAAAAAAAAAACATGAAAAATCAACGGAAACACATTTAATAATTTGCTATAATTTTTTTAAAAGTTAATACTCCATTCTTGTATTTGGTTTTTAAATCAAGTTGTTTTAGCGAATAGTTTTTGAGAAATTAAATTTCAAAGTCAAAATTAAAAAAAAAATTGTAATTTTTTTTTTCTTAAGTCGATATTTTTCAAAATTTTACGTAATTAAGGGCATTTTTTGTGTTCAATATTCAATGCCTTCATTATTTTTTAGTCCATTACCGGAAACCAAATGTAAAAATCTTTCTTAGTTTTTGAGAAATTAAGAAAAAACAAAAGGTACTTTTACCACAAAAGCCCGAAAAAGGGTTAAATTATGGATAATTCATGAATAAATTCATTTTTTCAAGCTTATTCGGGAAAAGTACCTTTTGTTTTTTCTTAATTTCTCAAAAACTAAGAAAGGTTCTTACATTTGGTTTTCGGTAATGGACTAAAAAATAATGAGGGCATTGAATATTGAACACAAAAAATGCCCTTAATTACGTAAAATTTTGAAAAATATCGACTTAAGAAAAAAAAATTACAATTTTTTTTTTTAATTTTGACTTTGAAATTTAATTTCTCAAAAACTATTCGCTTAAACAACTTGATTTAAAAACCAAATACAAGAATGGAGTATTAACTTTCAAAAAAATTATAGCAAATTATTAAATGTGTTCCCGTTGATTTTTAATGTTTTTTTTTGCATTTGAAGTCAATGTTTCAGAAACTGCCCCTCCCTGCCTCAGGGAGGGGAGATACAACTTTCCCCCCATACAATTTTTTTCTTAGAATAACCCAAAGAACCACCCCCTGAAATACTTCCACTTAGGTCCGGGACACCCTGTATAAGAAAAGTACTTCTGTGATAAATTTTAGCTTATTATCATCCCAAACAAACAAACCAACTGGAACTTCGACATTTCCCACCACCTCAAAAGTAGGTGCAGGAAACCCTTGGCCTTTTCGATTGGCAATCCGGAACAGCGATTCGATACGTGTGAACGCTTCTCATTTCGATTCTGAAATCAAATTCAGAACAATTTTCTGTTCTTTTCAGAAAAAGAACTGCCATTCTCTCCCCAATCGAAAAGGCCTTCTGAAAAACTTCATGGAAACATATAGTGACAGAATGTATGTAGAATAGTTTGAGGCAAGATTTTTACTCATGAAACACCAAAATTCCGTACTTTTCTGTAGTTTTCAATTCGGAACAGAGTCATTAATAAATACACCTTTTACTATCCATTTTTTTAATTTTCACAATAAAACGGACAAAAACAAGCAATTATCTTCACTGCGTGACTTACAAAAAGAACTTAAAATAAATTGAAAAAAAAAAAATCCCTGAAGACAAAAGGAATTACAATATGTGTGCGTGAGAGACTCATTTTTGTTAGCTAAGGATCCAAGAAGTATACCGAAAAAATGAGTCAATGAATTTGCTTGAAGAGTTACTTCGAATAATTTTTCGGGGAGAGCGCTCATAACTTTATGAGTGGTCGGGCCCACTCATAACTTTTATGAGCGCTCATAAAAGGTCTGTTTGTTATCTTGAAATTTCTTGCAAATTTTCACAACTTCTCACAAATTGTCACAAATTCCTGCTTGTTAACTCAAAAAAAAAAAGTGTGAGTACCGGGACTCGCGTTGAAGATATGTAAACATTCGTTTTCACCTGAGGGTAAGGGATCGGGTCATTGTCACGTTTGGCAAAAATTAGGAATTTTTGATACAAGCGCTTAAACAAAATGGTTGCACGACACAAATTAAAAAACCCCTTCCGAAAAACCTCTCCCGTAAATAAACCATCACAAATTAAGCTACTTTAATTATCTTTATGACGTCACAAAGTTGTTTCTGGATTCAAAGTTAAAGTGTCAAAAAGTAACTTGGAGTACATTTTTCCAACTCATCTCCTTGAAACTGAGTTGAAATTTTACTGAGTCGAGAGTTGACGGATTCAAAAGCAGCTGAAATCACGATGTTTTCATTTTTAGTTATCTTCTGTTTGCTTCTCGATCGTTTGGAATTGATCTCATTTTTGTAATAGCTGCATTTTATTTTCCCCCAGATCTTGATCTGATCTAGATTGGAATGCATACGAAAATACATGTATTAAAAAAACAACATAAAATCCAAGTTTGATTTTGGATTTCGATTTACAAATCCGTTCTGACCACACACCCTAAGCATTTTCTTGCAAAAATTAGTTTTATCTCTGACGTGTAGATGGTTTTTTTTGCTTTGAAGATAGGGAGAAAATAGAGAATGGAATAGAAAAAAAAAATACGGAAGCAAAAGGATAAACAGAGATAAGAATATATAACACTCTCGTCACACTGGGATCCTGTTTGTTTTATCATCATAATCTAATCCGGATCTGATTTGGGGGATGATAAAATGCAGCTTATAATAGCTTAAATTTTCTAGAATGAAGTTAAATGAAATTTAAGTTGAAAAATGTATGCATTTTCGAAGTGCTGATAAAAGTTCTTTTCAATAAATCTAATGAAATCACAATTTTTTCTTGATTTTTAATTCCAAATCTATTTCGACTTTTTTCACCAAATTTGTTTGACAGATCAGCCATATTTTAAGCTTTTGCCGTTCCTAAACGAAAAATAACTCAGAGTAACTTTTTTAAATATGACTTTAACCCTGTTCCTTGGTTAGTCCCAAACAGTTTCAGACCGCCAGATTTGGTGCGGACCAGTTCAATTTTTCAAGTGTGGAACGGGTTTGCACTAAATCTGGCAGTTTCAAACTGTTTGAAATTCGGGGAGGAACAAACCTATTGCAACTTTTCTTTTAGACACATTAACCACAGCCAACTAGAGAAACATAAAAGGAGGCACCACTAGACAAATCATGTTATGACATTTCAAATCAAGAAATTACAAATATCACTTCATATCACAAACCAAAACAGCATATGGATACAAAATAATGAAATACAAAATTAAATTTCTAGAAAGAAAGCAACAAAATCTTCACCTGGCAAAATGTATGTCAAATATATCTGTCAAGATATGATTGCAGAGATATCTCCGACATCCAATCAAGAGATGAAACGGAGTGACTCCATTAAATATTTAACGTCAAGACGAGCATTCTGAGAGAAATCATCTACTGTGGATACGGGGTGCAAGGAATTCACTCCACTTAGCAACTACAAAAACCATTAGGTATCAAACGAAAACTACCTTACCTATTCGAGTTTACAGAGTTCTACTTACCTACAACAAACAAAATGATTCGAAACGGAACCGTGAGCCCATATCCGTTGCAGCCTATTTTCAATTTTACCAATACCGAGAGCTAGTATTTTTTTTTAATACCGAGCGCTAAGATGTTTACACATCAAAAGTTGCAAAGAGCACAATGAGAGAGCACATAATTACCCCTCCGTTGGAAAACTTGCGAATTTCTGCTGCACAAATTTCTGTGAACACGAAGTGTTACAACTACTGTCAAAAACCGTGGTGGTTAGTTTCTGTCACAGCGTTGTCACTAATCGTAAAATTTTCCGAAGTAGGTTTTCAAAAAAAAAAAAAAAAAATGCAGTGTATTCAGTTTTCTTACAGAAGATCTGCATATTCGAAATTTTACTTTCATTTAAAAAAAAGAAGAACAAAAGAAATTAAAAATATCATAATATAATTAAATATGCTGTTACGAAAATTAGGGGACTGAATTTTGATGGATGATAATTTACTTTGCCGAAAAATAAAAGTGCAGTAGACTCGATTTAAAAGCGGTAGATTTATCTTACGAAGAAAGTGCATAGATTAACTATTGAAATCATGGCAAAGTGGCAACGCTGTTTATAAACAAAAATGACGTTTCCAACAAAAAGTGGTGCAGTTCATGGTTCAATGCGTTTGTTAACATTTTTCATATTTCCCTAACTCTGATAGAATTGTCCCCTCTTTTCAAAATTTGACAGGTTTTACACATTTTTTTGCAAAAAGATACCAAAAAAAACCTAAATATTCACTATTATTGCTTGGTGAATAGGTTTAAGAAGTTCTTTAGTTATTAGCGTTCGGTGAATACCACCCTTAGTCCTCTCTGCATGTGGTAGACGACATCATTTATTCGTGTTACGACAGTATAGGGGCAAGGGGCCTTTCCACATTTTGTTGAAGCTTCGGCGAATGTCCCTTTCAGCGAGCGGTGGGGATTATATAACCACACAAGGTATCCCGCTTTGGAATCTTGTTGTTGTTGCTTTTGTGTCGTATCGTGTTTCCATCCGATCAGTTCATAGCCCAACTATCATCAGATTGTGGATGTAGCGGTGTTGTTCTCGTGTTTCTCATGCCAAGGAGCGTGTAAACTTCCTGAAAGATCTTAGGCTCAAAGTTGCTTCCTTGATCTGAATGGAGTTTCATATAGGTACACCAAACATGCTCACCCAATTGAAAGCTATCTGGTTTGGGATGGCAAATGTCTCAGGCCACTTGCTGATATAGTCCATTATTATGGACAAGCATGAATCGGTTTCCATTTTCGGTTTCTGGAAAAAAATTGCAACGTCTATTGCAATCCTCTCCGAAGGTGTGCCCACATTACACTGCTGAATTTTACTCTAGAGTTTTCTACCTGGTGCCTTGCTTGCGGCACGGAAAACGCACCATTTTTCGAATTTTTCTCTGGCATGTAGCCAGTAGAACCACTGCCTTACTATTTCCAGTGTGTAATTGACCCCTAAATGCCCACCGTAAGCTTCATTATGCATCTCTTGAAGAACATCATTAATTTTTGATCGAAGTAAACTCGGCTGAATCAGGATTTGTCCTCGCAAGAGGCAGTACCCAGGGCTACCGTTCAAGATTTTGAGAAAGAGCCAATAAAAAGAGTATTTGAACAAAAAAAGAGCCACCACTGAAAACATCCTCAAAATAAAAAAAACGCCAAAATAACTCACAAATTTGAAAAAGCAACAAAAACTTAAACAAAATAAAATAGCTTTAAAAAAAGTAAAAATGTATTCGAATTAACTTTATAGTTATTAGCTGCGTTTTTTTGCATGTCCATAATGGAGTTTGGCGAAAAAAACGACATCGGGACATTTCAACATTTGTTTACCATTTGCATTGGTCTGCCATTTTGTTTTGAATTATCTTACAAAACAAAAATATGACAAATCTATATCGTTTTTTTATCAGGACAAAAGTTAACTTCGGTTAATTATCTGGACTTAGCTAACTCTATACGGACATATACAATACATAGTTGTTGTTGAAAATTGATTTGCTTTGTTGTCGTTTTTTTCAAACAATTTTATTTGGACATGCAAAAAAACACAACTATTGTATTCATAATTCATAAAAATAATTTCAAATTAAGAGGAATACATTTTTTGGCGTTTGGGAGAAAAATGATAAAAATTAATACTGTAAGGTTCTTCCTTTGCTTTCAATTTTAAAAGTTTAAGTTAATTTATTACTTTTTCTGAAGAGGTTATTACATGGCCGAATTCATAAACTAGATCAAAATATAAAATGTCTTCATCGGAATTAATAACGGGAGGAGCTAAAAATCTTGGCACAGACAATCTTTTATCTTTGAAATCGATTCTAAACGTGATTTCTTCCCTGATTGTCTGATTTAATGAAACAACATCATCATCCGAAACATTTTCCCTATATAAATATCTTTCAAATCTTTAATAAGCAATATTTTCTATTTCTTTATTTCAAGTTAAGATTGATTTTTAATTAAAGAAATTGATTCTTCATAAAAATGACGCTTTCAGATTACAAAAAATGTTTGACCCAAAGGAAAAATGTCAAAGAATTTTTTACTCTGACGAAAATTTCAAAGAGTTTTTTCATTAGAGGAAAATTGAAAAATTATGAAAAAGAGTGAAAAGAGCGACGAAAATCTCAAAAAGAGCCAATTTTGGATGATTTTAGAAAAATGGAGCCAAAGAGCAACACCTGAAAAATAGAGCCAAAGTGGCTCTTTAGAGCCACGAAGGTAGCCCTGGCTGTACCTCGGAACAAAATATTTTTGTTTTCAGGTGGTAGCGGTTGAGAATCGAACCCAAACCTTTGGCATGATAGTCCAACGCACTAACCATTATGCCAAGAGGTACTACATACCTCTTCGTTACCACAAACCTAAATGAGATCGGCTCTTAATCACTGGATGGCAGCAACCTCCTTTTCTTCTTGGTGGGTGCAATGCTTGCAGTTCGGTTTGCATGGTCTCCGAGACTAAGCATCTGCGTTTGAGTGCCTCCTCTCCCGTGTTGAATCTGGTAGTCGTATGTGCAATACTTCCACCTTGTCGCTTGATTTTTCAATTTCCGGTGGTTTATTGGTTTCCTTTGTCCATAGTTTTTCCATCCCCAGCAAACCTCGAAAAACAAATGAAGTCTTAAGTATTTAGGGCAGATTAGATTCGTTTGTGCACCGGCCTTATATGTTCATATATTTTTGCATAGCATTGCATTATTTAATTTATAAATCCTTAAATCTCCAAAAATCCTTATATGAAGAAACGTACTTTAACTTGTAAAAAACGAAAATGTGCAGTTATTCAATCAACCAATCAAATCGCACACGCGATTCAGTACTTTCAGTTTTCCTTTTTAGGATTTTCTCTTGGAAGTTTTTGTTAAGCGATTTTCTTTTGGGGGTTGTTTATTTACTCGGTTTTCCCTTCGGTGTATTTTGGCTTTGGGGATTTTCGGATTTCTTACGTCTTTTATAGGTAAACATCATTATGCTTATCGAGACAAAAAAAGTTCCAGGAAATAATTCTATAAAATTTAATTAATCTGTTTGTTCATGTGCAATTTCCGAAAACTACTAATTTCTACGAATTTTTGAATATTTTACTTTTAAGCTTATTTTGTATGTATGAACTTTGACAGAACTTTGAACTGAATTCGTAGAAATTTGTTGTTTTGGAAAGAACGTAAACAGAAATCAGGTTTCCCTACGTACATATGTAGATAGCAACTGACGAAATATGTAATTCCCAATGGTTTTGACTTCCCATCCTAAAACTAAAAATTTTAGTACGTTTTTTTTATGTAAAGTTTGATAGAACAAAAAGTTTACTTTCTAATTTTTTTCTGATTTGTAAAGGCTGCGTCTTAGAGGGCTTTAATCAACAAAGTTCGAACATAAAAAGTACATGCGTTGTGCGCTATTTTGAAAAAGGCGATAAGAGGTGAAATGCGATTATCTTGTTTCCTATTTGGCAGAGAGCAAATTTTAGACTTTATGTTTTAGTAAACTTTTACTGAAACACATTTTTGATGGATTGGGGTCAAAATTCTGGCAGGTTTAAAATTCTTTTTGCAAAATTCTGCTTTCAAAACTCTGCTTTCAAAAATCTGTTTTTCAAAATTCTGCTTTCAAAATTATGTTTTTCAAAATTCTGCTTTCAAAATTCTGTTTTTCATAGTTCTGCTTTTCAAAATTCTGTTTTTCAAAATTCTGTTTTTCATAATTCTGTTCTACAAAATTCTGCAAATATATTGAACCTAACCATAGGCGCCCGGAGGGGGGGAGCAAGGCTCTGGACAATACCACAGAACTAAGAAATTTTTCATTTTTTTCTTTGAATTTTAACAAATTCTTTGCCCCCTCCTGGCTCTGGATCATACCAAATGTACCTGAAAATACCCTTAGTGTGGATATTGTTGGAAAATATGGATATTTTCTTTACAGCTTCTTTATTGAGTTCATGGTTCGCCCCCCCTGTTAGTACCACATTTTTGCATGCATTTTTTACTATGAATTTAAACAACTACTTACTTGTCTTTATTTCTCTGAGTTCATGATTTACCCCCCCCCCCCCTGGCTCTGGATCATGCCAAATGTATCTGAAATTATCCTTTGTTTCGATATGTTTGGATAATTCAGCTTCTTTATTGAGTTCATGATTTGCCCCCCCCCTGGCATTACCACGCAACTTGCATTTTTTACTTTGAATTTTGACAAATACCTACTTGCTTTTTTTGTCGGGGTTCATGATTTGCCCCCCCTGGCTCTGGATCAGGCCAAATATATCTGAAAATATCCTTAGTTTCGATATTGTTGCAAATATGGATATTTTTTGAAGTTGGAGTGGAGTGTATTTGCCTCCAAAATAAAAACAATCTTGAGTTTCTTTAATGTCATAAGAGCCTAACTCATGAGTTTGACATTTATACTACGTTTACGTTTACACTAAACACAAAACCGGGATTTAATAAGATTTACCTCAAATTTTCTTTACCATACAAATTTATGTCTTAAATCTTGAAGATTAGAAACTAGTCTTGTTAAATCTTCCTAGGACAAACAGTTTAACATTCTATCTCACTGCCATTCCAAAAGAAAAAATGAAGCCCCGTTTCTTTAAGAAATTACCAAGACAGAGATACATATACATATATAATATAATGCCTGGTTGTAGCCCGGGAGCTCGCAACAGATTTTGGTGACCAATAGCGCCAAAGCTAGATTTTTGTAAATTGGTTAATTTGGCTTTGCAATGAAGAATGGTGGTAATCAGCTGCGGCGTGAGCGGTACCTTGGGCTACAGCAGCCTTTCAAAGATGTAAACAAAATGAAAAATTTAATCAAACCGCCAAAGCTGAAACTTTGCATACTGTTTGCCATTATTATAAGCAGTCGAAAAAAACAAATCAGCTGGCTGAAGCGCGGTACTACATACGTCAGCTGCGTACGTCAACAAGTAAAAAAACGAGTGAAATTCAATGATTCCGCCAAAGCTGAAATTTGGTTATATGATAGCTTATACATTAATTTACACAAAAAGACTAATCAGCTGGCTGTATTGCGGTACTAAGACCGTCAGCTGACGTGGTGAAAAGTACAAGTACAAAAATACGGTTTCAGATCCCACGCACAAAACACGATGTCAAACGAGGTTTTCCATCCGGTTTTACAATCAGCTGATGATTGTCATTCTATTATAAAACGATTCATTAACTTTTTATATACCTAACCAAATTTTAGATTTAACAGAACATATATTGCCTATTTGCAGATATTCATCCAAACACTCAAATTATTCGTATTATATGGTAATGAAAAATCAAAAGAGTCTATAAGAATATTTCACATGGAAGGGTGTTTTTTTGAGGGGGAGAGGGGACGAAATTGTGGTGTATCAAACAGGTTTCGATGAATTATCAAAGATTTTCACCAATTTTCATCAACGTTCCAGTTTCGGGAGGGGACTCATGGTAGAAGTTCAAAATTTTGCCCTTTCATTGAAAAAATACCCTTTCTCTATAAATATTTTTGTAGAGTTTTTTGATTGCTGTTGTTATGACAAATGAAATATGTGGACTGAATTTCATATCAATGCTGTTGGAACTTGGTAATATTTTACTTTTTTCACTAAAAATTCAGTCATCATTTATGAAAATGGCTATAACTTTTTTGAAGGTGCTTGTATTGAGTTCATTTTGATTTAGTAAGATTGGCATTAAAAAATAACCTTAAGACATGTGCCATGTGCTTATACTATACAAAAATATATATTTAAGTTTATTAATCTTTCATATCCCCCTCCCCAGTACTTTGAAAGTGGCTTTAAAAAAAATAGGTTTTCAATCAACTTTGGATGAAATTTTAGTAGATTATGAAATTCCGCATCGACACGATCTTTAAATTTTATTAATGCAAATATTTTTCTAACTTTCTTTCCCTAAACGACTTTTTTCCACCTCTTCGCGCAAGGGGAGGGGTGGGAGAAAATCAATAATGTAGTCCTATGGTTTCAAAGGTACTGAAGCCAACGGGAGTTCTTAGGTCATCGTCCGACCCTTGGTTTTCGATTTATAAACAACATGTCGGGACTAAAACTGGTAAGTGGCAGTCCTTCTCTTTTCCTTCTGACAGTGTTGCCACCTTGGCAACACTTCTTAAAAGTAAAGTAAGGACATGAACTATTAGTGTACTAAAGCTCCACCCGTCAGGTTGAAATAAAAGGCCCTCATATCGTGCACTAACGCCCCTACAATTATAATAATTGGTCAATAAGTAAATACAAAATACAAAATACAAAATACAAATACAAAACTTGGTGAAAACGTTTCATTTATTATGAGAATGAAAAATCAAAAGAGTCTATAAAAATATTTCACATGGATAGGGGTGTTTTTGAGGGGGAGAGGGGGGGGGGGAATTGAGGTGTATCAAACAGAAAAATAAGCTTTGTTGTAACCTAAGCATATGGTATACATATGTTTTTAAGGTAGTTTTGAATGCTGAATCAAATGACTTTTGTCATTTTTATGTAACGATGACTATACAGGGTATCCCGGGCCTGAGTGGAAGTATTCTAAGGTGTGGTTCTTGGGGTTATGCTAAGAAAAAAAATTGTATGGGGGAAAGTTGTATCTCCCCTCCCTGAGGCAGGGGGGCAGTTTCTGAAACATTGACTTTAAATGCAAAAAAAAACATTAAAAATCAACGAAAACACATCTCATAAGCTTTTTTTGTAAGTTATTACTCCATACTTGCATTTGGTTTTTAAATCAAGTTGTTTGAGCGAATAGTTTTTGAGAAATAAAATTTCAAAGTCAAAATTAAAAAAAAAAATGTGATTTTTTTCTTAAGTTGATATTTTACAAAATTTTACGTATTTAAGTGCTTTTTTGTGTTCAATATTCAATGCCTTTATTATTTTTTTGTCCATTACCGAAAATGTTTTTGAGAAATTAAGAAAAAACAAAAGGTACTTTTACCAAAACAGCCCGAAAAAATAAATTTATTCATGAATTATTCATACATAATTTAACCCTTTTTTCGAGCTTTTTTGGAAAAAGTACCTTTTGTTTTTTCTTAATTTCTCAAAAACTAAGAAAGATTTTTACATTTGGTTTTCGGGAATGGCCTACAAAATAATGAGGGCATTGAATATTGAACATAAAAAAAGCACTTGATTACGTACAATTTTGAAAAATATCGACTTAAGAAAAAAAATCACGATTCTTTTTTTTAGTTTTGACTTTGAAATTTAATTTCTCAAAAACTGCTGTTAAAGGAAAACCGACTGGTTTAAGTGTCATTTGATTCAGCATTCAAAACTACCTTAAAAACATGTGTCATATGCTTAGGTTGCATCAAAGTTAATTTATCTGTTTGATACACCACAATTCCCCTCCACCAAATATCGGAAAAATTCACGGAAAAAATTATATGCACTTAGGGCACCTGTTTTATACAAGCAAAATAATAAATCAATTGTGTTTTAAAGTAAATGAATCAATAATTATCAAATTTTAATAAAAAATTATAATATACATTCAGTTTATTATCCAGAGGTCGTTTTATTTATAGAAAATAATTTAACGCTGAACAATTTGTAAACAGTACATCCAAAGTTGTTTTGGATTTTGTCATTGCATGAACGGATTTAAATTAGGATCTGAAAAGGTCGTTTAAATAAATCTTTCTTCATCAAGTATCCCTTCACTGCGGCTGTGAAGCTATTTATTAAAAAAAAAATGGTCCCCATCAGTCAAGCCATTAATTTTCAAAGTCTGTTGAAGAATGGCTACGATGTCGATGCTTTAAGAAAACTTTTAAAAAATCAGAAATTTGCAAATTTTTTACAAAAATGTGATCTTATGGCCTTTTCGAATGGGGATAGAATGACAGTTCTTGTTTTGAAAAAGAGGAAAAATTGTTCCGGATTTGATTTCAGAATCGTTCACACGTATCGAATCGGTCTTCCAGATTGCCAATCGAAAAGGCCATTAGGGAAATTCGTTGACATTTGGATATTTTCTAAATAATAGTGATGTAGAAAGTCGTTACTTTTGAGTAATCGTTACTTTAGTTACTTTTTTCAAAGTAATCGTTACTTTTGAGTGATTACTTTAGTTACTTTTTCCTTAAAAAAATAAAAAAAATTGTTTGTTGTAAGAATCCAGTAATTCCTGGCAACAAGTAATCTGCACGGTGATTTTTGGGTCGTTTTGTGCACAAATCCAAAAATGAAATGGAGGTTAAATAAAATCGGGTGTGTCACAAAATCCACATTTTTCTGGCATCATGATCATATTATTAAAAAAAATCTAAAATCACAATAAAAAAAAAAAAAACAAAGATACTTTTCCCTCATTACTGTATGTGCTTTCGTTGGTTTTTAATTTTGTTTGGCATTTAAAATCAATGTTTCAGAATTTGCCCCCTGCCTCAGGGGGGGGGGGGGAGATACAACTTTACCCCCATACAATTTTTTCCATGAATATGCCCAAAAATCATAACCAAAAATATTGACGAAATAAGGGACACCTCGTATAATACAAAAGTTATGATGTGGCTTATAATTCTGTCTCAACATATCTTTCATATTGTCGTGATCTCTTTACTTTTCTTAAATTTTCTTTTACCAAAACGAAGCTTATTATTTTTCCACGATTTTGACACCTTAACATTCAAGATACGACAGTTAAAACTCAAGTTCAAGGGACAACCAGGCCACCTTTAAAAAATTGTAGAATATCCGCATAATTTTTGGATTTGATTACTTTGGATTTAGTTACTTTTGGATCTAGTTACTTTTTGGAATTGATTACTTTATGGATTTAGTTACTTTTGGATCTAGTTACTTTTGGATTTGATTACTTTATGGATCTAGTTACTTTTGGGATTTGATTACTTTATGAATCTAGTTACTTTTTAATCTAGGTACTTTTGGATTTAGTTATTTTTGGATTTGGGTACTACATTTACGTTATTTTTTGGATCTGGTTGTTTTGGGATTTGGATGCTTGGGATTTGGAGTATGGTGGTTTTGGAAACGAAATGAGTTATTATGCACAAAGTCTGTACCTAATAATTTCACTGGTAGAAACGGCGGCGTTAGTTCTGAAAACCGAAAACAAGATAATAATAATATGAAAAAAAGTGTTTCCCAAGTTTTATGTTAAATTTTATTTAAAGCAAGTACAAAGTATAAGAACCGTGTATTTAAAGAAAAAATTGTTAAATAAAATATTTGCACATTAGGGTGTCTCTGAAAAACGCTATCTTCTAAGATTTTGGACAGAATACAATTAAATTTGGTGTGGTCAAAATTTAAACAGAAATATTGAAGAAAAAAATATTTGGCATAAGGATGGTTCAAAAAAAATATTTCCAAAGTTTTACTTAAAATTTTATTTAAATTGAGTAGAAAGTATAAGAACCGTGTATTTAAAGAAAAAATTGTTAAATAAAATATTTGCACATTTGGGTGTCTCTGAAAAACGCTATCTTCTTAGATTTTGGACAGAATACAATAAAATTTGGTGTGGTCAATATTTAAACCGAAATATTGAAGAAAAAAATATTTGGCATAAGGGTGGTTCAAAAAAAATATTTCCAAAGTTTTACTTAAAATTTTATTTAAATTGAGTAGAAAGTATAAGAACCGTGTATTTAAAGAAAAAATTGTTAAATAAAATATTTGCACATTAGGGTGTCTCTGAAAAACGTTATCTTCTAAGATTTTGGACAGAATACAATAAAATTTGGTGTGGTCAATATTTAAACCGAAATATTGAAGAAAAAAATATAACCGTGGTTCAAAAAAAATATTTCCAAAGTTTTACGTAAAATTTTATTTAAATTGAGTAGAAAGTATAAGAACCGTGTATTTAAAGAAAAAATTGTTAAATAAAATATTTGCACATAAGGGTGTCTCTGAAAAACGCTATCTTCTAAGATTTTGGACAGAATACAATAAAATTTTGTGTGGTCAATATTTAAACCGAAATATTGAGGAAAAAAATATTTGGCATAAGGGTGGTTCAAAAAAAATTATTTCCAAAGTTTTACTTAAAATTTTATTTAAATTGAGTAGAAAGTTTAAGAACAATGTATTTAAAGAAAAAATTGTTAAATAACATATTTGCACATTAGGGTGTCTCTGAAAAACGCTATTTTCTAAGTTTTTGGACAGAATACAATAAAATTTGTGTGGTCAATATTTAAACCGAATAATTGAAGAAAACAAGTATTTGACATAAGGGTAGTCAAAAAAAAGTAATTCCGGAGTTCTTTCTTAAATTTTATTTAAATCAAGCCGTAAGTATAAAAAGTATGTATTTTAAGAAAAAGTTGTTAAATAAAATATTTTCACACTAGTGTGCCTCTGAAAAACGCTATCTTCTTAGTTTTTTGACAGAATCTAGTAAAATTTGCAATGGTAAATATTTTAACCTTAATATTTAAGAAAAAACTATTTGGCATAAGAGTGGTTAAAAAAAATCTATCTCCGGTGTTTATGTAAAATTTTATTTGAATTAAGTTGAAAGTATAAGAAGCGTGTATTTTAAGACCCTAGTGGGAAAATATTTGAGTAGATGAGAACAAAATTTCGTCAAATCCGCTTTTATCAAAAATCTAGGTTTTGATGCAGATTTGTTAAATTGGGCATATTGAATTGTTCTTAAAGAAAATTTAACAGCCTTACCCCTCTAAGCCCCCTTAATATTAATGTCAAACATCGTAACTGTTTCCAAAACTCTCAATATCCACAGTGAAATTTGCATCAAAACTTTAAATATCTATTGTATGCAGGAGGTTTGGTTTCAAAACTCTTCTTATCCATCGTAGGCTATTGATTATGTTCTACCAGATGGAAGTAAAACGTTCACGGGTTTTCATTGTTAACTATTTTAAATGGATCATAAAAGATTGGAAAGTATTGCAGTGCATTTATATTAGAAGGTGCGATTGAGAGAGGGGGAAATGTTGGGGAAACTGGCCATATCCAACCATTTGCAGCAAAACGGTTCATATCCAAATGTTATAGTTAAAATATCTATTAAACGGAACTTCCTATATTTGATTGCTCTCAATAACATAAAGGTTTGAAAATCTTTTATTATACAAAATAAAATATTTTCTAACATCTACCATTTAGCCTGTGGGTATTAGTTTTTTTCCAATTTTGAATATGATGAGTTTTGGTTCTCAGCTACTAATTTTAAATAACAGTTTTTTCCTTAAATACACGCTTCTTATACTTTCCACTTAATTTAAATAAAGTTTTATGAAAATTTTTGGAAATACTTTAGTTTTGAACCACCCTTATGCCAAATATTTTTGTCTTCAATATTTCGGTTTAAATATTGACCACACAAAATTGTATTGTATCCTGTCTAAAAACTTAGAAGATAGCGTCTTTCAGAGACACCCTAATGTGCAAATATTTTATTTAACAATTTTTTCTTTAAATACAGGGTTCTTATACTTTCTACTCAATTTAAATCAAATTTTAAGTAAAACTTTGGAAATAATTTTTTTTTGAACCACCCTTATGCCAAATATTTTTTTCTTCAATATTTCGGTTTAAATATTGACCACACCAAATTTTACTGTATTCTGTCCAAAAACTTAGAAGATAGCGTTTTTCAGAGACATCCTAATGTGCAAATATTTTATTTAACAATTTTTTCTTTAAATACACGGTTCTTATACTTTCTACTCAATTTAAATAAAATTTTAAGTAAAACTTTGGAAATATTTTTTTTGAGCCACCCTTATGCCAAATATTTTTTTCTTCAATATTTCGGTTTAAATATTGACCACACAAAATTTTATTGTATTCTGTCCAAAAACTTAGAAGATAGCGTTTTTCAGAGACACCCTAATGTGCAAATATTTTATTTAACAATTTTTTCTTTAAATACACGGTTCTTATACTTTCTACTCAATTTAAATAAAATTTTAAGTAAAACTTTGGAAATATTTTTTTTTGGACCATCCTTATGCCAAATATTTTTTTCTTCAATATTTCGGTTTAAATATTGACCACACCAAATTTTATTGTATTCTGTCCAAAATCTTAGAAGATAGCGTTTTTCAGAGACACCCTAATGTGCAAATATTTTATTTAACAATTTTTTCTTTAAATACACGGTTCTTATACTTTGTACTTGCTTTAAATAAAATTTAACATAAAACTTGGGAAAGACTTTTTTTCATATTAATATTATCTTGTTTTCGGTTTTCAGAACTAACGCCGCCGTTTCTACCAGTGAAATTATTAGGTACAGACTCCAAATCCCAAGCATCCAAATCCCAAAACAACCAGATCCAAAAACTAACTTAAATGTAGTACCTACCCAAATCCAAAAATAACTAAATCCAAAAGTACCAAGATTAAAAAGTAACTAGATTCATGAAGTAATCAAATCCCAAAAGTAACTAGATCCATAAAGTAATCAAATCCAAAAGTAACTAGATCCAAAAGTAACTAAATCCATAAAGTAATCAAATCCAAAAAGTAACTAGATCCAAAAGTAACTAGATCCAAAAATAACTAAATCCGTAAAGTAATCAAATCCAAAAGTAACTAAATGGAATCGTTACTGGTAATCGTTACCGGTTAACAGTAACGATTACTTTGATTACTTTAAGTAATCGTTACTTTGTAACGATTACTTCGGATTCCTTACACCACTAAAATAATGTCTTTCAAAAACACGTCAACATTTTGCAACTTCTTTATTCCTTGAAAGATTTCAATGAAATTGACACAGGTGATGGCTTGTAAGGAATTAAAAAAGAAAAAATATTTTCAAAGCAGGGTGCTTTAAAAAAAATGTCAATTTCGTTGTTCCTTGAGTGATTTCAGTAAAATTGACAGGATAGCTGAGACTGAGACAGAATTAAAACAGAAACGAATATTTTAAAAACGGTGTTTCAAAATATGGCACCATCATCACCATGACCTGTGGCAATTTCATTGAAATCACTCAATTCGATTTCATTGAAGTTCATTGAAATCTATGAAGGTCAAAGGATTTCGAAACTTTTTTTTTTGAAACTGTCCTTTTTTCCTTTTGTAAAATTACATTTTTATTTCTTATTTCAAAGGTTCGTGAATGGATCTTCAATAGTTCTCGCATAATTAATTCGAAACGAACCATACTTTATAGATCCACATCCTAGCATTTTTAGTTCGATCGTGAAAATGAATTTTGTTTTAATCGAATCAAAAAAAAAACAACCCTTTTAATTTTTTCACGAGTGAACGAATGATATTTTATTGTTCAATGAACCTTGCATTTTATACAAAAACTTCCAAAAAAATGCCTGTGTGGTTAAATAAGTACGGTCTACTATTAAATATAAAATAATTTTATGCTGGATAACTATTAACAGTACCTCCAATAGAACGTAATTTTGGATTTTTCCATTATTGACTGAAGGATTTAAATGAAATTATTTATAAAACTTCCAAAAAGCTCAAATTATACTCCATATTAAAAAAAAAAATTGAATACCCATTTTTTTTAGAAAATTTGATATCTCAAAATTGGTTTGGTGAATTAAAAAAACTTTCTATCAAAAGTTTGTTGGCCACTAAATTTTCAACAATATTCCTATATAATTTTTTCTGTGTTCCAATAAATGACAAAGATATGAATATTTTTGTATTAACATTTTTGAATTGTTTTCCAAAAAAAAGAAAATGAAAATCACGACTTTTAAAGCGGTTTTCTATGCCTAATACCAATTTTAAGCTTATGCAATATTGGCGTTATCGCACTTTCACCAAAAAATGAAGCAATGTCCAAAATAATAAATTAAAGTACATATTAAAAGGGGAAAAGAAGCCTAAAATAGGAAAAAAAATGCCAAAAACAACTGCAATATAAGGAAATACTGCCCAAATGGGTGAAATTTTTTCTATCAAATAGGCCGCGCCTGAGAGGGGTTGGGTGCATCGTGCGAGGAGCTTTCGGCGCTAACGCGTACAACCATGCATCGCATTTGGATCGGGAACGCGGTGTGGTGTGATGACCAGCGCAGTGGCGTAATGACCCGCGGTGTGGCGACAACCCAAGAACCCCACCGCACTACATCGCGCCACCCCCAATCCGAACGCGGTCCACATACGTACCTACTTATACGTGTCACCGCCAACAGCTTGCGATATTCGCGCCCCTCCCCTCTCCGGAAGCCTTTTTGCTACCTTAAGATTTAAAAAAACTTAGCTAAATATGTATACATGAAACAAAATATCACCTTTCTCAAACATTTCCGAAAATTTTGCGTATTTTTTTAAATCAAGTTTGGAAATATCACCCGAAATTGAGGAAATATCGCCCAAGTTTTACAAAAACAATTTACATGCTTAGATAATATTTCCATTTCATTATTCAAAATAGTTTTGGGCAATATTACTAATTTCTTCTTTGCTTTTGGTGCTTACAAAATCCAAAATTATACAACTACCCAAATAGTCCATTTTATGTAATGATTACTTTTTTTGAGTAGAATAAGTAAAATATAACTGAAAACCCTATGAAAATAATTGATATTCAATAAAACTTGGAGTAAATATTTCATTTGTAAATAGAATCGAGAATTAAGAGAGTTCTCTTGAAATAACTTTGGTGAAAGGGTATTTTTTTAAAGTTAGGGGCAAGTGTAGAACTATTACCATAGCACCCACGAGAAAACTCTTACACTCATAAAACTTGCCAAAAGTATTAAATTTTTCATGGCAACCAAGATCCAAAAATCAAAATGGTCCATTGTTAAAAAAAATGCGGTTGAACATACAAACACAAGTTAAAACGACAAAGGAAAAGCTTAAAATTGGTATTAAGCATATAGTCCAGAGAAATTTTACTACTGACCAAATGAAAAAAAAAAGGAGCAGGCTGAAATTGTGCAGGTAGTTTCAGGGGTAGGTATACAACTTAAATCTAAGTTGGCGACCTCCTACCCTTAGCAGGGGCGCTGCCACGCCCACTTTTCTGCAATCATGGTTTATGAAGAAATGGCTCGACCGATACGAATGGAATTTTCATAATTTGTTGATATGATCAAATAAAAAATTAAGAAAATTTTAAGAAAGTAAAATAAATAAGAAAGTAAAATCCGCCCACTGCCACGCCCACTTTTCTTATTTCTTTGTTTCTCATAAACTACTCCAAGGATTTCCATGAAATTTTAAGAGTTTGTTCTTATGGATGAGAAAAAATTGGCAAATTGGCCTTAGTACATTCGCCCACTGTCACGCCCACTTTTCTTATGTCTTTATTTCTCGGAAACGCCTCCTACGATTTGTATGAAATTCTGAGAGTTTATTCTTATGTACAAGAAAAAAATTTGAAAAAGTTGTTTTATTTAAATCCCCGTCTTAGACTAATAGTATTTAAATGTACAAAAATTCTGGATACGCTTGAGGCTACCGAAAAGCTGGTCTGAAATGTAATGTACTTGTACACCAATTTGCAAGAATTGCAGTGGGGAAACCTGCGACCATAGTCGTCAGATTTCTCTACTGAACGAAAACGACGATAGTTTTGGCGATGAAATTTCAATTGAAAAACGTGACGCTGGGCCTTTGATTGAGAATGAGAATGAACTACCAGGTCCTTCCCTTCTCAAAATAAGAAAAATAAAAAATATTAATAAGGTTTTATGTTGATTAGGCCTGTGGACACCACTGTGCTGTTAACTCTACCTCCAGGGTGGTTTGGAAACAAGTGATGTGCTTAATCAACACAATTGGATTTTCCACAACCCTATGAACACTGATATAGAATAGTAATTGTAAGTCTCGCTCGAAAAAACAAGATTTGAAAATTTTACACACTCCAAATAGCCGTCTTATAGAGACAATATTGAAAAAAAGTCGGAGTGCTAGTGGGCGGATCTTACTAAATGTGATTTTTTAATCGATATATAAAATGTACAATGATTGTCCATGTAGCAGCGAAATTAAGAACAAATCCTTACGCTATGAAAGAACTCAAATTAATGATTTTCATAAATCTGAAGACTTCGAGGCCTGATTTGGGGTTTTATTTTTTATTTGAAAACTAAATCGTTACTTCCTAATACAGTTCGTAGAAATTAATAAATATACATGAAAGAGGATCGTGACTACCTGTGGGCTTCACAAAACCAAAAGTGCTTCGCAAATCTTTATATCACTAGTATGAAAAAACTCTCAAAGTTTTACCCAAATCAGTTTCTGAGAAATCAAGATAAAAACAAGTGGGCGTGGTAGTGGGCGGACTTAAATGAAATTTTGTTTTAAATTTTTTTCTCGTTCATCAGTATAAACTCTGAAAATTTCATGCAAATCGTAGGAGCCATTTTCGAGAAACAAAGAAAGAAGAAAATTGGGCGTGGTAGTGGGCGGATTTTACTTTAACAATTTTTTTAATTTTTTCTACAACTATATTAACAAATTATGAAAATTTCATCCATATCGGTGCAGCCGCTTCTTCAGAAGCCAGGACTTAAGAAAAATGGGCGTGACACCGCCCGCGCCCCCGCAAGGGGTAGGAGGTCGCCAACTTAGATTTAAGTTGTATACCTACCCCTCAAACCACCTGCAAAATTTCAGCCTGCCGCTATTTTTTTCCATTTACGATTCTAATTCTACTGTACTAATAGAGAACCGCTTTAAAAGTCGTGATTTTCATTTTTTTTTTTTAAACAATATAAAACTGTTAATACAAAAATATTCATATCTTTGTGATTTATTGAAATACAGAAAAAATGTATATGGCAATATTGTTGAAAATTTAGTGGCCAACAAACTTTTCATAGAAAGTTTTTTTAATTTTCTATGGCGAATGTGCTAAATTTTCGAAAACACTTAGAAAATAAAAAAAATTTCTTTTGTTGGCTTGTTACTTTTTAAATATTAAAAATATCGAAAAAATGTTGTTAACATAAAAGATAGAAAATTTTATTTTCTACATTTTTTGTGCTAAACACTTTTTCGTAGAACTTCTAGGAACCGAGATATTTAATAAAAACTAAATAAAATGAATCAAAATCCAAGATGGCGGCCAAACGGTAAATTTCGCGAGTGCAAACAATCAGGGTTATGATCTTCAATCAACTACCCTTCGAATAATAAAATAAAATTTGGGGGTGTTACAAACTGCTGGGTGGCCCATATAAAATTTTATATTTGCACTGGACTAGCGAATAAACATTGGAACGCGAGGAATTGCAAAGTATTAGTGAAAGTAGTGACAAAACGCACACATCGAATAAACTCGTCATTCAGCACATCATTCAGCACAGGTCTTGTTGTTAGGCGTTTTCCTTTGGAGGTGGTGAAGTACTTTGCTAGCTTTTTTCAATGGAACACATCAAACTGCTTTCCCACGTAAAATGTATCTACTCGCACATTAGAGCATGTGCAGTTGGTAGTACTAGATAAGGGTTTTCACCTACTCACAATAGTACGGTCAAGTTAGATTTCATTATATGGAGCGCTGGGAACTAAATCCGAGGCTAGGTTTGACTTCACTATTCGATAGGGTATTCGTTAACGAGTCTAAAACCACAATTTTCACAACTGTACCTAGAGTCATTTGGCCGCCATTTTGTTTTTTATGTTCATTTTGATTTTTGCTTATAACTTGCGCATTTTTGATCTTATGAAAAAAAATGTACCACAAACTTGTAGAAAATTAAATTTTCAACAAAATATGTTAGATAACATTTTTTCGCTAAACAATCTTGTTTAAAAGTTACAGCCCATTAACAAAAAAAAAACGGAATAACGGTTCTCACAAGGAGCGAATATACGCTCGAGAAAACCGGCAAGAGTACGATAACTTAGGCGCCAAGAAATAATAACGGTTTTTTGTAGAACAGTTCAATACAAGCATTTTTTTTACTATAGGTGGGGGGTATATCTCATACCGTTTGAGCGGGAGGGGCAATTTCATAAAAAAGTACCAAAAACGTAAAAAAAATTTAAAAAAAATAACGGTAATACTTACAATTAAGTATTATACCTTTTTACTTGCGATTATAGGTACTATAAGGCAAGTTTTGGATTCGTGCAAAAAAAAAATTTGAGATAACAATCAAACATGATATTACGATGATAGAGAACACCAAAAAAGTGGGTGGCAAAATTCTGTCTGTCTGTCTGTTCGTCTACAGCCTAAACTGCTCGATCGATTTTCTTCAAACTTGGTACTTAGTGCTTTTTGGTGATTCTGCCGACACGTTTTTTTCATTTTTTTTTAGAACCAAAAATAACGGTACCTGTCATACATTTTTTTTTGGCAAATTTACATAATCGTATTTTTCTCAAAAACGGCTCGACAACTTTTCTTAAAAAAAATTCAATAAATTTATTTTAGTAAAGGCTTTCTTTGGGTGGAAAACCATTTTTCAAAAGACAGCACTGGTTTGCTTTAGTTTGTTGTGTGTCATATCGCTTAGGTGTTTTTATATTTTTTTATACGTATTTCATAAACTTTAAATAGTGTATTTGACTTAATTCGCTGCATAAGTGAATACTTTACTTTAATTTACTATCACCTTCTGCTTAATTTGTGTTTAATTGTGTTAAATTATAATTTTCATTGATTACATAGTGCTTGGTAAGAGTGTTTTTTTTGTAATTTGTGTTCCGCTATTTGAGTGAGCTTAATGCTTTTTTTTTTCTTCTCTGTGTATACCCATGTGTTTGTGTCTAATAGTGCTTTTCAATAATATTTCCCCTACTTAGCCAAAGCTTTCAGCTTCAGAGTGATAGTTTTTGTCCCTTTCTGTCCATTTCTATATAAACTTTAATCCTTTCTTTGCTTACGTTTTAGTTATATTTTGTCTGTTATTTGGTCTTCAAATTTTGAATAAGCCGGTGGTGCAGACTGTTAGCGCACGGCCCTCAGATTTTCGCAGCATAGGTTCGAATCCTAGTAGTGACCACCTTTTTTTTTTTTTTGTTTTTCTTCAATAATTTAATTTGCATTTTTCAATAAATCAGCTTTTGATATTTTGGAACTTTTTTTTTTTATTTTTGTTAAAGTTAATAGCTATTCATTTTTTCTCAAAATGGTCTGCTCTGCAAAGAATTGTTCAGAGGGCTCAAACTCTTCCCCACTCTTTGCCTGTTTTGGTCCTTGTGGAAATCTTTACCACGCCAAATGCATCGGTTCAACCAATGCGTTTATTGAGAAAGTAACCAATTCTAAATTTGCGTATTGGTATTGTACCGATTGCCGTAAACTCTCGTTGTCTCAACTGGCTTTCAAAATGTCTAATTTTAAAGCGGACATTATGAAACTATCAAAGGGATTTGAAGAACTTCTAAGTAATTTTAACGACACGGTCACAAGATTTAGTTCGTTAACACTCCCTAATGATCCGGTAGACGTTGCAACCTCTACTGATGACCTAATTCAGGACTCTCTTCCTCTCCAAATCGTATCCACGAATGATGATTTGCTTGCGCAATCAAGCTCAACGGTACATGAAAACGTTATTGTTGCCAAAAAAAATAACAAAAGAGGACGAGATAACACAATAGTTGTAAAAAACTCTGGCCCACCCCCTAAGCGAACAAATCTTAGTCCCCAAATTGCTTTAGAACTAGCTTCTTCGGTTCAGGTGAATGAAATGAATGAAAGTTCAGAGACGGTTCCATGCAATGTTACTGGTTTAGAATGTGCTTCTGTCTCTAACATTATTACCGATCCTAGACCTATCAAAGCTGTTTCTAAGCCAAAGTCTATCTTTATCTCTCGCCTTGAACCAGAAATTGATGCCGATGACATTGTTTCCCACTTATTAGCTAATAATTGTATACCTACGAGTACTTCTGTTAAGTGTACAAAAATTAGTAAAGTAAATAGCTTTGTTTCATCTTTTAAAATTGTAACAAATTCATCTTTCTTTGATTCTATCTGCGATTCAAGTAATTGGCCTACTGAAGCTCTTATTAAAGAATTTTCAACGAGGAAAAATAGGTTTTCGCGTACCTTTCCTAATAATCCATCCCCAAAAAACTAAATAGGATTACCCTCTTTTACCAAAATGTAAGAGGGCTTCGCACTAAAACTGCTGATATCTATACCAACTCTCAGGCATTTTCACATGACATCTTTCTTTTGACAGAAACCTGGCTTAATTCAAGCTTTTTGGACACAGAACTTTTTAATGAAGAGTTCTTAGTTTATAGGAAAGATCGACATGTTGACAGACCAAAAGAAGTGGGAGGTGGTGTTTTGATCGCAGTTCGTAATAAATTTATATCTTCACTTGTTATATTCCCTTTTTATCTCTCAATTGAACTAATCTGCATAAAGTTAGCCATAGATTCAAAATTCATTTATATATTAAATGCATACATTCCTCCAAAAAGCTCGGACTCAGTTTATGTGGAACTCTCTCAGGCTCTAGATTTCATTATTGAATTGTCTTGCTCCAACAGCAACATTTTACTTCTCGGAGACTTTAATTTACCGTCTGTAGAGTGGATTCCTTCTGAAGATGAATGTTTTCAAGAAGCATCTTTAACTTCTTCACAAACTGAGCTCCAGCTTCTGGATAGAATTACTGCAACTGACTTACAGCAAGTAAGCTGTATTAAAAATTCAAAAAATCGAATTCTCGATTTAGTATTTTCTTCTGACGCTATTAGTACTCTTGTTCTTGAATCAAGTTCTGGAATGACTAATATAGATAGTTATCATCCTCCTTTGGATATAGTTCTTGACTTGAGCAGTCATATTATAGAAAATAGCAACGCTTATGATCGCTCATATACTTTTGATTTCAGAAAGGCAAACTTTCAGTTGCTCTCAGAAGAATTAGCTAGATCTGGTATTGATAGTATATCAGTATCTAGTAATATTGACGAAGCAGTTAATAACTTTAATACTATACTTAATAATTGCATAAATAATACTATCCCTATAAAAATATTACAAAATACGAACTTTTGCCACTCATGGTATACGAAAGAGTTAAGGTCACTCCGAAATAGAAGAAATAGAGCATGGAAAGTATATTTAAAAACTCTTTCTTCAGTTGACCATAACTCTTACATTGCCCTTTTCGAAGAATTTAAATCTCTTTCAAAGTCTCTATACACTAATCATGTATACGAAATGGGAAGATCCCTTAAAGAAGACCCGAAAGCATTTTGGAAGTTTGTAAACTCGAAGAAAAACTCAGATGGCTACCCCGCAAATTTCATATATGAAAATTGTGTGTTAAAAGAAACTATTGATATTTGCAACGCCTTTGCGAATAATTTTCGTAACTCTTTTGTGGACAACCCTATTGATATTGATGAAGATTATTTCAGAAATTTACACTCATATGCCCAATCGAATTGTAATAATTTCGCTGTGCAACAGAGTACTGTTTTAGAATTTCTCTCATCGTTAAATGATGATTTCTCATCTGGTCCAGATGGAATCCCCCCAATATTATTGAAAAAGTGTAGACATATACTGGTTGAACCTCTTCAATTTTTGTTTGAGTTTTTGATTAAATCAGGGAAGTTTCCTTGTTTATGGAAAACTTCATTTCTAACTCCAGTTTTTAAAAAAGGTGATAAAACTGATATTTCGAATTATAGGCCTATATCCAAACTGTCATGTATTCCAAAGCTCTTTGAACAAGTTGTGTGTGAGACTTTAGCATTCCATACCAAGAATTTAATTTGTGAACAACAGCATGGGTTTGTGAGAAGAAAATCAACACTAACAAACCTCCTTACATTCTTACATAAATGTTCTAACGCGTTAGAAAATGGAAATGAAATGGATTGTATATATACTGATTTCTCTAAGGCGTTCGACCAACTAAGTCACAACATTATTATCTTCAAGCTAAAATCTTTAGGATTTCCAACATTTTTTATCACCTGGATAAAATCATACCTTGAAAATAGATCCTACCAGGTAAAATTTAGAAACTGCCTTTCAAACTCATTCAAGGCTCACTCCGGTGTGCCCCAGGGAAGTCATCTAGGCCCATATCTATTTATTCTTGCTATAAATGATGTTGTTTCTTGTATACGTTCAAGTGATATTCTTATATTTGCTGATGATATGAACATTTTTAAGACGATAAAGGCTAACCAAGACCACTTTCTTTTGCAAGCCGATGTTGACAGTTTCGCTACTTGGTGTGATAAAAACGGTCTTTCTCTTAACCCTGCTAAATGTCAAACAATTACTTTCTCAAGAAGGCGACTTGCAAATGCTTTTAATTATTCTATTTCACAACACAAACTCTGTCGAGTCTTTAGTTTCAAGGACTTGGGTGTTAACTTTAGTTCCAATTTAGAATTCACTGAACACATTAACTTCATTGTTAATAAAGCAAGCTCTATGCTTGGGTTTATAAAACGTTGGGCAAAGGAATTTGACGATCCGTACGTTACTCTTTCTTTGTACAATTGTTATGTACGACCTCATCTAGAATACGCTTCTCAAGTATGGTCTCCCTTTTATGAAATTCATAAAACTCGTATTGAATCAATACAACACAAATTCATACGCTTTGCTCTGAAAGGTCTTCCTTGGGCTGATCCATTCAACCTTCCATCATATGAACACAGGATCCAGCTACTGCAGGTTCAAACCTTATATCAAAGGCGGGTTAATAATGATCTAATATTTCTTCACAAACTTATAAATGGTCAAATTGATGCTCCTGATTTGTTAGCCTGTATTGGCATAAATTACCGCGGAGGATCGCACCATCTGCGAAGATTTGAACTTTTACACGTTAATTTCCATAGAACTAACTACGGTATAAATGAGCCTCTTAACCGCATGTGCAAGATTTTTAATTTAAACGGCTCCTCTGTTGATTTTAACATAAGTAAGATGGGATTAAAGAAAGTGTTACGAACCAGTGCTCCACGGTCGTGATTGTTTTAACTTCTTGTAACTATGACTTAAATATCTTGTGTATTGTTTAATTATGTATGTATATAGATTTTTTTGTTTAATTTTGTGTATTTATTAGTATATTATTATGCATGTGTTAGATTGCCTTTTTTTACTAACCACTAACACATGCACTTATGATGAGCCTCTGATTGTAGGTGGCAGCTTGCTCTAAGCTCACTACAACTAAGAATCTGAAGTGTAAAAAAAAAAAAAGTACCAATATTTTTGAAAAAATATTTTTTGGATTTTTAAAAAATATTTCAAATTTTTTTTTGGAAAATCAAATATTTCGAAAACGGCATCATAGATTTTTTTGAAACTCGATATTTAAGACTTTTTTAGTACTCTCTAAAATATTTTCAGAAAAAATTTACATTTATGAAAAAATAACGGTACCTTCCATACAAAAGTGAAAAAACCGCAAAGGAAGAAATTTGTTTTTGCTTGAAAACGACTCCTACGATTTTGATTAAACTTTTTTCATATACTAAAATTAGTACGATCTACCATCAAAAATTATAAAATTTTACACATAGCAACTATTAGTAGTACCTGTCATAGAACGTATTTTTTTATTTTGAGTTTTCTCGTTATCAGCTTAACGGATTTAAATGATTTTTTTTTATATAAAAATTTCAGATAAGATTAAATAATATTGCATATCAAAATTTTCAAAAAAAAAGTTTTTGGATTTTTAAAAAAAGTTTCAATTTTTTTTTTGAAAATTCGATATCTCAAAAACGGGTTGACAATTTTTTTTCAAATTTTGTTTTTTTATACACATAAATATATAGTTTAAATCTGCATACCAAAATTTGTTCTTAAAAATGTTTTAAGAATTTTATATATAAAAAATTAATTTAAAAAAAAACCGCTCCAACGATTTTAAATTTTTTTTTCCCATACAATCATATTCCATCATGAATTAAGATGGCGTACTTTTTTTTCACCTCAAACTGTTAAAAGAGTTGTTTGAGCTAATTTAAATGTCGTATTTCATGCTTCTCTACATTTGTCTCTCATAATTTCCATGTTTTTATATACAATTTTCTTAAACTTCCAGTGTCTTGAACATAAGAGCAAGTACGTGCGACCCAGTCGTGCATTTTATTTTAAAGCCAATAATCTGTTCTATTAGCAAGTTTTTGAATCATGTGAAATCTGTACATGATTTTTGGAAAAAAAAAAAGAATTTTAAATTCAAAATTTGCGAAAAAAAGCATAAAAGAGGGTTTAAAGTGTAATTTATCAAAACTTTAAAAAAACTTTTTTTTTCTGAAATTCGTTGCTCTAATTAATTTTTATTCGAAAATTGAAAACTAGGTGATTCTATGCCTTTTAGTTTTTGAGAAAATCGATAATTACTATAGCTACTTTTGTATTAGCCCAGTCAAATTAGGAAATCAAATCGCATTTTTCGATGTACAAAATTTTTTGTATGGAATCTGTTTGGATACACCTTCTTAGCATAAAAACGAGTTTTTGGGATTATTGAGGTTAGGGAAGAGCTGCTATCTTGAAAAAGAGATTGGTTTTGTTTTTATGCAATAGATCGCTCGCATTTCTTTTTACAGCAAAACGTCCAACTTCAAATTTGTAGAGAATAAAATTACCTGTAAAATAAGCTATCAATGACCTCTGTAGGTTTTTTAATCTTTGAGTTATAACGGGCCAATGTTCCTGTATGGGTTGTGTTTTGGTGGTGGTATGACTTTTCTTGAGTTATCTCGGTTACCTTTGATTTTTTTGGATGATGCTCTAAGAATAATTTTTAGTTCTTATAACGACCTATAAAATGAGCCCTTAATCGACATTTTCAGCCACGAATTGTGTGAATTATCCAATTCATAAGTTCTCACTTTATAAGTCAAGAGAAAAAAATAAGTATATTTATTTTCGAAAATATTTATCCGATGAATCGTACAAGAAAGATGTTACTTAAAATTTTGTCCATGGTAACAAATAACATGCGTGAAGTTGCATCCACGATATAGAAGGTCGTAAGGCAGCCAGGAAGGTCAGGGCACCGACGTTGCCTGTTGTTGAAAACTGGGTTATATATTTTCACTCCAAGTGTACACCGAAGGTATTGCATGCGGTTTTCCTGGTGTAACGAAAAAAAACCCAATTAGAGACCAAGTTCATTTATTGGTGTCCATTTATAAAAAATAATAGCACCAGTGCTAAGACAAAGTATTTGCACTATAGGTGAATGCAAAGTAGGTACTGTACAAAAATTGTAATGTTTTGAGCGACACTACGCACTTTGCCTAAAGTATGCATGCGTTCATATGTCTTGCAAGCAAACGTAATATAAAACGGTTTATTTCGGCTCCGTTATTGTAATAAGGAACGTACTTCGCGGGTAAAATGAAATCACTATGGAAAAAAGTACCAACAACCTTGCTGCAGGAGTGGAAATATTCAAACGAAGATTCGTTGACCCAGAAGAAATTACTGTGGCAGGGGAAAAATTCTTTTAGCACTCTATGGTGGAGAAAAGACAACTTCGATTGACGAACTTCATTATAAAAATTTACGAAGTCCGTTACAAAAACGAAAAATAATCTTTCTTGTTGTTAAATATACCTTACCTCTATTTATCATTTTTCAATTATTCTGTTAATACAAACCAACCAATAAATTTGAAATCTAGTTGAATTTTTGTTCGTTACACCAGGAAAACCGCATGCAATACCTTCGGTTTACACTTGGAGTGAAAATATATAACTCAGTTTTCGACAACAAGTAACGTAGGTGCCATGACCTTCCCAGCTTCCCTACGACCTTCTATGTCGTGGATGCAACTCCACGCATGTTATATGTTACCATGGACAGCATTTTAAGTAAAATCTAATATGTACGATTCATCTGATAAAAATTTTCGAAAAAAAATATATTTATTTTTTTTTCTCTTGACTCATTAAGTGAGAACTTATGAATTGGATAACTCACATAATTCGTGGCCGAAAATATCGGTTAAAGGCTCATTTTATAGGTCCTTATAAGAACTAAAAATTATTCTAAGAGTATCATCCAAAAAAATCAAAGGTAACCGAGATAACTCAAGAAAAGTCATACCACCACCAAAACACAACCCATACAGGAACATTGGCCCGTTATAACTCAAAGATTAAAAAACCTACAGAGGTCATTGATAGCTTATTTTACAGGTAATTTTATTCTCTACAAAGATGAACTTGGACGTTTTGCTGTAAAAAGAAATGCTAGCGAGCTATTGCATAAAAACAAAACCAATCTCTTTTTCAAGATAGCGGCTCTTCCCTAACCTCAAATATCCCAAAAACTCGTTTTTATGTTAAGAAGGCGTACCCAAACAGATTCCAATAAAAAAAATTTGTCCATCGAAAAATGCGATTTCATGACCTTTGTTTGACTAATTTGACAGGGCTATATGGAATGTTTGTTTTTTGCTTGCTTACGTATTACGGCCGGTGGCGGCGTATAAACAGTGAGGAATGTGTGCAACCCCCCTGCTTTGGCACATTATGGGATTTGGGGTAGGTGCGAGGTTGGGTGTATGCAAAGTTTCTTTTGCAATTAAAGAATCTGGATTTGCAGAAACTGAGTTTATCCTATACATCTAATGTCAACAGAAGTTTTCTAAATATACATACATATACGTGGCCCAAAGTTGCACATTTGAAATTTTCAGACATGAAAATGTACATAATGCATTATAAAAAATTCACATTACCTAGGTACTATCCACTGTATTTGTGTCATTATTCGAAACTCGAAGCATAAATTAGACTCGGTATTTCGAGTAGTACCAAGAAAGCCCGAAAAAAGGGTTAAACTATGGATAATTCATGAATAAATTAATTTTTTCGGGCTATTTTGGTACAAGTACCTTTAGTTTTTTCTTAATTTCTCAAAAACTAAGAAAGATTTGGTTTTCAGTAATGGACTTAAAAATAATGAGGGCATTGAATATTGAACACAAAAAATGCACTTAGTTACGTAAAATTTTGAAAAATATCGACTTAAGAAAAAAAATCACATATTTTTTTTTAATTTTGACTTTGAAATTTAATTTTTCGAAAACTATTCGCTTAAACAACTTCATTGGATGTGTTTTCTTTGTTTTTAAATGTTTTTTTTTGCATTTAAAGTCAATGTTTCAGAAACTTCCCCCCCCCCCCTGCCACAGAAAGGGGAGATACAACTTTCCCCCATACAATTTTTTTCTTAAAATAACCACAAGAATCACATCCTAAAATACTTCCACTCAGGTACGGGACACCCTGTATAGTTTACTCGTATAATTTTAATGAAATGTTTGTGTCCCTTTTTTCTTTGTTTGCCATTTTCAGATATTGATCTGCAGTTCTATAAGAAAAAGAAGGTCGGCCATTCCAAAGTAACGGAGAAGACAATCAGACGCTTGTGGTGAGGTTTTTCTTGTTAAGAAATTTATATTTTTTTTATGAAACTCAGTGGCTTTTTAAGAATTCATTAAAAGTTACACGACACATAAGTTTCACCAAAAAATAATGAAATTCAGTTTAAAAAAATCCCCTTTCACACGAAGAAACAAGTTGCTGGAGATTTTGTTGACGTTTTCTTTTAATCTCCTTAAAAATCTCTTGTACCTTTCACACGAGGAAACAAATCTCCAGGCAATTTTTGAAACTTACTTTGAAAGTCTATTGCACTTAACAGATGTGAAAGGAAATGTCAAAAAAATCTCTTCAAATCCTCGACCGGGGAGATTTTGTTCAACCCTCTTTCCTTCTGCCCTTCTCACCGTGGAACTATAAGTTGCTGACAACTCAGTTTCCTCGTGTGAGAGGGGACTTAAGGAATAGGGATTGTGTTGGAAAAGAATTGCTTTTCAAAAAGCTAATTATCTGCCATTATAAGCTTTCTGAAACGTCAATGTCGCAAGTAACCCATAAAATGCACTTCAGTGGTTGAAATAGAAATATATGGAAGTTGTTGGATTATTGTTCAATGTTAATTTTCTTATACTCATTTACAGAGTGATAGGTTTTTATTATTTAGTTTGCCAACCATTAAAATGCGATGATATAAATCGATTAAACTAAAATCAAAGATTTCAAGTTAAAAGTTCAAGCGAGCTCAACTCCATATTGCGTACCTGGGCTTTTAACTTGAATTACATTATATTCAGTCACTCCACTTGATCCGAAGAATTTCTTTTCAAATTTTCTTCATGTTCTATTATTAAAGATTTTACTTCACTTGTTCACTAAATAGAAAACAAAAGTTGGGAAACTTGCACCAAGCGCCAAATTTTTTGTTAGTCCCCTTTCACACGAAGAAACAAGTTGCTGGAGATTTTTTTGACGTTTTCTTTTAATCTCCTTAAAAATCTCTTGTACCTTTCATACGAGGAAACAAATCTCCAGGCAATTTTTGAAATTTCCTTTGAAAGTCTATTGGTTGAACACACCTAAACCTAGATGTGAAAGGAAATGTCAAAAAATGTCCTCAAATCCTCGACCGGGGAGATTCTGTTCGCCCCTCTTTCCTCCTGCCCTTCTCACCCAGGAACTAAAAGTTGCTGGCAACTCAGTTTCCTCGTGTGAAAGGGCACTTAGTTTGATTCCATCACCACCATTTCGATTTTTCCAGCAAACTGTCAGTCAACTTACATGTAGGTGCAATCGATGAGCGCTCTTCACTCTTCCGACGACGCGACGTCAAAAGTCAGTGAAGACTAGACGAAAAGTTTTTACCCAATTGCAATTATGGGTGCGTCGCATGCGTTCCTTGTTATCACACGGTTTCGAACGAGAACTTGCGTGGCCTACCGACTTTTAAAGTTCGAACTTAAGGCCAGAACTATAATTCTTGGAGGGGCACTTAAGTGGTCGGAAGAGATCAAGCAAATACACGGAAAGCATATGACGTGACTATAGTTGCGGACTGGAACGTTTCGTCAACTTTGCGTTCAACTTTGCTTTGGAAATGTGACATTTGGTGAAATGTCAAACTTTTTTATTTATTTTCAAAGTTTTGTCCTTCTGAGCTGCATCCTGGAAGTTGACTTGGCCCACTGAACAATTGTGTCACATTTAGTACAGCACTAAGCTGCTGTTCTGCATAATTGATATGATATGCAGTGCAGTGGGTTAGTTGGTAATATGCACAGTACACATATCTAAGGTATTATCTTGCGCATGTGGTCCGAAATGAGAACTGTCAAAGAAATTCAAGATGGCAGCCTTACGTGACCTCTTCCACTGTATTACAACAACAACGAAGAAAACAAACGCAAAAGGAAAATTTAAATAACACTAAAAAAATGTTAATAAACACTAAAAAGCTTGAAATAATTGTATTTGTATTTAAATAAGTAACAAATGAACACATAACACACAACAAATTTTGATGTTTAACTAGTCGGGGTCACGTAGAGTCGCCATTTTTCACTGATTTTGATGGATGCGCAGAACTGAACAAAAATGAAAACGCTAATGATATTACCTTCAATATGTGTACTGTGGGTAATATGGGCATAACAGCATGCACACGGAGCTGGATAAATTGTTTTCATTCCTGACCAATAAGTCAAGTCCTTCCAGTTGTCAAAATTGCATTACAATAAAATTTTGAAAGTTGTAAAGGGTATTTTTTTTAGACGTGTGGTTTTCAATCTGGCAATTCTTTTCTCGGAGTTGGTCTTTTTGACAGCTGTCACTTGATTTATGCGCACCGAAGACGCTATTGCTGCTGTGGAGCAGAGTATTGAAGAAGACCCGAATGAGCCCATCCACCATCGCGTCGAAAATTGGTATTCGAAAATTCGTGTACGAAAATTGGGCCTCTCGGCTGGAATTTATTCGAGCTGGTGGCCACTTGCCAGAAATCATTTTTAAAACATAATGGCAAACCCTTATCTTTATAATAAAGCTAAATTCTTGTCCAAAACATGAAATTATATGCGTTGTAATAGTATTATTTCTTTATTAATTATATTTATATATCGCTTTATAAATCGTTTCTATTTATTGAATAAGGAAAATTAACAAGCGCTTACTCTCGAATTCACAAATAGAATGAATCGAACACGACCAGACACGTCGTTAATTTCAAAATTGACATTTCGTTCTTTCTGTTCGCATAAGGCGACATCTAGTTGTTCTTTCAATTACTAAAAAGTTAAGGCAGTAGTATCACGTTTCTAAAGGAGACGTAACACTGTTTATCAATTCTACTACAGCGTCTTATTTCTCTTTGAAAACCACACGTCTGAAAAAAATACCCGTTATAACAAGAACTCTCAAAGTTTTAAGAAACTAAAGTTTATTTTAGTATAATAATAAACAGGCACGTAGTCAGAGGAGGGCTTGAGGGACTGAATCCCCTCGAAATGATTTGTATTCAAACAAATTAAGTACGATCTAAGGCTTTCTTATTGCTTGGGGCTTATTGCGTATTAACGGGCTGAACAGAATGGTGTAGCTGTAGCTGAGGCGTGTAGCACTATCAAAGTAGAAAGATACAAACATAATATACAGTGCCACAATGAGAAGCCGTAAATGTAGCAAGGAATGTATGGTGCATCAGCAGAAGTTAAACAAAATTCAACTCTAGCTACAAGCTGCAGCTACATTCATTCTGTTCAAGGGGTAATTCAAAAACTCTTTGCCGTCATCTTGGAGCGAACCATGAACCTTGGCAACCAGTGTCACCTCTTTCAACTCACCACCCCCCCCCTCCCCCCTTGTATGACCAACGAATTGTTGGCTTACGATTCGGTGCACGACAAAGACAGAAACCGACTGAGCAATAGCAAGCCAAGGCCTTGACGGAGTAGCAATTAAGGCAGTTCACTTAAGAGGAGCAGAATGCAGGACTTGGCCATTGTTTCAAAAAGCAAGTACTGTGCATCGTTGAACCGGCTCTGCCTTATGTCAACTCCTGCAATTCTCAATAATTATCTTGGTGCAGTAAGTGGAACAGCTAATTTCTTCCGAAACCATTCAAATGCTAACATAACATTTCCATGTATGTATATGTCAATACAAAATATGTCCCCCAATAGAAGCAAACCAACTTCTGCTCCTTTGTGAAATAAGATTTATTAAAGGGCATGACAGCATAGTTTTAATTCTAGAATCAAGAGCTCTTCAAATAATGTGTTGCAATTGTCTTGATGAAATAACAAAGTTTTATTTTATGTGAAAAATTGCTTAATGCTGTCCTTAATCAGTTTTACTATTTATATTTTATATGATGGTTGAGAGAACATTTGGCTAAAACTCGAAGAAATTCGTAGTTTTGAGAAGTACACGAACAGACATACCTATTATGTCTAAAATTTTACTAAAATTCGTAGAAATTCGTAGTTTTAGTACAGGTAAAATAGGATAAATAAAACAAAAAAATTGGTACCACCATGAAACTTGGTAAAAACGTTTCATGTACTATGAGAATGAATAATAAAAAGAGTCTATAAAAATATTTCATATGGAAGGGTGTTTTTTTGAGGGGGGGAGGGGCGTAAGTTGTGGTGTATTAAACGGAAAAATAAACTTTGGTGCAACCTAAGCATATAACACATGTTTTCAGGGTATTTTAAAATGCTGAATCAAATGACACCAAAACCAAGTCCATACGACCTCCGTGAAAAGAGTTATTGTCATTTTTATGTGAGGATGACTATATTTTCAGTATAAAAATCAAATATTACCGAAAACTAGTTGAAAATGGTGGTCCGTCGATGAAACTTGGTATAAATGGTTCATTTGTCATGAAAAGCAATAATAAGATGAGTCTATAAAAATTTCTGTGGTTAAAGGGCATTTTCTGGGGAGTTGCGGTACTGGTGGGATTATTACCATAAAACCTGTTACAAAAATGGTACCCTCATGAAACTTTATAAAAATGTGCTATGAACTACCAGAATGAAGAATCAAAAGAGTCTATAAAATTATCTTTAGGTAGTATGATGTTTTTTATGGGTGAAGGAAAGCATAATACTTTTTCCAAAAACAAAAATTGATCCCAAAAACAAATATCACCCCATACCCAAACTCACAAAAACAACTTTTATCCCTTGATATTTTTGTTAATTCCTTTGATTTTTGATTCTCGTTGTAAATGAAACACTCTTACCAAGATTCTTGAGGGTACCATCCTTTTCAATTTTTCTTTTTAAATAACCACACACTTCCTCCTATCTTCAAAAGCGAACCCTCCCATGTGAAATAATTCTATAGACTCTTTTGATTCTTCATTCCGGAAGTTCATAGCACATTTTTACAAAGTCTCATGGGGGTACCATTTTTGTCACTGGTTTTATGGTAGCAATCCCACCAGTACTGCAACTCCCTAAAAAAACGCCCTTTAACCACAGATATTTTTATAGACTCATCTTATTATTGCTTTTCATGACAAATGAACCATTTATACCAAGTTTCATCGACGGACCACCATTTTCAACTAGTTTTCGGTAATATTTGACTTTTATACTGAAAATATAGTCATCCTCACATAAAAATGACAATAACTCTTTTCACGGAGGTCGTATGGACTTGGTTTTGGTGTCATTTGATTCAGCATTTAAAAATACCCTGAAAAAATGTGTCATATGCTTAGGTTGCACCAAAGTTTATTTTTCCGTTTGATACACCACACCTTACGCCCCTCCCCCCTCAAAAAAACACCCTTCCATATGAAATATTTTTATAGACTCTTTTGATTCTTCATTCTCATAGTACATGAAACGTTTTTACCAAGTTTCATGGTGGTACCAATTTTTTTTTTATTCGAAGGCCTTTCTGTACTATTTTACCTGTACTATTTTGGGAAGAACGTGAACAGAAATATAAAGTCTGTTCGTGTACTTCTCAAAACTACGAATTTCTTCGAATTTTAGTACAATTTTATTTTTACTTGCGATTATAGGTACTATAAGGCAAGTTTTGGATTCGTGCAAAAAAAAATTTTTGAGATAACAATCAAACGTGATATTACGATGATAGAGAACACCAAAAAAGTGGGTGGCAAAATTCTGTCTGTCTGTCTGTCTGTTCGTCTACAGCCTAAACGGCTCGATCGATTTTCTTCAAACTTGGTACTTAGTGGTTTTTGGTGATTCTGCCGACACGTTTTTTTCATTTTTTTTTAGAATCAAAAATAACGGTACCTGTCATACATTTTTTTTTGGCAAATTTACATAATCGTATTTTTCTCAAAAACAGCTCGACAACTTTTCTTAAAAAAAATTCAATAAATTTATTTTAGTAAAGGCTTTCTTTGGGTGCAAAACCATTTTTCAAAAATGGTTATTAATGGTACCTCCCAAGGAACCATTTTTTTAATTTTTAATTTTCTTCAAAATGGTATGACCGATTTCAATTATTTTTTTTATACAGAAGCTTCCAAGAAATGTTAATAGTTTTGTGTACCAACATTTTTGAAAAAATATTTTTTGGATTTTTAAAAAATATTTCAAAATTTTTTTTGGAAAATCAAATATTTCGAAAACGGCATCATAGATTTTTTTGAAACTCGACATTTAAGACTTTTTTAGTACTTTCTAAAATATTTTTAGAAAAAATTTTACATTTATGAAAAAATAACGGTACCTTCCATACAAAAGTGAAAAAACCACAAAGGAAAATATTTTTTTGCTTGAAAACGACTCCTACGATTTTGATGAAACTTTTTTCATATACTAAAATTAGTAAGATCTACCATCAAAATTATAAAATCATACACAAAGCAACTATTAGTAGTACCTGTCATAGAACGTATTTTTTTATTTTGAGTTTTCTCGTTATCAGCTTAACGGATTTAAATGAATTTTTTTATATACAAATTTCAGATAAGATTAAATAATATTGCATATCAAAATTTTCAAAAAAAAAGTTTTTGGATTTTTAAAAAAAGGTTCAAATTTTTTTTTTGAAAATTCGATATCTCAAAAACGGGTTGACAATTTTTTTTCAAATTTTGTTTTCATATACACATAAATATATAGTTTAAATCTGCATACCAAAATTTGTTCTTAAAAATGTTTTAAGAATTTTATATATAAAAAATTTATTTAAAAAAAAACCGCTCCAACGATTTTAAAATTTTTTTTCCCATACAATCATATTTAATCATGAATTAAGATGGCATACTTTTTTCACATCAAACTGTCAAAAGAGTTGTTTTAGCTAATTTAAGTGCCGTATTTCATGCTTCTCTACATTTTTCTCTCATAATTTCCATGTTTGTATATAGAATTTTCTTAAACTCGCATTGTCTTGAACATAAGAGCAAGTACGTGCGACCCAGTCGTGCATTTTATTTTATTTGCGATTATAGGTACTATAAGGTAAGTTTTGGATCCGTGCAAAAAAAATGTTTTAAGAATTTTATATATAAAAAATTAATTAAAAAAAAAACCGCTCCAACGATTTTAAAATTTTTTTTCCCATACAATCATATTTAATCATGAATTAAGATGGCATACTTTTTTCACATCAAACTGTCAAAAGAGTTGTTTTAGCTAATTTAAGTGCCGTATTTCATGCTTCTCTACATTTTTCTCTCATAATTTCCATGTTTGTATATACAATTTTCTTAAACTCGCATTGTCTTGAACATAAGAGCAAGTACGTGCGACCCAGTCGTGCATTTTATTTTATTTGCGATTATAGGTACTATAAGGTAAGTTTTGGATCCGTGCAAAAAAAAAATTTTGAGATAACAATCAAACATGATATTACGATGATAGAGAACACCAAAAAAGTGGGTGGCACAATTCTGTCTGTCTGTCTGTCTGTCTGTTCGTCTACAGCCTAAACGGCTCGATCGATTTTCTTCAAAATTGGTACATAGTAGTTTTTGCTGATTCTGCCGACACGTTTTTTTCATTTTCTTTTTAGAACCAAAAATAACGGTACCTGTCATACATTTTTTTTTGGCAAATTTACATAATCGTATTTTTCTCAAAAACGGCTCGACAACTTTTCTTAAAAAAAATTCAATAAATTTATTTTAGTAATAGCTTTCTTTGGGTGGAAAACCATTTTTCAAAAATGGTTATTAATGGTACCTCCCAAGGAACCATTTTTTTAATTTTTGATTTTCTTCAAAATGGTATGACCGATTTCAATTATTTTTTTTATACAGAAGCTTCCAATAAATATCAATAGTTTTGTGTACTAAAATTTTTGAAAAAATATTTTTTGGATTTTTAAAAAATGTTTCAAATTTTTTTTTGGAAAATCAAATATTTTGAAAACGACAGGATTGAGTTTTTTGAAACTTGATACTTGAGAGTTTTTAAGTACTCTCTAAAATATTTTTATAAAAAATTTTACATTTATGAAAAAATAACGGTACCTTCCATACAAAAGTTAAAAACCGTAAAGGAAAATATTTTTTGTCTCAAAAACGGCTCCTACGATTTTGATTAAACTTTTTCTATATACTAAAATTAGTACGATCTACTACCAAAAAATATAAAATTTTACACTTAGCAACTATTAATAGTACCTGTCATTAAACGTGTTTTTTTATTTTGAATTTTCTCGTTATCGGCTAAACGGATTTAGATGAATTTTTTTATATAAAAATTTCAGATAAGATTAAATAATATTGCATATCAAAATTTTCAAAAAAAAAGTTTTTGAATTTTTAAAAAAAGTTTCAAAATTTTTTTTTGAAAATTCGATATCTCAAAAACGGGTTGACAATTTTTTTTCAAATTTTGTTTTTATATACACATAAATATATACTTTAGATTTGCATTCCAAAATTTGTTCTTAAAAATATTTTAAGAATTTTATATATACAAAATTAATTATTTAAAAAACCGCTCCAACGATTTTAAATTTTTTTTTCCCATACAATCATATTCAATCACGAATTAAGATGGCATTCTTTTTGTTCAGCTCAAACTGTCAAAGGAGTTGTTTTAACCAATTTAAATGCCGTTTTTCATGCTCCTCTACATTTTTCTCTCCTTATTTCCATGTTTTTATATCCAATTTTCTTAAACCCACAGTGTCTTCAACATAAGAGCAAGTACGTGCGACCCAGTCGTGCATTTTATTTATATGAGGCTTGATAGGACTTTTATTTAATTTTTTTTACATGTGCTTTGATAGAACTTTTGGCTAAATTCGTAGTTTTGGGAAGTACACGATACACGAACAGACATTAACAGCTATTAAAGCTGAGTTTTGGTGCCTTCTTCCGAAGTCCTGATATTGCTTTATATGTGACAAGACTTCCTTCTGGGATATACGTTTTTTGCTAACTGTAAATAACTTTTTAGCCCCAGCTCAAATTTACGGTACTTTTTAGGAAATGCGTAAAACGTCAAAGCAAAGCTCTCCACCAAAATTCAGCTTTGTTGGAATTTTTTTGAAGTTTTGCCATTTTGTTGTCTAATTTTCCTGGGCTACAATTTGGCGAATTAATTGAGGTTCAAAAACGATTTATGTAGTATATGTGATTGGCTGTTATCATACAAGTATGAGTTCTGAGTTCAGCTTGACTTCGATTTAATCTATCAAAATCAGTAAGCTTAGATTCTCAGTAGCGAATCAAATCATTCAACCACGGTTTTCTACAGAGTTAACTCAGTACTCAAAAACTGGCCCTAAGTAGGTGAGATTCTGAGAAAATTATTGATAAGCATGTAATCATTTCTTCAAAATGAAAATGTCGTTAACATAAATTTGGAGTTCCTAAAATAAGTATAATGAATAAATTGATAAAGAAAAAACATTCGCCATCAGTTATCGTAGTTTGGGTAGCAATAAAACTTTTGGTTTGTGTTAAGAATAAAATGAATTTGGAGGTGGGACAGCTTGTAGAGAACCACGGCCTAGTAACACTCTTAGAGTCAGTTATACAAAGGTGGTTATACAATTTTGATCCGTAATCCAGCAATTTTAACATAGCGATTCATTTATGCAATACTAGCCAATTGCATGCTTCAAACATTCGTTGAACCACAGTTAATCTGCCGAAATCGGTGAGTTAAAATTGCTGAACCACGAATACAAGTTTAAGCCACGTTTGGACAACTGACCCTAAACCATTTCTGTGTCCCTCATCTTAGTTGGCCTTTCTATAAGGTGAAAGCTTTGAAACAGTTGTGGCTGGTGGAGTTTATGGTGAAATACTATAATGAGATCTAGAGCTGTGCGATTGCGGAACGTGCAGAAGGTAGAAGTGGAGTAGGATATCACTTCTAATTACACTGCAATGAAAGTGCATTCAAAAAGAGGATAGAATTATCAACACTGGGAGAAAAGATTTTTGCCAGAATCAACTATTATGGTATTTCAGTTCCAGTTAGTCCGTGTCCGAGTTACTTGATGAGGAGCTCATAGTCCAGTCAATGAAGGGAAACAAAAAATACCAATACCTCAAAAAAAATTGAACAGTTTTGCAAGTTGGGATACTTATTAAGAATGGTCTAGTGATGAAGTAGTGAAAAAAAGTCCCGATGAATGTAAGGAGAGGTCTAGCAGCAGGAACATGCAACATTTTTTTGTTTTTCGTGTTTATCTTAGAGATTATTAATCTTATCAAAAATATTTCTGAGAACAAAAGATAGCTTACAAAATTCTCTACAGTATTAAATAAAACCAAATTTTCCATATTTTGTATGCATAGAAAGTTATTTGGGAGCAAAAATTCTAATGTAAGAAATGCGGTACTAGGACTAACGTTTTAAGGGTTTAAAATATGATCGGCATTCAAGCATTCACCGTGGTAAGAATGACTTATGCTTGTACAAAACAGTACCCCCTTTCAGAGTAAAATTGGGATGGAGGTGGGGTAACTCTCAGAATAATATATATATTTCAATGATACACATAATTTTTTTATAAGATAGTAGATACATTGTTGAGTAAAACTCGGTTGTAAGTCGAAATGAATACTAACTTTATTTCACTACGTTACTTCTATATATATACAATAGTCTTGTCTTATCTTTCTATTCTTAATGTCTATGTTGTTTACTTAAATATTATTTATCTGTAGATAACCGATAGTGTATGCTTAGGATGATCTGTCTTATCTTTATTTCACATACACATTGGGTTATCTATAGATTGGGTATGTTCATGTTTGAACATACATAAGCCTAAATTTATATACTAAAACTAGAATGGTGTTAACTTAAATTGCAAATTCTTTCAATAATTTCATCGGTTTCTACCCCAATGTGGTAAGTATGTTGAGGAGAGCCAGCCCTTTCAATCAGTCTTGAAGCATTGTTGTTTTAAGCCAATCTTGATTCGACGTAAAGAAGAAGACGATAATGGCCACGTTCAAATACCGAACTAAAGCGATCTGGATAGGTTTGTGTTGTTGTAATCCCTTGTTAAAACACAGCTGATGACGAAACAGCTGCTGGCAGAAAAGAGATCCCAAGCTACCCTAACAATCTTAGGATACAAAGCTATCCTATGAGAAATGTCATCAACAGCTGACTTGCGTTCAAACACATACATGGATACAATGCTATCCTAGATAGGCTATCCATTCAAACATTGAACGCGCCCAACGTACAAAGAACACAAAGTAAGGTATTTATTGTCGGATATATATTTTATCCTATTCGTATTGTTTGAATGTTTTGATGGCAAATATCATCGAGTTCCGAGACCCGGATTCAATTTGCAGCCTCCACTGTTGTTGCAAAAGCGCAATTCCACTAACAGCTTCAATTTCAATTCCTTATTCCTTCTGCAAAAAGTTATCATACTCGTAAATGTTCGATGAGGCAGTTGTCAATGTCTATCGCTTCTAATTCAATGTTTAGTTTAGGTAACAGTAGGCTGATATTGAAACTTTTCACTACCTGTGAAAAGAAATGGGGACATACTGGAGCTGATTGGGTTTTAGTAGCAATGAATGAAATTCAAGGGTTTCTTGAGAATGCTGATGATTTCCAGGTTTTTCTTATAGAATTAGATCTGCGCTAACTGGGATAGTGACAACGAACCAAATAATAAAAAAAGACGAAGAAAAATATGGCGATCGAATGATAAGGATGGAATAATTTGCTTTACTGGCGCAGGGTTTCAAATTTTGAGTTCTTGGTATAGTGGCAAGGAATTGGATGGAACCGTGGAACGAAGCAGAATCGTGAAAGCTGCAGCAGCCATACAGTTGATAGTTTTTTTTTTCAAAAATGTTGATAATTGCGTTCCTCTGGGTCTTAAAACTTTTTTGGAAACGCTTATAACACCGCTTCCACGATATGCTGTAAAGAAAAAATTAAATCCATTAACGTCCATCACTTTTCTGGAAGAATTATGAATCCTCATGTAGCAAAATATTATGAATTAATTGAACTGCTATAAGAACCTCTTTTAACAACATTTTTACTTTTCTTAAAGTTCCCAAAAAAATATTATCGGAACATGAAAAAAATAGTGTCAGACCAGTTTTACGGTTGAAAGTCTTTGCCAGACGAGTTCAACAATTTCTAAGTAAAAAAAAACAAAACCTGCGATTTGCACTTTTTTTGCAATGATTTTTAATTTAGGTAACTAAACATTTTTTGAATTTTTTTTTCAAAAATCTATTTCGATGGTAAATTTTATTCTTTACAAAAAAGGTGAATTATCTCGAAATTTTGCTCCGTTTTCGAGTTTTATGCAAAAAACCAAAAAGGGTGCTTTTGTACCCCCCCCCCCCTCCAAAATGCACGCTCCCATTTAATAGCACTCCGCGATTTTCTCATCTCCAATGACCCCTTTGAAGATTGTTACAATAAAATCTCATGAACGTCTTAGTTCCTTACCGCCCTGTTTTTAAAACACTTTTTATGGTGTTCTTTTCAAGCTTTTTTAGCGAGCCAAAGCAATTAACTTAAACGAAAATTCCAAATGAAGAATTTAATTTTAATATGTAAAGCAACTTTTGGAAGGTATTATAAAATATAAATATAAGAAGGTTTTATAATACAAATTCTATATACTACTGAAATAAATCAGCCAAGTAGAAGACTTAGCATTAAGGATTGTTGAATTATTGATTCAAAATAGCTTTTTATGGCCTTTAGTCCTATAAATTGGCGTTTCGTTCGGCTTACTCACTTGAACTAATCAGTGACATAGTAAGGGCTTTGTCATACGCAATTTATATTAAGTTCAGTTCAACTTACATGAATTTTTCAACGAAAATCCACTGTAAACTACATGCTGGAAGTTTTTTTTGCTCTGGGCCAGGCATAGTTTCTATATAAGAAGGTTTTAGAATACAAATTCTATATACTACTGAAGTATTATAAATATGTGGAAATTCCAGAGTTGAAATAAATGACACACCCTATTGTATATCAACAATCTCTAATGAAATGTTGGCGCGACGCACGTAAGGAGTATATAGTACGGGGTAGTTAGACTTTTGCTGGGAAATAATTCAAACATGCAGTTTGACTCCGATATTCAAAAGGGTATTAGTACACGAGCCGAAAACCACATTTTTCACAATTGCACCTAGAGTCATTTGACCGCCATTTTGTTTTTAACAGCTTTTTTGGTTATCAGACGTAACTCACGCATTTTTGACGCTACGAAAAAAAATTGGAAGACAAACTTGTAGAAAATTTAATTGTCTACAAAATACATTCAGTAACTTTTTTCGATAAGTGCTTTTTTTAAAAAGTTATGCTGCATTTTCTTAAAAAAGTAGGGGTTGATTTTGGTATATTCATCATATCTTATTTTCTTGTTCTAAAAAAAAATATAGTCCCTTCAATTATCTATATTTTTTGCCTTAACAGTTTTGTTATACGGCTTACGGTTCTCGCCCTGTAGCGCATATTAGTAGTAGAGAACTGTATAGAATCATATATTTTTAACTACTTGACTTCTGCTGGTAAATAGAAACCTCGAGGTTCGAAACTAAATTAGTACTCGAGCCGAAAACATCATTCTTCACAACTGCCCGTAGAGTCATTTAGCCACCATTTTGTTTTTAACGTTTTTTATATCTTCGCAAATAACTCACTTTTTATTTATGCCAGACAAAAAGTTGTAGAACAAACTTGTAGAACATTTAATTTCCTACAAAATGTTTCTTAAAGAGGTTTTATTCATCAAAAGGTTTCTTGTAACTTTTTTCGATAAGTACTTTTTTAAAATTGTACTGCATTTTGTTAAAAAAAGGGTTTCTTTTCAATTTATGGTAGAAGTTATAAATGAACCCTAAGAAATAAATGGATTACAACCTTTCTCGATGACTTCAATTTATTAATAAAAGATAGAAATTCAGTATGTTATATTTCAGGTTAGATATGACATACAAATATGACAATGATAACAAAAGCTTAGTTTTAAGTGGTATACATTATTTTGAACAGGGATGTTGTGTTTTATTCAACAATTTATCATAAAATATATAGTTCCTGTTAAGAATATCACCTTATTGACCACAATTATACAAATAAAATACAAAATAAAATAAAAAACACTTTACTTATTTAACATTTTCTATATTTATTTTAAAAAAGATTGAATGCATTTCGAGTCATTCGCGACTCATCATCGGCAATACACAAAATAGCTTACAAAAAGTCAAAATAGAAAAGAAACTCAAAACAAAGTAAACAAAAAAAAAAAAAACTATTATTATGCTAAATAAGAGTGACAAGTTATGAAATCAGACTTAACAGTCAGTCAAAAAAATGAATATACAATTTTATAGCAAATTAAATAAATTTGAAACAATATTTCCACTGTCGCTGTTCATTAGGTTGTTTGTTTTTTGTATGAACATACTTTCGTAGGCGTCAAGTTTTTTAGCGATGTTGACATTTTTTATAATTTTAACTTGTTCAATAGAAATATTATTTGTATGATTTTTTGAAGGGCATGAGCAGCGATGGACGATTTTTCTGGTCTGTTATGCTTAATGTGGCTTAAATGTTCGGCAAACCTTACTTTAACGCTCCGAATAGTTTGTCCTATATATTTTTGTTCACATTCACTGCACTCGTATTGATAAATCCCAGACATTTCAATGGGATTCGTCTTGTCTTTAGAGGAACCTAGCAAATTTTTAATTTTTGTGTTATTAGAAAACACAACGTCGATAGCACAATGTTTTAATTTTTGTTGCAGTTTATTTGTTATTAACGGGGAAAAGGTCATTGAAGAACGTACAGTGTTGTTGTTATTAAGTAATTTTTTGTTGTTGTGAGAAGAGCGTTGAGAGTTCGGATTTTTTAATTTTTTGCATATGCTTTTTTATAAGTTTGTCAATAATTGAGTCACTGTAACCATTGACCTTTTTGGACCTGATGCTAAAAAAGACTGGAAAGAAGATAGTTTTCTCAATATATCTTATTATTATTTAATGGTATTAAGTACTATTTTTGTTTTTGATTATCAATGCCCTTATTAATTTTTAGTTAAAAACTGAAAACCAAATGCTAAAATGACTTCTAGTTTTTGAAAAAAACTGAAATTAACATGATCAACTTCAACTTAAATTAGTATGATCAACTTCACTTCAACCCCGTGCTGTGAGGGGATTTGGTTATCAGTTTTTAACTAAAAATTAATAAGGGCATTGAAAATCAAAAACAAAAATAGTACGTAATACCTAAATAAAAATACAAAATAGATTAACCAAAAAAAACGTCTTTTTCTCAAAATTTTGAGTTTGAAAGTAAATTTTTCAAAGTAAATTATCAGCTAAAAACACTTATTTTAAAAAGAATATTAAAGAATGGATTTCTGGCTTCAAGATGGGCCAAAGGATTTTCGTCCAGATATTACCGTTGTTTTTTTAAAGTTATTTTTTTATTTAAAGTCAACTTTTCTTAAAATGGCCCCTCCCGCCAAAACGGGGGGATATATACCCCCCACTCATTACAATTGTTTTCTTCTTTTGGCCCAATCTACACGCTCTATTGTTTTGATGCAGCATATGTCAAAGACCATGTTTTTGTTATTATACTGTTTTATAACTAATTGTTGTTTAAAATTTTGTATTGCTATATTTTGAAAACCCGTCCCCGAACCTTGTCTAAAGAACCGGCTTTGGACTCAAATTGAAGCAAATTTAGTAAGGTTGAAATCGTAGAGCAATGTTTTATTCGGAAATTAAGGCGTAATGGTTAAAATGGCCAATAAGTGAAAAAACCACGAAAAATTCGCGGTTTTTTGGATTTTTACCAATGTTGCGTTCGGCGCTCGAGGTCGAAAAATCGGATTTATTACAAGGCCAACATCATAAACAACTAAGCAAAAAATCAGAACTACCGGACCTGACGCAAGGTCTAATGTATAGTTACTGGACTATAATAGATACGAAATAAATTTCAAAAAACATCAACCGGTTTTTCAAATACTTACATACATACTATGTATGTATGTATCGAGTTAAAAAAAAACAATGTTTTGACATTCTTTTTCCAAATCCAAAAATGCATCTTTTTGAATATTTTAATGGGACATATTATTTAAATTTTTTAGAGCCGGTGATTTTTAATCACCAATATTCAGTTAAATGTCAGAGAAATAATTAAGAAAAAATGTTGCTCTATCTATGGAATAAGTACATACATAGATACTATATCTGATGCTTAGCTTACCTTACATAAGCTTATACAGGGGGTGGGCCAAATAAGACCTACCAATGTCCAATGTCTAATGTTATTTTTGTATAAAGGTGACATTTTATTTTTCAATACATACCTATGTATATGTATTCTAAATATGTAGTATTAACACCCCGTTAAAAACACAGGTTAAACGAAAAATCAATCACGTCATTTTCGTATTTTCATATTTTATTAGAAACTTCAACATAAAAATTAAATGCAGGGCTGGGTCGCACGTACTTGTTCTTATGTTAAAGAGTCTTAGGGTTTTGAAAAATTGTATATAAAAACATAGAAATTGTGAGAGCAAAACCTTTAAAAGAATGAAACTAAAACTATTAAAAGTTTTGATCATTGCGAACGATGGAGACCGTTGCGATAGTAATAAAGAATAGCTGATTAATATTTTTAAATAAATTAAGTTTAATAACACCAAATTTCAATATTTATCAAGTTGATAACTGACAACTGTAAAACGGGTAGGTGTACCTATATTTGTTTTATGAACCGGCCGCGGCGATTTTAAAATTTAAAGTTTTTAAATCATTTTGTAAAATATTTTACTTCAGAAGTTTGAGAGTAAGTACCTATTTAAACTCAATATGAAGAAGAAAAACACATACAATAAGATAATTATTATTTTTGTTTTTCTTTTTATGGACTTAATTGAATTTAATTCAGTTTTAAAGATTTTTTATGACCTTTAGTCCAAATATGCGTTTCGCCCAGGCAAGACAGTTAGGCTCATCAGTTAGATGCTGTCGTTCCCTTCTAAGACGCAATATTTTTGTCGATGATTGTCAACACTTATAAAACTTGCAGCACAAAAACACTGCAATGATGAGCCCAACTGTCTTGCCTGGGCGAAACGCATATTTGGACTAAAGGTCATACAAAATATTTAAAACTGTATTTAAATTCAAGTTAAAAGTTCAAATGAGCTCAACTCCATAATTGCGCTAAAACCGAATCTGAGGTTTGCGACCAGTGTTGTCACTTTACCACAATTGTGCTAGATCTATACCACTTTTTTCCAAGATATTGATAATCTACCACTTAAACCAATAAAGTCAAAAATTCTACCACTGTTTGCTCATACATAACAACAAAATTAAATTCAACGATTATCCGCTCATTCGTAAAAAAACCACTACATTTTTCAGTAGAAAAATATTTTTCACAAACTTAAATTTCTCTTAATTCCTGATAATGTTTTTCTGTTTAAAATTTGATCACTATATTCAAGACTTCAGTGAAGAAATCGATTCAAAAATAATAGATAGTGATGGTGATAGAACAATAACGGAAACATTTGCATCTCTTGAACACCGCCGCAATGTTTCGTGCGTTTCATTATTTTATCGGTATTTTTACAAACAGTGTTCAAGGTATACAGAATACATGGTATGCTATTCCGAGTTGATTTTCTTTTTCGTTCTGCGCATCTACGTCACTTGTGGACAAAAAAAAGTGTAGAAAAGACAACAACAAATCATAAACAAAAAACAGATACTCAAAACCCCTTTAGAACGCGCTAATTATAAAAAAAAAATAAAAAAAAAGTTATTACTAAAATATTACATTAAAATGTGCGATGAATTATAAAAAAGGTTCCATTTTTCCAATGTGCAACTCAGATTTCTCCATAGATTTAAATATATACCTAGATGGCCAACATAAGAATTTTTTGTGTACAGAGAAAAAGTGAAGCTTTGCGACCATTTTGTTGGAGGCACAATATGTCAACAATAGAATTAAATGCTTTAGTGTTTTCTCTAAATAACTTTTTATATCTTGGGATCTAAAAGAGGCAATAATATGATTTTGATATCAAATGAAAGGTATTTTTGCTACGTTTAATACATTTTGAGATATTTACATTTAACTTCTTGCGAGAAATTTTTTCTTAGTCTTGCTTTTGAAGAATGATTTCTTTTAAGATTCTGTGATAACGTGTAAATTTTTTGGTATCAAAAATAAGCTTAAATTGTTGGCTTTAATTGCAGATGTAATTAGTTGTCATTTCTTAAATAAATATGGCAAAAATACCATTCTTTCCTGTTACGGTTTTTCAAGCATAAGCACTACCAGAACTAGGTAGGTATTTTAATATTTTTGCAATCTTGAACACCTTAAAATCACATTTCATAAAAAAAAAAAAAACAATTAAACAAAAACAAATATTTTATTTTAGAAAAAATCTCCTCCGCAAAAAATAAACAACACACAAAAAACAATAGAGTTGTTGTTGTAAATGCCTCCAACAAAATGGTGGCCGAGCTTCACTTTTGAAGGCGAAATTGGTTATAGGTAATGATATTAAAATTTATGGATTTCTCAGATTTCTTCAATATCTTGACCCGAAAGGCACAGAGCAAACAATGTTGACTTTAATTCAACGTTGATGTACCTTTCAACGAGTCTAGGATATTTTAAATAGGAGATGAATATAACTCTTAATTTTCAACAAAATTAAACTAAAAGACATTTTTAAAGATGACATTGTGAAAGGTTGGATGGAATTGGGGTTTAGTTTAGTTAAGTTTTTGTTGAAGCTTTGTGTAGGAAGGTGTGGTGGTCGCAGCTTTACGTCAAGCTGGGTCCCCCACCTCCTTGAGAGGGAATGGAATTAAGTGCTCAGGCGGGATTGTGGCACTATATATGAATAGCATTTGATGGAGCTTTCGACGCCTATACTTATTTTTTTGCTATCACTCACACCCAAAATCTGCTGTGGGCTCTCGGTCTAAAACGAAGAGTACCACTTTGCAATTATGTACGCGTCATAAGAATTTCTTGATTTCGCTCGATTTCGTACGACCACGTATGTTGGCTTCCGATTATTCTAGTTCCCCCCTAAGTTAAAACTTAACGAAATTTTATCCCAACTTTTATATCCACTTTTATTATGCTTTATTTAACGACACTTTTACGTTTGTTGTTGTTTACCGAGGGACTGTGCTAGCTATAATTTTTCCAATAAAACACGCCTAATGTTGTTGCATATAAATTTTGTATTTGTCACTGCAACTATCGCTATTTGGAAGCGGACGCCATCGGGCGTATGCAAAGAGAGACCTGGTGTTTGCGATTCCTGCTATGTTTGTACATACCTAATGATGTTGTTGTCCAATTTTTTGGTGCGAAAAAACTAAATGCTAAGCTGGTATAAGAAGATATTTGATTGATTGGTAAATGGTTGATTATGAAAACCAATATTAATAACTTCCAAGTAGCAACAACAGCTGCTCGCAAAATACAAAGTGTTGAAATCCTGCGAGATAATCTTCGGTATAGTGATCAAAGCAGGGCCATTCCTAGCCTTTAGAGCACCTGGGGCAAGTTCAGAGAAGCCGCTGTTTTGGACAAAAAGTCGCCTGCCTTGAAAAAAAAACAAGAAAAATATCGACTTTTCGATATTTTTTCCCAATACTTAGCACATTCAAGAAATCGATTAACATAGACATTTTAACAATTCGACATTTTTTCTTACACAACTTAAAAACAATGATCTGAATGTTTGCAGGGAATCAGCACAAACTCGAATCTCAAATGATTCTTGTCTGACTTTTTAACAGGAACTCAACAGTTATTTGATGCTATGAAAAATGTTAGGTTCTATTTAAGACATGTTTAAATTTAAACAATCGTTGAATTTGATTGATGACAATGAAAAACAAGCTAATCGTGCCTGTAAACAACATTCCCTAACCCTGAGGCCACACGAGCGAGTAATCGCAAGCGAGTTACTAATACATCGACACTTTTTCTTGTCGCTAGTCAACTGGCTTGCCTTTTTCGAAGCCAGTTGAGAAGCGAGTAGAGCGGCGAGTGATTTGACAATCAATGTATGTGCCCAACTCGCTAGCGAGTACTCGCTCGTGTGGCCTCCGGGTAAACCATGAACTGATCAAAATGTCGACTTTCAAACTGTAGACTTTTAAAATGTCGATTGTTAAATTTTCGATTCGTTGATTATGTGAAACTTAATTTTTTTCAATTAAAATTTGTAGTTTTTCTACGAAATAAGCAGCGTGGCGGCCTTCTTGACATGGTGGCACCTTTCACGGAACGCGCCATACCATTCATGGTATGGCACCGCGCATGGCAAGGCGCCTGGGGCATTTATTGTTTACTATTCTCAAGACTGTGTCCACTCCACTTGCCAGTTTGATCTGAAGTACAGCTTGAAGACTCATCCTCAATATTTTAACTCAAAAATCAATCTTACCTTTACAATTTACAGCTATATAAACACATTCCCAAGCACTGTTTCAACCACTCTGGTTATACCTACCTGCCTCGTTCGCCCTGGTAAGTGCAGATTTACTTGTATATGTTCTGCCTTTCCGAAGCAAAACCTTTGAAACTACAACAATCCTAATTTTTCATGTTCCTATACTGCGAGCTGCAAGTTGCCGTAAGCTGTGTGATTAATTTTAAATCGAAGTTTCATTTTGTCTCATCTCCCCCCGGTGTTTTAATATAGTAGTTTTATACTATATGCCTGTAAGGTCTTTTAAATGCAACCTGAATTGCTCGGCACTAGTTAGAAAGAGTAGGAGGATAGGAAAGATTTGGCACAGTGGATTGATATTTGAGATTAAGTTAGTCAGGCACTAGGTACATCCACTGCACCATTGCCAATTGCCACCCGGTGAGTACAATTTTAGTAGATGTTCTGCGAGTAGTCTACGTGATACCTCACACACATTCATATTTGATTCTTTCTTTTGTCAACAATAACAACAACATCTGTAAATTGAGAACTAATACAAATCTGACACTACGCTACATTACCGACACTATATTAGAGCTGAAACATATTAAATAAGTTGTCTGTACAGTGAGTCAAATATCTCTTTCATACAGAAAAAGACAATTTTTCTTAAACTGAAAATTTCGGAATAATAAGAATCAAAAAATTTTGTGCACTGGAATAAAATAAATGAATAATATCGAACACGTAAATAAGGAAACATGTCTAAATGCGCATTATGTGATGGTAATACCGACTACATGATAGATTCCATTATGTGTCATGGAAACTGTCGCAAACTTTTCCATACACGGATAGAATTCTTGGATCATATCACGAAAAATGAGCTGCAAATTATGAAAAATAAGTCCCTATTTATACCTTGGTTCAGGATTTCGTAATTTACGACAATTTGTTTGCAATTTGCAAAACAGAGCAAAATGAAGATATTGATACTCAAAAATCGTAATTTAACCCTCTTTAAGTATCAATCATGCTATCGAGAGAAAACAAAAATTGCAAACAACAAATCGCAATTTGATCCAAATATTCCTCAATTGCACAATTTGTAAATTTGCAAAAAAGATTTGTGATCACCACTTTTATTTCATGATATTGCCACTTGGAAATATCAATCCTGCTCTACCCTTCATTTTGCAGGTATACACATTTAATTTAATTTATTTGAAATAAATATTTTACGCTTGACTCAACTTGGATTTGAGCTCGCAAGTCGCAACCCTCCAATTGCGGAGCGAGCATGCAACCACCAGGCCAATTTGCATTACAGATCGTTGGTGTCACACATTGATGATTAGATACCTGCCATGTTGTGGGGCTTTATTTCATCGAGAAGTAAATTGCGACAAAAAAGTCGTGATTTAAGAATTTTTTGTAGGTGATTTGCAACTATTCTCATGGAGTTGCAAATTACGACAAAAAAAACGTAATCCAGTGATTGTGCAATGTTAATTACTAAATATTTATCGCAAATCAATATTTTTAAATGCTGTTTGTGAAATTATGCTTTTGGAGAGTAAATTACGCCAAAACAGTTGTATTTTGCAATGAAAAGTACAAACTTGAATCATGGATTCTAATTGCAAATCACGAAGAAACAAATTTTGTAAATTACTACGTTCCGACTGTTAAATTACCAGTTTTTGTATTAATTTGGGATTAAAATGTCTTGATTTACGAATTAAACATGATTCGTAAATTACAACTGCAAGTTTTTAAATTGGTGATTTTTCATTTCTTTCCGTGTAATGTTTGTATTGACGCTCCTTTTAGCACCATTAAGCTTTTTCAAGGATAGAAAGTCATTTTACTATTTCTGTGGAAAATGTGACCCATTAAAATATACTAATATTGCTCGTGATGTATTGCAAAATACGAGGAACACAGAAATTCTTTATTTACAGCTACTTCATCTCAGTGAAAAAGTTGATAGCTTAACTAATCTTATGCTACATTTCCACCTAACGCTAATCTGAGATTTAATAAGATTTACCTCAAATCTTCTTTAAATCTTGAAGATTTACCATACAAATATATTTCGTTAATCTTGAAGATTAGAAATTAATCTTATTAAATCTTCCTAGGACAAATAGTTTTACAAATCGAACTAACCTATTTTAACATGGTGCTGAACGATTCATTCGAGACTCGATTCAGTTCTTCATTGTTTGACACGAATAAAACATTCTGCCTCTTTCGCACTTCATAAGAAAAATTGAAGCGCCATTTGCATTTTTGAAAGTGTTGTCAGATTTAATCTTTTTTAAATCTTTTTGTGCGGTGGAAACACCAAAAAATTTTATTTAATCTAAACTGAGATTAACCTTAGGTGGAAACATAGCATAAGCCAAATAAATAAGGTTTTACAAACATGTAACGACAATGAAGAAAGTCAAGCAAATACTTCTCCACTTCAATGTGATGCAGCACCATTAAAACGAAAAAGTGATGAACTAGATGCAGAAATATCTGTACAAAATCCATCAATGAAGAAACTTGCTACATCTTTATCTGCCGTCATAATGCCACCTTTATCAATCGTTTCTCCACCCCTTCAACGACCATCGACGACGACGCCTGGAACATTTGGAAAAAATCCAGAACTTTCAGTTAGCTTATTACCTTCTCCCGTACCAATGGAAGCAGCACAGCCTTCGATCTTGTTGTCAAGAGTCGGGTCTTCTACACAAGATTCTTCATATCAAATACCATTTTCAGAAAATTCTGATCAAGAGATATCACCCATAGCGTCTGCCTTAAAAGAAGTAGAAGGCCATAGAACATTATTTATTTCAAAACTCGATCCTATTACAAAACCTCTTGACATAAAAATTATGTATCAGCAAAGTTTGGAACTTTTTTTATGATAAAAGTTGAAAAATCGATTCACCGTAACCACTCCAAATATTCTTCTTTCAAAATACGTGTTCCAGACTCAGTTTTCCATCTACCCAACTCCTCGCTTTGGCCAAAGGGAATAATAATACACGAATTTGTAAATAAACAAAACAATAGACTAAATGCGAATCAACATCCTTTTCAAATGGCCCAGACAATGCTACATCATCGAAGAAGCAGCTCCAACAGATACTGATTTACTATCAGAACGTTAATGGACTTAGGACAAAGACCAACACGGTCTATAAAAACTTAAATAATCTTCCTCACGACGCACACTGGAACGTCTTGTATGGAGAGCGTGCTCAAAATGCAAAATTGAAGCTAACGGTTGCGTATAAATTGTAATGTGGATTCAAAGTTCACCTTTCGAACATAGACTGGTCTAAATCTATTGACCATAACTACTTATTACCCGTTAATCCATCATGTGCTAATGAGGTCTCAACCATCGACGGAATGGCTTCTTGTGGACTAAGTCAATTCAATGGTATTAATAACCGTTTTAACAAAATATTGGACCTTGTTTTTTTCTTTTGGCTATCCCAACTCTATGTCCTTTAATAATATAACAAGCTATAATTCTGAGGAAATCTCTAACATGTTTGCAAATTTTTCCAAAGATGCTTTCTTAGGTGCCAGTTCCTTATAGCTATTATTGAAACTCGTCATTGAAAATTTTAATGATTGATTTTGAGACGTTTAAGAAGTAAAATCAGTTTTTATTTTGATGGACAAATAAAGCTTAAGACTAAATAATGCTTAAGACTTAGTTAATAATTTTAGCCAAAAAAATATTTCAAATAGGCTCAACTTTCTACATTATACTTTGTATTTATGTTAAGTATTTTTTTGTGGAAAGTTGGGCCTACTTGAAATTTTTTTGACTAGAAATATTAACTAAGTCTTGAGCTTTAATTGTCCATCAAAATAATGAATGATTTTGCTTTCTAAACGTCTCAAAATCAATCACTAAAGTTTTCAATGATGAGTTTCAATGATAGCTATAACTAACACCTTAAACCCCAAAAATAATGAACCAATACCATTACCAACTTCCTTACAAAATTATTCGCACCTAAGTTCAATTAATTTTGCTATTTCTGAGTCTTGTATCGTTGAAAACATTTTAAAGCTTGACGAATGTTTTAGTCCTGCCCTAGCCCTGATGGCGTTCCGTTCTTTGTGTTAAAAAAAATTGTACCTCATCTTACCCTCTATTTGATCTTTTTAACAAATCTTTAACTCCTTCAATTTTTCCAATGGTGGGGAAAAATGTCTTTATAACACCAGTTCATACAAAGGATCTAAGAATAGTATAACAAATTACCGTCCTATCGCCAAACTTTCTGTAGTCCCAAAGCTGTTTGAGTCTATTATTTTAACGTCTTGTCTTTTAACTGCAGCTCTTTTATACATATTTGACAATCAGCATGGTTTCGTAAAAAAAGTCAATTATTGCAAATTTATTTAATTTTACATCAAAGCATCCAAACAGCTTTTGAGGATCGCAAACAAGTTTACTGTATATTTACTGATTTTAGTAAAGCTTTTGACAAGCTTCGCCACAAAACATTAATTAATAAATTAAAAATATGGAATTTAATGAATATTTTTTAATGTGGGTATCGTCTTATTTATATAACAGAAACTACTGTGCTACTTTTAGTAGTGAACGTTCTAACCAATTAAATGTTAACTCTGGTGTTCCTCAGGGCAGCCATTTGGGTCCTTTTTTGTTTATATTATTTATTAATGACTTAACTTTGTTCTTAGAGTAGAGCATTCCTTGGTTCTTATATACATATGCCGACGATATTGTAATATTTTCTCAGGTTCGTTAATAAAACTTATTTACTTTATTCAAAACGTCCACTTATTTATTTCGCAAAATAAAACACTTTACTTTTCATACTACAAACAAAACGATTTATTATTCACCACTGAATTAGTTCACAAACTTTACTTTTCACTTTTATTACAACCAACTTTATTCATTCACGATTAAAAACAAACTGTGTCGCTGCCGTTCAAACCTGTGCCTTTTATACTTGTTTTCCAAACTCTCGAAATAAGGAGAACGTTCTGGTCTCTGCTTCCAGAGCTTTCCGTAGGGGAAATTTCCCAATAATTTCCCTTCCAAAAGCTTTTATTTGACAGCTGGTAAATCTGCTATAATCCGGCAGATGGCGCTTCCTTCGTTTGAGAGTTGCTATAATTATAGCTAATAAGGGTCTGTTTGCACTGCGACCGTAAGCTTTATTGTGTCCGTTTGTTTGCTTTTCGGAGTCATTATAGTTCAAATTTGGAAAGTCATTACACTGCCCCCCTCTTAGGATTGATCGTCCCGAGCAAATCCATCACTTCCTTCACCATTACAACGATGTAAATGGTCGATGTGAACTACTTTTATTTTGCCCCTTAATCCTCTCCGAATGCGGTAGACGCCATCGTTTACTCGTGTTACAACAGTATAAGGGCCTTCCCAATTTTGTTGAAGTTTCAGTGACATTCCCCTCCGACGCTGGGAATTATAAAACCAAACAAGGTCTCCCGCTTGGAATCCTGTCTTTGTTGCTTTTGTGTCGTATCGCTTTATCATCCGACCACTTGATGGCTTCATATTTGCCCTTGTTCTTTCATGAACGTCACTCAGCCTTTCTTCTTCATTTCCCTTATCACTCCGATTCATGGGGCCAGTCTGTTGAATTTGCACTATCCTTTCGTTGTTCTTCAATGCCTTCTGCTGAGTTTTGATTGTCAGGATACCGTCCATTGAAACCGTTGAGATGACATCTTTGGCATCGTACCCCTTTGGTAGCTGGTACTTCCGTACAAACTGACGACTTATGTAGCCATGTTCATCTTCACGTTCATGATTACCTTCCACTACCACGCTGTTGCCAACAGTTTTGACCATTAACTTATTTGGCTTGAAATGGCTGACATCCATGCACACTTGAAATCCGTCCGCTCCAACTTTGTAGTTTTCTCTGGAATCGCGCTCGTCACCCTTTCGCCGAGTAGGAGTTAACTGCAGCGGAGTCACTTTTGGGCGATATATATCGCTTCCCGAGCCATCTTTTTGCGCAGGCCTCATTTTCCTTTTATTCCAATCGTAAATGGGATAGGCTCTCAGTCGCTGGATGGAAACAACTTCCTTTTCTTTTTCATGCGTGCAATGCTTGTAGTCTGGTTTCCATGATCTTCTAGGTGGCAATCTGCACTGGCTTTGCAGATGCCCAGTCCTGTTGCAATTCCAACATGGAGGTTCTCTAGGTGGCAGTCTGCACTGGCGTTGAAGATGTCCGATCTTGTTACAGTTCCAGCATCGAGCAAGTTCATCTCGCTGGTTTCTTTGGAACGCAGTTCTCTTGCAAGAACACTCCTCAACTCCTAGTTCTCTCAACCGATGAACTCCTTGAGAAGCCTGTTCTGCTGCTTCCATTGTGAGGGCGAATGCTAGTGCTTCAGGAAGCGTGCGTTTGCCAGCAGTTCGAATTGCTCGCTGAAGGTTGATGTCAGATACAGCACGGACAAAGGCTTCTGTTGCGAGTTGGTTGATGATTTCTTCTCCTGCAGCTGGATATGCCAGATGTGCCAATCGTTCGATGTCTGCTTGAAGCTGTTGCAGAGTTTCTCCCCTTTTCTGGATTCTAGTATTGAGTTGAACACGGAAGACTTCTTGCATATGGCCATCTCCAAAGCGTTTGTCAATGGCCTGAACAAGAGCACTGAAGTTGCCACTCTTATCTGCTGGTATGGTTTGCAGCAGTTCAGCAGCAGTTCCTCTGAGGGCAAGCGTCAGAGCTATGTATTTGTGCTCCTCATCCCAGCCATTTGTTGCTGCGGCTGCTTCAAACTGCTTCTTATAGATTGACCAAGAAGTTTGTCCATCGAAGGTTGGTGGATGCATCTCCTTTCTCCTAGGACAGTCACCAGAACTTTCTCGAACCTTCATTTTCCTTACTTTGTCCAATTCCTTAGTAATGGATTCGATTTTATCTTCCACTTTTTCGAACTTTGATTCTACTGTCGACAATTGCTTATCGACATTAGACAATTGTTGATCGACAGTTAACAATTGTTTATCGAAAGAAGAAAATTGTTTATCAACACGCTCGTCAAGGGCAATAATTCTATTGTCAAAGGCATCTAACTTACATTCGAGCATATTTGTCTGTTTTTCCAGTAGACACTTTTGTTCTTGGCTTTGTTGCTCGAATCGTTCGAGAAGATTCTTTTGTTCACTACGTTGCTCTTGGCCTTGTTGTTCAAATCGTTCGAGAAGATTCTTTTGTTCATTACGTTGTTCTTGGCTTTGCTGTTCTAGAAGATTCTTTTGTTCTTCAAATTTTGCGAGCAGCTGAGACAGCATATTGGTCATGCCCGATGTACTTACTTGTTCTTGCAGTTCTTGCATTTCAATGTCGAATATTAACGTGTCCGGGTTTTTTCCACATCTTCTTAAATCTTCTTGCAGACGAATTATAAGATCATTCTTTGTTCCAGCAGTAGGAAGATCTCGCTTATTCAGTTCTGCCTTAAGTTCCACTAAATTTAAATCATTCAAAGATTTACCCATTGTCTATTTTTTTTCTTTTCACTTTTCACACAATAAATTTACTGAGTGCACAGATAAAATAAGTTTTATCCCACTTCTGACACCAATGTAATATTTTCTCAGGTTCGTTAATAAAACTTATTTACTTTATTCAAAACGTCCACTTATTTATTTCGCAAAATAAAACACTTTACTTTTCATACTACAAACAAAACGATTTATTATTCACCACTGAATTAGTTCACAAACTTTACTTTTCACTTTTATTACAACCAACTTTATTCATTCACGATTAAAAACAAACTGTGTCGCTGCCAGTGTTCCCAGATTGGTGGTTTTTCCAACCAAAATGGTTGGAAAAAATCCCTTTGGTGGGAAAAATGGTGGGAAAATATTAATAGTGGGATTTATGGTGGGAAAATATTTCAATGGTCTCTTTTTTGGTGGGAAAAATTATGATTACCATAACCACAATTCACAATACCTGCCTATACTCGAATTTGATTACCTACAATGATTTGGTACAAAAATCTTTGAAAAAACAGAAACTTTAAAAAATATTTTTTTTGTGAATTCTACACAAATGAAAAAAACTTAGAAATAATTAAAAATTCATACAACCAACTACTGAAACTAGCTGACCTCTTATGACCGTTAAGTGACCTTTCCAATAGCATTGTTTCGTTTTAAATGACCCAACTGAGGTGCTAAAATTATTGAAAGTAGTTGACCTTATATCACAATCTAGTGATCTTTCGGATCGGTATAAAGTTTTTGCGAATATTCCCCGAATAAAGTGGCAAAAATCGTGCGTGACCTTAAAAAACCTTAAGTCTTGATTACAAGTTTTCTAGGGCTGATCAATTTCTAGGACAAGTTGACTTTCTTTTTCTTACTGACCAATAAGATGACGTACTTTTTTGCGAATATGAAGTGCCAAGAATGCAGAGCCAACTTTCTTCTTTTTTATATCAGGAAATATTTATAGCAGAAAAAGTTATGGTTGTTTATTTTTCCTTCCAGTACAAAAATGGTGGGATTTTTTTGGAATCTGGTGGGATTCAAGAAAACTCGTCTGGCATCACTGGTCGCTGCCGTTCAAACCTGTGCCTTTTATACTTGTTTTCCAAACTCTCGAAATAAGGAGAACGTTCTGGTCTCTGCTTCCAGAGCTTTCCGTAGGGGAAATTTCCCAATAATTTCCCTTCCAAAAGCTTTTATTTGACAGCTGGTAAATCTGCTATAATCCGGCAGATGGCGCTTCCTTCGTTTGAGAGTTGCTATAATTATAGCTAATAAGGGTCTGTTTGCACTGCGACCGTAAGCTTTATTGTGTCCGTTTGTTTGCTTTTCGGAGTCATTATAGTTCAAATTTGGAAAGTCATTACAATATAAAACTTTATAAGAAAATAGCCTCTATTGCTCTATTGAGGATTGTCTGCTTCTACAAAAAGATTTAAATAGGTTAAGGGAATGGTGCAATATTAACCATCTTTTATTGAATATTGACAAATGTAAAACTATGTGCTTTACACGCAAAAAAACTTGTATAACTTTTAATTATACGCTAGATTCTTCTCCTCTTTGTAGATTGTCTGTATTTTCTGATCTGGGCATAATTCTCGACTCTAAATTGACATTTACTGAACACTTTAACTTAATCATTAAAAAAGCTAACAAAATGCTTGGATTCATTAAACGATTCTGTCATTACTTCAAAGATCCTTATATCCTCAAGCTTCTTTTTATATCTTTTGTGAGACCAGTCCTCGAATACGGATGTGTCGTATGGGCACCATACTACTCTGTGCACATCAATAGATTGGAGGCGGTTCAGGGGAGGTTTATGCGGTTCTGATTTCGTTTTCTTCCGTGGTCCCAAAGAACGTCCCTTCCCCCTAAACTAAAGTTGATAAACCTGCCTTCACTGCTTTGTTACATTATTGGAATTGTAAACGGTTCAATAACATCTTCATCAGCTCGTTGCCGATTAAATTTCAGTTATAGCCAAGTAAGCATAAGAAGACAGCTACCTATATGTCCTATATTCAGTAGATCAAACTATGGTGTTAATAGTTCTTTAAATCAATCGATTTCAGTTTTCAATGAATATTACTTTTTGATTTCATCAATTAATGATAATTTAAAATGTATCAAATTTAAAGAAAATGTTTTCAATACGATATTGTAATATAATATTTATAACTTTTATGTAATGTATAAATTTGTATGAGCTAAGCGTTAGTATTTAAGGGATTTATAAAAATTTACATATACGCAACATTGCTAGTTTTATGACAAACATAAACATTATGCTAGGGTTTCCAGAACATCTCTTTTAGAGAGAACTTGTTCTCTTTTTTGACTCTGATCTATCTTATTCTTTCTTTTTTCATCAAATTCTTTATTTTTTTACTCTTTTTTATTAATGAACTCTTTTTTATCTCCTTTTCTTTTTCTTAAATGACCAAAATATTTACTTAAGACACTTTTCATTAATGTCGTTTGTATTGTCCCCTAAAATATAAAATAAAGCATTAATACACTGAAGTAAAAACCTTCCTATTCAAGATCGATGGATAAATTTAGAAAAGAAATAATTAATGGAATACTTAGAATGAAGTATCGATTACCGAATTACTAAGGAAGTTTTACTGGATTGAAAGTTGTTTGACCAATTTTACTATTTAAGCAAGTTTCTTTCGAAAGAAAATGACAAATTTAAAAACAAAATGCCTGCTCAAAAGTGGACCAGTTTTTTTAGTTCGTCTACAATTCTTGAGTTTTATTCAGAGCTCTTTAAAGTGTGCCAGTTCTTTTTTTGTTTTTTGTTACGTGGAACGTATTTTCTCGTTGATGGGTTCACCATGGATAAAAGAACGAAATCGTTTAAAAGTAGGACTCTCATATTTGCCTATAACCTAAAAGATTTTAGCTGTCAAAAGTTTTATGAAATCTTTTTATATGAAAATATGTAAGTATCTTTATCATATTCGAAGCTCCCTAAAATATGACACTTCAGATGAGGAAGAAAATTAATGTATATTTGGCCTACATTTTGACTAAAATTCTGCGATATTTTGAATTCAATTAGATGTCTATGTATGTATTTGAATTTTTTAATTTGAAGCGCAAATAAGTGTTTATAAAATATACTGATTTATATCACAGATATGTTTTCTTAAAATAGATGTTAAAATAAACTACGTATTACTATCAAAACTGCTGTTTCTTATGTACCTATATGCATTACTTGTATGAATATATCTGTGGTGTTTGGGAGAAACATGATAACTCCATTTTAAGAATTGCGTCCTTACGTCCACTTAACATCGACCTAGAACCTAAACGAGTGAACTGATTTTCTTCAAATTTGAAACACAATTTTTTAAAGGTTATGTTCATGAACATTCCAAATTTGAAAAAAATCGGTCCACCCGTTTAGATTCTAGGTTCATGTAAAGTGGACGTAAAGACGTAATTTTTTATATGGAATTATCATGTTTCTCCCAAACACCACAACCACAGATATATTTTTATAAAATAAACTTAAAGTAAACTCTTGGTCATATTTATCTATTATTTTAATGATGGTGTGGTGAGCGGGGGGGGGGGGTTAACAGTAGAAGTTTGGATTTTCGAAAATGTCCTCTTTTTTTCAAACACGACACCCTACATTATACTCAAAGAGAAGAAATTTAATAGATTTTTTAAAAATTCTTATACTAGATGTCATTTTGAAGTGTTTTACTGAGTGGCGGCTTTCATAAATAGGGACATAAAACCATAATAAAAGCAGCATTTCACAAACAAATATTTTATGTATACATATGTATAAATATATTGATCACTTGGTATTTCGTAACAAAAACAACGCTTCAAAGCAAATGTTTAGTATTTCAGCCTTCAGGGGCGTGCACTATTGATATAAATGTCCAGTATTGTTTCACTATTTCTTTTTATTGTTTTTTGAAGCTTTAAGTTTTTAATTCACAGCAAGCACGTGTATAACTAAGAGCTAGATATTTAATTAAATTAATAATTATTTCAATTAAAAATGTTTTCTACACAGCCTTAGATTTTTTTGGCGCTGCCGTAAAAAAGCCAAAACTTAATTTAATGTTCCTAACATATGTTAATCATCAACTTAAAAAAAAATTATATCTACGTTATACATATACATTAGGGTGGTCCTTAAATTGGACATTGTCTTGGATAGCCCTCATTCGATTTAAAACATTGAAACACAATTTCCCTAATTTTTTCTGATTTTTATTTCACCCCCCTGGTCTCCCTTTTTTCACTTCAAGGTACAAATATTGGAGTAAGGGTGATTCTTATAGCACGTGAAAAAAATCAGAGCTTATATATTAGATTCACACAAAAAAAAAATCGTATCGGAGGGGGGGTCTATTTCCTTCCGTTCAGGCGAGAGGGGTAATTTTCTAAAAATTTGATCCAAATAGAAAAAAATTATTAAAAAACAACAGGACAACTTACAATGGCATGCTATAGCGTTTTTTAAAGCCATGAATCCAGTCTCTAATATGTTTTTTAAATCAAGTTTCTATTGTAAATGGTTTTCGAAAAAATAATTTTAAAACCAAAAAATAAAAACAAATATATCTAATAATTTCTTACGTTTGAAAATTATTTCTTTCAGAAACTATTCATAATAAAAACTTTGTGATTTAAAAAACATATTAGAGACTGGATTCATGGCTTGAAAAAAAGCTATAGCACGCCATTGTAAGTGGTCCCGTTGTTTTTTAATAAATTTTTTTCTATTTGGGTCAAATTTTTAAAAAATTACCCCTCCCGCCTGAATGGGGGGAAATAGACCCCCCCTACCATACGATTTTTTTCTCGTGCGAATCTAATCTATAAGTTCTGATTTTTTTCGCGTGTTATAAGAATCACCCTAACTCCAATATTTGTACCTTGAAGTGAAAAAAGGAAGACCAGGGGGGTGAAATAAAAATCTGAAAAAATTAGGAAATTTTTGTTCTCTATTTAGAGTCATTTGATGCCTATCCAAGTTGGAATTTCAAAAAAACCCAATATAAGGACCACCCTAATATACATACATCAAAAGAACCTTGACATTGTGTGTCCATAAAGTAAAGATGAAATATTTATCTTAAATAAAGCATGGCAAACCTACCGTTTATTACATTCAATGCTCAACTGAACAAAAATAATATAAAATCAAGTTGAATTTATTTATTGTTGTGGTTTTTTTTAAAATTTAATAAGCATCTGTGTGTACGTGCTAGAAACTGATAACACATAACACACTCAGGCTCTGAATCCAAAGACATTTGCTTATGAGTTTCCAATCAGTGCTATTGTTTAACTCTCTGAATTCGGTTGTGCAAATAACTGTAAGACCCGATTTAATGCAAAGAATCATTTTAAATATAGTGCGGTTTTACAATACTTCTTTTTTTGTGAATTTAAACTGTGATCGTGAAATTGTGAGAAGTGGAATACGTATTTTGTGCGCCCTTCCAAAATGGAACAACACGGCTTTTTCGATAACAACCATAAAAACTTTTTATCGCGGTAAGATCTTGGGTGTAATTCTTTTTGAATTTGATAATGTAGAAATTTGAAGTTCAAAGTAGTTATATTATGTACCTTTACCTACTTTTATGTGTTTAAATAATTCAATACCTTCTAAATACTACAAAACTAAGAAACGGAAACCACTGGACCAGATAAATATTGAAGGAATCAATTTTTTAAAAGATTATTAAGTGACAAACTTCAGTTAGTGAGAAAAAGACAGTTGATACACGATGATTCCTTGCCGCTGACACTTAAAAAAAAAAAGAATTTATCATTCATTAATGCCCTTCCACACTTTCTCCATAAGCTTTCGTCGAAAATGTATGAACAAAATTCATGTTTAACAGTGTTGAAACTGAATATGAAATTTCATCTCATACAACTTTAGAGTCCATCTCACCCAATGAGACCTATGTATGTAATGAAAATGTTCAAAATTGCCACTAAAACAAAGTATCACATATTCTATTACATCTCAGTGTTTGAGTTTATGCTGAAAGTCCGACACGGTGGTGCGGCGCATGTTTACCTTGCATGCTTGCAGTGCGAAAGAGAAAGATGATGCAATAGAAATAGAAGAAACTAAACATGCACGGATAGGACTGTCCCTGCAATTTTTTGACGTTTCTCTTTGTCTGTATTCTTTCAAATAACACGTTGCAACAGAGGTTTTTCTTTTTTAATTCAGAGCAGAGCCTGAACTGTCAAACTAAAAGTTGTGTTTCTTTTTTAGCTCTGAGCGTTCAGAGCTAAAAATGTGTATTTCTTTTTTCGTTCTGAGTGTGTTCTGAGTTTGTTTAAGGCACACTCTGATAGCTGTTAAAATAATAGGGCTCTCCACGAATACGTCAGTTTCAAGCAGCTAAATCACTTTGAGGGAAAACATTGGCGGCGGCAAATCTAATTGAATGCAAAATATATCTTGCAAATGCTTAATAAACAAAAATTGATCAATTTTATAAACTATGGTCCACAAAATAGTGCATAAAAGTGAAATAAAACAATAAATATCACAAACGTTTTCCCTCAAAGTGCCATTATAAATAGAAAGATATAGCTTGGTAGAAGGCCCTATTCGTAAGTCCACTTTTACACGGCCCATCATGTTTACCTTGCATGTTTAGAGTGCGAAAGAGAAATATTATGAAAAAGCAATAGAAGAAACTAATGGCCTTTTCGATTGGCAATTCGGAAGAACTCTCCGATCCGGAACGCCAATAAAACAAACAGGAATATATAGTTTGATTCTGAAGTTTTCGTATCCCTGTATTTGTGCAATTTCACATGCGGATCCCGAAATAGTTTACAGTTCCCATGCGCAACATGTGGCGGACACAAATATGAACGAGTATGATAATTTTTAACAAAGAAAATGTGAAAATAATATTCTAAATGGAAAATAATTGTTCGTAGAAACAGTAAAATGTATGAAATTCACTTGTTTTTAGCTTAAAATTTACTTTTTGCAATATTTGACAACACTTTGACAAGTACATATGTGTTTGAATGTGTGAGTAGTTCTGGTTTCGATTCTGAAATGAAATCCAGAATCGTTTTCTGTTCTTTTCAGGAGAAGAACTGTCATTCTGAATGCCAATAGAACATTTTCAGAAGGGTTTACACGCATTCCGAACGCTTCTGGATTGCCAATCGAAAAGGCCATAAACATGCACGGGTAGGACTGTCCCTGCAACTCTTTGACGTTTCTCTTTGTGTGTATTTTTTGTTTTTCTTATTTTGCTACATTCTTGTTCTGATTCTGGATGTACATATACATGTAAAAGTGTGTATGATAGATGATAGATGAAAGATAGCTGTCAAAATAATTTGTAACTGAAAAAACAATGCGCAACTCAAACATGCTTCGTGTAAGAATGCGTGCATTCCCAAATACAAGTTCAAATGGATATAAGCAAGAGTTACGCATTTATTTAATGCGCCATATGAAACTGGACTAACTATAAAAAAGTAATGCACAACTCATACATGCTTCTTGTAAGAATGCGCGAATTACCGAATACATGTTCAAAAGGAAATAAGCAAGAGTTGCGCATTAATTTCATGCACAAAGAGAAGAGTCAAAAAGTTGCAGGGACAGTCCTACCCGAGCTTATTTAAAGTAGAACTAGAATAGGCGGAAGCTGTTGGAAGCTTATGTCAAAACCGACCGAAAAGTAGCTTTCCGAAACGTCAATTTCACAAGTCACCCATAATGCACTTAACACTTAAGTGGTTGAATGTGGAAAAAAAATGTTAATAATCATTTGTTCAATGTTAATTTTCTTATACTTATTCACAGCACAGAACGATAGGTTTTTAATTATTTAACCGTGCAACCACGAAAATTCGACGTGGTATAAATTAATTAAAAGAAAATTTAAGTTTTTGCTACACTCATACCTAAATCAAACGGAAAAAAGTGTTGAAAACTATGCACCAAGCGCCAAATTCCTTTTAGCTAGTTTCCACCATTATCACTTTATTTTGACATGTATTGTATTCATGCTTTTTGAGATTTTATTTATAATACATATTGCTATCATAAGCCCTGTTTTTTAGTGCATTTTTATCTTCGCTTAGAAAAAAGTAGCATGTTAATTACAGCAACAAACTGGTATAATTCCGCATTGTTGTTGTATTTAACATGCTACTTTTTTCTAAGCGAAGATAAAAATCTACTTAAAAACAGGGCTATTATTTATCGGAATATTCCGGATAAAGCATAGTTTACAGTTCCCATGCGACAAAAAAAATCAAAATTTTCAAAACGATTTTCTGCGCACCAAGTTGAATAATATTCAAGGCGAAAAACGTTTGCCTTGTCCTAAACCACCCATTGAGTCATTAATTTACCCTTAATTAACAAACTATAGGCCTAAAAATGGAAAAGAATTATTTTTGGATGCGAAAACCATTTGCCTGCAAAGAATGCTTTGAGGTGAATATATTTTTTTTTTTCAAGTATAAACCGACCATCAAAAAAAAATATTTTATTCACCACACTTTTTTTCGCATGCAAATCAATTGCCGGTACATTGCTTCATGACATGACATTCCATGACAGCATAGTTTTTTTTTGGCATGAAACTGTAAACCAATCATGCAAAAAATTAATTTTAAATTTCAACTCAATTATTTTTGACATGCGAGAATATTTGCATAGATTTTTTTTTGCGCATGGGAACTGTAAACTAGGCTTAAAGCATAGTTTACAGTTCCGATGCGAAAAAAAGATCAACATTTTCAAAACAATTTTCCACCTATTTTGCGCACCAAGATGAATAATATTCAAGGTGAAAAACGTTTGCTTTGGCCTAAACCACCCATTGAGTCATTAATTTACCCTTAATTGACAAACTAAAGGGTCCGCCAAATAACTTTTTTTTTTTGAAAATGCTATAAAAAAAAACTACTGGATATTTTCTCAAATTTCTTTTTTTATTTGAAAGTACAATCCTTCCGAATAATAATGGAAAATAATTTCATTCAAACGGCTGCTTCGCTAAGTGGCCCTGCGATCAACTTAGAGAAGATGCCGATTTTGCCAAAAAAAATCATCTTTTCAGATGAAGCTCATTTTGATCTTGGCGGGTATGTAAACAAGAAAAATTTTCGCACTTGGGGCACAGAAAACCCGCACGCCATTGAAAAGCCGATACACCCAAAACGAGTCACTGTTTGGTGCGGATTTTGGTCCAGAGGCATAATCGGGCCATTTTTCTTCGAGTGGCCGTTACAGTCAATGGCGATCGTTATCGGGCCATGTTGAACGAATTTTTGTTCACAAAAATTGAAGAGGAGGATATTGGCAACATTTGGTTTCAACAGGACGGCCGGCGCTACGTGCCACACAGCCGAAGCTACACTCCATGTAGTAGTAGCATTTTCAAAAAAAAAAGTTATTTGGCGGACCCTTTATAAGCCTAAAAATGGAAAATAATTTTTTTTGGATGCGAAAACCATTTGCATGCAAATAATGCCTTGAGGTGAATATATTTTTTTTTTTTGGAAGTGTAAACAACCATCAAAAAAAAAAATATTATTCACCACACTTTTTTTCGCATGCAAATCAATGGCCGGTCCATTGTCTTGCATGACATTCCATGGCAGCATAGTTTTTTTTTTGCATGAAACTGTAAACCAATCATGCAAACAATTAACTTTACATTTCACCTCAATTATTTTTGACATGCGAGAATATTTGCATAAATTTTTTTTGCGCACGGGAACTGTAAACTAGGCTTAAACCATTCTTTTTGTTTTGATGAATTCATTCTAAAATATTTAAAATGCATTCTTTTGATAACATGTTAAGAAGAGTGAAACATAAGGAATATTGAACTCTCTCAATACAATTTCCATACATACCTATTCCCATTTTCATACATACCTATGACGATGCTTGTTGTATCCGATAAGTCTTCAAATACAAACAAAATGTATGTGTTTATTCAATTGTTTTGACACATCACCGAACAACTGATTTCTGTTTTTATTTATTTTCATTTCATTCTAGAAATAAATGTATTCTCATGTTGAGTGTGTTTCTTTATTAATTCCGGAATAGGAATGGAAAAGACAGAAAATGCAAACAGTTTATCTCGAATGGAATGAATAAAGAAACAAAATAGGGGCAAAAAGAATAGCATCAATCAGTTTTTCGCTGATATAATGTCAAAATAATTGAACGGAAATATATTTTTGTTATGCGTTATTATGTAGGCATGTACATATTATGTATGTATTTTTAATGCATAGCTAACAGTTTCATGCGAATAAAATAAAAATGAATTCCCCATCTATTCTGTGCAAAATATTGTATTTAATTCAAGGCAAATAATAACTTAATAACTAAACCATAAGCCTTAAAAAATAAAACAAATATTTTTGCTTGTAAAACCCAGACGCGAACGCAACTACTGCAATTTCGTGTTAACGGTGGAGGCTGATGGGCATCTGTACCTTATAAACGAAAGTCGCTTAATATATTCTCGGTATCAGCTTTCAATTTATGTAAGTAACAGTATCATTTAATTCTTATAATTTAGTGAAAATGTAAGAAATAAAATCAAGAAGTACATACCTAGATATGCAGTAACGGTTTCACTATTCAGTTGAACGGAAGTGTATCTTTAAAGTAAAACATCTTTAAATCAAATCATCTTTTGTATGTTTGCATGTTTCTCACCTATTCAAACAATTAAAGGATCACCTAGAGAAGAAAGCAGGTATAATTAAGCAATTTCTGGTTAATTATACCTGATTTTAAGGTTGTTATTTTTCAACACGGTAGATCAGGTTAACTGCTTAACCAGATACCTGATTTGAACGTCATGGAAAATCTAGTTAATTTTACCTTAAAATTAAGTTAATTTTACTTAAAACTCTAGTTAATTCAACATGACTCAATGTTCAATATCATGTAAATTCAACATGAAAATCTAGTCAGTTTAAAATGATTCAATGATGAATCAACCCTGTATTCTGTATATATTTTGTCTTGAATCCATACGTCAAAGTCCCATCTCTAAAGCTGTTTACGGCTCAATTCATTTTGCATTATGCTGAAAGTATACAAATTTGTTATATAAATATTTACTTTATTTTAAAAATATTTTATGTTTGATACTTGCTGAGTTCACATTAGGAACCTCACACACACCGGAGAAACCAAGTACTCCCTGGGCCATTTCACTGCAAAAAACTGGTGCCAAATATCAATAACTTGAAATTGATTTTGTTTGCATGGCTTTTGTGTGATTTTCATCACTGGTAGAGTGTTATTTTAACATATCAGGTTAAATTTTAATAATTTTATTTATATGGCCTGTGTGTGTGTGCATTTTAACACTGGTGTCCCGTTGAAATGATCTGGAAGAGTGCTTCCTTTACAAGAGGCCAGGTTAAATTTAAATAATTTTATTTGGATGGCTTGTTTGTGTGCGTTTTAACACAGGTGTCACGGTGAAATGAACTGGCAGAGTGCTTCTTCAACAGGAGGCCAGTATAGTTCAAAAGGTTCAAATTGTAAAAATAACCATATAGAACGTTAATATAACCCGATTCATGGTAAAATAGAAATTCATAACATACAGTGTAGAAAAAGCACGACCTCGATTTAAGTTTACACTATATTCTTGTCAAAATTTATTATTTACAAGAATTTAGTGTTAAAATGACAGGTCATCTTCTTAAATCAACTTGAACATGGAAAAAAAGCCAGCAGGTTGATTTTACACTGAATATAAGGTAATTTAAATCTGGTAAATTGCTAAAATGTCCCTGACTTTATAAGGGACTGTGCACCTTTTGAATTTAACCAGGTCCAGGTAAATTATTTACCTGACGCTTTTCTCCGAGGGAAGGAAGATAATTTTTTATTTCTCTTTTGAATTTTTTGCATCTTTGATTTTTTCTGATTGTTGGATGTCAAGGATGAGTATTGTAGATGTATGACTTGTCCAGATCTCCTTAAACTAGAAGAAGCCAAACGTTAGGTATCCGTTCGTTTAGAATTTTAGATAAAGTGATTCGTGTGCAATCAAAATATCGGAAATCGGAGATAGGCTGTGAAATACCAGGAAAATGTTAAAATAAGTTAATTATGTTGAAATTATTTGTATATCTTCTTCCATAACGTAAATACATTTATTGTCACCTTTAGCTCTTCATTTAAAAAAAAAATCACACTCTACAAAGTTCTTTTTTTTCTTCAGATTTGGAGAAATATAATAATCATTGAGCTAGGTTCAGGGGAATGGTGGTTTTCTTTACAATTAAAAACCACAATCTCGTTCATTTTCACTCAAACTTAATATGTACTAGGATTTATTTAAAAAATGAGATCTCAAGACAAAAGATTCGTTTTTTCTAGTTTGGTAGGTTCTGTATTCACCCATATACATGCAATTATTCTCCTGTCAAGCTCCAAATCGAAACTGAATACTTTGTTTTGTATTGTTTTTACTGGTGGCATGTGTGTGTATGTGTTATGTGTGTAAATAACCTTTTCGCTGATACTATTTATAAATATGCTCAAAAAAGGTGAAGACAGCCATACACTTCTGATGTGAAAGATTTGTGATTTCTATTTCTTCAAATTTCAGTTTTCCTTGAACTATACTAAAAGCATTCACTTGTTTTTGTACGACTAATTACTAACTTAATGCCACTTTAGTATCTACCCTACTGAAATAAGTTTACCTTATATAATGATTTAGTTGATTTTGCTTTTCAGATGGTATACTTGTGTGCGAGTATTCTTTAAATGATGTGCCAAAGTCTCATGGTCTTGAAAAATTTTAACCATTAATTAATGACCAATTTCTGAAACTTATTTACCATTTTTGACCTATTAGAAGGTATACTTATTTGCGAGTATCCCACATATGAAATACTTAGATCTAGGAGCCGTCATAATTCGCATATCTCGAAAATATCACTTCAGGGCCTCTCCACAAACACAAAGTATTTAATTCAAATGCATTTTATTTGTTTTCAAATATTTCAATATTGCTTCAAATGTCAGTTTAATTCAGGGTAAGCTAATTGTATATTTTGTTGTAAGATAGCATTTAAAAAATTGAATTACCAATTTCGAAAAGGTCACGTCTCAAATGTTTTGATAAATACGTTCTTTCATATAAATGCTTCTCTACACCTATTATGCTCAAAATAACAACATCTTAAGTATTTCTACTGTTATTGTCATGTAACTCAACAAGAGTATATATTATTAATTTTAAACTAAGATTTAGTGTTTTTATATCCTGAAAATTTTAAATTTCAAAGATGTGCCTTAACAAAACTGGCAATTCAGTTATATAATTTATATAACGCAGATGCTTATACCAAACATAAACTCCATAAATCACTGTTACAATTAGTGGTGTAAGGAATCGTTAGTAATCGTTACTTTGTAACGATTACTTCAAGTAATCAAAGTAATCGATGACTTTTCTGAGTAACGATTACCTTACCAGGAACGATTACCTTGATTACTTTGGTTACTTTGGTAACTTTGATTACTTTGATTACTTTGATTACTTTGTTTACTTTGATTACTTTGATTACTTTGATTACTTTCGTTACTTTCGTTACTCCTTGGATTTGATTACTTTGATTACTTGTCGTTACTTTTGGATTTGGGTACTTTTTATTACTTTGGGATTCGATTATGTTTAGTTACATTTGGATTTGATTACTTTTGAGTTTTGGGTTTCGAGCTCCGGAAACGAGGATAAATTAGGTAAACATTTCTATGGATATTTCTTTATTTTGGATTAAAACTTTGTAAAATATAATATTTTAACTACGAAGTACTGCGAAAATATACAGGTCAATATTTAAGCCATATTTATATGAAGCAAAAATTATTTGCCCTAGGGTGGTCCAAAAAAAAAAACTAACGAAATTTTGAGATTCAAATTGATTTAAATCAAACGAAAGAAAATTGCTTGAAGCGTACATTTTGAGAAAAAAAAATGTAAAATATTTAATTGTCCGAAAACCGAAACCCTCGTATCTTCACTGTTCCTTGAGCGATTTCAACGAAATTTACATAGGTGATAGCTGAAACAGAATTAAATCAAATATTTATGTTGCTTTTAATTCTGTTTCAGCTATCACCTATGTAAATTTCGTTGAAATCACTCAAGGAACAACGAAGTTGCAATATGTTGATATATTTTTGAAACACCCTACTTTGAAAATATTTTTTTCTTTTTTAGTTCTGTATCAGCTATCACCTGTGTCAATTTCGTTGAAATCGCTCAAGGAACAACGAATTTGACATTTTTTTTTGAACACCCTATTGAAAATATTTTTTGCGTTTTTAATTCTGTTTCAGCTATCACCCATGTTAATTTCGTAGAAATCACTCAAGGAACAACGAAGTTGCAATATGTTGACATATTTTTGCAACACCCTACCTTGAAAATATTTTTTTCTTTTTTAATTCTGTATCAGCTATCACCTGTGTCAATTTCGTTGAAATCGCTAAAGGAACAACGAAGTTGACATTTTTTTGGAACACCCTAATGCAAATATTTTTTTCGTTTGTAATTCTGTTTTAGCTATCACCTATGTAAATTTCGTTGAAATCACTCAAGGAACAACGAAGTTGCAATATGTTGACATATTTTTGGAATACCCTACTTTGAAAATATTTTGTTCTTTTTTTAATTCTGTATCAGCTATCACCTGTGTCAATTGCGTTGAAATCGCTCAAGGAACAACGAATTTGACATTTTTTTTGGAACACCCTAATGCAAATATTTTTTTCGTTTTTAATTCTGTTTCAGCTATCACCTTTGTAAATTTCGTAGAAATCACTCAAGGAACAACGAAGTTGCAATATGTTGCCATATTTTTGGAATACCCTACTTTGAAAATATTTTGTTCTTTTTTAATTCTGTATCAGTTATTACCTGTGTCAATTTCGTTGAAATCGCTCAAGGAACAACGAAGTTGACATTTTTTTGGAACACCCTAATGCAAATATTTTTTTCGTTTGTAATTCTGTTTCAGCTATCACCTATGTAAATTTCGTTGAAATCACTCAAGGAACAACGAAGTTGCAATATGTTGACATATTTTTGGAACACCTTACCTTGAAAATATTTTGTTCTTTTTTAATTCTGTATCAGCTATCACCTGTGTCAATTTCGTTGAAATCGCTCAAGGAACAACGAAGTTGACATTTTTTTGGAACACCCTAATGCAAATATTTTTTTTGTTTTTAATTCTGTTTCAGCTATGTACCTATGTAAATTTCGTTGAAATCGCTCAAGGAACAACGAAGATCCGAGGGTTTCGGTTTTCGGACAATTTAATATTTTACATTTTTTTTTCTCAAAATGTACGCTGCAAGCAATTTTCTTTCGTTTGATTTAAATCAATTTGAATCCCAAAATTTCGATAGTTTTTTTTTTGGACCACCCTAGGGCAAATAATTTTTGCTTCATGTAAATATGGCTTAAATATTGACCTGTATATTTTCGCAGTACTTCGTAGTTAAAATATTATATTTTACAAAGTTTTAATCCAAAATAAGGAAATATCCATAGAAATGTTTACCTACTTTATCCTCGTTTCCGGAGCTCGAAACCCAAAACTCAAAAGTAATCAAATCCAAATGTAACTAAACATAATCGAATCCCAAAGTAATCAAAAGTACCCAAATCCAAAAGTAACGACAAGTAATCAAAGTAATTAAATCCAAGGAGTAACGAAAGTAATCAAAGTAATCAAAGTAATCAAAGTAAGCAATGTAACCAAAGTGACCAAAGTAACCAAAGTAATCAAAGTAATCAAATCGAGATCTGAGATCCATTAGAGTACAAAACGGATATTTAAAATAATTTAGTTAAGATGTGGTTTTCTTTAGAAGCTCATAACTTGAGTTCTAGCAGACGGATCCTCAAGGTTAAAATGATTAAAACAAGGGTAAATAATAGGCTACCATGGAAAGGTGCTTTATAAAAAAATTTATGTGGGGGAGGGGAAGGGGGTAAAGACGAAATTATTCAGAGTTTTAGTTTTATAAATTATTTAAAAAAGAGGAAATATAATACAAATTTATTGAAGTTTTGTGAATCATATATGGGTCAATATTTCAAAACATTAATATTTTTCACTCCAAAGTGGACCCTCGCTCAAAAGAACCTATTTTGGTAGACGAACAATTATGTCTCTTAATAACTCTATAGTAACCACAAGGAGTCATAACATTTGATCAAATCTAACGGGTTTTTAAGTCAGGGAAATGATACTTGTATCAGGGGAATGACAAAATTTATATTTACTCCGTTGATTAGATGGATATTTAATTTTGCGAATGGTTTCAGGAGTGTAAAGAAAAAGAAGAACAAATACTAACATGAAAAATAGCATCCACGACTATGTTGCACGATCTTGCTCTCATGATTCAAGAATTTTGCGAGACTAAACATTTTATAGTAATAATCGTATTTTGTATGATATTTTGACCGAGAAAATGTGAAAAAATTCAAAACTATTAAAAATACTGTAAATATGTTTAAATGTAGTATTATTGATTTTTCTAGAGTTACCAAAACGCAATCAATCATTATAATGAAAACTTGAAAGTCAGGGGAATGACTCCGAAGGGTGTTTTATGAGAATTAAATGGAGGTTTTTAGAAAATTAGATGTTTTATATTTTTTTTCACGTAGGCCCTTGTAAAAGACACAGACGAGTAAAACTTTTTAATTTTTATACCACACGGTTTAGTAAAAAACACGCGTTAGAGGAATGACAATTTCGCTTGACGAAAAACAAAATCATTGCCTTAACTTGAAATAAGAAAGACAGCAAAGTTTTTTTGAAACCCTTACTTCAATTTTCATAAAGTGCAATTCTGTACCGTTAAACAACAAAAAAAATCAGTTTTCTATTTTGAACCTATATATATTTTTTTTTAATTTCCATTGGTGGGATAGAAATGATCAATTTATGGGGGACACTTACTTAATAGCTCCTATTTAAAAAAATAAAGTAACTAAAAATCATTTAACTATTTTTTAGTTAGGATGCATATATTATTAAAAAGACTGCATCATTAGATTTGTTGTATCGTTTTTAGTTTCGTTGCCAAAATTCAGACAGTGTGGTAAGTAGGCCTGGGGACACGTCAGGGGAATGACATTTTGGGTGTTTAAATGAAGATATCGGGTATGATATTTTTTTTAACTTTATTTTTTCTAGCGCGAATATAAGAACCGGTTTGTGTCAAGCCATCCAATTAACAAACTTATAAAAAAAATTTGTACTTCGGTTCAAAAATGAAGGAGACTGAAATATTAATATTTTGAAATATTGACCCACATATATTTTTATAAAAACCATCTCCCTACATCACTACATACATTTCTTAAGTTACCATTTTTGACCAAAAAAACACATTTTTTCTGTTTTTGTCTAGAATTACAGGATTTACGTAATAAAAAAAACAACAAATATTAATCAATTTTTTACGAAAAAAGTAATCAAAGTAATCACTCAAAAGTAACGATTACTTTGGAAAAAGTAACGAAAATAACGATTACTCAAAAGTAACGACTTTTTACATCACTAGTTACAATTATTCTACCTTTATCTAGTTCACAAAAGTTTGAAGTTTCACTCCGGCATTTTCACTTGAACTCATCCGTTGTTTAAGTGAGAGTTTTATCAATACGCAATTTTTTGGTTACAATCGATTCATCTTGCATAGATTGTACGGGAGACACCCGTTACCCTTAAAATACCATATCTTAATTGGACGAAATCCCCATGGACAAAATCTAAATATTTTTTTGTGTTCAAAAACACCCAAATCCCAAAAATTCCCAAGCATAGTTTTTGCGAATAGCATACACCATGGCCATGGCACCATGGGTGAGCGAGGCAGAAGATCCGTCAGGTGATTCTTTCAACTGACGAAACGGCCTTCTGAAAGTTACTGTTGTCCAAAAAAACTGTTAGCATTGGTCCTGGCTGAAATTTTCTAGTAGCCACATTGGGGTGCTGTCATTTTCAGAGAAGCTTTAACCCAAATTTTAGGCTTTGGTCTTTCGTGCAATGAACAAAAACCTAGTTTGACATCGTTTCTTCATGTTTTTTACTGAGTGATTTTTTTAACTTTGCCACTATCTATCGTTTTGGGTAGGAACTTGGACTTGCTTCATAGAGTGTGACCTATGACAGCAATTATATTCATAACAGCAAGTTACAGCTCACTTTCTTTACTTCACTTCACAATAAGCCTTGTATAAGTTACATTAAAAATACCAAACAAAAATCCGTTAACTATCGAATCGTATCACTATAAACCAGTAGCGTAGCTACCGCGGTATCAGCCGTATCAATGATACGGGGCCCCCGAGATAAAGGGGCCCCACGATAAAGAGGACTCGATGTGTGTTAGGAATTTTTCATTGAGATGAATACGACACATAATGTCGATTACAATTTTAAAATGTACTTATTTTTTTGCATGTGTCTTTTCGATAGTTTTCCAGCGTAGGTGTCCTAATCTCTATCTACATCCTACCAACTTAAGTAGCCGAAACCAGAACGTGCAACCACTTGGAACGTGTGCCAGAGTCCGACAAAAATAAGACGAAAACATGGCAAAACTAGAAAAAAATTCTTACAAAACTGAATTAAGATGTGTCGGTCTTAAGCATTTAATAAAAATTTCCTACTCTTAAGTCCTAATTTGAGCTGGGGCTTATATTCTTAGGGGAAAGCAAATGTTAATATGCACTTATAAAATAACTTGCTGTTTATCATACAATATCAATAGTTTAGAGAAAAACCTGCAAGAACTTCATGACCAGTTTAGTCGAAAATATTTATTAAAATTTCATTAGAGCAACAGATTTTGAGAGAAACGTGCCACACTCCGACTGCGGCACACTAGGGTAAATGTAAATACTGAGCGCACTGAGCGTTTTACAGTGTTTTTCTAAAAATCTCTGCTCTGCCGAAAAAAGTGTTATTATCTTCAATGTGTACAACTTTATGAGATAAAATTTAAAATCTTTTCAAAAAACAAACGGTTTTTAAGGTAATTATAAAAACTGTATTTTGCCCCTTTAACCGTAAAAATAAAAAGCAGTTATTAAACCGCCATAACTTTAAGCCTGAAGCTAAGATTAAACGGTCAACGTTAATGGTAAACATGTTGTCCCTTAATGCGTTAACGTGTTATATGTGTTAACGCAATTGGTACTCTTTGGTGTCAATGAATTGATATGTGAAACGTTCACGGTTACACTACTTGACCACATCTAAACATATGCACGTTGACGCGGAGCGGACAGGAACAAAATTCAATAATTTTTAACTTTGACGATCACATGATATTGACTGTACTCGCAGTATTACCGAACAATGCAATGTAAATGGATGAAAAACCCTAAAAATTAGACAATTTTTGAAGTTTTTTTACTGCTCCGGAAAAAAGTGATTGGTATAATTGCGTGACATTTGAGTGGAAATAAACCTTTGCCGTCAAAATAAATTTCGTCCCTCGTCTGTCAAGCTATTATAACTTTCGAAGTATTAAAAATCCTCAAAAAATATACAAAATTTTTTAGACTGATATGAAGCTCAACGCAAGCTACGTTGACTTGGCAGAAAATTCTGCTGTGTCAAAGTAAGAATACAGTCAACGCGTTGGTGAACGTGTTCTAACTTTGTTGACAGAATGATCACATGGCCAACGAAAATAATCATCGCATTGACTAAATTTGTGCCAACGAGAGTGTCAACACAGCTGTCAACACTTTGAAAGTATTCAACTTTGGGACAGAATTTGAACATTTGAGTTGAACATTTGCGTTGACCGTCTAATCGTAGCTTAACTTATATAAAGTTCCTAGATTGTTATACCTTTTAAAATAAGTTGATGTTAGTATAGGAAGCAAAAAAGGTAGTGTCATTGTCATTTAAAGGGGGGCCCCTAAAAAATTTTTGATACGGGGCCCCCGAAGTGCTCGCTACGCCACTGCTATAAACAATCATCAAAGAAAAAAATTAATAATTGAAAAAAAGTACGTATACACCCGAGTTAACACCAATTCCAAAAAAAAATCATGACTGGATGCATTAACCCGATACACTTGTAGTTCAAATCTTTAATGAGGATGTAATACTTTAGATAATGTGCTTAGAAGAGATATTAAACAGTTTGGAATTAATTTGAAAAAGTGGATAAGATAAAAATCTTTAATTATCGTTTTTCTTCATATTGCATTTTGAAGTGTATAAGTTTAAGTTTAATTTATTAATTCTACTTAATGTAAGGCTAAATTAAAACATTAGTGCTTACATATATTTAAAAATGTTCGACTAGATGGCACAAATTTGCCCTTGTCGTTTAAAATTATTATAACGTGGCTAAGCATTTAAAAAGTAGAATATGTATCTATGTTAATAGGAAGGAAGTAATACAGTAATAGAAAATTAAGAAAATTAAAAAAGAAAACTCTTCTTTTTAAGTGGAGTGACTGAATATAGTTCAAGTTATAAGTTCAATAGTTAGATAGTTGGACTCATCAGTTAGATGACTATCGTACCCTTCTAAGTGTCCGAATTTAAACAAATTCCCTTCGAGTAATAAAATTCACAGTATTTCCAATGCGGTGATTTTTATATAAGTCGGTTGACATCAATATAAAATTGCGTCTTAGAAGAGTACATTAAACTTCATTTAACTGATAGGCCCAACTATCGTACCTGGGCGAAACGCAATATGGGTTTGAGCTCATTTGAACTTATAACTGGAAGTAATAAAGTGTAGAGTTCTTAGCATAACACCCACGGGAAACTTTTACACTCATAAAATTTGCTGAAAATATTAAATTTGTTATGACAACCATTAATTATAAAAGTCCATACAAATATATTTTGTTCTAATAGTGTTTTTTGCCCTAGGAGAGTTGCCGCTATATTGATTTAAAGAGTGAATTTGTTTTTAACGAATTATATCCGTAATTTTAGATTTAACGAAAAAATTAAAATGCATTCCTCACAAAAAGATTAAGTTCTACCAATTTGAATATATGGTATTTTTTTAGTTTTATGTATTTAACGAGTTATATCCAATTCTAAGCAAAAAAAGGAGTTCACATTTTTTAGTTAAATATTTTTTTTTGTCAGTACTACGCGAAAATTTCTTTCAAAATTTTTAGTAATCATTATTATTTATTTCCTACAGTTTTTCTGTTTATGAGCAATTGTTGAAGAAAAACTTAACTCCAAATTTTTGAATATCAATCCATAACAGGGTTGCCGCAACCTCCAATTGAGGAGTGATCTCGTTTTCACAAAAATAAAATACAAATGCATTCCTGATAAGAATAATAAGTTTTCATGTTTTATGTATGCTATAACCAATTATAAGCAAAAAATGGAGCTCACATATTTTTTATTCAATTTTTGTTCAGTGCTACGTAAAAATGTTCTCTTAAAAGTTCTTTAATTGTTAACTTACAGTTTTTATCTTAATATTTTCTTAGACCAAACAGTTGTTTACTTACTGAAGCACCTGAAAGTCTTCCAAACGTAGCATCTCACAAAAAAATATTACATGCAAAATTATTGTACCTTCCTTGTTTTCTTGTTTTGAATCAATAGCAAGGCTCGGTGGTAAGTTGCGAAAACAGAATTAACTCTTGCACTCAAGATGGTGGAAGCTTGCAGAACAAGTACAATCAATAAATAAATAAATAAATAATTTTTTTTTAATATATTTGAAAACCCAAATTAATACATGCTCTCACTTTACTCTTATAAGCTGCTATCTAAAAAAATTAAATGTGACTTCTCTGCGCTCAATATTATGCGATGAATCGATTGATCAAAAATAGAGATTGATAGTCCACATCATTTTTAATGATCTCCTATTCTTAAACCCATCCGTCAAAAATATAAAATTAAATAGGTATAATAATTGAATATGAAGAAAATTTGAAAAAGAAATTCTTCTGTTTAAGTGGAGTGACCGAATATATAATTCAAAGTTAAAAGTTCAAGGTATAGGACTATAGGTACTTCTCAAGTAGCACACTGATGTATAATTCGGTGTAAGTTCATGAATTTTGGTTTAAATTTGAGAAAAAAATAAGATTTTGGTGTGTTTTTCAATATGTCAGTATAAAAATTACACGATTGTCTTTTCGGTGCAAAATTTCAAAATTTATTTTGAAATTTGGTGCAAACAATAAATTGATTCTCAGTTCTTTTTAAAATATATACTAAATGGTGCAAGACATATGCCGATTTTGAGCTGCTTTATAATGCACCATTAATTGTGCAAAAAATAAACCGATTCTCAGTTGTTTTTATAATATATCACTAATGGTCCTAGAAATAAACTAACTTTCTACTGTTTTTATTATATACCATCAATGGTGTATACAATTATTTGATTCTGAACCCATCTGACATTACATATTTTTTACACTATATTTTGTAGATAAACTACACCATTTAAAATGGTAGGTGCAAAATGAAGTTAAGCTGGCCCCCATAATAAGAATAAAGAAAATAATTAGTTATTTTTTTATATTTATCGACTTAAATGCTGTATTTTTGGGTAAATTCAAGTAGTTTTCAACAGTATAACAACGGTGTAAATTAAAATAGTTTCCAAATGAAAATATAAACCACGGTTTAAATTTGGTATATTTTTCCATTGACATCGGTATAATTTGTGTACAGCCGGTGTAAATTAAAAACAAGAACAGGTTATTATTTACACTGAATCGAAATTAAATGTCCAAAAATTGGACTGAAAACTGGCATATTTTTATATTCAAAATGCATATCCCGTAAGTGCAGAAAATAACTCTAATATTTTGGTGTATTTATGACTTTTTTGCTACTTGAGTTGAAAAAATTGCTCTCGAAAAATTGCGATTCTCAAACTTATTTTGCCCCAAAAACTAATACATCAATCAAAAATTCCTCAAACATGGGTAAAATATTTTTTTTTTGACTAAACGATCATATCTCCACTCTTTTATTTTTCCGAGTTTTTCAATACACCTACGAATTTCTTGTAATTGCATAATCTATTGAATACAGACAAAACATCTTTCTACCTTCCCCCATTTAGAAAATAGCCAAACCCGAGTTTACTCTTGAAACCAAGAGGCGGAAATCTTGCAAACGGTTGATGGTCGACAACTTGGATTTAAGCTTCCTATAAAGTACTGTAACGATGACAAGAAAAAATGTCTTCCCCAACCTTTTATTAAATTCCCATAGGAGCTATGACTAAAGACTAGATTAAATTTTGACCTGTTGTAGGGAAAATACAATTTAAAAAATTAGTTTTCGCTTGAAAGAGATAATAACTTTGTTAAGATTGCTGGTATAATCTTAGTTTTGCTTTTATTAAATTCAGCGTTAAGATAAACCCTTACATCATCTACCATACCTAGTGTACATACCTCAGTTACAACAAATCACAATTTCAGGAAAAATATTCCAACATCTTCCCAGATTTCCTTCTTCTTCATAAAAATACTTGGATCATGTGAAATATTCTGATTCTTTTTGCATTGACAAATTGAATACTTTCGAGTAATAATTGATCACAACAAAAACATAAATGTAAAAAAAAGAGCCAAGTTCTTATATGTACAAGAAACCTGTGCGTAAAAAGTCAGCCCAAAAAAAGTAATGAGATCTAAAATATACGCCAAGTTTTAAGTTCATGAAGTTTATCTATTATATCCAAAAATAGTTTCCTCGCAATATGGTTTAAATTAATTTGTTCTGAATATTTAAAGTGAAAATAACTTATAATAAAAAAAATAAAGAACAAAAATCTAAATTATGATGAAAAATCTCAAGTTTGCACGACCAACTTCTACTTTTTTCTGGAGTTGACAAAATCGGAAGTTGATTAACTCTAGAGTTGAAAATCGGAAGTTGAAACTGTCATCTTTGAGTGAAGAAAACCAAAAACACAAGTTGAAAATAAAAATCCTCAAGTTGTGTTCAACTTGTAGTGAAGAAAACGGCTCTAAGTAGTTTAGGGAAAACTTGCCAAGTAAATCCACCAAATTTTAATCAGTAATTATAAATCTTGGCTCTATTTTTTACATTTATGTTTTTGTTGTGATTAATTATTACTCCAAAGTATTCAATTTGTCAATGCAACCAAAAATCAAAATAGTCCACATAACCCATGAGTTTTTGAATAAGAAGGGAAATCTGGAAAAACATGTTGGAAAATTTTTCTTGAAATTGTGATTTGGTGTAACTGAGGTACGTACACAAAGTATGGTAGATGATGTAAGGGTATATCTAACAAGCCCCTTAACAAAGTTATTATGTCTTTCAAGCGAAAACTAATTTTTTAAATTGTATTTTTAAATAGTATCAAGCCCTACCGCTATACCAAGTTCCCTAGTTCTACGACAGCCGAAAGTGCTTCATATAAATAATATCAATTCTGAGACAGTGGGTGGATGCCAAGCCCCTTGAACGAAAATTCAAATTTTTCTATTTTTTTTTCTTTCTAAGTACTTCAAGCTCTACCGACCTACCAATTTTCATCTTACTACAACAATCGGAAGTGCTCCATATAATTTACAAGAATCTTTAAGAAAGTGGGTGGATGCCATGCCCCCAGAATAGAAAACTGCAGATTTTCGATTTTTTTTCCTTTTCATGCACCACAAGGCCTACCGTTGTGCGAAATTTCAAGTTTCTACAATGTCGGGAAGTGCTCCATAATTTTGATGATCTGTCAGTGAGTCAGTCAGTCAGTCAGTTACGGTTTTTGCGATTTTTGAAGTTCTACATCTTGAGAATTACTAATGCTAAGGAGTTGAAATTTGGTGAAGCACCTGTGTTTGATCAGCTTAGCAAATACTGCGAAGTTTTTGACTTTATTGGTATCTTTTGAAGTTAGAGGGGGGTTGAAATCGCCTTAGTTTGTTCCTGTAAAAAGGGTGTAGTGCCGCGAACTTGGCTGGGCACTACTGCTCTTTGATAAGTAAAAATTATTCTACACTTGCCCCTTCCGTTAAAAAAAAACCCTGATGTTTTTAGGGACTCTTTTGGTTCTTGGTTCTATTGACTAATGAAACATTAGATCCAAGTTTCATTATCATATCATAATTTTTACAGAGTTTTCGGTTGTATTTTATTTAAAAAATAAGTCATCTTTCATAAAAAGGACTAGGTATAACTTTTATTTTAAGTAGTAACATTAATTTGAATTTGATATCATTATATTTACCGTTAAAAGGTACCCTCAAAACATATGTATATTAGACTGATTCAAAAAAATGAAAATGTCTTCGATTTTCAATGCCACTAGCTTTTTAGTTAGAGTTTAATGAAATAATAATCCTGGCAAAATTTCAGCCCTTTAGGTCAAGATTTAGAGGTCGCTCATCGCTACTTTCTGTTTTCCATACAAATCGTTTGGAAACTTTTTTTTGATTCCTTCTTTATTTTATAACTTTAGAAACGGTTATCATACAGAAATGATCAAGGTAGAATCTGAAAGAAAATTTGATGTTCTTTAAAAAAGGTCCTTACTTCTTATCTAATTAATGTCATTCCAAAGTTATTCAAGGTCAGAGTGGTATTCGTGGTGAATTTAAAAGTTTTTTGGATTCCGTGTTGAAAAAATCTGCTATAATACAAGGTGTTTTGCAAAAGTTGTAACAAACGGCAAGTGCGTGTAAGTTGAACTCAGGCAAGAAAAAAATCGTTTAGAGTGGGGGTCTATTTCCCCCCTTTTAGGCGGGAGGGGCAATTTCCTAAAAAAATTGGTTTAAAAAAGAAAAAAATATTAAAAATCAACGGCAATACTTATAGTGTCATGCTATTACTTTTTTAAAGCCAACAATCCATTATTTAATTAACTTTTTAAAAAAAGTTGTTTTTATAAACATTTTTTGAAAAAATTAATTTCAAATTTAGATTTAAAAAATTAAAAAGTGATTTTATTTTTTAAATATCTTTTTGAAAAATTTTTCGTTATCAAGTACAACTTTTGTTCATGGATTTCAATACCTTCCTTAATTTTTAATCAGATGCTGAAAACCGCAGGCTAAAATGTCTTGTAGTTTCTGAGAAAATTGAAAATTAAAATACCTCCTACTACTACTAGAAATTGGGTGTTTGTAGGAAGGAACAATTTAAATTCCAGGGCGTCAAATAACAAGAAACTTGGTTTTTGTTATTTTCAATTTTCTCAGAAACTACAAAACATTTTAGCCTGTGGTTTTCAGTATCTGATTAAAAATTAAGGAAGGTATTGAAATCCATAAACAAAAATTGTACTTGATAACGGAAAATTTTTCAAAAAGATATTTAAAAAACAAAATCACTTTTTAATTTTTTAAATCTAAGTTTGAAATTAATTTTTTCAAAAAATATTTACAAAAACAACTTTTAATAAGTTAATTAAATAATGGATTGTTGTCTTTAAAAAAGTAATAGCATGACACCATAAGTATTGCCGTTGATTTTTAATATTTTTTTTCTTTTTTAAACCAATTTTTTTAGGAAATTGCCCCTCCCGTCTAAGTGGGGGGAAAAAGACCCCCACTCTTAAACGATTTTTTCTTGTCAGAGTGCAACTTACACGCACTTGCCTTTTGTTAAAACTTTTGCAAAATACCTTGTATTATAGCAGATTTTTTCAACACGGAATCCAAAAAAATTTTAAAACACCACGAATACCACTCTGACCTTGAATAACTTTGGAAGGAGTACATTAATTAGATAAAAAGTAAGGACCTTTTTTAAAGAACATCAAATCTTCTTTCAGATTCTACCTTGATCATTTCTGTATGATAACCGTTTCTAAAGTTATAAAATAAAGAAGGAATCAAAAAAAAGTTTCCAAACGATTTGTATGGAAAACAGAAAGTAGCGATGAGCGACCTCTAAATCTTGACCTAAAGGGCTGAAATTTTGCCAGGATTATTATTTCATTAAACTCTAACTAAAAAGCTAGTGGCATTGAAAATCGAAGACATTTTCATTTTTTTGAATCAGTCTAATGTATATCATATAATTAGGTTGTACCAAAACAAATATTTCAGTTTGATAGACCGCCAAACTTCCCCCCTCCCCTCTTGTCTGCACCTATTCAAATACATCTACTCAAAAAACCAATTCAGGGATTTTAGGGGCCTTAGGATATATGCTAGTATAGAGGGTGCAATTCTGCATCGATACCAATTCTAATATTTCATTAATTAATTTCTTCAAGGTTCCCCATACGATTTGTGCTATTTTTCTCGGTCTGTATGAACTTAGGAGGATAACTTCCTCAAAAATAAAGATAAACATTTCAGTAGGCAAATTTCAGAAGGTTTTTGATTTTTATCTTTTGAGTTTCTGGTTTTAAAAATACCAAACCCACATAGATCTATAACCATAGACTCCCGATATTTATTTTTTTAGTGTACCTACTTTAATTTTTTGAGTGTTGTTGGTGGTATTAAATTTTGACATTGGACGGGCGAGGCTTGTTAGTTTTATTATTGTATTAATTCTAATCACGTAGCATATTATTTCTGAAATATTGTATCTTTGGGCGACAAATAGCTTAGTTGGATTATGTTAAATTTAGCACACGAAAATCAAACTCTTTGGTTCATGCATCATATAACAAAAAAAAACATCAACTTAAAGCACGACCTTTATTAATATTAACACACAAAACAAGAAATCATTAAAATAAACAAACCAACTAGAATCCAATCATCAAAAAAAAAATCTATTTCAGTCCAAACATGAGCAAATGTCCCCAGCCCATTTTTATTTGCTTATCAATACACAGAGAAATTACTCGGAAGTAAAATGTTATTCGACACAGACAATGTTTTAAGAGATTAGATCATCAATAATAATAAATCGAAATTGAGGTTTTTAATTGTCACAAGTGGTGGGCATTATTTTTAATGTTATGAATTTTTTGGACGAACTCTGTGGTTGGTATTGTTCTTTCGTGCTAAATACATACCTAGTTAAAATATAAATTTGTTACGAAACCACTTCAAACAAGTTTAGCATGAGACAAGATTTGAAAAATTAATTAAGTTTTCGATGTTTTTGCTTTAACTGAGGCAAATCTAAACTGTTATAATTTTAATAATAATGAGGATAACCTTTGGAACAGACTAGGAGAAATGTTCTTAAAGCTGTTCATTCTAATTATTATAGATTTAGCCAGTTTATATTTCTTGAGCGCTCAGTAATTTTTCTCCGCTTTATGACAGAGCAGGAGGATAAAATATAAACACAATTCTTCACATAGAAGTCAAAACAACTCTCTTTTTCTTTTCTTCCTATGTAATTTACTGCGACAAAAAATATCTGAGCAAGCGAATCCAAAAAATTTCAGTCTCAGTTTTTAAGGGGAAAAGTGAGAAATTTTTGTGAGGAATCGTGTTTATATTTCAGAGTCCTCTGAGCCCTCTGAGATCTCAGAAATATAAACTGGCCAATTATTATTTGACATTCTTAACACTGAGAATATTAAATTGATCTCTGTCAAGAGTATTTATATATTGTGCTGTTACTTTAGATTCTACAACCCAATTGAAAGTAACCAACATCTGAATAAAATAGTTGACTTATGTGACGCCATGGAGGTGCATGATGGTCTATTGGTCTTGGGTGATTATCTTACATATGATCACGATCTGAAGATGACTCTCATTTTATTGCTTGCAACGCAAAAACTCAAAAGGAAATGTTATTTACAGGCAATTTTTCAAATTCTGGCCTACAACAGATAAGTAATGTTAAGAACAGCTTGAATCTTTTTTTCTAAAGAGGCAGCGGCTGGGAATCAAACCCAGACCTTTGGTATATGACAGTCCAACGCAACGCACTAACCATTATGCCACGAGATACTCTAAAATCATAACTAACTTATTTGAAAATATCTTCAGCCTTGTTTTTTTCGATTGTAATTTTGAGCCAGGTTCTAACTTCTTAAATATGTACATAATTGTAATAAAACCTGATTAGAATCATTAGTATTAATGTTGGTAATATGGTCCTTAAGATAAATAATCTCAAGGACTATTTCACATCGGGCCAGCAATTATTGTCTTAAGTAAATGAGCAGCAAAGTGTATTGCTCATTTTTGGCCCAGAGTGAACACTAATTAATTTGGTATCAAATGAAAGCGTTGAGCTTGTTATATAAGTGAAATATTTTCAAAATCGGTCATGGGAGATCTGAGATATTTGAGCTTGCATTTCGCAACTGCATCTAGTCCCTCTCTCACAGAACTGATTATGGCAGAAATAAACCAGTTGTGTATACTAGAATGTTGAAGGAAGTAAATTCTAATTGAAATATTTTTGATTATAATCATAGCAGGATCACATAGAAAAAAGTTCTTTATGTGGTTCCACCTATAACTAGACTTAATTATTATTATTATTATTATTATTTAAAGCTTTTTATTAGCCAATACAAAGGTTTTTACAAATATAAAAATTAATGAATAAAAATATAAAAAAAACTCTATTACTTATCATCTTAATATTTCGTATTTAACAATAATTATCATGATTTTTTTTTTCAATTTTGAATGGTTAATCCGGTATAAGCCTTCCCCATTGTAATCCATCTTTCTCTATTTTTGGCGTCATTATACCAGTTATGGTTGAATTGTTTAAGATCGTCAATCCACCTCTTTTTTGGCCGTCCTCTTGGCCTCCTCTCGTCAAAAAAAGGTCCATTTTGTTGCAATTTTTGTCCATCTTTGGTCCTCAGTATATGTGGCCTTCCCAGCTCCATTTCAAATTTTTTGTTCGTTGTAGCATATCTACTATGTTTGTTCTGCTTCTTATTTCTTGATTACTGATTCGTTGAATTTGTCGTATATTTAAAAGTTTTCGTTCCATTTTGGCTTGGCAGATTCTCAGTTTGTCATGCTGATTTGATGTTAGTCCAAGGGTTTGCAACCCATACGTCAAAACTGGTAAAATTGTCGAGTCGAATATATATTTTCTTGTGTCATTGCTTAAGTTCGACTTCAGTATTTCGTTTAAGCTCCAGTATTGTTTCCATCCGTTAGTTATTCGTTTATCTATTTCTTTTTCTTCTTGGTTTGAAAAAGATTTTATCTGTCCCAAGTATACGTAATCTTCAACATAGTCAATTATTTTATTTTCCAGCATTATGTCTTCTTTTGTATGATTTGTCATTACTTTCGTCTTGGTCAAGTTTAAACATACTCCATCTTTTTTGCAAGACTTAATAATGAAGTATAACAATAATGAATATTTTACCATTTAATGCAAAGAGATACTGAAACTATAAACTCAACTTAACTTATAAATGCCTTAGGTCCAGTTGTACAAATATTTAACTCGAGGTTCAGCAATTTTAACTCACTGACTTTGGGGATTTAACTGAAGTTCAACGATGGTTCAGGCATTAAATTACTACTACTTGAACCTTGAACCATCTTTGAAACTCAGTAATTCCGCCGAAATCAGCCAGTAAAAATGTTTGAACCACGTTTGTACAACGGGTCCTTAGTGCCAAACCAGTTTGCAAAGGCCAAAATTTGGACAAATTATTAGTAGTATATGAGTGATTGCAAAATTTAAAATGATTGGTATATAAATGGGGAAAATAAATTGCCCCGCAACAGATGACCGGAAGTGGGGTGGGTGGGCAAAAAGGTGGAGTGGTGGTGAGAAAAAAAGGTTTATTACGATTTCTGGCAAAACCTGACCTCCTATTGAAAAAAAAAAAAATGTATGAAAGTTGTAGATAATAATCAAGAGACCTACAATTTTTACTTGGATCATTTTTTTCACTTAAGCCTAGTTTACAGTTCCCGTGCGCAAAAAAAAATCTATGCAAATATTCTCGCATGTCAAAAATAATTGAGGTGAAATGTAAAATTAATTCTTTGCATGTTTGGTTTACAGTTTCATGCAAAAAAAAAAAAAACAATGCTGTCATGGAATGTCATGCAAAACAATGGACCGGCAATTGATTTGCATGCGAAAAGAGTGTGGTGAATAAAATATTTTTTTTTTGTTGATGGTCGGTTTATGCTTCCGAAAAAAAGAAATATATTCACCTCAAGGCATTATTTGCATGCAAATGGTTTTCGCATCCAAAAATAATTATTTTCCATTTTTAGGCCCACAGTTGCAAAAAGGCTTACTATTGTACTGAATTCGGTACTATTGAACTTTCCCGAGTACGCAAGTACCACTTTCCAATTTTCAGTACTATTTGTACTATTTTTAATTTTTGAAAAGGTCAACTTTCATAAATCTCTAAAATCAACCAAATATGTTCAGTCAGACTTCACCACATCTTCACGTAAAGAAGCTTTTAATGAAAGACCCATATTGTCAATAAACTTACTAGAAAACCACCTTCCCGTGCGTCGAGGAAATCTATTGCGGGACCAAAAGTGAATTTTTTTACACTTCTAAAAATTTAACTGAAAGCGATATTTATAGCTTTAAAAGTTATGCACGGATGTTCTATATAGCTTTCCTCGAAGATGTGAAAAAAAATTAATTTTGAAAACATTTTTTTGAACTCGTTGCAACATTTTTCACAAACTTCAATATTAGATGGCCAAGTAAATTCAATAGATTTATTCCTGGCGAACAAAAAAACATTGAAGTCATTAATAAAAAATATCGAGCACTAGCTGAGTGCCAATACTTAAAAAAATTTAGAAATGCTTCTATTTCTGAGATCTGGACTGAAATTGGCCTTGTGTCTTGTGAAAAATGAATGCAACGAGTTCATGTTTTCAAATATAAACCGAAATGTCCAGGGTGTTTTTTCTATTCCTCATTCTTCCGCAGACGTCGAAAGAATTTTTTCTTTTCTAAACCGAAAACCGAATGCAGGTGGACACGTATTCTGCAGTAATAGAAACTAAAAACCTTATTAAAAATGAATGCTGTCACAGCTATATTATTCAAAAAAGTCTATTGAATAGACATATAGCTAGTAAACCACTTGCCGATGAAGAAATTTTAGAGTAAGAAAAACATTTGAATGTAAATACAAAGAAAAGACTTGTGCCAAAGTTGCTATCCGTCCATAAGACTTATTTTAGAATACAGTTATACCAATGAAATGCATAGTTATATTTAATTTATGTATTTTTGTTTTAATAAAATATTTATTTTAATTGTTTGCGTTGTTTTATAATTTAAAAAAGTTCAGTACTATTTGGTCTTTTTCAGTACAATTTTTTTTTCAGTTTTCAGTACAATCGACAAAAGTCAATTTTCATCACTGTTTAGGCCTATAGCTTGTCAATTAAGGGTAAATTAATGACTCAATGGATGGTTTAGGCGAAAGCAAACGTTTTTCGCCTTGAATATTATTCAACTTGGTGCGCAGAATAGGTGGAAAATCATTTTGAAAATTTTAATTTTTTTTTCGCATCGGAACTGTAAACTATGCTTTAACCTCAAAACTATTGAGAAAAATACCAAAAACCAATTTTTTTAACTATTTTTATCTTCGAGATGAAAGTAATTCGATTTTGATGAAATTTGGTGAAAAAGTATATTTTTAAGTTTCATGTATGCAGTATGCTGTAATTTTTGTGAAGAGAAATATAAATTTTTGGATGTTTTGTGATTTTAATTTGAAAAAAATTACTTAATTTTCAATAAAAAAAGCCGACGAAAAAATTAGGATTTTTGAAAAATTTAGAAAGGCATTTTTAATACAACAGCCTCTTATCTAAGATTATCAAAAGATCAAACTGTTATTGTGAAAAAATTGTCAAAAATGGCAAAAACCAAAAAAGCCATTTTTTCAAGTCCGATTTTTGCGTAAATGCCAATTTTTCATTGTTCCATTGAATGCATTTTTAAAAGTGATATACAAAATGGTAATTTGTATCTTATATAATAATAAAGAAACCTTAATTTACAGTTTAAGAAATTGCTTAAAATGACAATTTTTGGGCAAAAAAAAAAAGTTTGAATTTATTTATACAGGGTGTCCCGCACCTCAGTGGAAGTATCTTAGGGTGTGGTTCCTGGGTATATTCTAAGGAAAAAATTGTATGGGGGGAAAGTTGTGTCTCCCCTCCCTGAGCCAGGGGGGCTGTTTCTGAAAAATTGACTTAAAATGCCAAAAAAAAAACATTAAAAATCAACGAAAACACATCTAATAATGTGCTATATTTTGTTTGAAAGTTAATACTCCATTCTTCAATTTGGTTTTTAAATCAAGTTGTTTAAGCGAATGGTTTTTGAGAAATTAAATTTCAAAGTCAAATTTATTTAAAAAAATTGTGATTTTTTTTTCTTAAGTCGATATTTTTCAAAATTTTACGTAATTAAGTGCTATTTTTGTGTTCAATATTCATTGCATTCATTATTTTTAATCCATTTCCGAAAACTAAATGTAAAACTCTTTCTTAGTTTTTGAGGAATTAAGATAAAACAAAATGTACTTTCCCCAAAAACGCCCGAAAAAATTAATTTATTCATGAATTATCCATTATTTAACCCTTTTGTCGGGCTTTTTTGGTAAAAGTACCTTTCGTTTTTTCTTAATTTCTCAATAACTAAGATAGATTTTTACATTTGGTTTTCGGTAATGGACTAAAAATAAATGAGCGCAATGAATATTGAACACAAAAATAGCACTTAATTACGTAAAATTTTGAAAAATAACGACTTAAGAAAAAAAAAATCACAATTTTTTAAACAAATTTGACTTTGAAATTTAATTTCTCAAAAACTATTCGCTAAAACAACTTGATTTAGAAACCAAATGCAAGAATGAAGTAAAAAAAAGTTTGAATTTATTTATACAGGGTGTCCCGCACCTCAGTGGAAGTATCTTAGGGTGTGGTTCCTGGGTATATTCTAAGGAAAAAATTGTATGGGGGGAAAGTTGTGTCTCCCCTCCCTGAGCCAGGGGGGCTGTTTCTGAAAAATTGACTTAAAATGCCAAAAAAAACATTTAAAATCAACGAAAACACATCTAACAATGTGCTATATTTTGTTTGAAAGTTAATACTCCATTCTTCAATTTGGTTTTTAAATCAAGTTATTTAAGCGAATGGTTTTTGAGAAATTAAATTTCAAAGTCAAATTTATTTAAAAAAATTGTGATTTTTTTTTCTTAAGTCGATATTTTTCAAAATTTTACGTAATTAAGTGCTATTTTTGTGTTCAATATTCATTGCATTCATTATTTTTAATCCATTTCCAAAAACTAAATGTAAAAATCTTTCTTAGTTTTTGAGAAATTAAGAAAAAACAAAAGGTACTTTCCCCAAAAACGCCCGAAAAAATTAGTTTATTCATGAATTATCCATTATTTAACCCTTTTGTCGGGCTTTTTTGGTAAAAGTACCTTTCGTTTTTTCTTAATTTCTCAATAACTAAGATAGATTTTTACATTTGGTTTTCGGTAATGGACTAAAAATAAATGAGCGCAATGAATATTGAACACAAAAATAGCACTTAATTACGTAAAATTTTGAAAAATATCGACTTAAGAAAAAAAAAATCACAATTTTTTTAAACAAATTTGACTTTGAAATTTAATTTCTCAAAAACTATTCGCTAAAACAACTTGATTTAGAAACCAAATGCAAGAATGAAGTATTAGCTTTCAAAAAAATTATAACACATTATTAGATGTGTTTTCGTTGATTTTAAATGTTTTTTTTTTGCATTTTAAGTCAATTTTTCAGAAACTGCCCCCCCTGCCTCAGGGAGGGGAGATACAACTTTCCCCCTATACAATTTTTTTCTTAGAATATACCCAGGAATCACACCCTAAGATACTTCCACTCAGGTGCGGGACACCCTGTATATCAACTTTTTGCCAGAAATCATAAGTGGGGTGCGCTCGGAAGCTCACCTCACTTCCGTAAGCAAAATTGAACGAAACTTGACAAAACCTTCCACTCCGCAGTTATAGCCGCGTCATATGCTTTCCGTGTATTCGCATGTTTTCTTCCGACCTCTAAAGTGCCCCTCCGAGCATTGTAGTTCTAGCCTTAGACTTGCAATCGAAGTTGCCTTCATGCTCGGTGTAAATGGACCCTGTTCTATCTGTTTACTCATATACTAAACTAGAATAGACATCATAGAGTTTACAGATTGGGGCTATGTATGGAATAGCACATAGGATAAATGGCCGCCACGGCTTTGCTGGCTAGAAAGTACTCTTTTATTGAAATTTTCAGTGACCGTTTAGCATAAATGTGGCTGAATTTCATTAATACACCTCCCAAATTCCTTTTTCAAGGCGTGCGTTGGTGGTCGTGGGCTTGTTTGTATAGACCTGACATTTGACCTCAAAAAAACCCAAAGAAAAAAGTCCACTGGTGTTAGATCGCAAGATCTGGGATGGGCAATCCTAATCTCAAAAACGGCCGATTACACGATTAGGAAATGACTCATGCAGTAATTGAAAAATGTTTTATTGGCTGTATAGCATGTGGCACCCTATAATGGTCACATCCATATCTTATAATTTAGACCCTAAAAACTGGGCTATTATGTCACGACTACAAACACCATTAATTGTTACTGCCTGACTAGCCGCATTTTCGAAGAAGAATGATCCGATTGTGTCTCCAGCCCAAAATCCTCACCAGGCAGTCACGCGTTGCGGAAGCATTTGTTTTCCAACAATTATTCGTCGGTTATCTGAGCCCCAAATGTGACAGTTTTGACTGTTAACAAAGCCATTAAGATGACAATGAGCTTCATCACTGACGAAGATTTTATTCGAAAAATCAGCATCCACATGTCAAGTACCTAACCGCATGCCAAGCTACCAATAGACGAATTGAATCATAAGAAAATAGATTTCACCGCTAATATTCTAACAGTTCAAAAGGGTTACCATCCCTAACATTATCTGATTGGGCCATTATGGGGGAAAATTTAAGGTGGGGTGTTTCAGTGACTTCTATTTAACGCAACCCTAAGATCTTTTTTGGCGATTATACCTACAAACTTTGAATCTTTGATCAATATATTTTTTAATGAAACTTAAACATTTTTCTTTGAACTTTCTTTCAGATTACTCAGAGCTTTAATCATCGCAGTTTATTTTTCATACGCTCAAGCAACAAACTGTTATAATGGTAACGATAATTAACTTTTCTTTTTTTAATAGTTATGGGTATTCATGCAACAGCGTAAACTCGTCGTAATCGTTGTAAAGTTTAAAACTTCGTAATTCTGTCACAATTTGTATGGAAAATTTGACCGATTTACGAAGTTTAAGACTTTACAACGATTACGACGAGTTTACGCTGTTGCATGAATCCCCTTGTTGTTAATTGTATACATAAAATAAATATTAGAATAAAATATTTTCCATATTATAATCGACTTGCCGATTTTGTCAAAAACAGTTGCGTGTTTTTAATTGTGACACGCCAAATTGTTTTTGTTTTTTTTTAATTTATTTCTATTCTGTCGTGCTTATAAGAAAAAATTAATTTGACTTTTTGGCTGTTTTGAGTAAGGGCCAGTTTTGGCATCTTTGATACGGTTACTATTTTATTTCTTAATATTAAAAGGCTTAATTTGCTTTTGTAATGATTAAAAACACTTGCAAAAATGACGTTCGGTCAAAGAACCATGCTATTTTAAGAAAAATTGACGTAAATAGCAGCAGTTTTTTTAATGAAAAAAAGTGACTACCATACAAGAATTTGAAGATCTATGAAATCTAAGAAAAACAGATTATTTTCTTGTTGATACGACAGAAAAACATTTATCGACAAAACAAAAAAAGTCAAAAGTACAGATAAATAAATGTTTTTTCTTCTTAACACGGCAGTATTATACAAATAAAAAACAGAGTACAAATATTCACTTTGTAATACGTTTTTCTTATTTATTTTCAGATGCATTACAGTACAATGAAATAACCATCAATGTCAAACCTGGAGATCAATTTAACGTTACATGCTGTATTAAAAACAGTTCTTCATGCCTGAATATTACAGACAGAAACCAAAATTATTTTCCAAATATTCAAGTATGTATAATATACATAAAAGCTTGCATGCAACACAAGAACAATTCCATTTAATTTTTCCGGACACTTACCTTCATACATATTGTCTATTAAAAAGTTTTTAACTTTTTCAGAAGTATTAATGTCTGCCTTCTAGAATTACGTCATTTCCAACAAAAATATATGTACCGTTAAAGTGCGAAATACGTTAATGTGCACATTAACTAGTTAATTCGCGAATTTACTGGCTCGACCCGTTAAAGTGCGAAATTTTACTTAAATGAGCAAGTTTTAGCACTTTAACTAGTTAATCTGCGAATTAACGTATACGGCTCCGTTAAAGAAGTGCATAATTTATCGTGGTGGCACTTTCGCCTATGTTTCTTAGTATATTTTCTTTTTCCATTGTAAATCGTAGAAAGAACAGTGTTTCCTGTGTGAGCTTATACTTAGCAAGACAACAAGACACTTAAAGTCTGTTCCAAATAAAAAAATTCTCCCTTGGGTGAAAGTGAAACAAAAAAAATTACCCAAAAGAAAAAGGATTATGAAGTTAAAAAATTCGCGCGAATTTTTTGATTTCACAATCCTTTTTCCTTGGGTAATTTTTTTTCTCAAGGAAAACAAATTTATTCACAATTCTTTTTTTTTTTGGGTGATTTTTTTATTCACCAAGGAAAATAAATTTACCCCATAAAGAAAAAGAATTGTGAAAATTCGCGCGAATTTTTTTATTTCACAATCCTTTCTCTTTGTGTAATTTTATAATTTTTTTCCTTGGTGATGGGTATAACAACAAAAAAATTAACCAAAGAAAAAGGATTTTGAAATTTAAAAAATCGCGCGGATGATTTATTGGGAGCAAACGAAAGTGCCTCGTTGTCTTTCTAAGTATAAGCTCACACACGAAACAAGATGTTCTTTTAACGGGTTTACAACGGAAACAGAAAATACGCCAAGAAACATGGGCGAAAGTACTACGATATCTAAATTCCGCACTTTAATGGAGCCGTATACGCTAATTCGGAGATTAACTAGTTAAAGTGCTAAAACTTGCTCATTGAAGGAAAATTTCGCACTTAAACGGGTATGCCCAGTATATTTGCGAACTAGCTAGCTAATGTGCACATTAACTGGTTCTCGCACTTTAATGGTAACATAAACAGTTGTGAACACGAAAATAGCAGTGGGTTTAAAATAAACAAACAAATTATATATTTCTAACCGTGTTTGTGGAATACTGGGGTTAAAGTTAAGTGTTGGGGAGACGTTGAACATACTGGCAGGATCAAATACCGCCATGAAAAACATCCTTTGAACATCTGCCCATAAAATATTACAATAAAATATGAAGAAAATTTCCAGGGAATCCAACATTAGTTTCTTGCAAACTGCATTCGTTTTTCTTTATGTATTTTGGTGAGAGGTGGCTTATTCTTCAGCATGATTGCTCCTAAATTTGCCTCCAGGAGTCTTCTTCTCCAGTTCATATCACTCATAGACAGATTAAGCTCTTATAAATTGTAGATTTTTGTGGATTCTCTCTAGACAATGGCACGATCCTCCTTCCGTCATGGGGTGTTATTTTTTCTATCTCTTGTTTCTGGATTTTGTGCAAATTTTATAGAAATTGAGATCATTTAAGCCAAACAACAACAATTGTTGTGCATTTTCTGGTATGAATTGCCTTCTTTGAGCAGCAACAGACTCAATTTGCACTGCTCAGTGAAGTGATAAATGCGCCCCACTTTTGCAAAAAAACAATATTAAAAATGCTTGTTCATGTTCATATTTCCTTAAAAACATTTTCTCTACTACAACTCACTTGCTTTCGGTTTATAACACTTAAACAAAAGTAAACAAAAATAGAATATTTACAAACTGCTATTTTAATGTTCATTTCAAAAACGATCCCTTACAATTAAATATACCGTTGTTCTGAACATTTATAATTCAAGTTAAAGCCTAGTACGCTGCTGATGCGAAACGAAATTTTTAGTTGGTCTCCAACAACACAACGAAATGCTTACGAAAACGCAGCGAAAAAATATTTATTGACAGTAACACCAATTCAAAAATTCAAAACCAATGCAACTGAAAAAAGAAAGAACACAGACAGCCACGCTGTAGTGAAAGAAACAACAAAATACGCATCAGCAGCGTACTAGGCTTAAAAGTTTAAGTGAGCTCAACTTCATATTGCGTTTCGCCCAGTCACCATAGTTGGGCTCATCAGTTAGATTACTATCGTTCTAAGATGCAATTTTGTATGGGAGCGCTACGATATCCCGCAAACCAAAATCTCGAATAACGAAATCTCGGAAATCTCGCTTTTTTTTTAAATCTCGAATAACGAAATCTCGAGATTTTGATTAAAAAAAATGTATTTGTTGCAATGCAATTCAATTTTGCGAGATTTTGATATGCGAGATTTTAGTTTACGGGATTTAGTTATTGCGAGATTATAAAAAGCGGGATTTTTGCGAGATTTCGTTATGCGAAATTTCGAATCCGAGATTTTGATTTGCGAGATTTCGTAGCCAACCCATTTTGTATCGATGTTTACCGACTAATATAAAAATCACAGCACAGGAGATACTGTGAATTTTATTATTCTTAGGGAATTAGGTTAAGATCAGACACAATTTCATATACCATGCGCTCAGGCTTTTTATAATGATAGAATATGAAGAAAATTTGAAAATAAATTCTTCTGATTAAGTGGAGTGACTGAATATTTACAATTCAAGTTAAAAGTTCAAGTGAGCTCAGCTCCATAGTCGGCAAACATACATAGATACAAAGTTGCGTCTTAGAAGGGTACGATAGTCATCTATCTTATGAGCCCAACTATCGTACCTGGGCGAAACGCAATATGGAGCTGAGCTCACTTGAATTATAAATATTCAGTCACTCCACTTAACGGCCATTTCAAAAAAAAATCTAAACCAACCAACTCAATTTCGAATTAAGGAACAAAATATATTTATGTGAACCAATATTTAGAATATATTGGAGTTAACGAAAAAACTGTAAGAACGAATTTCTGCTTGTTGTTGTAAAATAGGGAAGTGATAAAAAAAAACTCATACGTTAAATATCTTCCGTAAATGCGCATTTTTCGGTATTTTTGCTGGTATCAGTTCTCTTGAAATTGTAATACATATCGCAATGTAAAGTGATATTTTTATAAATAGGTACTTTGAATACACTTAATTCCGGGACTTTTTTGTTGGTAGAAATGTTGTAAAAATAGATATAAGCGTCGAAATGACTGAAAATTTCATGTCTTCTACGTTACCGTAAAATAACAAAAGTTGGTATATATGGTGAACTATATTAATATTTGCAATATTGTTCCGCATACAAAGCAAGACTTGAAAAAGTTTGTGGAATTTTTATAGAAATTAATATCATGTCTAACTGACTAAAACAGGGTAACGGAGAAGACAAAATTGCAATTTTCTTGGCAAATTTCAACTACTCATGTGTAATTTTTTTTTAAAGGTCTTAATTTCTTTTATCCCCATGCTTAAAATGGATGGTCATTTAAAAGAAATTTGTAAAATTTCATTGAAATCGGTGAACGTTTAGAATTTAGATGTGCTAGCAGAACTTGAAATTTTTCATACAAATTACATGGTGTTTTCACAGTCTTTTACTCAAAGTGTCGGTTAAAGTGTAAACGTGGAGGGAAAATCTTTAAACTTGGCACATACACTCCCGTTCATTTGAATAGGTACACAATTTTCGTGTGCAATTAACCGTTATAACTCCGAACTATGTGGAATAAATTAATTTTTGTTAGTGGCATCCGAGAAAGCATCTAATAAAGGGTGATTTTTTAGCTGGTTTGGTTTTGGCAACACTGGTTTTGACAGCTGACGTGTGTTTAGTACCTTGTGTCACTGTCAAACAGCTTCAGTTTGGTTTGCAATTTAACCATGGATCGTCTTACAAATGAACAACGCTTGCAAATTATTGAATTTTACTATCAAAATTCGTGTTCGGTTCGAAATGTTCATCGCGTGCTGCTTCCATTTTATGGTCGGCATTCTCGACCTTCTGAGCAGTCTATTCGGAAGATTGTGACCAAATTTCGCACCAAATTTACTTTGTTGGACATTAAACCACCAACACGTTTACGTACTGTGCGTAGTGAAGAAGATATTGCGGCCGTATCAGCTAGTGTGACAGAAGACCGCGAAATGTCGATTCGGCGCCGTTCCCAGCAGTTACTGTCAATGGTGAACGCTACCGAGCGATGATAACAAACTTTTTTTTGCCCGAAATGGAAGTTCTTGACTTGCATGATATGTGGTTTCAACAAGACGGTGTCACATGCCACACAGCACGCGAAACAATGGCGCAATTGCGAGGCGAGTTTGGTGAACAGTTAATTTCACGTTTCGGGCCGGTCAATTGGCCGCCTAGATCGTGCGATTTGACACCATTAGATTATTTTTCGTGGGGGTATGTCAAGGCTAATGTCTATAGGGACAAGCCCGCTTCGATTGACGCACTGGAAGCCAACATCCATGCATTCATTCGTGAGATACCGGCCGATATGTGTGAAAGAGTATGCCAAAATTGGACTCAGCGGATGGGCTACCTGAGACGCAGCCGCGGTCAACATTTGCATGAAATTATCTTTAAACATTAAATTGCAAGGTTCAAACTATCGATTCAAATAAATATTTCATTCATTTTTTCGAATTTTTTGTGTTTTTTTTTTAAAAAAGTTCTAAACCTCTTAAAAATCACCCGTTATAAGAGAGAATAAAAAAACAAACAATCTCAAACTTACCGTCATCACACCTTTTATTATCATTGCTTTAAATTCATGTTGAAATAGTAGCACTTTTTTCGTTCATTTGAATAGGAAGAACTATAAATTACACCCTCGATTGTAGAAATACTTGCAATAAATCTAGCTTGTTCCCATATTTTATGTATATAAAGTTAGCAGGACATTTTTGGAAATTCAGGTTAAAAAGGTTCCTATCATTGCTACTTAATTGCGAATTACTTACGCAAACAAAAATTTTATTGCATTTCTGGCTTGCAAAAAAATGGATGTCCTGCTAACTTTATATGAACTAAGCAGGACAATTTTCTCAAAAAAGAAGATAATCGAGCTGAAAAAAATTGATTTTTGAGAAGTAATTAATTGCGAATTAGTTACGCAAAAAAATTTAATTGCATTTTTGGTTTGCGAAAAAATGGGGGTCCTGCTGATTCGCAATTAATTAGTTCTCAGCAAACAACTTTTTTTCAGCTCGATTATCTTCTTTTTTGAGAAAGTTGTCCTGCTAAGTTCATATGAAGTTAGCAGGACACCCATTTTTTCGCAAACCAAACACGCCATTAATTACTTTTTGCGTAGCTAATTCGCAATTAATTAGTTCTCAAAAACCAACTTTCTTCAAATCATTAATCTTCATTTTTGGGAAAGATATCCTGCTAAGTTGGTGTGAAGTTCGCAATACGCCTATTTTTCGCAAACGAACAAAAAAATTTTTTCTGCGTAACTAATTCCCAATTAATTAGTTCTCAGCAACCTACTTTTTTCTAATAGTTTAACTGTGTTTTTGAAAAAGTTTTCCTGCTAAGTTCATATGAAGTTAGCAGGACACCCATTTTTTCGCAAACCAAAAATGTAGTTAAATTATTTTTTTTGCGTAACAAATTTTTAACCTGAATTTCCAAAAGTGTCCTGCTACTGTATATACATCCTTATTTTAGCGAATTAGATACAACACTCAGTATATTTCGTCTATCACTGGCAGAGGCAGTAGTTTTTTTACATCCTTTCATATCGGCACTATAATAGATTCTATAAGGTTTTTCCAAAATTTGATGTCCCGTTAGTCCTTGATCATTATAACGATAAATTCGCGCGTAACTCAATCCCGCCAAGAGCCTTTCCTCCACTTATTCCCAATTTGTTTGTGTCATATCAAAGCATTAAAAGATCTGACCTTCAACTAGTTCAAAGCAAAAGTAATGATAAATGCGGTGTACCTTTTCAAATGAACGAAAAAAAGTGCTACGATTTCAACATGAATTTAAGGCAATGATAATAAAAGGTATAATGACGGTAAGTTTGAGGTTGTGTGTTTTCTTATTCTCTCCTAAATTGGATGCTTTCTCTAATGCCATTAACAAAAACTAATTTATTCCACATAGTTCGGAGTTATAACGGTTAATTGCACTCGAAAATTGTGTACCTATTCAAAATCAATTGAACGGGAGTGTATACTAAGTACCATAGCAAGTACAGACATATTTTTTTATTTTTTTATAAAGATATAATACATACCTACATATTTTTTTATTTTTTTTTATAATAACAGATATTCCATTAAAAATAGCAACACATGCACTTAAATAACGATATTTAATGCTATTTTTTAATGGGGTAAATATTCTAAGAAAATAATTAAATATATTTTTCTTATAGTAGTAGTAGTAGTGATTTATTTGTTTCCATGATTTCGATATACATGTTATTTTACAAAATTCACAATAGAGCATTGGCCTTTGCCTTTGCCGTCAGCCGAAAAATGAGTGTAGGTATTTATATCTTATAAAAAAATGAAATTGAAATGTTGATAGCTAAATCTAGATTTCTTGTGTTGAAATAATTGTATCCGTGAACATAGTTAAAACGCTTCATTTATTATTTGTTGCCGGTATTTGAGTGCAGTTTTTACGTAACTGTAGAGGAGGTTCCAATTTTCTCCATTACCAATCCGCAGTATTTCTTCGGTTGAAAGTGTATTTTTTCCCCAAACTGATCTTCTTATTGAGCTTAGGATAGGGCAGGCTCCCACGAAGTGTTGGGTGTCTTCTCTTTCCCTTAGGTTGCACAATGTGCACTCCGAGTCTCCATCATTTCTGTATGTCCGGTAATTGAGGGGTAGTAATTCTCCTCTGGTTTTAAATATCGTAGATATCATATCTAGATTGAGGATGTCATTAAAATAATTGTTTGCGCCGAGGTCATTCTGTAGAAACTTGTAAATGGTTCGTGACTGGCTTTGCTGGCTTTGCCTCTTGAATTCGATTCGTGAAGAGTCCTCTATTTTTGCGATTAGCTCCTGAAGCTCATTTCTTGAAGTACCCTCGCTTAGGTTTCCAGTGACGTGCGGCACTCGAACGAACTGGGTAGACAGTTATAAATTAAATTCATTATTTTCCATCTTATCCAGTCAAAAATAAAAACTGTTAACAAAGTCCAAAAAGCAGCGTATTTCTCTTTAAAATCAAACGTTAAACTTTACACAAGACTTCACGAACGTGTCTAAAAAACATGGCTATCAATAAGGAACTCTATTAATAATTAGCAAAAATTAAATACCTATTTAATACAAGAATACAAATTACAAAAAATTGTACACAGATAAGTATATTTATCAAATGCTTGTATTTTTTTGAAACAAACGTTGAAGGGCCAAGATATGTAGGTACAAGTACATAGTCCACATAAAGTTTTAAAAACATTATTTTGAAAACATTTTCAAGTCTTAAAAACTGTCCTTGAATATGTCATCCTCATCCTTATTATTTTTTGTTGAGATAATGGTGATCAAAGACAAAGGTATGCATTTGTTTGACTAAAAGTTATATGGGTACCTACACCAATCTCAAACAAACAAAACTGGCAGACCTAAATTGATTTATAACAAAGAAAATAATAGGTAGAACATTTGATTCTCGTACCATTTCTCTCAGTCGCAATGAGGCAATAATGGTACCTTAAAATAAATATGTATTTGAAAAACAATTTCAAAACAAGAAGAAGCACACAGCTTCAAAATGCTTTTTGTTTCGACTCAATACGATCCCAAAGATACAGCTCTTCAAAACGCACAAGGGAGAATTATTATTCCCTTAATTTTGTTTTCGTCGGTAGTGTACTTCTGCGAAAGAGTCCAGCCTTCCTACCTATTGCATTTTTTAGGGTTGACCTACAACTGCCCACTCCTCTTTATTCTACTCCAAAAATAAAAAATTAAGAAGTTGTTCTCTTCACTTAACAGTCAACGAAAAAGTTTCGAATTTACTTCAAAGTTCAAAGCAAAACAAGCAATTAGACAGATTCGAATCTGTCTACTTGCTCCACTTAGAAATTATACCTGAGCAACATAATCCGCTGATTTTATTTTCATATAATTTAGGTAGAACGAAAGACTCTGTCTTCGTTTTCAGTCGGGCTTTCCCGAAGCATGTAGCAGATGCAGAAGGCAGAGCCATATCGAAGATATAGTGTTTGTATTGTGTGAGAGCATTAAGATTTTTTGCTTTGTGGATTGTGGTTGTTGGTAGAGGTAGAGGTCAAATTATCTAAAGAAATAAAAGTAGGTGTGGAAAATGTGAGTGTATGAATAGTAAGGGATGAATGTATGATTTATGTTCGCTAAATTAAAGGTGTTGAAAATTCGAGATAGGTTATGGATGTTAGTGTTAGGGATTTAATGCAATGATTGTAAGTAAACACAGTTTTTTTGATTGTAACAATTAGGTTTCTTTTTTTTTCTCTCTTTACGGTAGGGTAGACACTGTCTAAAACGCCTTATTGACGCACCGTCACTGTAGGTTTCCAAGAGTAACGTTATGGTCACTGGATAGCCTTGCCCATTCCCTAAAAAACTGGAAGTTTCTGCATTGTAGGTGCTTTGCGATTTTATGAGGAAGTCGATTACTCGATTGGGCCATAACTTTCTGAATATACGAGAAGTGCAGTTGGAGAGTGTATATATATAGTGGTGGCAGACCAGTTTCGAGATGCAACATGTAGTTTGGGGTGTTATATGGTAATCTGAAGATTTTTTTAATGAAGTATCGTAAGAGTTTTTCGACCTCTTCATATTGGAATATCCCCCAAACTTGTGCAGCATAGCACATAATGGATCTCATAACCGCTTCGAAAATTCTATACTTTGTACTCGGAGTGATGTCCTTCTTGCTCAGCACTCCATTCCAGCTACTGTTAATCGCACGTTTGGATTCGTTGAGCTTTTCCTGTAGATGTTTTCTGAAAGATAGCTGTGGGGTTATGAGGATACCAAGATATCTGTACTCCCTTACTATCTTTAGATCTTCATTGTGCCAGCTCCATTTCTCGTTTGCATCAAATCGTCCCGTTCCATTACGGAAAATCATGATTTGCGATTTCTCCGTGTTCAATTGTAGGTTCCACAGTTGGCAGTATTGTTGAAGTTTGTTTATCATTAACTGCATCATATTTGGACTTTCTGCTAGTATGACAATATCATCAGCATAAAGTAGGAGTTTTATTGAGAGTCCTTCAAATGTGATTCCTAACGGAAGGAACTCTGCAAGATCATCCAGAAAAATTGAGAATAATACTGGGCTCAGCAGGCATCCCTGTTTAACTCCTGTTTTCGTTTCAAACCAACCAGACAAAGTGTTTCCATCCCAAACCGCTGTGAGGTTTTCTTCATACAGATTTCGCAGAACCCTCAGCATTTTCGTTGACATTCCTAAATTACTCAGTTTGAAGAATAGTGCTTTTCTATCTATTGAGTCAAAGGCAGCTTTAAAGTCAACAAAGAATGCATATAGTTTTTTTCCTCTATCCAAATACGTCTGCGCGATGGTGGTGAGGGAGAATATGTTGTCAACCGTGGAGTAGTCTTTTCGAAATCCCGCTTGGAATTCGCTTAGTAAGTCGTTTTCTCGCACCCAGTTGGTAAGTCTTTCTAGCATAATCCCGGTAAATATTTTGGACACTGTGTTGAGGAAAGAAACCCCCCTATAGCTGGTTGGCTCTTTTGGATCACCCTTCTTGAAAATAGGAAATATTATGTTTTTTTTAAAGCTTGCTCTCCAAGATTAAAAATAAAGTTGTAAGCTTTTGTAAGGTCTTGTAGAAATTTGTCTTATATTCCTTACGATACTTAATTTATGTGCTAAGTTTAAAGATTTGCCCTCAACTTTTACAATTTTGCTGATATTTAGAGTAAAAGACTGGAAAACCCCCATGTATTTTGTAAGACAAGTTTCAAGTGCTCGCTAGCGCGTGTTAACGTTAACCGATTTCAATGAAATTTTATAAACATTTTTTTCAATTACCACGATCACTTTTATCATTGATTTAAATAATTTTAAAATACAAATTACAACATAATTCGACAAAGAAGAATATTTAATCGTACGTGTCTTTTCCGCTACCATTAGCTGTCTTCTCCGTTACCATCAGATTTTTTTTCTGATGATAAAATGATAATAAAATGAAACTTAGCATCAAACCAAGGATGTTTTCTGTTAAATGATGGATTTATGAAAGTGTGCAAAAAAAATCAACTTCAAGACAAAGGCCGGAAATCTCTAAATCGTTACTCAATATCATTATTTTTTAGAAACTTTAATTTTCAACTAAAAGTTTTAAGTGTAAAATTGTCAAATTCGGCTTAGTTTCCGAGTTATACCAAAAATAGTGAATAGCGGCCTTTTTGACAATTCTCTCATGCACGCAAGGGTTAATTTAGTAGCATTTTTGGTTTTAAGCATGCTTATGGACCAAATAATAACCCTTGCACGTAATTGTTCCTTTTTAAAAGGCCTATTCAATAGGCTATAGGAACATATTGATGAATTCCTAAAAACCACTGATTTTTATAAAAAAAATATTAATTTCTTAACAAGAAAAACCTTACCACAAACGTCCGATTGTCTTCTCCGTAACTTTGGAATGGCCGTTAATCAGAAGAATTTATTTTCAAATTTTCTTCATATTCTATTGTTATTCTGAATGCATGGACAAATAACTAAAGCTATCTCTTTCTTAATAATGCTTATGATCATAGATAAACAATATCGTTTATCTATGCTTATGATTTAGGCTTTCACTAAATGCATTCTTTTTTAATTGGGAAGTCTAGAACCAAAATTAGAAGGCCTTCAACAATGTCTGTGAAACCACTGCTATTTTCATGTTCACAGCTGTACATAAGAATATGAAGAACTATTCTTCACAACTTTATTTTTTCAGTGATACACTTAATTTATATCTATGATTTCGAGGCATGTTATTTTTTTCCATCTGTTGCTATTTTTTAAATGCTATACAAAAACGCAGCTCAATTTTAATCAATGACTATTGCTTGATTTAAAAGAATAAACCTTCCCATATTAGCATGAAATATTTTTTCATTCAAATGACATCGTCAGCTGATTTTATGCAATTGTTCTTTAAATATTCAATGGTTTTGACCCCTATTATAAACAAATAACTACACCTATGTTGTTTTTAAGTGCCTAATGTCCAATTTCATAAACAAACACTAAAATTACTTTTATCTAAACTCCTTCTAAACTTTATCAGACATTTAAAAATTTTCAGTTTCACCAATGTAGAAAAGGGATATTTTAAGGATATTTTAATTTGACTCATTTTGATCACATCCCTGGCTTCAAAAAAAAAAAAAGATTGTTTCCCTGGAACATGCGCAGTCTATGAGAAAAAGTGAAAAAGCATTATAGATGAGGGACACTTATTCTGACAGGAATATATCAGCTGTTATTGATTGGAATGGCTTAGCAAAAAAGACTTTTAAAATTTAATGAGACAAAAACGAGCTTTTAGTTTACAAGGGCATTTAAAATCTTCTTAAATCTAAAAGCATTTGGTGAAACCAAAAAATATCATTTAAAGGCTAAAAGACTTTTAAAATAATTAAAAGCCTTTCGTGAAATCGGCCATAAATCGATTATGTCAATGATTTTTGTATAGCATCGATATCAAATGATGCCTTACAAAAAAACTTCAACAGCTGACGTTAAAGCGCGGCTCTGTGTCGGCTAATCAACACCACTGAAACAACTGATCAAACGATTATTGAACTTAATAGCCCGATTCGCCCCCTTGTGAGAAATCACAAGTCACAAGCTCTTGTGACTACTCCTTGTGAGGATTGTTGTGACTCGATAACATTTTGGTAGTCTCCCCTTAATAGTCACAAGAAAACTCACATCGAAACTCACCACAGCATTTTCTTGGTAGCTACTTGACCGATGAGCGCACACATCAACTACTCTACCAGTAATCGCAACGAACTAACCAACACACCCACAATATAAATTCAGTTTTTCTGTCTCGTAAATACAAAGCAAAATAATATCGCACTTTTTAGTCCAGTAAATAGAGAGGTTTTACCCTACAAAAGGTCGGGTAATTCTAAATTTTTGATATTTTATGTGGTATGGTTGGTAGATAAAAATTCCAAATTTCCACAACCACTTCGGCACTTTTTTCAGTTTTTGTTAATAACTTTTTTCCGGTATATTTCTACGGAAAAAAGTACGAGGGACATTTGTAGACAGTAAAATTTCCTACAAATATGACTTAGAAAGTTTTTTTGTACAACCACTACAAACGGCGCTATGGAGCTACCAAAAAAGGCTAAGATTTCGTACATTTTGTTTGTAGTGGTTGTACAAAAATACTTTCTGAGTCATATTTATAGGAACTTTTATTGTCTACAAATGTTCGTCATATTTTTTTCCGTAGAAATATACCGGTAGGAAGTTATTAACAAAAAACTGGAAAAAGTGCCGATTTTTCGTAGTTTTCCCAGGATTTTGAAGGGGGCGGAGGGGGTGTAGTTGTGAAAATTTGGAATTTTTACCTACCAACTATACCATATAACATATCAAAAATTTAGAACTACCCGACCTTTTGTAGGGTAACCCCCCTATTTTTACCACTATTTGCTGGACTATTTGTATTATTCTTTAGCTTAAGAAATGATAGAATACATATCGTCGGCTTAGAGTGAAAAGCGGCTAACTCCACATTTTTTTTTATCATTATAGAACCACTTCAAAAATTGCTAAAAAATACAAAAATCTATCAAATCTTTTCAATTTTACTGAATTTCGCAATAAAGAGTGTTGAAAAATACTTAATGTAATTTTGGTTTAATTCAAATAATTCGAACACTTTTTTTTTAAATAATTTTTTGTAAAAAATGCAAAATAGGAGTTAGCTGCTTTTCACTCAAGCCGACGATATGTACATTTTGTTCTCCTTCGCACAGAGAACATAATGCCTTCTTAGAAAGAATATAATTCAATGATTTGTAGAAACTCAAGTAAATTGTGAGCACAGCTGCTCTAGAGGAGATCACAGTTTCGGTTGTTTTTATGACTCGCACAATTTGTGAATTTACTGGCTGAACAGAATAGAGTGCTGCAACTGGAGCTGCAGCTGCAACTGGAATAGCTGTCAAAAAGTGTCGTTTTTGATTTTTTTTATGCGCCCACAATGCAGCTGTAAAGCTTTCTGACATTTTAGTATCGAAAATAAAAATAAAAACAAAAATAAAAATTAATAATGATAAAAAAGAAGCTAAAATTGCTTTAAATCTTTATGAATGATTGAAAAGAGTTTAAAAATCACTTTAACCCACATGTACACTTCGTTTTGTTCGCAATTTTGAAACGTCAAAAAAGCTGCAAGCAAAAGTTAAAAGTTGGCCAACTTGTCCAGCTGCGTCTGGAGCTCCGTCTGCAGCTGCGTCGTGTTCTGTTCGCATCATTGAATTTGTGTGTATTCAAAATTTTGACAGCTATTCCAGTTGCAGCTCCAGTTACAGCTCCGTCTCCATTCTGTTCAGCCAGTTAGGGGGAGAATACGAAAAAGTCACAAAATCAGTTCCACGGTTCCACCACTTCTTGTGACTTGTGAAGTATCAGTGATGATGGGGAAAATAGGGATATTAGTGTGCAATAAATCAATCATTATTATTGGATGCCATATATGATAAGGCACATAGTACAATGACGCTGGAACCGTAGCTCACCCAGATTCAAATCCTCAATTTCCTGCTGTAAAAATCAGTTATCATGCTTCGTAGTCTTCGAAGAAAATTACCCTATAATGCCACACGTCAAAAACTTAACAGTGACACATTCAAGATGAGTTCACTTCTCTATGACTACATGTGGACTTTCCAAACCCCAAAAAATATTATAATTTTGTTTGTTAACGTAGACACATTGCATAATTATTAACAATTTCGAGTGATAACAAATCGTTTGGTTACTTTTTGTTTCAATAATTTATTGTTGAGTCATGTGTGAACCGTGTGAGCAATGATAAAAGATGAACAAAATAAAGTGGTGAATAGCTGTGTACTTGATTTTTGTTTGCATCCACAATCAGTGGTGTATTTAAAGATTTGGCACACCAGGCCAACAAGTTTTGGCGCCCCATTAACAAACGAAAAAAAGCTAATTTAATTTAAGCTTAGTATACAAGCATATGTATGTACATTTGTACATTTATAAATAACTTAAAACTAAAACAATAGAGGACTTAAAACTAAATTGAAAACATAAAGATTTTGTTCCCAGGAAGAGATTATGGGGTGAGGGAAAGCTTTAATTTTAGGGAGGTTTTTAAGAGGTGTATGAGTCAAAGACGGTGGTGGAGTTGTTTACTTTTAGGAGCATTCTTGAAATGGTTCGTTTTTACCGTACTCGGTACGGTGGAAGGGCATAGAGTATGGTTGCATTGACCTCAGACGACGGTGGTTAGGTTTCAGAATTATTTTCTCAAGAAGACCTAAGTTGTCAATGCCTCCAGTCAAAAACTGATGTACAAAAAGAATGCCAGCATTACCACGACGTTTACACAACGTTTGTAGATTGATTAATTTTAAGCGATTTTCATAATGAGGTAGAATATGTGGGTCATCCCAACAAAGGCAGGGCAAAACAAATCGGATAAATCTTCAGTGAATGCCTTCTATCTGTTGAATATGGACATGGTCTCTGTATATGAAAACCATAGTATTCTCATGAAAAATTTTTTTAGTTGAACGTGGACCTTGTGGGGGCGTGGCGCATTCGACCGCATTCGATTGCGTGGAGAATTGTGGATGCGGGGACATAAAGAATCGAAGACAAGTAGTAAGAGCAAGAGGAAAGTATTATTTTCATGCTCATAAGAAATAAAGGGAGTAAGAGAGATAAGCAAATCAGCTGTTTTCAAAATGTCAAAGAATAGAAAAACGTGAAGAAAATAAGAAAAAAATTGTCGTCTCCTCTTTGAATAGAAGAATATTTGTGTTGGTTTATTTAGGAATGTATTTTGTTTGCAGGCAGAGAAGCAAAGAAATTATATGAAGTGGTGAACGAGTTGATCGTGTCGCTTCTGCTTGCGTCGTCGTCACCCGTCGTTGGTGTCTAGTTCGTAGCAACGAACGAGTAGAAAAATTATTATTTGCAGAGATTTTCTTGTATGTGAGTGTGAAAAGACAAACGTGTGTAGGTCGTTGCTATATTTTCTTATTGAGGGTAGGTTTTGATTTTGCTTCTTTTTTAATTGACTTGAAACTTTCTTGCAAAGTTTCGAGGATAGGCTAGGCATATTAGTACGGGGTAGTTAGACTTTTGCTGGGAAATAATTCAAACATGCAGTTTGACTTTGATATTTGAAAGGGTATTAGTACACGAACCGAAAACCACATTTTTCACAATTGCACCTAGAGTCATTTGGCCGCCATTTTGTTTTTAACGGCTTTTTTTGTTATCAGACGTAACTCACGCATTTTTGACGCTACGCAAAAAAATTGTGAGACAAACTTGTAGAAAATTTAATTTTCTACAAAATATGTTAGGTAACTTTTTTCGATAAGTGCTTTTTTTAAGAAGTTATACTGCATTTTCTTAAAAAAAGTAGGGGTTGATTTTGGTATATTAATCATATCTTATTTTTTTGTTCTAAAAAAAAAAAAAACATCGAAATAAAAGTTATAGTCCCTTCAATTATCTATATTTTTTGCCTTTACAGTTATGTTATACGGCTTACGGTTCTCACTCTGTAGCGCATATTAGTAGTAGAGAACTGTATAGAATCATATATTTTTAACTACTTGACGTCTGCTGGTAAATAGAAACCTCGAGGTTCGAAAGTAAATTAGTACTCGAGCCGAAAATATCATTCTTCAAAACTGCCCGTAGAGTCATTTAGCCACCATTTTGTTTTAACGTTTTTATATCTTCGCAAGTAACTCACTTTTTATTTATGCCAGACAAAAAATTTGTAGAACAAACTTGTAGAACATTTAATTTCCTACAAAATGTTCCTTGTAACTTTTTTCGATAAGTACTTTTTTAAAATTGTACTGCATTTTTTTAAAAAAAGGGTTTCTTTTCAATTTATTTTTTTATTTTTTTTTTATATAAAAAAAAATAAAATTTAATCCGCTTAGCCAAAAACGAGAAAATTCAAAATAAAAAAATACGTTCCATGACAGGTACTATTAAAATTGCTATGTGTGAAATTTTATAATTTTTGGTAGTAGATCGTACTATTCTTAGTATATTAAAAAAGTTTAATCAAAATCGTAGGAGTCCCTTTTAAGCAAAAAAATATTTTCCTCTGTGGTTTTTTAACTTTAGTATGGAAGGTACCGTTATTTTTTCATAAATGTAAATTTTTTTCTAAAAATATTGTAGAGAATACTAAAAAACTCTTAACTATTGTGTCGTTTTCGAAATATTTGATTTTCAAAAAAAAAATTGAAACATTTTTTAAAAATCCAAAAAATATTTTTTCAAAAATTTTGGTACGCAAAACTGTTTATATTTTTTGGAAGCTTCTGTACAAAAAAATAATTGAAATCGGTCGTATCGTTTTGAAGAAAATCAAAAATTAAAAAATGGTTCTTTGGGAGGTACCATTAATAACCATTTTTGAAAAATGGTTTTCCACTCAAAGAAAGCCTTTACTAAAATAAATTTACTGAATTTTTTAAAAGAAAAGTTGTCGAGCCGTTTTTGAGAAAAATACGGTTAAGTAAAATTGTTAAAAAAAATTGTATGGCAGGTACCGTTATTTTTGGTTCTAAATAAAAAAAATGAAAAAAACGTGTGGGCATAATCACCAAAAACCACTATGTACCAAGTTTGAAGAAAATCGATCGAGCCGCTTAGGCTGTAGACGAACAGACAGACAGACAGACAGAATTTTGCCACCCACATTTTTGGTGTTCTCTATCATCGTATTATCATGTTTGATTGTTATCTCAAATTTTTTTTTTGCGCGAATCCAAAACTTGCCTTATAGTACCTATAATCGCAAGTAAAAATATTGAGGCAAAAAATATAGATAATTGAAAGGTCTACCTACAACTTTTATTTGACATTTGTTTTTTTTATAAAAATAAATTGAAAAGAAACCCTTTTTTAACAAAATGCAGTTCAATTTTAAAAAAGTACTTATCGAAAAAAGTTACAAGGAACATTTTGTAGGAAATTAAATGTTCTACAAGTTTGTTCTACAAATTTTTTGTCTGGCATAAATAAAAAGTGAGTTACTTGCGAAGATATAAAAACGTTAAAACAAAATGGTGGCTAAATGACTCTACGGGCAGTTTTGAAGAATGATGTTTTCGGCTCGAGTACTAATTTACTTTCGAACCTCGAGGTTTCTATTTACCAGCAGACGTCAAGTAGTTAAAAATATATGATTCTATACAGTTCTCTACTACTAATATGCGCTACAGAGTGAGAACCGTAAGCCGTATAACATAACTGTAAAGGCAAAAAATATAGATAATTGAAGGGACTATAACTTTTATTTCGATGTTTTTTTTTTTTTTAGAACAAAAAAATAAGATATGATTAATATACCAAAATCAACCCCTACTTTTTTTAAGAAAATGCAGTATAACTTCTTAAAAAAAGCACTTATCGAAAAAAGTTACTTAACATATTTTGTAGAAAATTAAGTTTTCTACAAGTTTGTATCACAATTTTTTTTTGTAGCGTCAAAAATGCGTGAGTTACGTCTGATAACAAAAAAAGCCGTTAAAAACAAAATGGCGGCCAAATGACTCTAGGTGCAATTGTGAAAAATGTGGTTTTCGGCTCGTGTACTAATACCCTTTCGAATATCAAAGTCAAACTGCATGTTTGAATTATTTCTCAGAGCTCCATATAATGAAATCTAATTACCCCGTACTATATATCTTTTGGTAGATATTTTGAATGAAATTTTCTTGCATGATTTCGGTGGTAGGTATTTTGGTGTGTAGGTATTTGAATTTTTAGATGCAATCTTTTTTGCGAGGATTGGTCTTTTGGTATGTAGGTAGGTAGGTACATATTTGAATTAAAGTTTTTGTGCAATTACTATTAATTTTTTGCTAGATAGTTTTTTTGTTAATAGTTTTTATTACCTACATAGGTAGGTACCTACCTACATATTATAAATTATTTCGAGTAGTTATGTTTAATAGGTCTTTGTAGGTACATATTTTAATTAAATTTTGTATGCAAAATTCGGGGGTGGGTTAAGGCATAGATATTTTTGATAGATAGGTATAGGTAGGTACCTACATGTATTTTAACTAAAGTTTTTATTGCTAAATTCGGGGGTAGGTTTTAGGTATAGGTACCTTCATACCTAGGTAGGTTTATCTTTTAATAGGTACCTAGGTATTTGTTTTTTTTTTTTTTTTGCAAAATTCGAGGGTAGGTATGTATTTCTTTGAGTAGGTAGGTAGGTACCTACTTATTTGACCTGAAATTTCTTCGAATTTTGTTAAAAGCTAACCTAATATTATTCACTAGTCTGTAAGTGGAAATCCCTATGCCAGTTCCAAATACTGTCAAAACAAATTTAATTTCAAATTTCTTACCAGTGATTTTCAAAAAATTCATTCCTAGCTTTATTGGCTCCAACGTCGAAGTTCATTTCGACTCATCGGTAGGTATTTTATTTAAAGATTTTTGTTGCAAAATTCAAGGGTAGGTAGGTACGTAGGTACCTATTTCTTTGAGTACCTATTTGACCTTGAATTTAAAACTAATTTTATGTATATTAGGTAAGCATAGGTAGGTAGGTATGTATGTAGGTACCTAATAAACTTTTTATCTAATGAACTTTTTACAGATTTATTTTGTATAAGTTGGAAGGTATGTACCTAGGTAGGTACCTATATAGCAACCATTTTTCTGCCTAATAATTTAAAATAAACAATTTAAATATGCATTATTTTGAAGGCGCGTTGAAATATTTCGAGGTAAAATATACAAATTAGTAGATAAAATTTCAATCGCAGTAAGATTTTAGTTCTCATATCGTCATCTGATTGCAAGAACTAGGTAACTCATTTTCATAAATTTTGGAGATAGCGGCCTTTATAGAAATATAGCTACTGGAGAACGATGAAAAGTTTAATTTACATATGTGATCCTGAAACTTCACAAATATCCTATATTTGTCTGTGATAGAAAAATATTAGACAAAAAGTCTTTAAAACTATACAAAATAATACCGTTTTTGCCGATATATTATTTAAATATAAAATTGAGTTACCTAGTTCTCGCAATCAGGGGACGATTATATGTACGTGAAATACAATAAATAAAATAGTGCCACCATTAATTGAAGATAAATACTCTTACAAAAAATGTCTTTCATTACTATTATTTTGTTTGTTACTATTATTAAGTTTTAATATACCTATTTTGAATTAACTTCCAAATTTTAATATTTGCCAAGTATTAAATTTCAACATATTTTTGGTGTTGTCATATATGTAAGCCAGAAAAAATTAAAAAGTACCTACCCCAAAATTTTTAACCATGCATAAAGTTCTTCTTTGTAAATTGTGCCAAATAAAATTGTGAATTTTTGTACCTATCAAGTTGATTTTTTTTCAAAATTTTTGGCAATTAGGTGATATTTTTTGTATGTAAAATTCAAAGCCTTTATTATTTTTTAGTCAAGTTCTGAAACCCGGATGTGAATAAATTTCTTATAGATTTTAAGCTATTTAAAAAAAATTAAAGGAACTTTTTTCCATTGCTTGTTTGTTTTATGCTCATGAAGCAAAAAAATTACTAATCATAATATAACCCTTTTTCGGGTTTTTTAGGAAAGTACCTTTATTTTATTAATTTCTCAAAAATTAAGAAAGATTTTTGCATTTGGTTGTTGATTTTTAACTGAAAATTGATAAAAGCATTGGATATCAAGAACAACATGGCACTTAACTACGCAAAATTTGAAATAAATTAACTTAAAAAATATACATTTTTTATTTCAAAAATTTTGACTTTGAAATTTAATTTCTAAAAACCATTCTTTTAAACATCTCCATTACAAAAAAAAAGAAATAGAATATTGATTTTCAAAATAGCTATAACAGGTTATTGTATGTTTTTTCGTTGACATATTAAAATATTTTTGTTTGCATTTAAAGTCAGTTTTTTTTTGGACCATTATTAAATAAGTTATTAATGACCAATTAAATAATTAAGTCAAGAATAAAATGAAGAAAACTACAAAAATTCCGCACTTTAAGATATATTTTCTGATTTTCATTTTTTCTATTTGAAATTTGTCGCAAGAAAAATTGATTATAATGAATTTTTCCTTTGACAGCGATGAATTTTTAGCGAATGAATTCATTCGCTAACCCTAACGTACATAACATTCGCCAAATCGTTCGACTTCAAGTGAACGTTCGATTCGCGAACCGTAATAAGGCCCTAAATCTTATTTCAAAGAGCTTTCGACTATTTACGTAGGTCGTCCAAAACTTTAAACGGCCGTATTTGAAAACTAGGTTTTTCGTTTAGTGCCACTTTTGTTTTCAATGCGCGATATATTAATATTTTTTAAGACAAAAACAATAGTAAAATGTATAAATTTAAAAAAATCTATAAACATTTTTGTATACTTATATGTCTGTTCGCGTACTTCCCAAAACTACGAATTTCTATTATTTTTTTCATATGAGCTTTGACATACATAGCTTTGGGCTTAATTTGTAGAAATTCGTAGTTTTGGGAGGTACGCGAACAGACATATTATTTTAAACAAAATTCTCATCAAACTGTATGTCTATTCGCATACCTCCTAAAACTACGAATTTCTACGAATTTTGCCCAAAGTTCTTTCAAAGCTCATATGAAAAAAATAAAATTCGTAGTTTTGGGAAGTACGCGAACAGATCTTTTAATTCCTTTAAAAGTTTTACTAAACATCAAAGAAAACAAAAAGCTATTTTGATTAAGTGGATCAATGGAAGATTTAATTGTTATTTTAAATACATAAGTTGATTATAATTTTGTAATTTTATTTTGTCAGAACGAAATATGGAGATTCGACTATATTATAATTTTTTAATTTCATTTTGTCAAAACAAAATTTCATAATTTATTGATTCGTTTTCAAACTCATTTTCTGATTTCTTTTTTATATAATAAAACAGGTACCTACCTACCCAAAGTGCATATAATTTTTATCCGTGAACTTTTCTGATATTTTAATAGTTATTCTCCTATTTGAGGCGGAGACAAATCCAACAAACCATAGATAATTAAAATTCGTTCAGCCGTTCTTCAGTTATAACTTATAAATGGTGTAACTAACCCGACTTTGTTGATATCCAACTTCATCATTTGATCTTTAAATAGAAGAGTATTTAAAAGCAGAGTATAGATTATACTTTAAGTGTGGGCTTAAATGCCAAGTCCAAAAAGCAATAGCACCCGCGGTTCTTATTTCTTTTCTTTCGTGGGTTATTGCCATTTTAAAATGGAAAATAAACCCGTGGGTATTTTTTCCATTTATTTTGGGAAATAACGCCCACGGCCCAAGGGCTTTATTACCGCGGGTGTTATTGCACTGCACCTTAATAACCATTTTTTTGAAAATGGTATTCCACCCCAATGTAGCCTTTACTAAAATATATGTATATATATTAAGGAAAGAAGCGAAAGAAAAGTTTGAAAAGTGCGAAAAGTTTGCATGTACATTATTTGTAAAAAATCCTGCACACAAAACACCTACATTTGAGTAGATGAGAACGAAAACTCATCATACCTAAACACTTATATCAAAAATTGAGATTTTGATCCAGATTTGTTAATCTGGGCATATTGAATAGTTTTTAAAGAAATTTTGACACCCTTACCCCTCTAACCCCCTTTAATATTGATGTCAAACATCGTTATTGTTTCCAAAACTCTCGATATCCACAGTGCAATTTACATCAAAACTTTCCATATCCATTCTTAGCAGTAGGTTTGCTTTCAAAACTCTTCTTATCCATCATAGGCTATTAATTATGTTATATAAGAAGAAACTAAAACGTTCACAGGTTTTTATTGTAAACAATTTTAAATGGCTCATTAAAGATTGGAAAGTAAGGGAGTGCTTTTATATTAGAGGGTGCAATTGTGAGAGGGGGGAATGGTGGGAAAACTGGCCATATCCAATCATTTGCAACAAAACTCTTCATAACCAAATTTAATTGTTAAATATCTTTTAAACGGAACTTCCAATATTTGTTTGCTCTCAATCATAACATAGATTTAAAAATCTTCTATTATAGCTTTGTATATGAAAAATTTTTATATACAAAGATTATAGGTATAAAATAAAATATTTATAACATCTACCATTTCACCTTAATTAGTTTTTTTTTTCATTTGCACAAAATGAAAATTTTGGATATGACGAGTTTTGGTTCTCAACTACCCACTCAGTTGTAACAACTAACCCACATACCTCTACCTATATTCCAATGTATAATAACATCTTCCTCTTGCACCATAGAAACCCAAATATATTGAAGATAATACGCCTACAGCTGTGAAAAAACAAATACACCTTCACATGTATACCTACCCCTTTCCCTTGCACCATAAAAACCCCATAAGCCAAAAAGAATATCCAAAATTGTTCTTTTTGTGTCTTTCAGCTTTATCTGCATAAGCCTAGTACGCTGCTGATGCGAAACGAAAAATCCCATACAAAAATGACACAACGAAATCATAAACGAAAAATTTAGTATCACTTTTCGTTCTGCAGTACGCTGTTCGATGAACGAAATTGAAAATTGTTGCATATTTTTTGGAGAAGTCTACACTCTTTTTTTCGCACGCAATTAATTACCCAGGCTATTTATTGTGTGCGGAAAAATGACATTTGTGTTTTTTCGTGTGTATTTTTGTTGTTTCTTTGCTTCCAGCGTGGCTGTGTGTTTTCTTTTTTTCAGTTGGATTTGTTTTGATTTTTTGAATTGGTGTAACTGTCAATGAATATTTTTTCGCTGCGTTTTCGTACTAGGCTATAGTAAAAAAAATGTAAACAAAACCGATAGCCAAAACAAAATTGAATATTTTCTCCAAAATGCCTTCTACCTGATTCACTCTAACTCTCATAAAGTCAGTATACGTCTTTCCCATGCTTATACTATTCTTCACGTCCACACTTCCACTTATTCCACAATTCTCCACGTCAAGGTACCCCTTGGAGACTTGAGATGTCGCCCTCTTCGAGTGCCACCATGATAGTACTATGGTTTTCATATACAAAGACATGGTGATAAGGTGACCAGATCTGAGAGGCATATTCAAGAAGGGGTTTAACAAAGGCGGAAGAGAACGTGAATTGTGGTACCTGTAGAAAAAAAGTCGATTTAATTAAAGAAAGAAATGTGCCTTGCGGTGGAAATTGTACGAAAACCTATCATTCAACATGAGCTAAGATAAGTGAAATAATACAATAAAATTTTAAGCATATTATGATGGTTATTGCATGAAAATTTGGATGTGTTCAAAGTGGTACAAAGTTCATCTAGACTAACAAGATTAAAGGAGAAAGCTACTAATTCACCTATAATTGCTTCACCTAAACATCAAAGTCCAGGTTTGTCTGAACCAACATTTCGTATCCGCGATGAACTAAAAAAGATATCTGACGATATCAAGAAAATCTTACTGAACTTGAAAAAAAAATTAATGCAATTGATAAAAATCTGCAAACCCAGATATCCGATTTGCACAAGAATATCGAAGCAATACAAAGCGAAAAATCACAATTAAAAAACTATGTTGATAATCTTAACTTTAGAATGAATATTTATGATCAAATTAGACTTGACAAAAACATAGAAATTGTTGGAATACCTACTCCAGACCCCAAACGAAGATGTTCGCGCCTTGGTACATAACCTCAATCAAAACAGATGCTTATCGGAAACCCAATAATAAACCAAATGGTCTTCCTGGTCCAATTGTGGTTATTTTTAACACTTAAATCACAAAAGAAGTTTTTCTAAAAAATCAAAATCAATAAAAACCTTAATACATTCATTTTTTGGTTATGCGTTTAAACCAAAAATTTGCAGCCATCTCTGAGACTATAACTATATAGAACTGTTCGTAACGGTGTGTGGTTATATTGAAAGCATTTTCTAATGAACTGAAATTCAGCTGAGTTGAGATTATCAGATTATCAAGAATTTAAGACGGATAACGAAGATTTTTTTTTTCTAGAAAACCCCTCATTACTAAATTAATCATGATTATATGGTTATTCATATTAAATAGCAAGCCTAGCGATGATTGAGTGTATAGTTCCTGCTAAATAAAAATAAAATGTATAATTTAACCTGACTTTGTTCATGCGTCGAGTCTCTCTGACAAAAAGATATTTTTGCCGAATTGCAAAAAGATTGGAGAATATTTATAGGTTGCGCATTTTGATCACTTTTTTAAAAGTAGTCAAAAAATACGATTTTTACATTTTTAGCTGTTTTTAGAGAAAATGTGTTTTTTTTTTTGCTAAGAACACAAAAGTCTAGTTCCCATCACCCTTGACGGTGAGTTGATCTTCAAAAAAGAAAAATAGTTGCGTCGCGTCAGTAAGGGAGGAGTAAGGGCAGTGACGGTGCGTCAATAAGACGTTTTAGACAGTGTCTACCCTACCGTAAAGAGAGAAAAAAAGAAACCTACTTGTTACAATCAAGAAAACTGTGTTTTCATTCATTCATTGCATTAAGTCCCTAACATCCATAACCTATCGCAAATTGTCAACACCTATAATTTAACAAACATAAATCATACATTCATTCCTTACTATTCACACACTCACATTTTTAACACCTACTTTTTCTTTAGATAATTTGACCTCTACCAACGACCACAAAGCACAAAATCTCAATGCTCACACAATACAAACGCTATAGCTTCGCTATGGCTCTGCCTTCTGCATCTGCTATGTGCTTCGGGAAAACCCGACTGAAAACGAAGACAGAGTCTTTCGTTGTACCTAAATTATATGAAAATAAAATCAGCGGATTATGTTTCTCAGGTAGAATTTCTATGTGAAGCCAGTAGACAGATTCGAATTTGTCTAATTGCTTGTTTTGCTTTGAACTTTGAAGTAAATTCGAAACTTTTTCGTTGACTTTTAAGTGAAGAGAGCAACTTCTTAATTTTTTATTTTTGGAGTTGATTAAAGAGGAGTGGGCGGTTGTAGGTCAACCCTAAAAAATGCAATAGGTAGGAAGGCTGGACTCTTTCGCAGAAGTACACTACTGACGTTTTAAAGAGCTGTATCTTTGGGATTACTTGCCGTATTGAGTCGAAATAAAAAAGCATTTTGAAGCTGTGTGCTTCTTGGTGTTTTGAAATTGTTTTACAAATACATATTTATTTGCGATTGAGAGAAATGGTACGAGAATCAAATGTTCTATTATTTTCTTTGTTTAATGAGTTTCTTGATTTTTTTTTTATAAATCAATAAATTTTTTATTCAGCTTTAGTTTAGGTATGCCAGTTTTGTTTGTTTGAGATTGGTGTACCTATATATATAACTTTTAGTCAAACAAATGCATACTTTTGTCTTTGATCACCATTATCTCAACAAAAAATAGTAAGGATGAGGATGACATATTCAAGGACAGTTTTTATGACTTGAATAGGTTTTCAAAATAATGTTTTTAAAACTTTGTGTGGACTATGTACATACATATCTTGGCCCTTCAACGTTTATTTAAAAAAAAATACAAGCATTTGATAAATATACTTATCTGTGTACAATGTTTTGTAATTTGTATTCTTGTATTAAATAGGTATTTAATTTTTGCTTAATAGAGTTCCTTATTGGCAGCCATGTTTTTTAGACACGTTTGTGAAGTCTTGTGTGAAGTTTAACGTTTGATTTCAAAGAGATAAACGCTGTTTTTTGGACTTTGTTAACAGTTTTTATATTTGACTGGATAAAATGGAAAATAATGAATTAAATGTATAACTGTCTACCCAGTTCGTTCGAGTACCGCACGTCACTGAGTAAGGGGACAGGTTAACCCGATGTAGTCAATTTCATCAACATAATCAAAGAAGATCCCTACCAATAGAGGATAAACAATTTCTTTTGGCCAACATTGGTTGATATGGATGTGATCGACATATTGTTCAAAAAGGACAGCACTACGTATCATACAGCTTATGCTACAAAGACATTCTACATAAACGATAACTGAAAGATATAGGGTTATCTCTTAAGGAGGTGATGTGAATTGGCCACCAAGATCGTAGGATTTGACCCCATTAAATTTTTCGAGGGGTTTTCTGAAGTTGCAGGTCTATGCTAATGAGCTGCAATAAACTGATGCCCTCAAAGTGAAAATAGTTTAGGCCATCGTTCAAATTCAGCCCTAAACTATGCGACAAAGGCATTCGAATCGTTAATACCACATTTACAGCTTATTTTATTCCATTTCAAACTTCAAAGTCGACCTGCCCTCCCTAATTGGTAAACCGTGTTGCTTGAAGTTTGAAGAGAAATTATTTTAAAAAGAATTGTAGGGATATTACGAATTAAGGCATTGCAGCTTAGATTGTACGTGTGGACACACACAACCTGCACAAAATGAAACAAGTGCACGAGAAACCCTTGAATACAAAGGACTTCAATATTAGAAAACTCGATAGTTTCAGATAAAAGTGATCAAAACGCGCAACCTCTAAATATATATTATTTTTCCTCCATCACCAAGACTCGGGGCGTAAGCAAGTTGTAGATAATTAAATTTCGAACAACTTTTATTAAGTGCATTTTTACTGAATTTGAAAATTGGTGAGTTATTTAACAAAAACTCATTTTTATAAAAATCTAAAATTGCGGCCAACGCAATGGGGATAGGAGGTTGAAAACTTTTTTTTTTAAGACTCTTTATGAACAACCCTAACGAACAAAATCAAAAAATATTCCGACATTCATTCCGACTGGACGTTTTTGTTAAATATCTTCAAATTTAGAAACACGGGGAAGCTTCTAGAACATTTCATATCTGTTATTTTAGCAAATAGTTTTAGGCGGAAAGCGGACTCAAATTTCGGTATTTGAATTTGTAGCTAACAAAATTTATGTATTTCGAAAACCCAAAAGAATAGCTGTAATATTTTTTGTATAATTAAACTTTCCGCTAAAATAAAACAAAGGTTAGAGTTAAAAATACAAAATGGGATGAATAGCTATTACTTTTTAAATGAGTTTGTTGTAAACTGAATCCTATATGGCATGGGTCAATATTTTTAAATATTAATATTGCAGTCTCTTTCATTTTTGAACCGAAATACAAATTATAGTTAAGTTCGGGAGCAAACGGTTCTTAGTTTCATAAAATTGACAAAAAATATAAATTATAATATAAACGATGATCACTGATTCACTCTGTAACACTGGAAAATATTTTAAGTATGAAAAAAGTTGCAAAAACACTTCCATGTGCAAAAAGCGTGTTGGGAAAATATCGGTCGATGTCTATAAAGATAGATGTTGCGTGGACGCACCTTCGGGTATAATCTCAGTGTTGCCACTTTTCGGGAAAATACTTCCACTCTTTTGGTAATTTTGGGAAAATGACGGTTGATATCTTAGAAGATAGGTGCTGAGTAGACGCAAATCCGAGTAAAATGTCAGTGTTGCCACCTTGCAGTACAAACTTTTCTGGCAGGTAACTATTAATATGAGTCGCTTTTTTAAAGTGGAATAAGTCCACTTTTGGAAAAAAAATGAGTTAATGGCGAATTCAATAAAATAATTGTATTAATAATATTATACTCAATAGAGCTCGATTTCTACCTAGATTGAAAAGGTTATTGTGAGTGCATCATTTCATTATATGGCCGTTAAGCTCTAAGCCATGGGGTTCACGAGATATTCGGCTTCAAAGCACCGAAAAGAACAAAAATGCAACTCCATATTTGAACATTGTGTTCCTAATCAATATATATGTATATAATATAATGAAATGATGTACTCACAAGTCACAACAACCTTTTCAACGATGTATGACACATTCGTATTGGGAAATGGACTAGGGGCCTATTTCTCCGCTACTACACCAGCTACATCAACTACATCTTACAACTCTTCTACAACTACATCAATTACACTTTTCTGTTTCATTACTACAACTGGAAGTGTTGTATGATGTAGCTCGTTGATGTAGTGGATGTGCAGCTCGTTGTAGGATATAGCTCGTTGATCAAATGTATTTTTTTTTTTTTTATATTTTGCGTGCACTAAAGGGGTTATGACTACCCTTAAGATGATTATAGTACACAGTACGAGCGTTAGGAAAATGAGGAAGGATTTAACAGGAGATACCTATGCACATTGGTTTTGAAGTTTTGAATATTAAAATGGGGGGGAAAAATGGAGCCTGGTAAAGCATTCCACATTCTTGTTGTGCGGCTGAAGAAAGAATCTCTGAACTTTAGAGTACGTCCGAAGTTGGGCTCAGGGGTAAACTGATGAGCATTCCCAAAAGCGCGAGTATTACTGTTGAATTGTTTTAGGGGAGGAATGCAACTGGCTATTTCACTAGAACATTGTTTATAAAGGTAACGATAGAATAATGAGAGACATGAAACATTGCGACGGTGTTTCAGAGATGTTATTGATTGCGTTATTGACGAATCACCTATAATTTTTAAGGCTCTATTTTGGATTCTATCCAAGAGATTCAAGTGAGTTATAGGAGCACCTGCCCAGATGTGGGAGTTGTACTCAAGCTTAGGTCGAATGAAGGCTTTATAGATTGTAGCCAGATCAGAAGGAGAGAAAAATTTCTTGCATCGTCGAAGGAAACCCAAACACTTAGCAGCGTTTTTAGCGACGTCGAATATGTGGTCACTCCACAGAAGGTGATCTGTGATGCACATACCGAGGACTGAAAGCTGTTCGGTTTCTTCGATGCAAGTGCCCCTCATGGATAGCGGCATAGGGGGTGGGTTCCACTTTAACGACAAGAGACAACATTGAGTTTTTGAAGCATTAAATTCTACGCGATTTTTGATTCCCCATTGAACAATGCTGTCGAGATCAGAATTTAATGAGCTAATCATACGCTGCCGTTGAAGTTCCACATCCGAAGGACAAGGATGTGAATCTGAAAACGAATATGAAAAACTGAGGGTACTGTCGTCAGCAAAACAGTTTAATGGATTAGAGGTTTTAGACAAGAGATCGTTGATGAAGATAAGAAAGAGAGTCGGAGACAAAACGGAGCCCTGGGGCACACTAGCATTTATTTTATGAATATCAGACTTGAAACCATCCAATACAACTTGTATTGAGTGGTCCGAAAGGTAGTTTCTAATCCAGCGAAGAAGAGATTCATCGATACCAAATGCACGCATTTTCGATAAGAGAGCTTGATGCCAAACTCTATCAAATGCTTTTGAAATATCAAGTGCAACAATCTTACTTTCTCCAAAACGATGTAAAGATTTGTTCTACTGCTCGGTGAGATATACCATCAGATCACCAGTGGACCTATTGCTACGAAAGCTGTACTGCCGGTCATTAAGATTTAAGAAGCTACCGTTCTTCGAGATATTTCTTAAGCTGATAGTTTATCAGCGTTTCCATGACCTTGGAAAGAAGGGACGTAAGTGCAATTGGGCGGTAATTGGTGGGTGAAGAAGATTCGCCTTTTTTAGGGACAGGCTGGAGCTGTTTTCCATCCACTCGGGAAGAGACCTATGGAGTAGGACAGATGGAAAAGCTTACGCAGTGGCCTTGCCAGCGTAGAAGAACACCTCTTCAGAACAATAGGAGGGATACTATCTAGGCCAGCGGATTTGTGTATATCAAGATCTTTAAGGACTCTTGCAACTGCACGAGTGCGAAAGAAGATTCGTCCCATGAAATCGTTAGCGCTCTCAAGTACAGGCGGAGTCATAACACTCACTGGCAGCGTCGAACTAACAGCAAACTGTGCTGCAAGCAAATTGGCTTTATCTAGTGAGCTGACGTAGGGAGTGTTATTGTAGACGAGCGTTGGAACCGAAGATGAAGTAGTACTGCGAATGTTTTTAACAAATGACCAAACATTTTTACTACCTTTGGGACATTGTAGTATTTTTTGCCGAAGTTTTTGGTCATGCAAAAATTTGGTTCTTTGAATATGAACGTTACAGGTCTTCCTAGCTTGTTTGAACTTATTCCGGTTTTCTTCAGTAGGGTTGGCTTTGTAACAACGGAAACTTACATCTCTAACCCTGATAACCTCTTTACAGCTCGAATCAAACAATGAATTTTCTTTCGGTCTGATAGACTTTATCCTATTCGGAATAAAGTTTCTAATCCCGTGAAGAATTAAATTTGTAATCATATCTGCGCTGGAGTCTACGTTACTATCGAGGAAGCATAGTGACCAGTTAAATTTTCTGAAGAAATCATTGAGACCGTCCCAGTTGGCTTTCTCGTATTGCCAAACGGTTCTCTTTGGGCTTTGTTCTTTAACTGGGTTTTGTTGGCACGAGAAATTGGCAGATATGACACAATGGTCTGATGTGCCTAGAGGCGATAATACACTAAAAGTATATTTATCAGGGTCAGAGGTAAGAAACAAGTCTAGAGTGTTCCCGGGTTGACCTGCAACGTCAGGGATTCGAGTTGGCTTGTGACATTTATATTATTTGTTTTTTGGAAGTGAGTTAGTTTCAATTTTTGAAGAGATACAAATAAATAATTTAAAATAAATTAAGAATAAAATGGATTTTGACATAAATTTTTTCGCCAATAATTTTGAATTCAATATATATTCAAGGGTATTCATGCAAGTCGTAGTTAGTATTGTAAAGTTTTAAACTTCGTAGTTCTGTCACAATTTGTATGGAAAATTTGACACATGAATACCCTTATTGAAAGAAGACCGAAAATCAATCAATCAATTTTAATATGGAAGACCCTTATTTCGTTGAAAGATTCCAAAAATGTGTACTCAATTGTTGGTTGAACGCTTGCATTCATTCATTCATTCAAAATACTTACATTCGTATATTTTCTTTTATATCCAGCCATTTCCCATCCTGCTCCAGCAATCACAGCAAATATTTTTACTGTGAGAATGTAACAAGAATTTACAGCAAGTTGTACTACAACAATGTAGTAGCAAAAGCTGTGAAACAGAATCATACATTTTTCCAATACTTCCAATCGATTCTCCAATGCTACATTGATGTACTACACCTGAAAAAGCAATGTATGTTTGAAACAGAAATAATGTAATACAACTGTTATACTACTACTTTGTAGCTGATGTAGTAGCGCTGTTATTGTAGCAATAGGCCCCAGCTCCCATACATTTTTGCCCATTCTCCTTTACATTATATTTCTTTCTTAAATGAAAGGCCTACAGTTAGTTGAAGATTTCTAAGAGAAGAAAATAGGTATCGAGAAGATAAAAACTGAAAGAAGAAAATTAGTTCTTTCAGAAATAATTATAAATTTTGTTGAAACAATTTACCTCACGTTATAATACAAATTTGAAAACAGCAAAAAAAAACGGTTTATTTCGATTTTATAACGGGAATATCTCGAAAATGTGGCCCGATAGAATTTTTCTGCTTTCAGATTCGAATTCTGTAACAAATAATCATATTAAAATTTAAAAAATAAAATGCACGACTTGCTCTTATGTTCAAGACACTGCAGGTTTAAGAAAATTGTATATAAAAACATGGAAATTATGAGAGACAAATGTAGAGAAGCACGAAATACGACATTTAAATTAGCTTTAAACAACTCCTTCGACAGTTTGAGGTTGAAAAAAAGAATGTCCTTTTAATTCTTGATTGAAAAAAAAAAATTTAGAATCGTTGGAGCGGTTTTTTTAAAAAATTATTTTTTTATATATAAAATTCTTAAAATATTCTTAAGAACAAATTTTGGTATGCAAATCTAAAGTTTATATCTATGAGTATATAGAAACAAAATTTGAAAACAAATTGTCAACTCGTTTTTGAGATATCGAATTTTCAAAAAAAAAAATAATTCTTTTAGCCGATTACGATAAAATTCAAAATAACAAAATACGTTCTATGACAGGTATTATTAATAGTTGCTAAGTGTAAAATTTTATAATCTATGGTAGTATTAATTTAAGTACTGGAAAAAAGTTTAATCAAAATCGTAGGCTTCGTTTTTAAGGAAAAAAATATATTCCCTTGCGTTTTTTTAACTTTTGTATGAAAGGTACCGTTATTTTTTCATATATGTAAAATTTGTTCTAAAAATATTTTAGAGAGTACTAAAAAACTCTTAAGTATCGAGTTTTGAAAAAATGGATGATGCCATTTTCAAAATATTTGATTTTCCAAAAAAAAATTAAACATTTTTTAAAAATCCAAAAAATATTTTTTCACAAATGTTGGTACAATATACTATTTATATTTTTTGGAAGCCTCTGTATAAAAAAAATAATTGAAATTGGTTGTACCGTTTTGAAGAAAATCAGAAATTAAAAAAATGGTTCTTTGGGAGGTACCATTAATAATCATTTTTGAAAAATGGTTTTTCACCCAAAGGAAGCCTTTACTCAACTAATTTTATTGAATTTTTTTTAAGAAAAGTTGTCGAACCGTTTCTGAGAAAAATTCGATTATGTAAAATGGCTAAGAAAATTGTATAACAGGTGCCGTTATTTTTGGTTCTAAAAAAAAAAAAAAAACGTGTGGGCATAATCACCAAAAACCACTATGTACCAAGTTTGAAGAAAATCGATCGAGTCGTTTAGGCTGTAGACGAACAGACAGACAGACAGACTGACAGACAGACAGACAGACAGACAGACAAAATTGTGCCACCCACTTTTTTGGTGTGCTCTATCATCGTAATATTATGTTTGATTGTTATCTCAAAAACTTTTTTTTGCACGAATCCAAAACTTGCCTTATAGTACCTACATACATATATGTATATCGCAAGTAAATTTGGAGTTTTAAAAAGCACTAAAATTTTGTTTGGAAATTAAATTGAAAAAAAACGAGTTGATGAATAATTTTGGAACCAGGGTTTAACGTATATTAGTCAATAGTACTTTGGTTTTCCTTTTTCTAAATGTTATATTACATACCTTAATAATTTCCGCATAATTTGTATTATTCACATAAATAAGTTTTTTGGCTCAGGAGTCTTCTTCTCTGAGTCTCTCAACATCTCCAAGTCATTTCGACTACCGAATTTTGCTAGTGTATTTCAAGCTGAAATACTGGCAATCAGGGAGGCATGCAAGATGCTAAAAGCAGATCCAAACCAAAATCGTAATACAGCCATCTTTACAGAAGGTCAGGCGGCTGTTAAGGCCATTGATTCGGCTACATCATCCTCTAAATTGATCCAATAATGCAAAGATGAGCTCGCAAGTCTAAACATTAACCTCAAGGTCACTCTTATCTGGGTTCCTGGTCACAGTGGCATTGAGGGAAATGAACGGGCAGATGAACTAGCCAGGCAAGGATCAGCCCTTCACATCGCACTTGCGGAAAGAGTCTACATTCCCCTTGGAGTTGTGACTTGTGAAGGGCAATATATTGTCAATTTTCCTTAGAGAATCCAATCGAAGGTGGAGCAGTTTAACCAACTGCAAAATATGTAGATATGTAGACCCAGGCGGGACATAGCCAGGGTCGTAGCAACCTGCACTGGACACTGGCCAATTGGAGAACATGCGGCGGGGCTGGGTATCCCTTACAATACTCACTGTCGCAGCTGTGGAGACCAGCAAGAAAAGGAAACAGTTACAATTTGGTTCCTCTAACAGATCTCAACAACTCATTTATCCCCGCTTCTCTTGTCTTGCATCAAGGCGACAGTTTTTTGTCAATGCTACCCGATTGTTGAACTCCCTTCCTAGGCATTTAAGGAGAGTGAGCGGCGAAGCACAGTTGCGTAGAGATCTACATCATCATTATAAAAATTAATTCTGTTTTTCTTTTCTTTTCTTTTCTTTTCTTTTCTTTTCTTTTCTTTTCTTTTCTTTTCTTTTCTTTTCTTTTCTTTTCTTTTCTTTTCTTTTCTTTTCTTCTCTTTTCTTTTCTTTTCTTTTCTTTTCTTTTCTTTTTCTTTTCTTTTCTTTTCTTCTCTTTTCTTTTCTTTTCTTTTCTTTTCTTTTCTTTTTCTTTTTCTTTTTCTTTTTCTTTTTCTTTTTCTTTTTCTTTTTCTTTTTCTTTTTCTTTTTCTTTTTCTTTTTCTTTTTCTTTTTCTTTTTCTTTTTCTTTTTCTTTTTCTTTTTCTTTTTCTTTTTCTTTTTCTTTTTCTTTTTCTTTTTCTTTTTCTTTTTCCTTTTCTTTTTCTTTTTCTTTTTCTTTTTCTTTTTCTTTTTCATTTTCTTTTTCTTTTTCTTTTTATAATTTTCTATTTTCTTCTTTTTTTTTCTTTTCAATGGAGATGTATTGTATTTTTTGTTCTCTTTAATCATTGTAAAAGGTGTATATAATTATAATTATATAATTAGCTTTTTTTCTTATTAGTCATTTTTTCTTAATTTCTTTTTCTTTTAAATATAGACTAATTTATAAAATTAATACCGTTGTTCAAATATCATGATAAAAGTAGTTTTTTTCATAGTATTATGACTTATTATTAGCTTTACACTAGCTTATAAGAAGTATATTCTTAATGTGTATAGGCACATTGAATGAAATAAACTAAACTAAACTTCATTTTCTCTGTAAATGTCCAGCTCTAGCCAGGATGAGAGCACAATCGTTTGGAATGGCTTTTTTTGACGACCTAAACGAACTTTCCGAAATGAAGATCAAAGACTTGATCTCTTTTCTTAACGCCACGAAATGGATCTGAGACAGAAATCTGTTGCGTTCTGCATCATGTTCCCCCCCAGATCCAAAGTCCGCGAGTAATCGGAATCCGGGTTTCTGAGCTTCATGATGCTCAATAGCAATGATGATCACATGATCGGATCGATCGCGCTTCGTTGCTATTCTACAACCTGCCGAGCTCGGCATAAGGTGGCAAGCTCGGGCGAGATGCGATCCGAGCGAGTGAGTGTCCTATGACCCAACTCACAAGATACATTAGGTATTACTAACCATACTTCACAGCCGTCCTATTTCAAAGCAAGAAACGCTTTTATCTGCTTTCATACACAGGTCAAACGAGTTATGGTATCAAAACGGCGCAATCCAGTGCTAATTGGGCAAAGAGCGAGTGTTACGCTCTTGCCACCATTTTTACCTACCTAAATAAGTTTTTTAATTCTATATTACTTTTAACTCAAAAAAATCAATTCAGTTAAACAATGCCTATATAAAAATATGGACTTAAATTTTTTTGATTTTAGTTTCTTATAATTTGTTATAATTGCAAATGGAATAAGTCCATTTAGGGCTTAGGCCCCGTTAATGTTTTTGGAGAATTTTAATAAATATTTTTGCATTTTAAGATTCAGCATTTTTTAACCTAAAATGCGTCACCCGAATTGCCTATATTTTTAAACACATTGATGCGCAAGACCTTAAATATCTCGAAACATGAAGAAATGGAATTTACCACTTTCAAAAACAACGGCTCGTATTTTGAACATGGAAAAAGTTGCGAAAACGCTTCCAGATACCAAACGCGTGTTGAGTGCCAATTTTTAGGACTATATTTTTTGGTGACCACGAATGGGACCTACACTTTTTGATAATATTAAATATTTTTAAGCCTAGTACGCTGCTGATGCGAAACGAAAAATCCCATACAAATATGATACCATGAAATCATAAACGAAATTGAAAATTAATGCATATTTTTTGGAGAAGTCTACACTCACACTCGCACACAATTAATTACCCAGGCCATTTATTGTGTGCGAAAAAATGACATCGTGTGTGTTTTTGTTGATTCTTTCATTACAGCGTGGCTGGCTGTGTTCTTTTTTTTCAGTTGCATTTGTATTGATTTTTTGAACGCGTGTAGGGAAAATAACGGTTGACATCTTAAGAGATAGGTTTTAAGTAAACATACCTTCGGGTAAAATTTCAATGCTGCCACTTCTCGAGAACACACTTTTTTTATATTAAAAGTTTTCACCTCGCAATTTTTTGGAAGTGATTATTATTTTGAGCATGGAAAATGTTGCAGAAACTCCTCCAGATGCCAAATTTTTGTTTGGTCATGGAGAGTTTTTCTGACATGGATATGGCGAGTTTTGGTTCTCATCACCTCAAGTTTTGTACGTACCTATGAACCAGGGTTTATCGCTCAAATAAATAAGCTTTTGATCTACGTACCTACCTACAATCTACATACATATAAAGTAACTTAATGTTTTCTAACATTGTGTTTATATTTACTATAATTTTAGACACTGCATGAAAGCGCTATACAACTAACGGATACAAAGGCTAGAGGTGTTTACGATTTTACCTGCCTTTGTGATGGAAAGGCATTTCTAGTAACCAATGTTAATGTGGGTAAGTTTTATGAATTTTAAAATAGTAGCCGCAGTTGAATGACAGTTAGACCTATGTTTCTCAAAATCGGATCAACACATTCAAATAAAAAGAAATTTGATATTAAAAATCGAACTGTAACTTCAACAAAAAGTATATTAAAAGAATTCTTTTCCGAGGCACTGATCGGATCGGATATGCTTCAATTTAAAAATATTTTGATTGGATATTTCAAACATATTTTCAGGTTTCCAAACAAAATGTCGATAAAAAGGCGATAATTCACACTTGGTTATACGGTTTTTACACGGGTTAGAGGTAGAACCATAAGTGTAGAAACACCACGTTAGTGATCGTACGAAACCGAACGAATCATTCCAATTTGGTACTTTTCGTATAGTCTTCATTATAGCTTTTGCCTTCGAAAGTGAAGAACGCTCTTCGACCGCTCATCCATAACACCCCGACTCCACAGGAGATAGTTTCTCTCAGAATGCCCATCTTGACATGAAATAACTAATGGGGTCAGTTTCATCTCATGATTGGATGCCATAGATATTTTTCTGCGATTATATCTTGACGTATGTAGATAATTAGTAGATCTCATTTTGTTTAGAAATGTCATTTTTTGTCTCATTATTTTGTATCATTATTACTACGTTTACAAGAAGGATCGAGAGCTCGAGTTGAAATAGGGTCCAATATTCAACCCAGGTTTTTCGTCACTTAAATTGAGTGCTCCATTTAGAGTTGAGTTGAATTGGTATTGAGATTCAAGAAAAATTAATGGCATTAATGTATTTATTTCAATGCAAAACAAATTTAATTGAATTATCACGAGTAGGTACTTTACTAGACGTATCTATTAAAACAAAACTATATTTGTATACAAACATGCAAATAAACATACCAAAGTACTTTGTCTGTAAAACCAACTCCTCGTCACAAATTTCGACTCGACTCCGCTACCTGAGGCTCATTTCAACTCGATCTAGTTATACAAAGAGTTGAAGCGAGCTTCAAGCCCTGCGCAGATAGAAAAAAATTTTATGATAAATATACCAAACATTGAGATGCAGATCTCGTGTGGAGTCATCATGATAGTTATCAAACCTGACAGCTGGTCTCAAAAAAAAAAAAATAGTGGAATCAAGCTAAAAAGAATTTGGTGTTCGATGCAAGTTTTTTCAATTTCTTTTTCCTGTTTGTTGAATGATTGAAGTAAAATCTTATGTCGAATTCCTTTCAACCATTGGTATCGATTTCTTTTGATGTGTAAACATCTAAGCGCTCGGTATGGGTAAAATTGAAAATTGGCTGTAACGGATATGAGCTCACGGTTCCGTTTGGAACCATTTTGTTTGTTGTAGGTAAGTAGAACTCTGTAAACTTTTAGAACTTTTATCAGCACTTCGAAAATGCATACATTTTTCAAATTAAATTTCATTTAACTTCATTCTAGCACAAAATTGAATATTTAAGCAAAAATATTTCCATTTTTTTTGTTATCATTCATTACTTGCACAAATTTCTCTACTACAAATCGATCAAATCAGATAAAAAAATGTCGCAAAACCTGGAAAAAATTTCCAAACTCACTATCGACGGTAAATCAATAAAAATAAAAATATATTAGCTTTATATTTTCCCCCAGATCTGATCTGGATTGTGTATGCATACATGTATTACAAAAACAACACAAAATCCGACCTTGCTTTTGGATTTCGATTTGCAAATTAATTCTGACCATACACCCTTTGTACTTTCTTGCAAAAATGAGTTTTTTCTCTCACAGGTAGATGGCTTTTTGTATTGAAGATAGGGAGAAAATAGAGAATAGAGTAGAGAGAAAATACAGAAACAAAAGGATAAACGGGGATCGGATAGGTACCTATATAACACTCTTGTCGCACTGAGATCCTGTTTGTTTTTATTATGATAATCTAATCCGGATCAGATCTGGGGGATATTTAAATTAAACTATTACATACTACAAAAATTAGATCAATTCCAAACTTAACGATCGAGAAACAAAAACAAAAGATAACTCAAAATGAAAACATCGTGATTTCAGCTGCTTTCGACGGATTAACCATTTCAACTCAGTATCAAAGAGATAAGTTGGAAAAATGTCCTCAAAGTTACTTTCTGACACTTAAACTTTGAATCCAGGAACAACTTTGTGACGTCATAAAGTTTTCTCCGAAAGTGTTTTTTTAATGGGTAAATTCATTATAATTTGTGTCGCGTAACCATTTTGTTTTAGCGCTTGTATTACAGATTCCTAATTTTTGCCATACGTGGTAATGACCAGATCCCTTACCTTCAGGTGAAAACGAATGTTTACACATCTTCCACGCGAGTCCCGGTAGTCACACTTTTTTTTGTGTTTGATTGTGTGTGTCATTTGACAGTAGCAGTAACAGATATTAAAAAGGCAATCGTTTTTTTCGATTAAAAGCAAATATAAAATACAAAAATAAAGAAAAATAGTTGCGCGTCGATTACAATAAAAAAATCAGCCCAAAATTGACCAAAAAAAACATATGAATCGAGCAACACATCAGCGAGCGCGAGCTGAGGTCACACGAGCGAATGTACTCGCTAACGAGTATAATATTCGCTTGCGAGTTGTACATACATATGTGTATAAGTTATCAGATTTCTCACCGCTCTACTGGCTTCTCAACTGGCTTCAAAAAAGGCAAGCTAAGCTAATTCACGAGCGAGTTGGAAAAATTTTATGTATAAGCTGCACGTACAGTGGTGCTAAAAAGTAATGCGATGATGAAGAAGCGATGTGAAAAATGATTCGAGATGCGGTAATTAGATGCGAATGCGACGTAGTGCGCACAGTAAAAGTGATTTTGTGCAGTTGTGTTGCTTCATTGTTTAGTGTCGAAACAATATGGATTCGAATTCAGAAGATTAATTTTTAAATGAAAATTAAAAGGATGAAAACTCACCAAAATTACTTGAAAAGAAAATAATTTGGAGAATTTTATTATCTTTAAGCCTAGTACCTACGCAGCTGAAGTGAAACGAAAATTTTCTGGGGTCTCCAACTCGAAAACGAAATCAGAAACGAAGTGATTACGAAAAAAATATGGACAGTTGTTTCAGAATGATGTCAAAATAAATTAAAAAAAAAAAAACAGTTCAAAATCTTAAGTCAATTTTTTTCTCGTCTGATATGAATTCTTGTTTTTTTTTTCGTGTCGTCCGTTGTGTCAATTTCTGTATAAGAATTTTCGTTTCACTTCAGCTGCGTACTATGCTTTATTTCCAATTAAAAAAGGATAACATAAATTTTTTCACAAGAATGTCAATTAATACATTTAAACCTTAAAACTTCGTAATTCTTTCCCAATTTGTATGGAAAATTTGAATGATTTACGAAGCTTACAACTTTACTACTATTACGATGACTTTAAGCTGTTGCATGAATACCCTTAAATTTTGGAAAAATTTGAACCTCTAATCACTGGGAACTAGAGTAATTTTGTAAAAATTCCTGTAACAAAATAATTTATTTATGACTTTATTTAATTTAATTCCCATATAATAATTACCACCAAAACTATCAAAAACGTGTATATTTAAACGAACGACGCACGTACTTAGGGTGTGTCTCTTTGGGGAGAGTACGATAACTGAGGCGCCAAGAAGTGATAACGTTTTTTTGTAGAACAGTTTAAAACAAGTTTTTTACTTGGGAGGGGGGTCTATCCCACCCCGTTTGGGCGGGAGGGGCAATTTCATAAAATCAGTACCAAAAATGTAAAAAAAATATTCAAAAATAACGGTAATACTTAAAACTAAGTATTATACTTTTTTTTAAAGCCAATACTCTGTTCTATTAGCTAGTTTTTGAATCAAGTGAAATCTATATATGGTTTTTGAGAAAACGAATTTTAAACTCAAAATTTGCAAAAAAAAAAGCATAAAAAAAGGTTTAATTTCTCAAAACTGTAAGTTTATATATAATTTTTTTTTTAATTCGTTGCTCTAATTAATTCTTAATCAAAAACTGAAAACTAGATGGTTCTACGTCTCCTAGTTTTTGAGAAAATTGGAAATTACTAAAACTACTACCGTACAAAACTCGAATGTTTGCTTGTTTTTTTTTATTATCTAAGTACAAAAATACAACTGCTTTATATACATAATAAGTGTTATAGACACAACACATACATATTATGAATTTATATAAATTTACTGTAATTGTACAGTTGGTAGTACCTAGGTAATGTGACTTTTTTACAATGCATTACATTTTCATGTCTGAAAATTTCAAATGTGCAACTTTGCGCCACGTATATGTATATTTAGAAAATTCCTGTTTACGTAAGATAAATTTAAAGTTTCCTTAAATCCAGATTCTTTAAAAGCAAAAGAAACTTTGCATACACCCAACCTCGCACCTACCCCAAATCCTATAATGTGCACTGTTTATACGCCGGCCGGCCGTAATACGTAAGCAAGCAAAAAACACACATCCCATACAAAAGTAGTAATAGTTTAGTAATTATCGATTTTTTCAAAAACTCGAAGACATAGAATCATCTAGTTTTCAATTTTTGATTAAGAATTAATTAGAGCAACGAATTGAAGAAAAAAAGATGACACATAATTTTACAGTTTTGAGAAATTACACTTTAAACCTTTTTTTATGCTTTTTTATCGCAAATTTTGAGTTTAAAACTCATTTTTTAAAAAACTATGCATAGATTTCACTTGATTCAAAAACTAGCTAATAGAACAGAGTATTGGCTTTAAAAAAAGCTATAATACCAAGTTGTAAGTATTACCGTTATTTTTAAATATTTTTTTTACATTTTTGGTACTGTTTTTATGAAACGGGGTTAGATAGACCCCCCCCTCCTATAGTAAAAAATGCTTGTATTAAATTGTTCTACAAAAAACCGTTATTATTTCTTGGCGCCTGAGTTATCGTACTCGTGCCGTCACTTTGATACCATTTTAATGGTAAATTTTATTCTTTACAAAAAAAGTTTTCAGAATTATCTGGAAACTTTGCTCTTTTTTCGATTTATATGCAAAAACCAAAAAAGGGTGCTTTTGCACTCCCCCTCTCCAAAATGCACCCTCTCATTTAATAGCTCTACGTGGTTTTCTCATCTTCAATGACCCCTTTGAAGATTTTTACAATAAAATCCCATGAACGTCTTAGTTCCTTATTGCCCTGTTTTTTCGGACATAATCGATAGCCTCAAACAAACGTTTTTGGTGTTCTTTTCAAGCTTTTTTAGCGAGCCAAAGCCAATAACTTAATCGAAAATTTCAAATGAAGAATTCAATTTTAATACGTAAAGCAACTTTTGGAAGGTATTAGACGTGGAAATTCCAGAGTTGAAATAAATGACACACCCTAACGTACATACGGCCAGATGGCATCATTCCGGCTGAACTGCAGATAAATTCAGAAGTAATTCTGCCGATTCTGGAAGTCATCTTCAATGGTTGATTAAATCTTGTCCATATTCCTCTTCTATGGAGAGAAGTCAAAGTTGTGTTTATACCCAAAGCCGGTAAATGTTCCCACGTAAACCCTAAAGATTTAAGACCTATTAGCCTATCATCTTTCCTTCTAAAAACTTTTGAACGACTGATTGATATCGAACTACGGTTAAGCATTGATACGAGACTACTGTCTACAGCTCAACATGCCTATTGCAAAGGGAAGTCAGTGGAGACAGCTCTCCACACACTAGTTCGTACCATCGAATATTCCCTCCATTATAAAGAATATACAATGGTTGCCTTCCTAGATATAGAAGGTGCTTTTTATAACGTTGATACATCTGCAATCACATCTGCACTGGCTTCTCTGAATGTGGATGGGTCGCTTGGTGAACTGATTAATCAGATGCTTACAAGCAGGGTTATCAATTCAAAACTGGGCGGCTTTTCGGCAAGAAGATCTGTCAGTAGAGGTACACCGCAAGGCGGGGTGTTTTTTCCCCTTCTTTGGAACTTGGAAGTTAATGAACTGCTGAGTAGCTTAGAGGCAGAGAGCTACTGAGTTATTGCCTATGCGGATGACGTGGCTATAGCAGTATCAGGAAAACATCCTAACATTTTAAGAGATCTTCTACAAAACGCTCTAAACAAGCTAACGCGATGGGCAGATCGATGCGGACTTGGAGTTAACCCCCATAAAACAGATCTTGTCCTCTTCTCCAGGAAATACAAAATTCCGCAAATAGACTCCCTATTATTAATGGTGTTCCACTATAATACCCAGACGAAGCTTAATACTTGGGTCTCATCTTAGATAAGAAGTTAAGCTGGAAACCTAACATACAAGAAAGAGTGAAAAAAGCCACAGTGGCACTTTTCTCTTGCAAAAGAGCCGTTGGTAGTAAATGGGGCCTCCAACCTCGTATTACTCACTGGCTATACATTTCGGTAATTAGACCGATTCTAACTTCCGGTGTGGCAGTATGGTGGACTGCCTTGGATAAAGCGACACATCGCGACAAACTAAGCAAAGTCCAAAGAACAGCATGTCTATGTACTACTGGAGCACTTCGGTCGACTCCTTCCGCTGCATTAGACACTCTTCTCCATCTGACACCTCTCGATATTTTCAGCAAACAAACGGCTGCGGGCACAGCCATTCGCCTCAAAGCCTCTTCACAGTGGATCAATAATGAGATTGGTCACTCCGCTATTCTGAATTCATTCGGAACACTTCCTAGTAACACTGACTACACAATCCCACTATTGAATTTCGATAAAAATTTTGAAGTGACCATACCTTCCAGATCCACCTGGGAGGATGTGGAATTCTTAGAAGATCAATCAATTCACTTCTACACTGACGGATCGAGGACCAAAGATGGGGTTGGTGGGGGAGTGTACTCTGAAAGACTAAATTTAAGTCTCTCATTCCGTCTTACTAATCACTGTAGCGTATTCCAGGCGGAACTTCTAGCGATAAAAGAAGTACTGTCTTGGCTCAAAGAAAACGTGATATCATGCTCGGATATCCACATCTTCTCTGATAGTCAAGCCGCCATTAAATCCCTGGACTCTGTCTGTACAAACTCTAGAACAGCCTTCAACTGTCGATCATCTCTGTTGGAGATGGTGCAACAGTTTAATATTCACCTTTGTTGGGTGCCGGGTCATAGTGACATTCCAGATAATTGTAAAGCTGATGAACTCGCTAGAAGTGGAACATTACTACCCATTTTACCTGAAAAGGTAAACATTGGTATACCCATCGCTACGTGTAAACTTTTACTGAAGCAAGATGCGTTGAAGAGAACAAACACAAGGTGGGAAAACATCACTACTTGTTTGGCGACAAAACAAGTATGGCCAAACCTTGACCTGAAACGCTCCAAGTGTTTAATATCTCTAAACAGAATGCACATTAGCTCTATTGTAGGTGTCATAACAGGACACTGTTTAATAGGCAGGCACACAGCGCGGCTTGGCGTACCTTCAACCGATTTCTGCAGAAGCTGCATGGACGAGGAGGAAGAGGAAACGATTCCTCACCTTCTCTGCACATGCCCTGCTCTTTCCCACAGACGTAGGCTCCATTTAGGAGTTTACTTCTTTAACGATCCTAGTGATCTGGAAAACACGGACATTTATAGTCTCGCATGCTTCGTGAGGAGCTCAAAGTGGTTTTAGCGAGTAAGGAAGGAGTTTTTAAGATTCATGTGGTATCACAACGGACCAATTTTGGTCTAAGTGTGTCAGTACTTAGTATTGACAGCCACTTCTACCTAACCTAACCTAACGAACATACACTTTTCAATGTTTGCTAAGCAAAGCGGAAAAAAAACTTTAAATTCAATAGAATAATCTCAAATCTTCTTTGTGTCCTTGTAAATCTTCATAGCTAAAATTGAAATATCTTATTCGTCTAGAAAAAATGATCTTTTCTTCTATGTATAGTCCAGTAACCTTGTAGTTTATAGGACTGAGACCTTGCGTCAGGTCCGGTAGTTCTGATTTTTTGCTGAGTTGTTTATGATGTTGGCCTAGAAATAAATCCGATTTTTCGACCTCGAGCGCCGAACGCAACATTGGTAAAAATCCAAAAAACCGCGAATTTTTCGCAGTTTTTTCACTTATTGGCCACTTTAACCGATACGCCTTAGTTTCCGAATAAAACATTGCTCTATGATTTCCAGCTTACTAAATTTGCTTTAATTTGAGTCCAAAGCCGGTTCTGTAGACATAACAGTATCCAAGGGACGGCTTTTCAAAATATATCAATAAAAAAATTTAAACAACAAGTAGTATATAAAACAGTATAATAACAAAAACAAGGTCTTTGACATATGCTGCATCAAAGCAATAGAGCGTGTAGATTGGGTCAAAAGAAGAAAACAATACTGCCGTGTTAAGAAGAAAAAACGTAAGTGTATTTTTGACATTTCGAGATAAACACGTTTTTCTGTTTTTATCTCTATCTTTTTTGTTTTGCTGTTGAGTGTTTTTCTGTCGTTTTAACAATATGAATAATTTTTTTTTGCCTTGATTATTTATCAGATGTACAAATGCTTGTATGGTAGTCACTTTTTTTTCTTAAATTGAGTGATAAAACGTCAATTTTTCCTAAAAAAAAGCATGGTTCTTTGAACTAACGTCATTTTTCTTAAGCGTTTTAAGCATTTACAAAAGCAAGGAAGGGCTTTTATTTTTAAAGAATAAAATAGCAAACATTTATCAAAGATTAAAAAACAGGCCCTAACTCAAAACAGCCAAAAAGCCAGTTACGTTTTTTTCTCTTAACACGGCAGAATAGTACTGGATGGGGGGTATATATCCCCTTGTTTAGGCGGGAGGGGCAATTTTAAGAAAAGTTGAATTCAAATAGAAAAAGAACTTTAAAAAAACAATGGTAATATCTGGACGAAAATCCATTGCTCATCTTAAAGCCAGAAATCCATTCTTTAATTTTCTTTTTAAATATAGTTTTTTTAGTTCATAGTTTTTGAAAAAATTACTTTCAAACTCAAAATTTTGAGAAAAAGACAATTTTTTTTGTTAATTTATTATTTTTTTTATTTTATGGTATTAAGTACTATTTTTGTTTTTGATTTTCAATGCACTTATTAATTTTTAGTTAAAAACTGAAAACCAAATGCTAAAATGACTTCTAGTTTTCGAGAAAACTGAGATTAACATGATCAACTTCACTGTTTTCAGTCTAGTATCTTTTTTCTTCGGGGTGGGAGGGCTCTGCCTCAGATCTGGTAGTTCTGATTTTAAGATGAGTTGTTTATGATGTTGGCCTTACCAATAATCCAAGTTTTCGACCTCGAGCGCCGAACGCAACTTTGTGAGATATGCATAAAACCGGGAAATTTTCCCGGTTTTTTCAGTTATTGGCTATTTTAACCTTTAAGGCCTATTTTGCGATTATAACTTTGCTCTACCATTTAAAAATAATTAAATAGGCTTCAATTTGAGCTAAAAATCAATTCAAATTGTGAAATTTTTCATCAACTTTTGAATTTAGAATGCTGCAAATCGAATTGAAGGGGGCTTATTCACTCCATGTGTGAAATTGTTTGCCCCTTTTCAATGATTTTGGTATACTGTGTAGCGTGTTATGTTGGCTTTATTTAAAGATCTTAATCATGAAGATCGGATGAGTAGAAACGGAGTTATGATTTTTTAAAGTCAACCATATAAAACTCGAACTAAAACATTCGCTTCAGATAACTCACTGGTACTGGTCGGCAAGCAAATACATTTTTTCTCGCATTTTTCTACCCAGATGTTGGCTCTGTTTCTGCACAAATATCTGCAGCGGGGTCAGGGGTCACTGATGAGATCCTCGAGCGTTTCGATATCGGATCGGGGGGTGCAAATTGACCTCAGGTGCAATGTCAATGCAAGAGACCCCACTACAGTGACTGCAGACTAAGGAACACTTAAGCCCTGTCTTCCTGCAGCTGCATGCCAGTGGCGATTCCTCTCAGTTGGCTAGGTTGGCTGCGCCAACCCTAAAATTTCAAAATGTATTTTATTGCCGACCAGTACCCACCAGTGAGTTATCTGAAGCGAATGTTTTAGTTCGAGTTTTATATGGTTGACTTTAAGAAATCATAACTCCGTTTCTACTCATCCGATCTTAATAATTAAGATCTTAAAATAAAGCCAACATGACACGCTACACAGTTTACAAAAATCATTGAAAAGGGACAAATGATTTCACACAAGGGGTGAATAAGCTCCCCTTCAATTCGATTTGCAGCATTCTAAATTCAAAAGCTGATGAAAAAATTCACAATTTGAATTGATTTTTAGCTCAAATTGAAGCCCATTTAATTATTTTGAAATGGTAGAGCAAAGTTATAATCGCAAGCCAGACCTTAATGGTTAAAATAGCCAATACCTGGAAAAACCGCGAAAATTTCACGGTTTTATGCATATCTCACAAAGTTGCGTTCGGCGCTCGAGGTCGAAAACTTGGATTATTGGTAAGGCCAACATCATAAACAACTCATCTTAAAATCAGAACTACCGGAATTGAGGCAGAGCCCTCTAACCCCGAAGAAAAAGGATACTTGACTGAAAACAGTGAAGTTGATCATGTTAATTTCAGTTTTCTCAAAAACTAGAAGTCATTTTAGCATTTGGTTTTCAGTTTTTAACTAAAAATTAATAAGTGCATTGAAAATCAAAAACAAAAATAATACTTAATACCATAAAATGAAAAAAAATAATAAATTAACAAAAAAAATCGTCTTTTTCTCAAAATTTTGAGTTTGAAAGTAAATTTTTCAAAAACTATGAACTAAAAAACTTTATTTAAAAAGAAAATTAAAGAATGGATTTCTGGCTTTAAGATGAGCAATGGATTTTCATCCAGATATTACCATTGTTTTTTAAAGTTCTTTTTCTATTTGAATTCAACTTTTCTTAAAATTGCCCCTCCCGCCTAAACAAGGGGATATATACCCCCATCCAGTACTATTGTTTTCTTCTTTTGACCCAATCTACACGCGCTATTGCTTTGATGCAGCATATGTCAAAGACCATGTTTTTGTTATTATACTGTTTTATATACTACTTGTTGTTTAAATTTTTTAATTTATATATTTTGAAAAGCCATCCTTTGGAAACTGTTATGTCTACAGAACCGGCTTTGGACTCAAATTAAAGCAAATTTAGTAAGGTGGAAATCATAGAGCAATGTTTTATTCGGAAACTAAGGCGTAATGGTTAAAGTGGCCAATAAGTGAAAATACTGCGAAAAATTCGCGGTTTTTTGGATTTTTACCAATGTTGCGTTCGGCGCTCGAGGTCGAAAAATCGGATTTATTACTAGGCCAATATCATTAACAACTCAGCAAAAAATCAGAGCTACTGGACCTGACGCAAGGTCTAATGTATATAGTTACTGGACTACTAAGCAAATTGTTGTTTTTTTTTTTTTTAATAGAATCGATTTTTTGGTTGGAAAAATTCAACATTAATCGCATTTTAGTGGTTTTTCAAGTGTTTTATGGGTGATTGTTACTTAACGAAAAGTACAAAACAGTATTAAGGCCTGGTCAAACAAAGCGCAGGTTGAGGGGACGGCCAATACTTTACTTTCAATTCTGCATTTACACCTCGACTACACAAGAGAAAATTTATCTCATATTGACATAAAATTTTCTAGCAGAGTCACTCTGTTTGATCTTATGATTTCATACGCAAAATTATTTTCTGTACGTGATTTCTCCTTATTAAAATACGGAATGCATTTGATTTTTGATGTGTACCTAACATGTTAGAAATCAGTACGAGGTTTTTTGGTAGTTGAGAGTAATTTCTTGAAAGCATATTTGCTTAACAAATTCCTTTCTTTTAGAAATAAATACCGACACATTCTTGATTAAGAACTAATCGAAAAACCTAAAAAATGTCGTCGAAATTGCCTCGTTTTTTCATTGTCAACCAACCAAATCTTTTATGAATCGAAACGTTATATTATAAGCTATCTGAAGAAGAAAGCAACCACACCCGAAACGTCACTTGTATAAAAATATAATAGTTGGAAGCTGTCGGAAGCTTATATGTCAAAACCGACTGAAAAGTAGCTTTCCGAAACGTCAATTTTAAAAGTCACCCTTGAGAGATTTATTTTAAAAGAAGTGAAAAGAATGCAAATACCTAAAATATTTTGACAATGTTTATTTTCTCATACTCATTGACAAAGTGATAATTTTTTTAAACTTGTATTTAAATTGAAAATTAATTAAAAGAAAATTTAAGTTTTTACTTCACTCATCCAGAAAACAGAAAAAAAAAGTTGAAAAACTTGCACCAAAATTCTTTTTAGTTTTAATTTACCATTTTGATTGTTGCTGGCAGCTGTCACTTACGTTAGAGAGGCCAATGAGCGCTCTTCACTTCACGCAAAAGTTTACGAAGACCCAGATGAAGAGTACGAAATCACATTTATGGGTGTGTCATATGAATTCTGGTATTCGCTAAGTTCCGTACGATTATTTTATTTCTACCTTAAACAAAAACTAAATATTATACTTACAGCCCTTAAGAGGTGCATAGGAAACATTTTTTAAAAGTGCATTATAGATACATAGCAGGGACGAGATTTCAAGTGAAAAGATTTATTTTTAGAGTCAACGGTTACAGCTTCGAATATTAATTTTTTTTTTACTGTTTTCAGATACATCTCCAAAACATGTGGATGATTTTGAGTGCGTTGTCTTAGAATTTCTTCAAATGCAATGCACTATTAACAAGACCGCTGAATGTATTAACACAATCTACGAATTGCTTATAGAGGGATCACAGGTAACTTTTGAAACGTTAAAATTAATCGCATTGTGGTCAAAGTGGAGAGCACCGTTGAATTTCCTTGCTTATAAAAAAGAGATGGAGAATATTTTTGACTTCTAGCAGAAAATTATTGTTCACGTTTCTCTTGCTGCTCAGTTAAGCTGACGTGGCGCGGCGGACCAAACTCTTTTAGATCTCGGAGATTTTGAAAAGCCTAAGCCTGAGCTAGCTATGTATAGTTGTTTTCCACTTTGTGCCATGTATCAAAAATTGTCATCGAATAAAAACCTTTTGCATCCAGTAACCTTGTTCATTGGCGGAATACCTTGTGTCAGATCCGGTAGTTATGATTTTTTGCCAAGTTGTTGGAACACATGACAACATTGTCAGCCGCCATCTTGGAAAACACGGTTAGCACGTAAACAAAAATATATAATAATTTTGTAAGTAGTAAGCTGACGCGGCGTGGCGGAGCAAACTCTTTTAGATCTCAGGGATTTTGAGAAGCCTAAGCCTGAGCTAGCTATGTTGTTGTTTTCCACTTTGTGCCCTGCACGGTTGCCACTGTGCGACTTTTGTCGCATTTTGACCCCTTTTATTGCCTCATGCGACCATGAGACGACTTTTTAAAAAACTAGCTCTTTTTACCCTTTTTTAGAAATATTGCGACTTTTCTGACCCCATCTCTAAAAGATTGCATGAAAAAGGTTAAGTTTCCTTTTTTTTCCTAGAAATTTTTTTCCAATTTCCATTTATGTATATGAAGAAAACATAATGTCAGTACGATGATAGAGAACCCCAAAAAAGTGAAAAGCACAATTCTGTCTGTCTATTTCTACCTCGACCTGAGCCCAAAACCATTGAAACAATTTCTTCAAATTTTGAAGTTAAGATTTTTTGGTAGTTCCTTGGAGGTTTTGGTTCACAATAACGGTACTTGCCATACAACTGTAAAGGAAAAACTTGTACATCTCGAAAAGAGCGATTGTCCAAATTTTTTATCTTAAAAACGATTTCGTCCCCCAAAACTGAAAATATGGAAGGGGGACAAAAATTTCTTTGACTTTTTCATTAACATCGTTGGAGTCGTTAATGAAAAAGTTTTTAAAGAACCTAAGATGTTAATAATATTGCATATAAATATTTTGAAAAAAAGAAATTTTGGATTTATTAAAAATTATTTTTGGCAATTTTCAATATTTCTTCTGTGGTGTTTGGTACAAGAATGATAAGGATAACTCATGTTCGATGTAAAATACATCAAGCTAGAGCCTAAACGAGTTAAGTGATTTTCTTCAAAATTAAAATACATATTTATAAACATGTTCTTAAGATACATACATTTTGAAGAAAATTGATAAACGGTTTTCGGCTCTAACTCGATGTAAGGTGAACCGGGGATGTGAAGAAGCAAAATAATTTTTGGACGTACATAATATTTATACGAAAACTTCAGATTTAAATGTGTTTGTGAGGTTGAATAAAATTTTAATGAATATAAGTACTGATTTTATGTTATGGTCAATTTTCAAAGAAATAAAACTAAAAAAAAAATAGTTTACTTTGTTTGCGATTTATTTATACATATTCTGATTGTTTTTGTTATTCATCACAAAATTTCTTAGTGCGACTTTTTTTCCTTGTGACCCTTTTTTATGCAACCTTTTCAAATTTCTCAGTGGCAACACTGGTGCCATGTAGCAAAAATTGTCATCGAATAAAAACCTTTTGCATCCAGTAACCTTGTTCTTTGGAAGGATACCTTGTGCCAGATCCGGTAGTTATGATTTTTTGCCAAGTTGTTGGAACACATGACAACATTGTCAGCCGCCATCTTGAAAAACACGGTTTGCACGTTAACTAATATTCCATTTATTTCAGTCAACGAAGACTCAAAATTACAAAATAAAAGCTGCAAACCATGCTCTCTTAGTTATTTTATTATGTGGTAGGGGTGACCCCCAGGTATAACATACTAAAAGTTCCGAGCTGAGGGCTGAGAACCTTAGGCAGGAGGAGGGTTTGTCATTTATCGTGATTTCGAAAACTAAGCGTATTAGCAGAAAAATTTACAATATAAAATGAAAGATTATTAAATTTCATACAAAAAAAGCTGGGGCCCTACTCTGTATTCCGATTCGAAAGTTAAATCTGTTCGAAAGTTGTTTCCGATTCTAATTTGAAATGGTACTCTGTAATGACTTTCGAATCGGAAGAAAATGTTGTAAGGAAATCTTTGCAACATTCGAATAAATGTGTCAAGACTCGTGTAGTTATGTCAAAAATGACATTCAAATTCAACAAGTCAAGTTTCATTTGTGATTTGAAGTTATTTATCTGTATAATATGGATGTGAATTTAATTGCTATTAAAGAAGAAGAAAGTGCTGAAGAGTTTTATAAAAAAAAAATATGTTTCAAAAAAGCACAAGATATCCCTCAATAACAGTCATTAGAAAAGCAGGTTGACCGTGGGTAGGCGCAAAACCTGCATCAGGCTCTATGAGGACCGGAAAACGCGTGCTCATAGAAGTGTGAGATTCTTACTACACTAAAACCACCTCCACTTCCCGATTGCAACTAAGTTGAAACTTATCTAGCAATTTATTTTTAACGAAGTTAAGTAACGTGTTGCAGGTAACTTTCCGGTGAAAGTTTCTGCTTATTCCGCGATTTTAAAGCGGTTTTGTGTTCACCGCACCAAGTCGGAAGGTTTTGTTCTTTGCAGACGGCGTACTAAATTCGACTCGTCAAGAATGTCAATAATCGTTGGATTAGCGTGATCTAATAGCCGATTTCTATGTTTTCGCGCGAAACTCTTAATTTCATCTCGAACCGTAGGAATCCCGAGATCCCTGTGAAGATCTTCGTTTCTTATATACCATGGTGCATTTACAAATGACCTAAGCAATTTATTTTCAAACGTTTGTAATTTATTTAAATTTGTATCGCAGGTACAACCCCAGAGTTGTATACCGTAAGTCCAGACAGGTTTAAGTACCTGCCTGTATAAAATCAACTTATTATCAATACTAAGCTTGGAATATTTACCGAGTAGCCAGTTCATATCTCTTAATTTACTTTTTAATTCTTCGCATTTCTTTTTTACGTGCGGCTTCCATTTTAATTTCGCGTCTAGAGTCATTCCCAGATATTTTGCTTCATTCGCAAATGGTACACGACCGGTATTAAGAAAGACGGGCAATCTATTTATTTTTTTTTATACGTAAAGTCCACGTGGACTGACTTTTGTTCATTGAGCGCTTAGAAAAGCAGGTTGTGATAAGGATTCTTTTTTCTTGTGCAAATACAAATGCATTTGTGTAAGTGTTAAAATTCACTGGTTGTTAGATCTGCTCTACATATTTTTTGCTATGAATTTGGCCACATGCACAAATGAAATTGAAATTCTGTAATAAGTTCTTTTTTGTATAGTTAACTAGATCATAACGCAATAGTTAACCATCTGCAATCAAATGGGTTATTACCTACATCTACTTGCAGTTCTTCTTGCGTCCGCATTTGTATTTTTGTTTCAAAATTTCTATAAAATATAATAAGGGTGTTCATGCAACAGTGTAAAGTCGTGTCGTAAACGTGGTAAAGTTTTAAACTTCGTAAATCTGTCAAATTTTCCATACAAATTGTTTACGACGAGTTTACGCTTTTGCATGAATACCCATAATGTTTTTCTAAACATCAAAGTATCATCCAATTAATATTGATCATGTTTCCTTCACTTTCGCTTAAAAAACACTGGTGAAGAACCAGGTAACTCAAACTTAAAAAAAAATAGAAGGTCGGGGTCTATGCTTAGTTTCATTTACAAAATCTAATGTCAAAACAAGTGTTCATCATGTATTGTCAAATATTTTTGAAAAGTGTTAGATGAGGGTAAAATTTTGTAAAATATTGTTAGATATTTATTTTAGAATTTTAAAAGAAATCAAAATTCACTTCAGGTATCTCGACTTACCTGGTTCTTCACAACCGCCATGGATATATAACTTTTTCAAATAAAAATCTTATTTTAACAAAAATTTTCCGCATGATAAATAGTTATCGAATGAAATTTCCGAAATTCGAAAGCAGTTAGCAACGAAATTAGAGTTACTAAGTACCAAAGTGTCCGATTTTCGAACAAATGTGTCTAGACAAATGGAATTTGGATAGCACTTTCCGTTTGTCGCAATCCAGAGTGCGAATTTTCCGAATTCGAACGATTTAACTTTCGAATCGGATTACAGAGTAAGGCCCCTGTACCTATTCATATCGGTAGGGGCAAGGTTAGGAAAAATACGGGGAGTAGAAATTTCAAATATTTGAAAAACATTTGAATGGTCCATGGGAAAAATGCCTCAACAACCTACAATCAGAGGCTCATCATAAGTGCATGTGTTAGTGGTTATTAAAATAACAAGGCAATCTAACACATGCATAAAAATACACTAATACATTAATAAAATTAAACAAAAAATCAATATACATAAATACATAATTAAACCATATACAAAATATTTAATTCATACACGTAGTATGAAGAAATAAGAACAATCACGACCGTGGAGCACTGGTTCGAAATATTTTCTTTAATCCCATCTTACTAATGTTAAAGTCGGCTCTATGAATTAGCTCCAAACGAATTAATTCCTAATGAAATAATTCCCAATGAAAAGAAGTTCCTAACAATGATGGTAATAATTGCTAACACTTATAAATGAAATAAGTCCTAACTGGGGATGTAATATCACCTAACTGAGAAATGAAATAAAACTTAATGTTAGGATCATCCTCATCCGGATGTATGTTACCATTGAATAAATATAAATAGAAGGTGACACCCGGCAAAATGTCCGCATGATTTTATAGTAGCTCTGCTTTCGCTTTTAATATTATGATGAGGTTGGTGTATAACATAAAATTAATTTCCTTAAGTATAAAAAGTTGGTGTATTCGAAAGGGAAGTTTCAATAATAGCATTGTTTGTTATTTTTGTTTATTATGAATTGCTTTGGAAACGATTGCTGTCAGGACGATTGTAGTGTCTTCTTTGGATGTTAGTTGTGTTCTAATATGAAATTTAAATTTTCTTTAGAATTTGTAGTTTTGAATGATTTTGTTGCCTTTTCAAATTAAACTTTTTTTCAAAGCTTGGTATATAAATAATAAATGTACTGATTTTCTTGATACGAAATCTGTATAGCATTGCTGAAGTATTCAACTTGAGTTCAATTGATCTGATCATTTGGATAAAGTTCTTAATATACAGGAGATAAAATAAGCTATATTCTAGTACCACTATTTTGAGATAGGCATGGGAGAAGAATATAGGTTGGTACACAGAATTTCCAAACGCCAAAAACTTTTTATTAATTTTTAGAAAATCGTTCGATTTTATGATGAATATTTTAAAGATAAGAAGGTTTTTGTATACATAATACAAATTCTATATACTACTGAAAAAAATAATTCAACAAGTCCAATCCTTAATGCTTAGTCTTCTACTTGGCTGATTTATTTCAGTAGTACTATATAGAACTTGTAGTAGAGGTACTGCCTCTTGCGAGGAACTGACAAATCCTTCAAGAGTATACTTGTTATGAAAAAGTGCTTCTCATTTAGCCGTTCGGAGTCGGCAAAAAACTGTAGGTCCCCTCCATTCCTGCCAACAAACACGCACACAGGGATGGTTGTGAGTTGTAAGTCACTAGGCCCTGGTTCTCCACGAGCTGTTGCGCCACCCAATTTATTTATTTATAGTAAAAAAAACCTTATAGGAGCTATGCCCGGCCCCGGACAAAAAAACTTCCAGGTTTTTTGCCAAAAAGTTAAACTGAACTTAATACAAATTGCGTATGACAAAGGCCCTCACTATGTCACTGATATATAGATGTTGTTTACGCTATTACTAGACAAACCTGATGGAGATTATCTTATAGAGTTATAAGGTTTTGATTAGCAACAACTTATAATTTTTAGAAAACTTTTACTTTGTTTGAGACTGACATAATTTTTTTTAATGACTAAATAATAATTGAAATAATGTGATTCTTAGATGCTATGGCCATAAAAAGATAGGAGAACTTAAAATTAATACAACAACTACTGAGCAAGTAAAATCGTTTCGAACTTTGCATTAAGTAAATTAATTTCAACAAAATGTCGGAACTGTTACTAGTTCACTAATTTATATCAGGATAATTCTTATTTTAATTATAACTCTTTCGGAACCATTTTTAATAAATTTGGCTGAATTTCAAATAATTTTGAATGAACAACAACAACCTGTGTGTGTTACCACCAAGCTGTTTAGCATGGAGTTATAGCTATTTAACGAGTATTTCGTTTTGCTCATATTAATTGAAAAGCCCTTTGCCGTAATCTGGTAGAAAACCATGAATCAAGTGATTCAGAAGCCGATACACAACACACCGCCCCACTGAGGCCTCATGATTAGCCCAATCCCAATGCAGGGCCCGTATTACGAATTACAATTATCGTTCAAAATCCATCGTTTTCGTTACATTGCGATTTAGTCCAGTCATATTGTGTTTTTAGCATGCAAATTGTGGGGTTGTTTTGATTTGTTCCCTGCTTTATGGTTTCGGGAAATCGGAATCTGAGGTTTTCGAACAAAATTTCGTGACGCAACGTGGACAAAAATGCAAAAAATGATGCAAAAGTGGATTTTTTGGGAGGTTTTTACTTATGGCTTGAAAACTATCCATCATTTACATCAGAGAGCAATTGAAAGCATAAACAATTTCCAAAAAATCTCTGTCTTAGGTTTTTGTTCTGCGGCAACCCATATTTGGACTCAAGCGCTAGTTGAAAATTGCCGTGTTTTTACTGTTTCCGAAAATTCACCAGAAAACACTATTTTACTTTGCGTGACAACATTTGAATTTTTGTCTTTAACATGAACCAAGATATACTTTTTTGATGGTTTTTGATGCGCTGATTTCGAATCTGGCCTAGAAATTGCTCTAGCACGTCACGTTTTTAAGATATTCAAATCTAAAAATAAAAAAGAATTGCGTTTGCATCAAGCAAATTGTTTAAAAAAAAAAACTCGCGGTATTTTTTTTTCGAATTAATGTTTATGGTCATTCTAAAGTATGAACATTTTGCTTCGAAATTCTTTTTGAATCTTCCAAATAAATTCATTCATCTTTGAGAAAATCATTAATTAGTTGTTAGCTTTCGTCTTAAACCAGATAGTATGAAAGTACGCTAAATTAATACATTTTAATTAAGGTTAACATACTTTTTTATTCAATTAATAGATTCAGAGAAAATCGTGCAAGAACTTCATGGTGAAGCTAATTTTGTCAAAAATATATTAAAATTTCATTAATCGATGTGCAAAATTTTTTTGTACGAATTGTGTTTGGCTAAATCTCCTCAATATAAAACCAAGTTTATGGCTTTCCTGCCCGGGGTAAGGAGAAGGCCGTCATCTTGGAAAAGAAAGTGATTTTGTTTTTATTCAACAGCTCGATCGAATTTTATTTTACAACAAAATAATGACAGAATATTATTTGGACAGTAAAATTATCTTAGAAATGAGCTATTAACAAACTCTGTAGGTTAATTAATGAATTTTTATTATTGCTCATAAAATTCTAAACAAAAAAAATTGTAACACTTTTTTTCGTAGGAGCAACAGATATTAGAAAAACGTGCACAAACCAGCTCATTACCTATTTAACCCAAGCAAGATGATGAAAAAAATTTCACTACAGTAAAAAGCTCTTATTATAAACGTCTCTGTCGATTTAATTTTTTTGAGGAAGAAGAAAAAGCTTGAAAGGAAAAGTATTGAAAATTGGTAATTTGTATATGTACTGGGATGCGTATGTAATTCTATTATCTGTGATACTGCGCTTCTCACGTTATGGATGACTCCACTCAACTCATTACGAATTGGAATCAAAAAAAATTATAGTTTTCTATGGCAATAAGAAATCACTATAGAACCATGAACTAGAATCAAAAAGAGTTTTTTTTTCTTCATGGTCTATAGTACCACTTCTGTGCAAAGAAGGAGGTTCTAGTGGCTTCCTTGCCTATACAGTGTCCGTATTGTGGGTTGCCATTGGCATGAATGGAGGACACCTACGATTTTCTGCTCACTGTAGCCGGATATAATTGATAAAATCCCTCGAAAATGGCGAGTGGAAAAAGCTAATATTCGATTGCAAGACTTCCAGTGTCACAGATCCCAATGCGCACTAGCCATCTAAAATTATGATGTTAAGTTACAGGAGTGTTTTTTTTTAACAAAATTTTCTCTAATCAGAAACAAATAGGATTTTTGAACCAGTGTGACTGTAATCAAGACCAAAAACAACGTCTATCTATGTGTGGATCTGTCGATGCTTCATGACAAATCGCTTCAGGTCTGAATTCACCAACTAAAGCTTCATATGCGTGGATGTACACTGAGAGAAATATTGAATATATTCATGTTTGAATCAAACTCAAACACATACGATTTGGCATGGAACCGATTTCTGTTTGAATTTAACATAAACGTATTTATTCATCGTAGACTGGATTTAAACGAGTTTTTGTTTAAATTAAATATGCTTTCTATTTGATTTGAACATATTTCTCTTTGTTTTAATTAACTTCATTCAATGTTATTTCAAATAGAATCATATTACTTTTTTTGAACATTTTCGTGTTTAAATTAACTATGTTTTTTGTTTTAAATATGTAAAAAGATGCAAATACTTACCCGAACTTATTTTTTTATTTTTACTCCATTTATCTGACCAAAACACACAAGAAAACAGTAAAGTCTATGAAAATTTTAAAATCTTTAATCGAACATGCCAAGCAAAAACATATTAAATTTATTGTTAAAAATAAAACCACTTAAACTAGTGAAATTAAGCTTCTAAATTGTATTTTTGTATTCCAGTTGATTGATGTGGAAGGGGCATCTTTGGAGCACCTATATGTGAAATTACATGGTTAGCCTTTTTTGCTAAAAGTTAAAGAAGGATAAGCTCTTAATGTGATATGTATGTATATACTTACTTTTGACAAATGTTGGGCTTAAAACTTCAAACACCCAAGTGAGCCTTAAAGGACAGCATTTCACAATTGCAGAAAGGTGTAATTTGTGATCATCACTTGGCTTAAGATTATCCCAAATAGCTGTACCACTACATTTATTGAAAAGGCAATTCTTCTTTTTCTGGAGAAAAAAAGGAAAAACATGAATTAATTTTCATATCAATATCTAAAAAAAAAGAAACTTACCAAAAACCTCCTTTAAAGATTGCAAGTGTTCCAAAAATTTTATTTTGGGTTTTGGTTTTCCATCTTCTCGAAACGAATAACAATGACATCATCACAAGGTTAATTTAAACTAAATTTGTCTTCGTTTAGGTTCAATTCAAACTGATCTGAGTTTAAATTTATGATTTTGTTCGATCTCGTTTTCTTGTTAACATTTTCAGTGGGTTCATATTTAAAACAACCTCGTTCATATTCATTTTATGTTAAATACTCTCAAGTGAGAAAAATAATTAAACAGACATTTCAAAAATCAAAGTCAAACTAGTTTGAATATCATATAAAAAATATTTGCAGGTTCTAATGAAATATTCAAACATGAATCAGTTTGACTTAAACACACTTTACTTTAAAATAATAGTATTTTCACATTCAAACAGATTAGAATTAGGTTTAAACCGAATTCTATTTGTATAAGTTAAACATATAATCAAACATGCATCTATTTAAATAACTCATAGTTCAGTTTTCTCAGTGATGTATGTACATATACAGTAAGGTGTCCGTTATTTCCCAAAATCGTTTTTAAATAGCGGACCGGACACCCCTCAAACCAAAAGTTCATGCACAAAAAAAAAACATATTTGGCCAAAAAAAAATTTTTTCCGAGGCCATTTACACGTGGCTCTAAGCCAATACTTTTCCCGATACAAATTTGTATGGGATTTTCGCTCTTTTCACGTTTTATTTTGTTTTCTCTCGAATTACTGCAGCTATTCTAAATTTTTTTGTTGATTTTTGTTCTTTAATCATCCCCTAAAAAGATCCCATTCAAAAAATTTATTAACAAAAATTTAAAATTAAATATTAAGATGTTCAGTTTTATGATGTTTTCATATGGGAGTTCCCATGGTAATAATCGAGCCAAAAAATTCGATTTTTTTTTTATATACATTTTTGAATGAGGTCTTTTAAAGGGATGACTAAAGAACAAAAATCAACAAAAAAAAATTAGAATAGCTGCAGTAATTCGAGAGAAAAAAAAATAAAACGTGAAAAGAGAGAAAATCCAATACAAATTTGTATGGGAAAAGTATGGGCTTAGAGCCACGTGCAAATGACCTCGGACAAAATTTTGTTTACCCAAATATTTTTTTTTGGGCATAGACTTTTGATTTGAGGGGCGTCTGCTATTTAAAAACGATTTTGGGAAATAACGGACACCCTAATGTACAGTACATATGTATGTAGCTACATCCCTAAATTAAAATCTGAGAGCAAAAACTATTTTGCACAGAAATAATACAAGAAACTAAATGAAAATGAACCCTCCACGCTACATAAATAATCAAAATCCAATCAACAAGTCTCTAAACTTCCCTCATATATTTTTTGAATCTAAACACATTATGAAATAATAATAAGACTATCCTCAAATAATTTTGTTCCATATTTCAATATGAAAAATAAAATCTTTTGCTTAGCTTGAAAAATCATAGTCATGGCAACAAAAAAACAAAATCAACCAATACCACCATACCTTATAACACAAATTGTAAACAAAATTTAAATACAAAATAATAAATTGACCCATAATCGTAATGGAAACCAGTAATAAAGGAAATATTAAATAGATAAATATCCCTTTGAGAATTGGTTTGCGTACGCAAAAGTTTCATAAATTCTATTTATTTGTTTCTGTTGGCCATTACCTTCTAGTAGCGCTTTGAGTAATTAGGTGTCACTTCTATTTATATTTATTCAATGATGTTACCGAAGCATTCGTAACATAGTTTTAAATGCTTGCTCGGCAATAAAAGAGTATTTGGCCGTGTGGAAAAGCAGATAATAAACAAGTATTCATCATTTTCATTTACATTTTCATGTTTCCTTTTGGAGCCGGCACCGTTCGCGACGCGCCCCCTGGCGCCCGCTGGCCTTCGGAGAAGATATATTTTTTAGTCATGTTTTTCATATTTATATGTATACACATAGGTATTTCCCTTTTTGTTTATCCTTCTGAACAAGAAGTCAAGGAAATGTTACTCAACTATTTTTTTTTGGCTCTGGGCAAAGCTCTGAGCAGAGGCTGATCGATCAGAGCAGAGCTCCGAGCAGATTATGATCAGATTCCTCAGATTTAATTATGAAATACACTTGAGTACTGAACTGTCATTTCATAGGTGTTTTTGGTAAATTTCATAAAATTTCTTGCAATTTTTACAAGTGGCGGGCGACTGCCCAGGGACTGTCCAGAGAATCCATTTTAAATTGTGTATCACTAAAAAAATAAGTGAAGTTTGCTTCGCTCAGCGTTTCGCTCGATTCGCTCGGTCATTAAATCCTGAGCTAATTGAGCAAGCTCTGAACTAACTCCGATGGAAAAAAGAAACACACTTTTTATGCTCTGATATGTCTGAGCTAAAAAAGAAACATAGAATTTTTGTTTGACAGTTCAGTGATCTGCTCTGAGTTAAAAAAGAAAAACGCCATATGCTAAGTACCTTTGTATATCTAAACTTCACTGTGAAGTTAGCAGTGCCTATGCTTTTCTCAGCAACCGGGCTAGCTAGGAATCTGAAATAAGGCTCTGAATTTGCAGTTTAATTTGCAGTTCCAGAAAAGGAAAAAACCAAATTTCTAAATCCTTACATAAAAAAAATTTCATACTGTACTGCTAACTTCACTGTGAAGTTAGCATAAAAGTCCTTTTCTCAGCAACGGTGATACTTAGAAATTTGCATTTAGGCTCCAAATTTTGCAGTTAATTTGCAGTTCAAGAAAAACTAATGCCCAAATTTTTAAGTCCAAATTTGAAAAAAAAAAAATCGAATAAATTCATTTTTCACTGTTAACATCACTGTGAAGTTAGCAGTACATACCCTTTTCTCAGGAACTGAGCCAGCTAGAAAATTGCAATTAAGGTCCAAATTTGCAGTTTTTCATGCACTTTAAGAAAAAACTAAGTCCAAAATTTTACGTCCAAATTTGACAAAAAAATCGAAAACTTTACTTTGCACTGTGAACAACAGTGTGAAGTTAGCAGTACATACCCTTTTCTCAGCAACTGTGCAAGGTAGAAAGTTGCAGTTAGGGTCCAAATTTGCAGTTTTTCATTTACTTCACGAAAAAATGCAGTTCAAATTTTGAAGACAAAATTTGGCATTAAAATCGATTAAATTCATTTTTCACTGTTAACATCACTGTGAAGTTAGCAGTACATATCCTTTTCTCAGGAACTGAGCCCGATAGAAGATTGCAGTTAAGGTCCAAATTTGCAGTTTCTTATGCACTTCAAGAAAAAACTAAGTTCAAAATTTTACGTCCAAAGGAGAATGGGCATTTTTGGGTGTTAGCGGCCATTAATGAAATTAGTGTCAAATGAAAGGTATGCTACTCAGAAACAACTTTCAGTATGGGCGTTACATTGCATTTCATTTAGAAAAGACGATATTTCAATGTTAATATAATGCAATCGCATTGAGCAATATTGTATAGTGATTACACTTTTAATGTGTGTAATGCTTTATTCTAACTTCATAACGTCTACTGACACTGTAGTAGTGTGTTTAACAGAGTTTCAGAGTATCCCAAGGACGCATTACGGGTTTAAACAGACCCAGTATCTATACGTATTTCAACAACTTTTTAATTTTTTTTAAACATATTATTTTACTCAGGATTTTTTAATTGTGAGGATTGTAATATTATAGTTTTATGCTAAATGTTCCTAATCAGGATGTTATATGGCCATTTTAATATACAAAATATTCTTGAGACTGTCTAGATTTCCTGTTCCACTTTCCTTTTCTATTTTTGAATTTGTCAGAAGCCAGAAACTTAGTAAAACTTTATTAAAGTGTAAGAACAAAAATGCATTTTTTTCGGTTTTTAAGTACAGCACAATGAAAAAATTTCTGCACGGTAATAGTAGGACTAAACCACATCCAAAAATAACAAAACCATTCTTGGCCGCTCACGCCCATGTTTCATATAAATTTGCCCATTCTCCTTTGACAAAAAAATCGAAAAATTTACTTTGCACTGTTAACGTCAGTGTGAAGTTAGCAGTACATACCCTTTTCTCAAGAACTAAGCCAGCTAAAAAATTGCAGCTTAGGTCCAAATTTGCAGTTTTTTATGCACTTCAAGAAAAAACTAAGTTCAAATTTTTCCGTCCAAATTTGACAACAAAATCGAAAAATTCACTTTGCACTGTTAACATCACTGTGAAGTTAGCAGTACATATCCTTTTCTCAAAAACTGATCCAGCTAGAAAATTGCAGTTTAGATCCAAATTTGCAGTTTTTTATGCACTTCAAGAAAAAACTAAGTTCTATTTTTTAAGTCCAAATTTGACAAACAAATCGATTAAATTCATTTTTCACTGTTAACATCACTGTGAAGTTAGCAGTACATACCCTTTTCTCAGGAACTGAGCCAGCTAGAAAATTGCAGTTTAGATCCAAATTTGCAGTTTTTCACTTCAAGAAAAGACTAAGTTCAAATTTTTAAGTCCAAATTTGACAAAAAAATCGATTAAATTCATTTTTCACTGTTAACATCACTGTGAAGTTAGCAGTACATACCCTTTTCTCAAGAACTGAAACAGCTAGAAAATTGCAGTTAAGGTCCAAATTTGCAGTTTTTTATGCACTTCAAGAAAAAACTAAGTCCAAAATTTTACGTCCAAATTTGACAAAAAAATCGAAAAATTTACTTTGCACTGTGAACAACAGTGTGAAGTTAGCAGTACATACCCTTTTCTCAGCAACTGTGCTAGGTAGAAAGTTGCAGTTAGGGTCCAAATTTGCAGTTTTTCATTTACTTCACGAAAAAATGCAGTTCAAATTTTGAAGTCAAAATTTGGCATTAAAATCGAAAAATTCACTTTGCACTGTTAACGTCAGTGTGAAGTTAGCAGTACATACCCTTTTCTCAAGAACTGAGCCAGCTAAAAAATTGCAGCTTGGGTCCAAATTTGCAGTTTTTTATGCACTTCAAGAAAAAACTAAGTTCAAATTTTTAAGTCCAAATTTGACAAAAAAATCGATTAAATTCATTTTTCACTGTTAACATCACTGTGAAGTTAGCAGTACATACCCTTTTCTCAAGAACTGAGCCAGCTAAAAAATTGCAGTTAAGGTCCAAATTTGCAGTTTTTCATGCACTTCAAGAAAAAACTAAGTCCAAAATTTTACATCCAAATTTGACAAAAAAATCAAAAATTTACTTTGCACTGTTAACAACAGTGTGAAGTTAGCAGTACATATTCTTTTCTCAGGAACTGAGCCCGATAGAAGATTGCAGTTAAGGTCCAAATTTGCAGTTTTTTATGCACTTCAAGAAAAAACTAAGTTCAAAATTTTACGTCCAAATTTGACAAAAAAATCTAAAAATTTACTTTGCACTGTTAACGTCAGTGTGAAGTTAGCAGTACATATCCTTTTCTCAAGAACTGAGCCAGCTAGAAAATTGCAGTTTAGGTCCAAATTTGCAGTTTTTTATGTACTTCAAGAAAAAACTAAGTTCAATTTATTAAGTCCAAGTATGACAAAAAAATCGATTAAATTCATTTTTCACTGTTAACATCACTGTGAAGTTAGCAGTACATACCCTTTTCTCAAGAACTGAGCCAGCTAGAAAATTGCAGTTTAGATCCAAATTTGCAGTTTTTCATGCACTTCAAGAGAAAAGACTAAGTTCAAATATTGAAGTCCAAATTTGACAAATAATCGATTAAATTCATTTTACACTGTTAACTGTTAATTTGAACTTAGTCTTTTCTTGAAGTGCATGAAAAACTGCAAATTTGGATCTAAACTGCAATTTTCTAGCTGGCTCAGTTCCTGAGAAAAGGGTAGTACATTTAGTTTTTATTGAACGGAAATTAATATTTACAATTGGTTCTTAATTCTATTCTTATATTATTATTACATTGACATTTTAATTTGTTTTGGCACATAAGGGGCCTAATTTTATACATTGTTTTATTTTTATAAAAATTATTTAAAAGATTGTGATTGATAATTATACTATTTAATACTATGAGGATGATTCATCTCGGGTTGTTCAAATCCGGTTGTCTTTTGGAAGGATGTGGGGTTTCTGTGGCTTCTAGCCACGGTGATAATTTGACGCTGTATCTTCGTAAAATTGAATTGCCTCGTCGTCGTTGATAGGAATGATTCCGTTGTCCAGTAGTGCTGTCACATCAAGGTATCGTGGCTCGGGGTGTCTCTCTTCACTTATGATGGTTCTCACCAGAGGGTTTGGATGATTGCTTAGGTTGTTCGTCAGTCTTTTGGCAGCACTGATCATGTATTTGTCAAGGGGTGCTATTCCGGATGCCTCGTAGAGTCGCTTGTTGCTGAAATGTTTTCGCCGCCGTTGGTCGAAGTGGAGTCCCATGCAGATCCGAAGGATCTTCCTCTCGAACACTCCCAGTTTCTTCATGCTGGTTTTGGAAACAGTAAACCAGACAGGAAAGCAGTATGTGATGATTGGTCTGAGAAGTTGTTTATAGAGAAGCAACTTCGTCCTTTGGCTGAGTCCATTCCTTTTCCGTAATAGGGGGTGGATACGGTGGAAAGCGTAGTTTGCTTTCTTCAGAACAGCTGTTACATGCGGATTAAAGCGTAACCTCTCCTCAAAGTTTACACCCAGATATTTCACCGATGGTTTGGTTGTCAGTTGCGATCCGTCAGGCAGATTGATGATGATGCTGCGGCAGCTTTTAGCTGACGGTGTATTTCGCTGTCCCGCTGGTCTTCTGAAACAAGCCAACTCAGATTTGACTGAATTGACTTTGATGCCCCATGTTGTGTAGAACTCCCACAGCCTTCTCACGTGCTCTTCTACTCTTTGGGCTGCAATTATTGGTGAAAAAGATTTCGCGTATGTTAGTGAATCGTCCGCATAGAGCAAATTCATAGCATTGTTGGGTTGAGGTTGGTCCGATGTGAAGATGTTGTAGAGGTACGGTCCCAGCTTTGATCCTTGAGCAACTCCTGCCCTGATGTTTTTGGTTGTTGACTGGCTGTTTTCAATCTGGACGAAAAACGATCTGGAATTGAGAAAACTGAAAATTATTTTTATTAGTGTACCTGGAAAATTAAAAGTGGTTAGCTTATGAATTAGCCCCTGTATCCAGATGCTGTCAAATGCTTTCTCTATATCCAAGAAGCATCCAACAACAACCTGACAGTTATTGAGGGTGCTAACAACGTCGTTATGAAATCGCAAGAGCGGATGTAAGGTAGAGTGCCTCTCCCGAAATCCAAACTGCATGTCCGGAACGACGCTATTAGCGGTGCAGAACGCTTTCAATCTCCGAAGAATAAGTCCTTCAAGGATTTTGCTGGTGTTGTTAAGAAGAGATATGGGACGATATCCAGAAACGGTTCCTCTGTCGGCTTTCTTCGGTATCGGTACTATTTTTGCTGTCTTCCATCGCTTTGGAAAGTAACAATTGTTGACGCAGTTGTTGAATAGGATCGTGAGAAACAGCACCATAACTTGGGGAAATTTCTTTATGATGTAGCTGGAAATCATATCTGGTCCGGATGATTTCTTTGGTCGTCCACTTTTGATTAGCTCAGCTACTTCTTCAGGGTTGGTGAAGCCTCCAGTCAGCTCAGGATCACTAGCAGGATTTTCATTGTTAAAAAAGATAATTCCAGCGTCTGTCTGCTGCAGCTGCTCAATTGTTGACTCAACTTCCTCTGAGAGTGAAGGATCGCTGGATGGGTTTGGCACGAAATTTCCTTAAAAATATTCGGCAAATGCTTCCGCTTTATCCTGAGTCGTCGTGACTTCCCCATGCCTGGCGCTGATTTTTTCTGGTATTTGCTGTCTTTTGCCGATGATCTTGTTTATTTCCTTGAATGCATCGGGTCCAGGTTTGATGGATTGTAGCCTATTTTGGAACTGGTTGTTTTTAAAATGTTGAAGAGCGTTCCTCAACATAATTTGCGTACATTGAAGTTCACTCTTCACCATTTGGTAGTTTCCGTTGGCCGTGTTCCAATCCCTTTGTTGAATCCTTTGTAGGTGCTTCCGCAATCGCTGTCGATGATCATATAGTCGAACAATTCCTTCTGGAAGATGCTGGTATCTGTCCCTTGAGGTCTTCCATCTCTTCTGCTCATCCAGGGCGTTGTTTATGGTGAGCTCCATTGCTTCAATGGCCTCCTCTATTTCATTGTTGGAAAGGTTTCTGTTGGAATCCGGCATCACTATGGTTTCCTCGATTTTTCTTTGGAATCGGTCGATATCCAGTTGGTTGTAGTTTATGTATTTCTCATTTTGGGCATCTTTTGTTAGAATAGGCTGGCCCAGTTTGATGTGAAGTTCCACTGGCTCGTGGTCCGCATCTCCTGTAAGGGTCCGGCATGAGTAATTCCGCAACTCGGGAATGATGTTGATGAAGTTCGAGGAAACCAGGTAGAAGTCCAACCAGGATGGTGTTCTTGGGAACGTTGGCTTTGGTTGAGAGACCACCAGGAATGAATGATGCTCAAAATTTTCATCCAACCAGTTCACCAGGAAGTTTCCAGCGTCAGATGTAGTTGTGTCGTACCATCGTGGGTGTCGGGCATTGAAGTCTCCTCCGATCAATCCATAGGTGTGCTGGGCGGCTAGGTTGCTGAAAATAAAAAGATCGTGATTAATATCAGTTTGTCTAGCACTGCATTTGTTGTATATGCTGAAAATAATTAATGTTGCTCCAACTTCGACTTCTATGATGACGGCCGTGGCTTCAAACGATTTAAGACAAAGGATCACGACTTGAGAGGCTTTTATGTTCTTCTTTACGAAGAGTGCTGTGCCTCTCTTGCCTGTATCCTTGTCTGTTCGGAAGGTGTTGTATCCTTTGAAATCTATGTTGTTTCGCTTGGTGACGTTGGTTTCACTAATAAGGGCTATGTCCGGTGAGTGCTTCTTCAGAAAGAGGTTGAATGTCGTCCTTTTCAAAACGCTATACAATGAATTAACATTGTATGCGATTATCTTTAACCGGTTTATGCGCATTATGCGCTGCATAAGTCAAAGATAAAGGTGGCCAAAGCCACTGACTTCTTTTCCTTACACAGGGAAGCGTAATTGCTTGGTACTGCGGATCGAGCTTTCTTAATTGCTGATGCCAGATCGGTTCCGAAGTGTTCCTTCATTTCCTCATCCAGGTTAAGCTTAGGGGTTGCTGGTCCGTTAGTCCTAGGTTTTTGTTTCCATGGTGGAAGGACTGCTGTTGGCTGCTGGGGTTTTGGAATTGGCTTCTGATATTGTTGAGGTTGAGGCTTGGCTGCATTTCCCATCCTGGCCATAGCTGCAAAGCTTACTGAGGGGCGAGTCAATGTGCAGACTGATTTCGCCTTGAAGTCTTGTTGAGCCTTCTTTTGGGACTCCGCCTTTTTCTTTTCTTCCTTCTTCGCCAGCAGAACCTTACACCCAAGGTAGTTTGCCGGATGACCAAACTCTTTGCAGTTAGCGCAGTATACTCCTCGGTCTGAGAAAAGGGTATGTACTGCTAACTTCACAGTGATGTTAACAGTGAAAAATGAATTTAATCGATTTGTTTATCAAATTTGGACGTAAAATTTTGAACTTAGTTTTTTCTTTAAGTACATAAGAAACTGCAAATTTGGACCTTAACTGCAATCTTCTATCGGGCTCAGTTCCTGAGAAAAGGATATGTACTGCTAACTTCACAGTGATGTTAACAGTGAAAAATGAATTTAATCGATTTTTTTGTCAAATTTGGACTTAAAAATTTGAACTTAGTTTTTTCTTGAAGTGCATAAAAAACTGCAAATTTGGACCTAAGCTGCAACTTTCTACCTAGCACAGTTGCTGAGAAAAGGGTATGTACTGCTAACTTGACACTGTTGTTCACAGTGCAAAGTAAATTTTTCGATTTTTTTGTCAAATTTGGACGTAGAATTTTGGACTTAGTTTTTTCTTGAAGTGCATGAAAAACTGCAAATTTGGACCTTAACTGCAATTTTCTAACTGGCTCAGTTCCTGAGAAAAGGGTATGTACTGCTAACTTCACAGTGATGTTAACAGTGAAAAATGAATTTAATCGATTTTTTTGTCAAATTTGGACTTAAAAATTTGAACTTAGTTTTTTCTTGAAGTGCATAAAAAACTGCAAATTTGGACCTAAGCTGCAACTTTCTACCTAGCACAGTTGCTGAGAAAAGGGTATGTACTGCTAACTTGACACTGTTGTTCACAGTGCAAAGTAAATTTTTCGATTTTTTTGTCAAATTTGGACGTAGAATTTTGGACTTAGTTTTTTCTTGAAGTGCATGAAAAACTGCAAATTTGGACCTTAACTGCAATTTTCTAGCTGGCTCAGTTCCTGAGAAAAGGGTATGTACTGCTAACTTCACAGTGATGTTAACAGTGAAAAATGAATTTATTCGATTTTTTTTTTCAAATTTGGACTTAAAAATTTGGACATTAGTTTTTCTTGAACTGCAAATTAACTGCAAAATTTGGAGCCTAACTGCAAATTTCTAAGTATCAGCGTTGCTGAGAAAAGGACTTTTATGCTAACTTCACAGTGAAGTTAGCAGTACAGTATGAAATTTTTTTTATGTAAGGATTTAGAAATTTGGTTTTTTCCTTTTCTGGAACTGCAAATTAAACTGCAAATTCAGAGCCTTATTTCAGATTCCTAGCTAGCCCGGTTGCTGAGAAAAGCATAGGCACTGCTAACTTCACAGTGAAGTTAGCAGTACAGTCGGTTACACCCACTATTTGATGAACTGCAAAATCCGGAATAGAAATGCATAAAAATGCAAAAAAAACTGCAAATTCCTGCCATGGTCCCATTGGTCTAGCTCAAAAATGTTATGCTTACTTCACACACGTGCTTAGTTTTCAAGTTATACCAAAAATACTGAAAAAAGGCCAGTGTGACCATTCTCTCAGAAACGCATCGGTGAATTTATTAGCATTTTTGGTTTTAAGCATGCTTATGGGCCAAACAAACATATTCAATAATAAAAACCCTTGCACGTAATTGTTCCTTTATACCCCTCATTTTCCGGTCTATTCAATAGGCTACAAGGTCTGATGTACTGGACTAAAATTTGAAGTTTGAGTATTAGTTTAAGGTTATTGAATCCGAGACTTCGCGTTGGTGTGAATATTTTCAAGCATTATTTGTTCATGTTCATCTTCAACTTCTTATATTTTCTTTAAAAAAAATATGTCTTTCAGGTAAATCGCTCTGGATATAATATGCCTAGTGAAAAAGAGACAATCGTTTATCTTTTGGAATCACCCTACTATAGCATTGGTCGCAAGAATTACCATTTCAGTTTTACGGCATCAAATGAGATGGGACATTATGTCGTAAATAAATCATTCGATCAATATAGCTTAGGTTAGTATATTTTTTATAAAATAAATGAAATTTTTATGTTTGAACATTTCTATCTTAAGTTAAACCACAACTACATGATGTGAAACTATCAAAAATTACTACCGATGGCGTCACACTTTCCTGGAATGTATTAAATGTCGCAGCTTATAAAAATCACACGGGCGGCCTTATCTTTAATATCTCCATAGGAGCAGAGAAATTTAATTTTTTCAAGGATGTGGATGATTCTGAGATTGAAAATCACAATGATCAGTTTTTGGTCAAGATCTCCAACTTATACTCATTCGTTGAATTCAAAATGTTTCTTCGTGTCAAGGCAAACTCAAGTGCTAATATTGAGGAAATGTGGAGTAAAGAATATGAAGCTAGTTTCACAACATTACCTAGCCCACCAAAAAACTCTCCTGCGATTGATGTTGGAAGTTTCTATCTTCATCCTGAAAGAAAAAATATAACATTATTTTGGCGACAACTGCCCGAATGTGAACAAAATGGACCAAATTTTACTTATCAAATTTCCAATATAAAGGAAAATGAACAAATAATTAAGTAAGTTTTATTTTATAAGTACAACGGTGATTCAAGATATTTCAAGATTTTTTTAGAAACCATCGGACCAAATTAGTTCTAACACCAGGCAGGGATTTGAATCCTTTTAAAATGTTTAAGTTTATTTCACCAAAACAAAAAAAAGCTATAAATTGGACCGTGCATGTTCTATTTTGTGTATGGGACTTTTTGGAAATTTGAAAAGTCGTTAGTTGATTTCAATGAATTGAACAATTTTAATTCAATTTACAAATACAAACAAAATACAATTGTCAAAATTGTATTTAAGCCCTAGGAGCCCGGCCGGACCAATAATGGTCATTCATAAACTAGGTATAATTGGAAAGATATTTTTGTGTAGATTTATTATTTGTATGGCAATAGGTCTCAAGGCTGATTCACAATGCAACAAGGAAACGAGACGAATTTTATTTGTATCAGTTGATCTCTCTTAAAAACGAATTTAATGATATGTGTGATCTGATGAGCTTATCTAGGGAGAGTTGAAAACCAATTTCGGCTAACACGATTATCCTCGAAGTTGTATTCAGCAGAGTAGGGAAAACTGTCCAACAGTGAGCCATGTTAAACTAAGTTTTCTGCTTTCATGTACATTAAAAAAAATTTAAACTAATTTAGAAATGGCCGGGTTTTTACCGTTTCGAACATAACATAACATAACATAAGAAGTTAATGCTGTTAGCCTATATGGGTACTTGCGCAGAGCAGGAATTATTGAAACTGCTTGTATGTAAATGAGAAATGTACTTTTTGTTTGTGTTCTTGATGGGAAAGTAATATGTCTATAGAGATTTGTTGAATATACTTTGATATTGCAGATTATGATTAAGTAAAATAGGTCCATGACTTTTCTTAATAGAAATACTTTTTTCCGAAAAAGAAACTATGTCCAACAGTGTTAACAGTTAACTTTAAAAACTGTTTCACCGTGAACCAGTTGATCAGGTTTTTGAAAAAAAATTATTATTTATAACCCCTTAAAGTTTAAGCCAATAGCTTTAAAACTATATCATGTCCAACAAAATGTGGGTCACTGTTGGGCAGTCTACCCTACGATCAGAGTTCTCGGATATAGTTCTGAAACACAACTGAGCACTGAACTGTCATACGATTGCGATGCGTTCAAGTCACCAAAATTAAGAATTGACTTTTAATTTTCATCTCGCAGCTAGCCAATCTAGAACTCGAAAATCTCAAAATTGTGTACTGAAATTGGTGTTTTGAACACTCCCATTTTGAAATGAGTGAAAAAGAGTGAAGTTGGCTGCGCTCAGCTATTTGCTCCATTCACTCGGTCTTCTTCTTCTGAGCTGATGGACCGTACTCTGAGCTAGCTCTGATTAAAAAAAGAAACGCGCGTTGAGCGTTCTGAGTGCTCCGAGCTAAAAAAGGAACACATCTTTTTTTGACAGCTCAGTTTTGGAGCCAAAAAAGAAAAACGCCTATTATGCCACTGTCTAAAATTCTTTTTAAGTGCTTGCTTACACATGAGGAATGAATATGTTCAGATGTAAAGAAAATTATTCTGCAGATTTTGTTTTCCTCTTTGTGTTTTTTGTAGTTTCATAATGAAAGACACGATTCGATTGGTTGGATTGGAAAAAAGAAGCAACACAATAGAGAACGTCCATTTTCTACACCGAATCAGTGTTTCCATAATCTCAAATTTCATTATGCTAGATTTCAAATTTTATAATGCTAAATTGTATGGAAGCCCAAAAAACAGAATGCTAGATTTCAAAACCCATTTAAAAAAATAGTGCACACTCTTAACATAACATAACAAGAAAATGCTTGAATTTCTTCCCGTGCGATCAGGGACTTTGTTACTTGCTAAGCAAATAATAGCCTATTGAATAGACCTTTTAAAAAGGAACAGTTACGTGCAAGAGTTTTTATTATTGAATATGTTCGTTTGGCCCATGAGCATGCTTAAAACCGAAAATGCTACTAAATTCACCCATGCGTTTCTGAGAGAATGGTCACACTGGCCAGTTTATAGTATTTTTGGTATAACTCGAAAACTAAGCCGAATTTGACAATTTTACATTAAATACTTATTGCCTTTTTGTTAAAAATTAAATTTTCTATCGAAATGGATAGTTTGGAAAATTTCTTAAAAAAATTTATAAGCAGAAAAAGTAAACAAAAGCCACCATAAAAAAATCGAAAAATCAAAGATTTTTAAATTTTTTTCTAAATTGCGCATAGTTTTTTTTGGAGCAAAGATATGCTCAAGACATGCATAAACAAAGGTAACTAGAGTCTTACGGCCTTAATATGACATGTTAAAAAGCCATATTATTAGACAATTGACAGAGATATATGGCCAATTTCACGAAAGGCTTTTAATTATTAAAAAAGCCTTTTAGCCTTAAAATTATGTTTTTTGGTTTCACCAAATGCTTTTATATTTAAGAAGATTTTAAATGCCCTTGTAAACTAAAAGCTCGTTTTTGTCTCATTAAATTTTAAAAGTCTTTTTTGTGAAGCCATTCCAGTCAACAACAGCTGACATTTTGCTGTCAGAATAATTGTCCCTCATCCATAATGCTTTTTCACTTTTTCTCATAGACTTCGCATGTGCGAGGGAAACAACCTCTTTTTTTGAATCCAGGGATGTGAGCAAACTCAGTCAAATTAAAATATCCCTAAAATATCTCTTTTCTACATTGGTGAAACTGAAAATTTTTAAATGTCTGATAAAATTTAGGAGTTTAGATAAAAGTAATTTTAGTGTTTGTTTATGAAATTGGCCAATAGTCATTCAAACTTTACCATTTCTTATCATTTTTTGCAGTTTTTGCCCGAAAGCCTATTTTTTGGTATTTAATGATAAATTTAACGTTCCTAGCACCTAGTACCAAATCTTATGTTAATCGGACCAGCCGTTCGGTCTGTATAAGGTCTGAAAGCATTTAAAAACAGCCGAAAAACGAAACTACGAACTTGCATGCTTTTTATAAATTTTTATAGTTCTAATGTTATATTATAACAAAATTTGATTTCGAACATTTTTAAGAAAGTGAAATTTGCCATATTGTACCTTTTTTTTTGACTTTTGGGCCAAAACTGCGAAAAATTATACGAAATGATAAGGTTTGAATGGGAATATCTCTGTCAATTTTGAACAAATATTAATTTTTGAACATGCAATATTAAGGCCTTTAGTCTCTACTTTATTTTGTCGCTGCATGTCTTGACCCTATCTCTGCTTCAAAAAAAGTTATGCACAATTTATTAAAAAAATTTAGATATCCTTGATTTTTTTATTTTTATTAGGTTGTTTTTTGTTAACTTTTCCTGCTTAAATTTTGTCGTAAAATTTTTTGAACTATCCATTTCAATAGAAAATTTAATTTTGAACAAAAAGTATTGTGAGTAAAATTGTCAAATTCGGCTTAGTTTTCAAGTTACACCAAAAATATTGAAAAGTGGCCAGTGTGACCATTCTCTCGGAAACGCATGGGTGAATTTAGTAGCATTTTCTGTTTTAAGGATGCTTATGGATCAAACAAACATATTCAATAAGAAAAACCCTTGCACGTAATTGTTCCTTTATACCCCTCATTTTCCGGTCTATTCAATAGGCTATAAGATTGTTTTGTGTTTATAAATATTTATTTTGAGGATACAAAAATTAGCTTTTAGTGTTATTTAAATTATTTTATCGTGTTTGTTGTTTTAATACGGCGGACGCATCACGAAAATGGCCATCTTGAATTCCTTCTGACAGTTCTAATTTTTGACAACCGGTGCAGGATAATACCTTCTATTGAACAGTGCAGTGGAATGATCAATACAAATATCTTGTCATGGGTGCTTTTTTTCTTTTGCGATATGAGTACAATTTGTTCACTCTTTCATAAGCAATAAACATTTTGTCTGTAAACATAACGCTTCTAAAGAAATACAATGGCTTTAGTTTACAAAACCGAAATAAATGTGATATTGAACATTATTTGTTTTTCGGATTTTTCATTTAATTTTAAAAAAAGCTCAATAAAAACAATTTTGTTCGAATAAGGAAGATTAATTTAAAACAAGAAACATTAAAAAAGGAAAACAAATGAAAGTTTTGTTCATCTGAAAACACCCACTTTTACGCTAGTTCTTAAAAAATAGTATTTTGATATTTCAATAAGCTTTTAAAAAAGTAACATATTAACTTAGCTAAATAACTATACAATTACTAATATAAATAACCGACTTAAGAACTGCAGCACGGCCGGCCGGCGGCGCTAACTCGATGAGTGCCCATTGCTGGTCAGATATGGAATGCGACATTAACTCAATCCATCTGCCACACTCATCGAGATGCACAAGCAGAACCTACACTAACACTAGCACCAGAATGAGCAGAAGGGATTTTGCCTGCTCATATTCCTAAATGAACCGATGCATGCACGATTTGCACGTTAACAAACATTTATACAAAAATTGGATTCGGCCCTGAGTTTTAAAAACACGTCCAAATTGTACCTGCTCTGTACCTCAACCTACATGGAATTTTGTTTTTAGCTCAAAAAATAACTCTGTGGTGTTTGGGAGAAACATGATAACTCCATTTTAAAAATTGCGTCTTTGCGTCCACTTTACCACAAGATAGAACCTAAACGGGTGTACCCATTTTCTTCACATTTGAAACACAATTTTTTAAAAGTTATGTTCATAAATATTCCAAATTTGAAGAAAATCGGTCCATCCGTTTAGATTCTTGGTCAATCTAAAGTGGACGCAAAGACGCAATTTTTAAAATGGAGTTGTCATGTTTCTACCAAACACCACAGAACTTTACTTCCCGTACACCTGTTAAGAATGTTTGATATCTCTAAGCAGATTGCACATTAGCTCCATGATAGGTGTCATAACCGGACACTGTCTTATAGGCAAGCACGCAACGCGTCTTGGCGTATTCTCTAACGATTTTTGCAGAAGCTGTATGGACGAGGAAGAGGTAGAATCGATTCCTCATCTTCTATGCACTTGTCCTGCTCTATCTCATAGGCGAAGACTCCATCTTGGAGATTTCTACTTCAATGATCCTAGTGATTTAGTAAATGTTGACATAGGTAGTCTGTTACGCTTCATAAGAAGCTCCAAATGGTTCATCGAGTAGGGAAAAAGGCTTCCCAGATTCTTGTGGTATCACAATGGGCCAACTTATGGTCTAAGTGTGTCAGTTTTCATGACTGACAGCCACTTCAACCTAACCTAACCTAACACCTGTTAAGAAAAAGCTTATTTATCTCAAAAACCGCTGTTACGATTCTGAATTCAAAATATCAATGTATTAATCTAGAAAAATCGTACTTTTGGATACAAAAATTACAAAAAACTCTTACTAACGGTACCGCCATATAAAGATTTTAATTTTAATCAAATTTTACATGCGAAAGCTTTTTTGAAATGTTAACATTATTGCTTAGCAAAATTTTGGAAAAATAAAACATACATTCTAGTTTAAAAAAAAAACTATTTTTTTTTGAAAAGTCAATATTTCAAAAACGGGTTGAAGAATTTTTTGAAACTAGGTTTTTAGATGTATATTAATTAGTATTCAAAATTGGCACTCCAATTTTAAAAAATAATGAAGAAAAAATTTAAGAACACCATAAACAATATTTAAAAAAAAAAACCGCTTTATTTTGAAAATATTACTATTCGATTTACTATTTTTTTTATCATAATCAGTGACATTTAATAGACAAAATGTTGAAAAAATTATGCAAATCCGGCCAAGTTATTATACGATGTCCACTTTTTCTTTCCACTGGGCGACGCCACCGCCGCCGCGCCGCTGCGCCGCCACAGCCGCCGCATAGTGGAGCCTGGAGCCGATATGCGAAAAACCTCATTAATTAAAGTCTTCAATATGGTATTGTGATGCACTTTGCTTTCAGTATTTTTCTTGCGGAATCCGGCTGTTATACAGGGTTAAAAATTTTGGGGTACTTTTTAATATTTTCAGGGTTACATATTATGATAACACCATTGTATATAAATTCTATAGTATTCTCATGAAGAAAAAAAGCTCGTGGTCATCTATGCGTCCAAATGTAATACTAATTTTTGTTAAGGGATCTCGGTAAGGCGATCACAGCGAACCTATCGACCAAATGTCTACCTACAAAATCGTGTTTCATGAGAATACTATAGATTGGATATACAATGATAACACCAAAAATTTATTGAAATTTAATACTTGGCAAATATTAAAATTTGGAAGTTTATTCAAAATATATTAAAATTTAATAATATCAGATATTACAAAGCAATACAAAATCTGTATTATATTTTAATAATACAAAGGTATTATAATATAATACTTTATTTCTTGAAATTTAATTTGTAGACCTTTTTCATGAAAATTCATACAAAATATGTTACAAAAATAGCAGTAGTGAAAGACTTTTTTAATTAGAGTATTTATCTTCTAAGTCAATTAATGGTGGCATTATTATATTTATTATTTTTCACATATATGAGAACTAAAATCTTAATGCCATTGAAATTTTATCTATAATAATTTGTATATTTCAATTCGAAATATTTCAACGCGCCTTCAAAATAATGCATATTTAAATTGTTTATTTTATATTATTAAGCAGAAAGAGAGTTGCCACTTTTTTTTTGTTGCCGTTTTAATACCATCTGTGTTAAATTTTAAAAGTATGGTATACAAATCAACGTAGTCTTAGATCTGTACCATTCTTTTCGATACCCTTTCACCGACAGAATACGGCCAAAATGAACCTCTCACAAGAATGCTGAGAAAAGCCAAAAACTCAACCGTTTTCGATTTAAGTTCCTCAAAAAGTGCCCTCAAGATTGCTCTCCAAAAACTATCCATCCCTGACATTCCAACTTATTTATCCATTACTATTATCTTTATATTAATATAGTTTTAAGAATTTTGATGTTTAGTTTTAAGATTCATTTATGCTTGAATTAAGCTTAAATGAATAAATAAACACAAATATGCTTCATATGTATGCTTAAATATGACTGATGCTTGCTTGTAATGGCTTCCTGTTTTAATACAAATTGTATTAGATCTTAATACCCTTGTATTCAAAGTATACGCGTCTAGCTATTTTAATACAATTTTTATTAAATTTAAATACTTTTGTATTAAAAATACACGAGTCCCGATTTTTTTAATACAATTTGTATTAAATTTTAATACTTTTTGTATTAAAAATTCACGCATCCCGAATCTTTAAATACAATTTGTATAAATTTTAATATATTTTGTATTAAATTTGAATACCTTTATTTTAAAAAGGCACGAGGCGCGTTATTCTTACTACAATTTGTATTTAATTTAAATACTTATTGTATTTAAAATGTACGTGTATATTTAAGTTATTAAATTTTAATACCAAAAGATTATATTTTATTTCATTGGATTACTTTTAATCTTGTTGGTATAAGGGTATAACAAATAATAATTTTAACTAGTACGCCCCGTGGGCGAAATTCGACCTTTCTCTATTAATGTTTTAATGGCAACATATGAATATAAAAATTAGATTCTGCCAGAGCGATTGGCCATACCTTTCAAATAAAAAAAAAGTTATGAAAATACGATGCCATTAAGTCAGTTAAAAAGGGAGATATAGAAAAGTGTTTACGTATTAATATATAGATACTAATCTATTAGAATGTAATACAAAATTACTAGAAAACTTCTTTGATATTAACTGAATATTAAAAAGTAATATTTTCTGTATTGAATAGGCTGTATCAAAAGAAACCCCAGAATTTATAACAGTGTAATAGTTGTATGGTAAAAAATTTACTTTCAGCCGAAATGAGGGGTTAGAACGGCCCATTGAATAACGGATCAGTGAATTAAAATTCAATTTAGGAAATAAAATAATTTCTGATTGAATATAAGTGGTTCAATATATACGCGATTTTTTTTCCCCAAAAAATTCGTAACGGAATCTGAAAACTATATTTTTCTTCTTCAAAAATAACTTTTAATCACTCCAATTCGCTTTTTCTTCTTCCCTCTAGTATAACAAATTAAAAATTTCCCTTAACTCTGTAGCCCAGTCGGAATAGCATTTTAAATGCAAAAAATTGATTTTAATCGTAAGAGGGGTTCATTTAGAGTCTAAAAAAAAGTTTTCGACTTCCTAGCTCCATTGCGTTAGCCGCCATCTTTAATTTAACGAAAATCGGTTTTTTGTGAAATATCTCGCCTATTTTCAACTTTTGAGCAAAAATGTACTTAACAAAAGTTGTTCAAAATTTAATTATCTACAACCCTAGTCATAATCTGTTTTTGTCGACGATTTATATTTTTCGACTAAATCAAAAAAAACCTTTTTTTATTTTTTTTTCTCGTTTAAAACGCATAATAAACATATTTCAAGTAAAAAAAAAAGTTATTCATTTTTTTCGACTCATTTGAAGAGGATGACATAAGGAGTTTAAAAACAAGTTTTTCGACCACCCTCCCCTTTTAGGTTGGCCGCCATCTTTTTTTTAAAGAAAATCGATTTTTGTGAAATAACTCGCCTAATTTTAACCTTTGAGTAAAAATGTATTTAACAAAAGTTGTCCAAAAATTAACTATCTACAACTTTGGTTACATCTTTTTTTTTTTCTACGATTGATACTTTTCGACTAAATCAAAAAAACGTACTTTAGACATTTTATTTCGGTTACTCTGAAGTGCATCGCATAAATAAGCATTTTTAAAGTACAAACAAAAAAGTTGTAGGTATTATCTGTGTCAATTCATTAGAAGAGGATGGCGCAAGGAGTCTAACAAAAAGTTTGGCCGCCATCTTCTATTTCAGGAAAATTAGGTTTTTGTTATATAATTTTTTTTTTTTTGGCCAAAAATATATAAGGATAAATAATGTAATTTTTTCAACTAAATTAAACTAGATTTTAAAAGTTAATATCAAATATCTTAAGTAGAGTAATATCGAAACAATTCCAAATCATGACAGAAATTTGCTATTTAATGATTACTGATTAAAATTTGGTGGGTTCACTGGTTTTCATACATTTTAAAATTGTGACTTAGTAGGTAATTAAGAGAAAACTTACCAAGTAAATCCACCGAATTTTAATCAGTAACATTAAATAGCAAATTTCTGTCATGATTTGGAATTGTTTCGATATTACTCTACTTAAAATATTTGATATTAAACTTCATGAACTTAAAACTTGGCATATTTTAGATCTCTATACTTTTTTTGGCTGACTTTTTACGTACAGGTTTCTTGTACACATAAGAACTTGGCTATTTTTTAACATTTATGTTTTTGTTGTGATTTCACTCCTATTTGCAAAGATATACTTTCCCAGGTGAAAATCAAGCCCTACCGCTCTACAAAGTTTCATAATTCTGCGATAACCGATAGTGCTCCATATAAATAATAGCAATTCTGATAAAGTGGGTGGATGGCGCGTCCCCTGAATGGAAAATTCCAAATTTTGATTTTTTCTTTCAAAGTACTTCAATCTACCAATTTTCATTGTTCTACAACAATCGAAAGTGCTCGATGCCATGCCCCTGAATGGAAAATTCCAATTTTTCAATTTTTTTCTTTCAAAGTACTTCAAGCCCCACCGACCTACCAATTTTCATCGTTCTTCAGTAACCGGAAGTGCTCCTTATAATTTATAAGAATTTTTGAGAAAGTGGGTGGGTGCCACGCCCCTGAATAGAAAATTGCAGATTTTCAATTTTTCCCTTGTACACACCACAAGGCCTACCGTTGTGCGAAATTTCAAGTTTCTACGATGTCAGGAAGTGCTCCATAGTTTTTATGATCTGTCAGTGAGTCAGTCAGTCAGTTACGGTTTTTGCGATTTTTGAAGTCCTATATCTCGGGAATTACCAATGCTAAAAAGTTTTTGGTGAGCCACCTGCCTTTGATCAGCTCTGCAAATACTGCGAGTTTGAAGTTTCTGACTTTATTGGTACTGAAGTTAGATAGGGGTTGAAAATCGCCTGAGTTTGTTCCTGTAAAAAGGGTGAAGTGCCGCGAACTTGGCTGGGCACTACCGTGCCCTTTGATTTCATGTAAGAGCCAATTGTCGCTTCTAGAGTCGTGTCGTTTTGATAAAACAACAACCTTCTAGGGGTGAGAAAAATCGGAGGATAAAAATGTAGAAGCTATGAAATAATATTTGACAATTTCAATTTTTTATCATACGTGCATCAACAAGTACATTGCATGTATATGTATATGTATCTATTAGGTTGTCCCTTAATTTCCAAAATAACTTTTTAATATCAGAAAACCCGTAGATCAAAAATTTACTTAGTTCCTAAAACAAAGCTTTTGACCAAATTTTTTTGCTGAGATCATTAACTCGTCCCTATAAGACTATTTGCTCCTATAAGAAGTTGTGAATTGGAAAAAAGGTCTACTAGGGAATATCTTTGTTCACACAATGATTTCAAATAAACTCCCACTGTAACTTTTGTATGTAGTTCATAAAAACACCTTTCCAATGATAAACATATGAACGATATAGGTCGGAGGGCCAAAACTACCATTCTCCTTTTTTTGGAAAATAAATATTTTATACAAAGAAAATTCTGTAAGGTATACAAAATTTAATTAAATTAAACCCTTAACGAGAAAGTCAGACCGAGAGTAGGGTTTCACACTGCATTCTTCTAAAAATTGAAAAGGTGTCTTTGATAGTTTTAGCTAATGAAAATATGCAGAGCCTATTTTTAACCCTCTGCGACTGACGTGACTTTTTTGTTGCAATTCCACTGACGTGGTAGTACACCAGACACCATTAGAACAGCTTGTATTTCAAAAACTTGTCTCATATTGATATTTTTAACTATTCTATTTTAAAGCTTAGAGTGTCCATTACTATTTTTAATTACTCATTGTTAAATAAAGTTAAACAATTTTTATTAATACAACATAAATAGTTCTTCAAAAACTAACACATAAAAGAAAAAATAAAGAAAATCAACATAAATATTGTCTTCATTAAAATTAATAATTTATTAAAGTTAACACTTATAGTTATAAGAAACAAAAAAAAGAGATCAATTCATCGGTTAAAAAAAAATAAAATTAAAAATAAAAATCACAAATTTTGTTGGCAGTCTTCACAGAGTGGGTTAGCGTTAGAGCATTGAAGGCAAATTGGCTTCAAGCAATCACAGCAACAATATCCAGTCTTCATTTTAATTTTAGTTGGACAAATCGAGCAAAGTTTTCTTCCAGTATGTGATATTGGTTGAGATCTTGGGGGTGGAGGAGGAAGATCATTTCCCAAAACTCTACCGTCATTCGCAGTTATCTTGGCGTGGCAATCTTTCGTTGTACACGCGGCTCTTCATGTGATCTAGCACTAGTGCTCTTGCCATATTCAAAATAAAAGTGGCTCTTCTCATTCGAGATGTCCTGGGGCACTCTTGTCTATTCGAAGTAAATCATTTCTTACTTTTGTAAAATTTTGACGTTTCTTGGTGCACATAATGTGTGACTTGTGCTTCAGGTGACACTTCTTCATGTTGTTCTGGTTCATCTGAAACGTCATCGGCTTCCAGGAACTCGGTTTCTAGTTGAAAATTTGGGTCATCACCTTCATCGTCGAAATCGCTAAACTCATGCTCGCTTTCTTCGTCCAACCACTGTTACAATTATAGCAGGTCGTGACTTGCAAAGTTTCCAGTCGATGTTCGTTTCAATCTTTGTGACTCTTGGTTGTTATTTGAGTGAGCCATCTAAAAAAAGCACCAAATTATACTCAACCAACCAATTTTACTGACGTGGTCTACGAGACACTATGAACATAAACAATAACACCGAGATGGTTGTTTCGCAGACACTATGAACATAAAACAATAACACTGAGGTGGTGGTCTCACAGACACATACCTTAATATTGACGCGGTTGTCTCGTAGACACTCTCCTTCACAAAACAAGCGATGAGCACGCCAGGACAGCTCACTATACACTGCTTGAACATACGACTGAAAGGTACTGAGAATGCGCAGGTCAAATTTTAAAAAATAACGGCGAAATACCCGATTTTAGATTTTGTGGTGTCTGTCAGACTACCACGTCAGTCGCAGAGAAGCTTGGAACATAGTACCTACCAAAATTATAAAGTATATATGTACATACATACATAATATATGTAGGTACATGACATTAACGTCCCTTTTCTGGTTTAGGAATATTTGTTCAACTTTTGTTATCTATAGGTACCTCTCCTGAATAAAAATAAATAACATTTCTTTATATTTTACAGAAATCTAATACCTCCTACGAAGAAAACTTTTGTTACAATACCAATCGATTGGAAAAACACATCACAGTACGAATTTACATTGGAAAGTAAAAACCAAAATGGACCTTCGTTAAGTAAAAGCATTTTAAGAATTGGTCCACGCTATTCAAATATAAGAACACATGAAGAAAACATTGAACCAGTAACAAAATTGTTCTACAATCAAACTTACAAAGTGTCATGGCTAAAACCAATTAACTTCAAAGCTTTGAGTAGCTTCACTCTTTTCTGGTGCACTACAAAAGGATCGGATAATCAGTGCATGGTAAATATCAAGTTTATTTTTTAAATATTAAATTAACTTTAACATATTTCCATTTTTTTAGGGACCAATCAATTTTAAAAACTTAGACCGGAACGCTGTTAGTTACACCACCACCGAAAAGTTAAATAGATTTCTAAACTTTGCCTTGTCAGAAAACTATTACAATAACAGTTATAGCAGTGGTATGATGTGGGCCAAGAAGTGTAGCCTGCATCCTGAATCCAATTCATTCCGATTCAAGTTAAATAACATAACGATACCTACAGAAGATAGTATCACAGTACATTGGGTTGAAGAATGCTGGCACAAGACAATCATTGATGGCTACAATATGACATATTGTGAAATTAAAACCAACAAATGTATTACGCATATCATTTCTGATAAAACTGCTAAGTCTTACAAAATAATTAATTTGAAACCATCAACTTCATACAATATAACCATAACCATCATACCAAAAAACAAACTTGATGGTCTAATAAGCGATTCTATAGTTAAACAAACTAAAAATGCAAAAAGTGAGTATGCTTTTGATCTAGAAAACTTATACATACATTATAATTATGAACTAATCAAATATTCTGTTAACTATAAACCAATCTGATTTTCTCAAAAGTGATTAAAGTACCACGGTGAAACTACGTTTTAAATACATTTAGATTGTTCAAAGGCAATTCAGATTAATTGACTACAATGTCATGCGTCATAAGCTATTCAAAAATTATAACTTTTCTCCAGAATTAGTGATGCTCATTTTTTCTTATGTCTTTAACTCTCTGGAAGAGAACAAGACTTATGGTAGAACGATAATAGGTGGAAGCTGTGGGAAATATCAAATCAGACTGAAAATTAGCTTTTAAAAACTTCAATTTCACAAGTCACCCATAGTGCATCTGATTGGTTTAAAGAGAAAAAAACGGAAATGAACTGTGTGTTCAGTGTTAATTTTCCTTAAATATTTAAGCAAAACCCTTTAAAATGCGCTGTGACTTAGTTGCGTTTTATTATCTTCGGGTCTGGGTCGAAGTTATCTTTTAAACGTACATATTACAAAAACAACATGGGTTCCAGGTTTCTATCGAGGTTTATTTTAATAACCCAGATACAAATTGTCGCTCTGACCAGTAGGTGGCTATTAACCATTGTTAATCATGTCAGCAGTGTAAGAAAAATAGGTAAACATAAGGAAAAAAGAGATAAAGATAAAGGGTTGTATATAGCAGTGTTTAATAAAGCCTTGAGTTGAAAAAAAAAATTTTGTTTGGAAGTGTAAACCGACCATCCAAAAAAAATATTTTATTCACCACACTTTTTTCGCATGCAAAACAATTGCCAGTCCATTGTTTTGCATGACATTCCATGACAGCAATATTTTTTTCTTTGCATGAAACTGTAAACTAATCATGCAAAAATTAATTTTGCCTTTCACCTCAATTATTTTTGACATGCGAGAATAATTGCGTAGGTTTTTTTTTGCTCACGGGAACTGTAAACTAGGCCTTAATCACATTTACTCCAATACCGCAATAGAGCTCTGTGCCGAGTTTCAGCTAATTCGAAACCGCAGGGAGTGAGTGAGATGAGTCACTTTTCGTCGAAAATCGATTCAGTTAGCAAAAGTGAGTGAGTGAGCGAGTGAAATGAAATGTCAGATTACTCGCCAGATATTTCCACAAAAATTTGGTGTATGTGTTGGTAAATTTCCAGTTTTGGATAGGTATGTGTGCTTTTCTCAAGAATTCCTATTCATGGATAGGAAATGAAATAAAAAAACAATAATCTAGATAAAAACAACTACCTTTTTATTGATTGTAAAATCTTATTTTATTATCATATGCACATAATGTATACCTAATAGAATTATATTTCTCAAGGGTGAAAACTCACATTAAACTTTAATTACGACAAAAAAAAATTGATACAAAAGATACTCCATTATTAATATTTCAATGTTTACATTGTTGTATTTGTTATTTCATTTCGCGTCCGTTAGGGGTGATGTGAAACAGAATATCAAACGTACGATTGTGACAAGGAGGTCGAATTTGGCTCTTTTATATTTATTCTTTGTCTCATGTTCGAAACTAAATTCGAACTTACTCATTTCATTTAAATAGCTGAATCACTTTTGCGAGTGAAGTGAGATGAGTCGGCGAGTAAAGCGAGTCATCTCATCTCACTCGCTGAAATAGCTGAATCTCGGCACTGGTCCCGGAGGGTAGACTTTGTCCCGTATTCTTGCTAACCAATCTGCCTCTTTATTTCCCGTTATGCAAACGTGGCCCAGTTCCGGTACCCAGCAGGTAGAGTGTGCAACATTGTTGTTTTGTCCCAGTTCATTTAGCCTGTCCACGCACTCCCATACTTGTTTAGAGCTGATGATTATATGAGTTAAGTACTTTGAGTGTGGCCTGGCTGTCTGACATGACGGTAATATTTTGGATTTTGTAGTTTCTTCCGAGATTGCGAGATTCTAGCACATTTACTTCTGCCTGGAAGACTGTTTCATCGATTTGCTTAAGAGTGTAGTCAACCGCTTCGCCTACTGTTATATTTTGCTTCTTAAACCCGTTTGAAATTTGTTAACAAAAGCATCCTTTTTAATCATGCCATCTCTTGGAATGTCAAGGAGATATGTTTCCGTGGTATTGCAAATCGAGACCCTTTCCCTGAGACTAATGATTTCCATTAGCAAATCTTTAGATGGCTCCCTTAGCAGCACTCTCTATAAATAAATAAATAAATTGGGTGGCGCAACAGCTCGAGTAGAACCAAAGCCTAGTCACTTACAACTCTCAACCGTGTGCGTTGTTGGCAGGAATGGAGGAGATCTACAGTTTTTTGCCGAGTCTGAACGGCTAGATGAGAAGCACTTTTTCATGACAAGTATACTCTTGGAGGATTTGTCAGTTCCTCGCAAGAAGCAGTAGGTACCTCGGATAAAACATTTCTGTTCTTAGATGGCCCGGCGGGGAATCGAATGTACACCTTCGTCATGACAGTCCAACGCACTAACCATTATGGCGCGAGGTACTACAGCAGCACTCTATACTATCACGTGTAGTGAGGTCAGGAGAAAAATTACTTCCATTGATGCTATAGGCTGTAGGGCAAGTTCTCACTGCTCCGATAATGGTACTTACCTGTGATACAAAATGAAGAAAATGGCTTTTCATATTCCAGAAAAATAAGCTATGTACCTGCCACACAACACACAAGCCGTCCATAAAAATCGTTTTATAGCAACTAGTGTTTCAAAAATTGTGTAATCATACGTTTCGGTATGATGAGCTGCAATTTGACTGCGTTTGATTAATTTTTGTCATTAAAGATCGGTAATATTCAATCAATACATTTTCAGTTCCCTAGACCGTGTGCCAATTGCGTTAAAATTCTGGTTAAATTTGATCCCAGTTAAATGTTACCCCTTTTTATAGGGGTGAGTAAAATTTAAGGTTTTTGCTGTGTCAATTGGATTAAATGGGATTATTTGTTTTACATTCACTTCCCATTAGTTTTGTTGTTGCATTTTTTTCAGCAATGATAGTTCGCAAACTATTCAGTTTGCAAAATGAATGCATCATCTGAAAAAGTATTTTCAATAAATTTGATTGATTCTTTTGCATTATGAAAAATTTATCAGAAGTTATTAAAACTTCTTCTTGAGTGCATACTTAAATTTATTATAAGGTCTGGTCTTTGTCTATAGTTCTTAATCCTTTCATTTAATTTTAGTTTTTTTTTCCATTTTTCATCTTTCCCGATAGGATTCATGACTTCATGATAGAAAAATAAAATATTTATCTACATTCATCTCCCTCACTTCTTCATGATCATACCTCGCGTTCGGCAGGCTAAACGATAGGCTATCCATAATCCAAAAAATTTTCAGATACCTTGAGTTGTTTTTGCATCAGCTGTTTTTTTACAAGGGATTACAACAACACAAACAAATCCGGATCGCTTATAAGATACGTAGCCGAACGCGCCCATAGACATGTCAAAAATTAACTACCGACTAAAATTTTAACGAGCTCCTGAGCAGGTTTAATTTTGACGTCTATATTCACCTCAGTAATGTCAAAATTTAGCCATGGGATCAAATTTAACCAGGATTTTAACGCAATTGGCACACGGCCTTAAGAACAAAATTGATGAAGCTTGGTAAATGTAAATCTTGTCGATCAGAATTTCCATCGATTTCAAGTATGAATGAAAGATTTTCGGTATAAGTGCATTGCGACCTATTCTGATTTAGTGTAAGGCAATGAACAACGTTATCGTTAACATATTATGGGCCAATTTCATAAAGAAGCATTAAAATTGCTTTTATCTAAACTCCTTCTAAATTTTATCAGACATTTAGGCCGTGTGCCAATTGCGTTAAAATTCTGGTTAAATTTGATCCCAGTTAAATGTTACCCCTTTTTATAGGGGTGAGTAAAATTTAAGGTTTTTGCTGTGTCAATTGGATTAAATGGGATTTTTTGTTTTACATTCACTTCCCATTAGTTTTGTTGTTGCATTTTTTTCAGCAATGATAGTTCGCAAACTATTCAGTTTGCAAAATGAATGCATCATCTGAAAAAGTATTTTCAATAAATTTGATTGATTCTTTTGCATTATGAAGGATTTATCACAAGTTATTAAAACTTCTTCTTGAGTGCATACTTAAATTTATTATAAGGTCTGGTCTTTGTCTATAGTTCTTAATCCTTTCATTTAATTTTAGTTTTTTTTCCATTTTTCATCTTTCCCGATAGGATTCATGACTTCATAATAGAAAAATAAAATATTTATCTACATTCATCTCCCTCACTTCTTCATGAGCATACCTCGCGTTCGGCAGGCTAAACGATAGGCTATCCATAATCCAAAAAATTTTCAGATACCTTGAGTTGTTTTTACATCAGCTGTTTTTTTTACAAGGGATTACAACAACACAAACAAATCCGGATCGCTTATAAGATACGTAGCCGAACGCGCCCATAGACATGTCAAAAATTAACTACCGACTAAAATTTTAACGAGCTCCTGAGCAGGTTAAATTTTGACGTCTATATTCACCTCAGTAATGTCAAAATTTAGCCATGGGATCAAATTTAACCAGGATTTTAACGCAATTGGCACACGGCCTTAAGAACAAAATTGATGAAGCTTGGTAAATGTAAATCTTGTCGATCAGAATTTCCATCGATTTCAAGTATGAATGAAAGATTTTCGGTATAAGTGCATTGCGACCTATTCTGATTTAGTGTAAGGCAATGAACAACGTTATCGTTAACATATTATGGGCCAGTTTCATAAAGAAACATTAAAATTGCTTTTATCTAAACTCCTTCTAAATTTTATCAGACATTTAGGCCGTGTGCCAATTGTGTTAAAATTCTGGTTAAATTTGATCCCAGTTAAATGTTATCCCTTTTTATAGGGGTGAGTAAAATTTAAGGTTTTTGCTGTGTCAATTGGATTAAATGGGATTTTTTGTTTTACATTCACTTCCCATTAGTTTTGTTGTTGCATTTTTCTCAGTAATGATAGTTCGCAAACATATCAGTTTGCAAAATGAATGAATCATCTGAAAAAGTATTTTCAATAAATTTTATTGATTCTTTTACATTATCAAGGATTTATCTCAAGTTATTCAAACTTCTTCTTGAGTGCATACTTAAATTTATTATTAGGTCTTTGTCTATATTTCTTAATCCTTTCATTTAATTTTAGTTTTTTTTCCATTTTTAATCTTTCCCGATAGGATTCATGGCTTCTTGATAGCAAAATAAAATATTTATCTACATTCATCTCCCTCAGCAGTTTTTTAAAAGGGTTTACAACAACACAAACAAATCCGGATCGCTTAAGATACGCAGGCGAACGCGCCCATAGACATGTCAAAAATTAACCACCGACTAAAATTTTAACGAGCTCCTGAGCAGGTTAAATTTTGAAGTCTATATTCACCTCGGTAATGTCAAAATTTAGCCATGGGATCAAATTTAACCAGGATTTTAACGCAATTGGCACACGGCCTTAAAATTTTTCAGTTTTACCCATGTATAAAAGGGATATTTTAGGGATATTTTAATTTTACTGAGTTTGCTCACATCCCTGGATACAAAAAAAGAGGTTGTTTCCCTCGCACAAGCGAAGTCTACGAGAAAAAGTGATAAAGCATTATGGATGAGGGACAATTATTTTGACAGCAAAATATCAGCTGTTGTTGACTGGAATGGCTTAACAAAAGACTTTTAAAATTTAATGAGACAAAAACCAGCTTTTAGTTTACAAGGGCATTTAAAATCTTCCTAAATATAAAAGCATTTGGTGAAACCAAAAAACATAATTTAAAGGCTAAAAGGCTTTTTAAATAATTAAAAGCCTTTCGTGATCGGCCATAGGTCTTACATTAATACAACGGATTTATCTTAAAGTATAAGGGCATAATAATTATTATAGTGAGAGGAATGGTTTAAACTAACGTCAAATCTTTTTATCCAAATAATTAATAAATTAAGCAAACTATCTTTTTTTCAGATACGACGAAGGATATCATCATTGCAAGTTTCTCTATTATTGGTGTTGTGGCGTTAATTGTTCTTGTACATTACTCAAAGAAAAAACTTTGCCAAATTTTGGATATCAAAAGTGTTTTACCATCTGAAAGGGATATGAAGTACAGTACGGATCAAAGTGCTTCATTTAGGTTAATGAACACAGAAGACTATAAGGAAAATAAATTTTCAATAAATCTACCTCCCTTCCAAGTAGGTATCTAAGAATATTTTGCAACCACACCAAGTACCTATGTATGTTTATTTTATTAACATATCTAATTGACCAATTTGTTTTATTTTTGTAACTGACAGGGAATGACCGCACAAAATCACTACCAGTAGCAACTGTTTTTACCCCAACAAAACGACATTCAAGCAAGGGAACAACCCTTTTCCTCAAAACGGTCCTGGATAACATATTGAAAATAAAGAAATATTACAATTCAGATAATAAATTAAGGTCCTAAACTGACTTGACTAATACATAGCGATTAAGAATTAAGAATACGAACAAAAATTTGCTTGTACTTTTAGATTTTACTTTGTCTATCGTATACTACTGTGATATTGCAATCGAATAACTATAGTCAATTAATTAATAAGCACATTTCAAGGGCAAAAATATCAATCAGCTTTCAATGTCAATATAACGTAGCGGTAGTCCTTTTGTGAGACAAGATTTTCTGCTCAATTGAAAAGTATTTGTCAAACACTTTAGAATTAAGCTACATTACTCGTAGGAACTTTGCTTCATATATTTTTAATGATGTAGGTAGGTACATAATTTAATAAAAATCGAAGATTATATATATAGTCGGAGAGCTACCAGCCACTTTGACTAACCTACTAGACAGAAGGCTACAACTTTGTGTATGCTTGATGCTTGATTTGGGACTAGCTAAGAATGAAAACCATGGTCTGCAGGGTTGCCGCGGTCGAAAGGTTGCCATCTGATTTTTTCAAAATGCAAAACAAGGGTCTAAATTAACCTACTCGCACAAGACTGAAACTTATTTATAATTTAGTTAATACATTCCTATGCATGAAAAAAAATATGCCAGACGAGTTTGGCGGTCGAAAGTGCTTGCCAGACGGGCCTAAAGTCTTCAAAGATGGTATTATAAGAAATTTCTATTTTTTTATTTTTTTATATAATTTCAAAAAACTGTCTAAATTGCAAACCTACCCGCACAAAGCTGATTTTAACATATACCTATGTAAGCTGACATTTTCTTGCATATGTGAAAAAATATACCAGACAGACGGGCCTAAAGTCTTATAAGTTGGTATTATAAGAAATACCCTTTCTTATTTTTTATTAAATTTAAAAAAACTGTCAAAAATGCAAACCTACCCGCACAATGCTGATTTTTACATATATGTTAGTTAAAACCTTCTTGCATATGAAAAAAAATATATATCAGACCGGACGGACGGTCTAAATATCCTGCCAGACGGGCCTAAAGTCTTAAAAGTTTGGCATATTAAGAAATATCCTTTTTTTTATTTTTTTCTTAAATTTCAAAAAACTGTCAAAATTGCAAACCTATCCGCACAAAGCTGATTTTAACATATGTGTTAGCTGACATCTTCTAGCATATAAGACAAAATATACCAGACCAGACGGACGGTCGAAAGTTCCTGCCAGACGGGCCTAAAATCTTAAAAGTTGGTATTATAAGAAATACCCTTTCTTTTATTTTTTTTATTAAATTTCAAAAAACTGTCAAAAATGCAAACCTAGACGCACAAAGCTGATTTTTACATATATGTTAGCTGACATCTTTTTGCATATAAGAAAAACTATATATCAGACCGGACGGACGGTCGAAAGTTCCAGCCAGATGGGCCTAAAGTCTTAAAAGATGGTATTATAAGAAATACCTTTTTTTATTTTTTTATTAAATTTCAAAAAACTGTCAAAAATGCAAACCTAGCCACACAAAGCTGATTTTTACATATATGTTAGCTGACATTTTTTTGCATATGAGAAAAAATATTCCAGACCAGACGGACGGTCGAAAGTTCCTGCCAGACGGGCCTAAAGTCTTTAAAGTTGGTATTATAAGAAATACCCTTTTTTTTATTTTTTTATTAAATTTCAAAAAAACGGTCAAAAATGCAAACCTAGCCGCACAAAGCTGATTTTTACATATATGTTAGCTGATATTTTCCTGCATATAAGAAAAAATATACCAGACTGGACGGACGGTCGAAAGTTCTTGCCAGACGGGCCTAAAGTCTTAAGAGTATGGCATTATAAGAAATATCCTTTTTTTTATTTTTTTCTTGAATTTCAAAAAACTGTCAAAATTGCAAACCTAACCGCACAAAGCTGATTTTTACATATGTGTTAGCTGACATCTTCTAGCATATGAGAAAAAGTATACCAGACCGGACGGACGGTCGGAAGTTCCTGCCAGACGGGCCTAAAATCTTAAAAGTTGGTATTATAAGAAATACCCTTTCTTTTATTTTTTTTATTAAATTTCAAAAAACTGTCAAAAATGCAAACCTACCCGCACAATGCTGATTTTTACATATATGTTAGTTAAAACCTTCTTGCATGTGAAAAAAAATATATCAGACCGGACGGACGGTCGAAAGTTCCTGCCAGACGGGCCTAAAGTCTTAAAAGTTTGGCATTTTAAGAAATATCCTTTTTTTTATTTTTTATTAAATTTCAAAAATCTGTCAAAAATGCAAACCTAGCCGCACAAAGCTGATTTTTACACATATGTTAGCTGACATTTTTTGCATATGAGAAAAAATATACCAGACTAGACGGACGGTCGAAAGTTCCTGCCAGACGGGCCTAAAGTCTTTAAAGTTGGTATTATAAGAAATACCCTTTCTTTTATTTTTTTATTAAATTTAAAAAAACTGTCAAAAATGCAAACCTAGCCGCACAAAGCTGATTTTTACATATATGTTAGCTGACATTTTTTTGCATATGAGAAAAAATATACCAGACCAGACGGACGGTCGAAAGTTCCTGCCAGACGGGCCTAAAGTCTTTAAAGTAAGTATTATAAGAAATACCCTTTCTTTTATTTTTTTTATTAAATTTCAAAAAACTGTCAAAAATGCAAACCTACTCGCAAAAAGCTGATTTTTACATATATTTAAGCTGATATATTTTTGAATATGAAAAAAAATATATCACACCGGACGGACGGTCGAAAGTTCCTGCCAGACGGGCCTCAAGTCTATAAAGATGGTATTGTTAGAAATATCCTGGTTTTTTATTTTTTCTTAAATTTCAAAAAACTGTCAAAAATGCAAATCTATTCGCACAAAGCTGATTTTTACAATATGTTAGCTGATATACTCTTGAATATGAAAAAAAAATATATCACACCGGACGGACGGTCGAAAGTTCCTGCCAGACGGGCCTAAAGTCTTAAAAGTTGGTATTGTAAGAAATATCCTGTTTTTTTATTTTTTCTTAAATTAAAAAAAGCTGTAAAAATTGCAAACCTACTCGCACAAAGCTGATTTTTACATATATGTTAGCTGATATCTTCTTGAATATAAAAAAAAAATATGTCAGACCAGACGGACGTTCGAAAGGTCCTGCCAGACGCAGGGTTGCCATATATTTGTTTCAAAATTTTGTAAACTTGACGAAACTGAAACACCAACCTACCTAAAGTTTTCGCACATATGAAGGCTTATGCCATCTTGTACATAAAAAAAAATTGAGAGACGGTCGAAAGCTTCTGTCAGACAAGCCTAAGATTTAAAAAATTGGTATTATAAGAAATATCCTTTCTTGATTTTTTCTTAAATTAAAAAAAAAACTGTCAGAATTGCAAACCTTTACCTTACCTTTACCTTTTTACATATATGTATGTTAGCTGATATCTTCTTAAATATGAAAAATAAATATGTCAGACCGGATGGACGGTCGAAAGGTCCTGCCAGACGGACCTAAAGTCTTAAAAGATGGTTTGCAATTTTGACAGTTTTTTGAAATTTAATAAAAAAAGGATATTTCTTGTAATACCATCTTTTAAGACTTTAGGCCCGTCAGGTAGGACCTTTCGACCGTCCGTCTAGTCTGGCATATTTTTTTTTTCATATTTGAGAAGATATCAGCTAACATATATGTAAAAATCGGCTTTGTGCGGGTAGGTTTGCAGTTTTGACACTTTTTTGAAATTTAATAAAAAAAAATAGGATATTTCTTACAATACCATCTTTTAAGACTTTAGGCCCGTCTGGCAGGACCTTTCGACCATCCGTCTGGTCTGACATATTTTTTTTTTTTTATATTCAAGAAGATATCAGCTAAAATATATGTAAAAATCAGCTTTGTGCGGGTAGGTTTGCAATTTTGACAGTTTTTTTGAAATGTAATAAAAATAAAAAAAAAATATTTCTTACAATACCATCTTTTAAGACTTTAGGCCCGTCTGGCAGGACCTTTCGACCGTCCATCCGGTCTGACATATTTTTTTTCATATTTAAGAAGATATCAGCTAACATATATTTAAAAATCAGCTTTGTGCGGGTAGGTTTGCAATTGTGACAGTTTTTTTTAAATTTAAGAAAAAATTTAAAAAACAGGATATTTCTTCCAATACCATCTTTTAAGATTTTAGGCCCGTCTGGCAGGACCTTTCGACCATCCGTCTGGTCTGACATATTTTTTTTCATATTTGAAAAGATATTAGCTAACATATATGTAAAAATCAGCTTTGTGCGGGTAGGTTTGCAGTTTTGACACTTTTTTGAAATTTAATATAAAAAAAAAATAGGATATTTCTTACAATACCATCTTTTTAGACTTTAGGCCCGTCTGGCAGGACCTTTCGACCGTCGCGTCCGTCTGGTCTGACATATTTTTTTTCATATTTGAGAAGATATTAGCAAACATATATGTAAAAATCATCTTTGTGCGGGTAGGTTTGCAGTTTTGACACTTTTTTGAAATTTAATAAAAAAAAAATAGGATATTTCTTACAGTACCATCTTTTAAGACCTTAGGCCCGTCTGGCAGGACCTTTCGACCGTCCGTCTGGTCTGGCATATTTTTTTTATATTTAAGAAGATATCAGCTAACATATATGTAAAAATCAGCTTTGTGCGGGTAGGTTTGCAATTTTGACAGTTTTTTTGAAATTTAATAAAAATAAAAAAAAAAATATTTCTTACAATACCATCTTTTATGACTTTAGGCCCGTCTGGCAGGACCTTTCGACCGTCCATCCGGTCTGACATATTTTTTTCATATTTAAGAAGATATCAGCTAACATATATGTAAGAATCAGCTTTGTGCGGGTAGGTTTGCAATTTTGACAGTTTTTTTTAAATTTAAGAAAAAATCAAGAAAGGATATTTCTTATAATACCAATTTTTTAAATCTTAGGCTTGTCTGACAGAAGCTTTCGACCGTCTCTCAATTTTTTTTTATATACAAGATGGCATAAGCTCACATATGTGCGAAAACTTTATGTAGGTTGGTGTTTCAGTTTTGTCAATTTTATAACATTTTGAAACAAACATATGGCAACCCTGCGTCTACAGTAAAATAACCATATCATAATTTGTAGACTTGATTTAATATGTATGAGGACTATACGCAGTTAACGTGTTATATTTAATTCCTACATCTGACCAATCAATGACATTTTTTAATACCAACTTTAAAAACACGTCTGGCAAGCTATTTTCGTCCACCAAAACTAGTCTGGTATCTTTTTTTTCATGTACAAAAAGACATAAGTTATTATAAATTCAAAAATCAGCATTCTAAAAGTAGATATGTTGCATTTGGAAGTTATTTTACACTTTGAAAAAAAAAAATAGGTGGCAACCCTAGAATTGCGGAAATTTTCTCAGATCTTTATTTTTTGACTAATCTGTTCACGATTAAAGAATAACTAAGTTTTAGCCTTGTACGTAACAAATTTCTCAAGCTATCCAATATCTTTTATTAATCTTTAAGAGCTTTAGGCTCGTCTGGCAAGCACTTTCGACCGCCAAACCCGTCTGGCATAATTTTTTTCATGCATAAGAATGTATAAACTAAATTATAAATAAATTTCAGCCTTGTGCGAGTAGGTTAATTTTGACCCTGTTTTTGCATTTTGAAAAAATCAGATGGCAACCTTTCGACCGCGGCAACCCTGCCAGACTGTGGTTTTCATACTTAACTAGTCCCAAATCAAGCATACACAAAGTTGTAGCCTTGTGTCTAGTAGGTTAGTCAAAGTGGCTGGTAGCTCTTAGACTAATAGGTATATCATATTAATTTTTAATTTACGTTTCTAAGTTATTTAAAAAACACTGAGTTTGATATTTTTATTTTATTTATTTACTAGCTGGCCCGCCCCGGCCTCGCACGGGTTGATAAATTTAATAAAGAAACTGCAAATAAATAAACATTATATAATTATAATTCAATAAAACTCAAAGATCATTTTTTTTATTTTAATTATTTTTATTTAAATTTTCTTACACAATATTTATAGTTTTTTTATTCTGAGGTAGTAAGATATAGGTATTTTCAGGCGATCCCACTCGAGATAAGCCAACATATAGTTGTCCATGGGAAAAGCAATAATTTCTGAAGTCAATACAAATCTGAATTTAATTAAACTACATTTAAAATATAACATAAAGATTATTAAATTAGAAGGCAACGGTTATAATATATTATAATAATTAAACGTTTTATTGTTTGCTTGTTCTATAGGGAAAATACCTGTCCCTATTAGAAAAATCTAGGCTGTAATCAAATACATGCAAAAAGTTCAACAACTACTAAGCTCTTAAATACGTATATGTATACTTACTTACATAAATACATATATCAACACGACTAAAATAGACTTTGTCATAGGCTAGGCACCCGCGGTATTGCTTTCGAATTGATGGCTGGGTGGAATATTCAAGGGAGGGGGGTGAAGTCTTACATGTGGGGAAAATCGATAGACTCCGAAAGAAAAAAGGCAAATGCGTTATACTGTACCAAAAAAATTGAGTGTGAATTTTGTGTGATTGGTCTCAAAATTTCGGTAGAGGCTCCTTAAACATTAATCCTCCTATTATGTAGTTAGATTTGTTTTCTGTTTTTCATACAAAATGTATGGACAAAACCATGGTGTTGCGTTCGAAAAACTTATGATTGAGCCTTTTTCAAAATTGTATGTGCATACATATACATAGGTAAATCAAAGGGCACGGTAGTGCCCAGCCAAGTTCGCGGCACTACACTCTTTTTACAGGAACAAACTCAGGCGATTTTCAACCCCCCTCTAACTTCAGTACCAATAAAGTCAGAAACTTCAAATTCGCAGTATTTGCTGAGCTGATCAAACACAGGTGGCTCACCAAATTTCAACTCTTTAGCATTAGTAATTCCCGAGATATAGGACTTCAAAAATCGCAAAAACCGTAACTGACTGACTGACTGACTGACTCACTGACTCACTGACTCACTGACTCACTGACTCACTGACAGATCATCAAAATTATGGAGCACTTCCAGACATCGTAGAAACTTGAAATTTCGCAAAACGGTAGACCTTGTGGTGCATACAAAGGAAAAAATCGAAAATATGCTATTTTCTATCCAGGGGGCGTGGCATCCACCCACTTTGTTAAAAAATCTTATAAATTATATGGAGCACTTCTGATTGTTGTAGAAAAATGAAAATTTGTGGGTCTGTAGGGCTTCAAGTACTTAGAAAGAAAAAAATTGAAAAATTGGAATTTTCATTCAGGGGGCGTGGCATCCACCCACATTCTTTAAAATCCTTATAAATTATATGCAGCACTTCTGATCGTTGTAGAACGATGAAAATTGGTAAGTCGGTTGGGCTTGAAGTACTTAGAAAGAAAATAATTGAAAAATTGGAATTTTCCATTCAGGGGGCGTGGCATCCACCCACATTATTAAAAATTCTTATAAATTATATGGAGCACTTCTGATTGTTGTAGAACAATGAAAATTGGTAGGTCGGTAGGGCTTCAAGTACTCAGAAAGAAAAAAATTAAAAAATTGGAATTTTCCATTCAGGGGGCGTGGCATACACCCATATTCTTAAATTTGTTTATAAATTATATGGAGCACTTCTGATTGTTTTAGAACGAGACAAATTGGTAGGTCGTCAGGGCTTAAAGTATTTAGAATGAACAAAATTGAAAAATTGGAATTTTCCATTCAGGGGGCGTGGCATCCACCCAAATTCTTAAAAATCCTTATAAATTATATGGAGCACTTCCGATTGTTGTAGAACGATGAAAATTGGTAAGTCGGTTGGGCTTGAAGTACGTAGAAAGAAAAAAATTGAAAAATTGCAATTTTCCCTTCAGGGGGCGTGGCATCCACCCACATTATTAAAAACTCTTATAAATTATATGGAGGACTTCTGATTGTTGTAGAATAATGAAAATTGGTAGGTCGGTAGGGCTTGAAGTACTTAGAAAGAAAAAAAAATTGAAAAATTGGAATTTTGCATTCGGGGGGCGCCATCCACCCACTTTATCAGAATTGCTATTATTTATATGGAGCACTTTCGGTTGTCATAGAATTATGCAACTTTGTAAGGCCCTAAGGCTTGATTTTCTCCTGGTAAAGTTAATCTTTGCAAAAAGGAGTGAAATCACAACAAAAACATAAATGTTAAAAAAAAGAGCCAAGTTCTTATATGTACAAGAAACTTGTACGTAAAAAGTTAGCCAAAAAAAGTAATGAGATCTAAAATATATGCCAAGTTTTAAGTACATAAAGCTCAATATCAAATATCTTAAGTAGAGAAATATCAAAGCAATTCCAAATCATGACAGAAATTTGGTATTTAATGATTACTGATTAAAATTTGGTGGATTTACTTGGCAAGTTTTCTCTTAATTACTTACTTAATCACAATTTTAAAATGTATGAAAACTTGACCAGTGAACCCACCATATTTTAATCAGTAATCATTAAATACCAAATTTCTGTCATGATTTGGAATTGCTTTGATATTTCTCTACTTAAGATATTTGATATTGAGCTTTATGTGCTTAAAACTTGGCATATATTTTAGATCTCATTACTTTTTTTGGCTGACTTTTTACGTACAAGTTTCTTGTACATATAAGAACTTGGCTCTTTTTTTTAACATTTATGTTTTTGTTGTGATTACATTTTACAATAACCTATATATTTACAATCAAATAATATATGTACATTGTACATCTCTTTTTAATCAAGGTAAACAGTAAGTTGTATTGTCTATTAAGTTGTCTATTTAAGTATTGAGTTTTTCAGCTAAAAGTTATGGTTGAGTCATAGTTTATACTATTATTTACTAATTTACTAAATCACTTTAAAAAGTACTTCTTAGAAATATTCAAAATACATCTTTAAAAACGAATTCCTTTTTTTATTAATCAAAAAAACTAATTCAAAAAAATATCTTTTATTCAGTCTGTATTACCTACTCCTATCAATAAACATGGACATTGAATATTTAAAAGAAAAATCTGTTGAATTTTTGGATCAATTCAATAAAAATATCCAAAAATTTTGTATTAAAAAATATAAAAATAATGCGAATGCTTCAAAAATTTCATATATACTTGCATTTTGAATGAGGACGATGATGGTAAGTAATTTAGTACACAAGTATTATATTTCTTTAACATACATATATAAAATTTATATTTACAGAATGCGTAGCATGTAAAAAACAGAATGTATGTACATATATAATATTACCAATGAAGAAATTAAAAATATTTCATAAATTTTTGAAGCAGAGCCTGAAGACTTTCCAGTAACAAAAATCAATGAAAAAGAAGAAGAGCCATCAACCTCAAAAGGCATACGTGCATCACGTTTTTTGAATAAATAAAAAAAAATATATGTAGTATTACTTCACTGTTATTTGTTAAAGAAAAATTCTCATAGTTATTTAATTTTGTTTTTTTTTATTAATTTGAAGGAACCTCTTCCATTTTTGGTTACCCCAAGAGCAAATTTTGGGAGTGGATGTAGTGTTAAGCATGTGTAAACGAGTAATAAATTCAAAACAGAAGCTCCTTGAAACCAGAGTGTCGAGATTCAGCTAATTCGAAACCGCAGAGAGTGAGTGAGATGAGTCACTTTTCGTCGAAAATCGATTCAGCTAGCAAAAGTGAGTGAGTGAGCGAGTGAAATGAAATGTCAGATTACTCGCCAGATATTTCCGCAGTGACTTGGTGTATGTGTTGGTAAATTTCCAGTTTTGGATAGGTATGTGTGCTTTTCTCAAGAATTCCTATTCATGGATAGGAATCGAAAAAAAAAAACAGCAACGTAGATAAAAACAACTACCCTTTACTGATTCTTAAATCGTATTTTATTATCATAAATGCACATATATATGTATTTAAATAAAATACTATTCCATTCACTTTTGACCCTATTAAACTTTTTTTTTCTCAAGGGTGAAAACGAAAAAAAAAATTATTGAAACAAAAGATACTCCATTATTAAAGATTCTAATGTTAACATTGTTGTATTTGTTATTTCATTTAATTTGCGTAACGAGTGTGGCAAGGAGGTAGAATTTATCGCTTTTATATTTAATCTTTGTCTCATGTTCGAAACTCAATTCGCACTTACTCATTTCACTTGAATAGCTGAATCACTTTTGCGAGTGAAGTGAGATGAGTCGGCGAGTGCCGCTTGCAAAAAAAAATTCCTACCAAATTTCCCAAAAAAACCTACCAAATTGAATAAAAACCTACCAAATAAAAAAACTCTATTTCCATTCTGCAAATTTTGTTTGGTAGAAACCTCAAAACGCATTAGGGGTACGAGGTTTATTCACAATCGTGAAATCCATCTTCCAGAAAATTTGAAAAAAAAAAACCCGAAATTGTTGTATGATGAGCTAAAACAAAAATTCGAGATCCACCCCACCCAAAGATGTGCAGTAAATTTAAAGTGAAACAAGGTTTATGTTAAGGAGGTTTACTTGGGCGCATAGATGCTAGTTATATATTTCCGAATTATTGAGGTAGTTTCATGCTAATATTTAATGATTTCTCCTTCCTTGGAATTTTCTATGCATCAAATTTTGACATAATCTTCAAATGCTTTCGCTTGAGGTGTGACATAATATAATTTTCAACATAATTTTGTATGAATTAAGTTAAAATCATTTCATTTTGAAAAATGAATTTTAAAAATTATATCAGTTGGAAATGAAATAAGAATTTTTCAACGAGATTAGCTCATACTTGTTCTTAAAAAAATACGCAGATCAACGCCAAATGATCCAAGTCTCTGTTTACTTGAGTTTATTTGACATTTTTTGAGTTGATCAGAAATGATCTCAATTCTTATGATTGTACAATGTTTTATATTATGCTCAAGAGTTGTATGAAAAAACCTACCAAATCGGATTTTAGCCTACCAACCTACCAAAGCTGAAAAATCCTACCAAGTTTGGTAGGATCCTACCAAAACGGCAACGGCGAGTAAGGCGAGTCATCTCATCTCACTCGCTGAAATAGCTGAATCCCGGCACAGTTTTTAAAGAGATGAACGTTGAATCCGCTTTATCAGATAAAACTTTAAACCAGTAGAATCTTTTTCTTACAATAAGCAGTTCTCATGCGAAAAAAATATCAAAATCAAAAACGATTTTCCTTCTATTCTGTGCACAAAATTGAATAATATTCAAGGCAAAAACGTTTGCCTTGGCTTAAGCCACCTATTAAGTCATTTATTTATCCTTTAGGCCAAAAAATGGAAAATAATTATTTTTGGATGCAAAAACTATTTGCATGCTAATATAGCCTAGAGGCGCCGTCACACCGTGCAGTAAGGTACTTGCAGCAATTGTTTCAAAAATTTCGATTTTGAAATATTCGTGCAAGAACTTGCAGAGAGCAGTCACACCAGGCAAGTAAATTGCTTGCTGAAACGACTTTTTACTTGCTTGCAAAACAAACTTGCTGCAAGTACTTTTCAGGTCGTCACACCGAGCAAGCAAGTACTTGCTAAAATTAATTGCTGAAATTACTTGCGGCAAGTAATTGCTGAAATTACTTGCCGAAACTAGTTTCTGAAAGTACTTGCACGTGTAACCGGGTGTGATTTTGCCATTTTCAGTTCACTTTGGTTTACTGTTTCTTCAGAAATATGTAGATCTAAATGGATAATCTAGATTTTGAAGAAGAAAGCGATTGATTGCAGCAAGTGATTTGATTGTAAGTGAGTTGAACTTTCTGATAAAAAATTTACTAAAAGCTGTTATTAGATTTACCTTCCTCAATCCTCATACGTTTTTTTTTATTTCGACTTTCTCATTAATTGCTCTACCCATTTCTATCAAAATCTGGCGAGTTGTTTTTACAATTGATAGAAAGAGCTTCATGCTTCCTTGCATTTTTCTTTAATTACTCAAATATTTTTAAAAGATCTGAAGTTCCAAGCAAGTTGAACTAAACACACGATCCAGTCGTTCATATTATTGTTATCAAAAAACATGTATTCAAAACCAATGCGGGACCCTGTTCTATGTTGGAGCATTTGAAACCAAAAAATGCGGCTGATCGATGATAAATCATTTTGGTATGACCCTCTTTTGAAAGTCGTGCTGAAACTCAGTACTTTACAACACTGATGAGAGACTTCTGGGCAGAGGGAGACGAATTAATCAGTACTTTACAACACTGATGAGAGACTTCTGGGCAGAGGGAGACGAATTTTTCTGTAATTTTGATCGAAAAACATACATTCGCTTGCAAGCAAGTAAAAAACTTGCTTGCGCAAATCCTGCAAGTGGCAAGTACTTGCGGCAAGTTATTTCAAGTGTTTTACTTGCTTGCAAGCGCTTGCAGGAACTAGTCACACCGTGCAAGCATTGCTTGCGCAAGTACTTGCAAGCAATTAAATCGCTTGCAGCAATTAATTGCTTGCAAGTACTTTTTTGGGTCGTCACACCAGGCAAGTTTTACTTGCCGCAAGTACTTGATCGCAAGTAAATGACTTTCAGCAATTACTTGCTGCAAGTACTTTTCGGGTCGTCACACCAGGCAAGTTTTACTTGCAGCAATCATTTTACTTGCTGCAAGTACTTGCGGCAAGTAAAATTTGCCTGGTGTGACGGCACCTTAGAGGTGAAAACAATTTTTTTTTTTGAAAGTGTAAGCCGACCATCAAAAAAAACTATTTTACTTTCGCATGCAAAACAATTGCCGGTCCATGACAGCAATGTTTTGTTTTTTTGCATGAAACTGTAAACCAATCATGCAAACAATTAATTTTGCCTTTCACCTCAATTATTTTTGACATGCGAGAATATTTGCATCGGTTTTTTTTGCGCACGGGACTGTAAACTAGGCTATATGGAAAAACATTGAGGAAACAGTTCTTTTCTGTTGTCTATTCTTTTGCAAGTGAAGATAAACCATTTCAAGATTTGGTGAAATTCGCTATCTCTGCATTAGTAGGTATTGCTGTAATTTCTAATGTAGAAGTGCACACGATTTTTAGTCAGTTCAATTTGGTCAAAACTAGAGCTCTTGAAACCCTGGTACCCGAAGACCCGCTCGGGTACCCAGGTAGTACCCGGGTACACGGATAGTTCGGGTATTTTGAGTTCCCGGGTACCCGAAGACGCAAAAATTCAACAGGTACCGGAATTATTAAGGAAAAGTTGCTTAGCTGTTTTTTTTATTTTTTAGATGTTTTCTAACTGTTAATGTGGGTAAATTGTAATATGCTTATTCTGTCGTGTAAAGAAGAAAAAACGTATGTATGTGTATTTTTGGCATTGAGATAAACGCGTTTTTCTGTTTTTATATTTACCTTTTGTGTTTTTGAATGAATTTGTTTCATACTTGAGAATATGATAATGTAAGCAAATTATTATTTTTTTGATAAAAAACTCATTTGTTTATGTTTAATAGAAGTCTAGTTAAATAACTTTTATATTAAGACTATCTGCCGTATCTACAAGTAAAGAATTTTCCTTTCCGGATCTACGAATATTTGTATGGTAGTTACGTTTTCTTTTTTATGAAAAATGCAGATACGTGAATTTGTCTTAAAAAAGTATACATATAAAGTTGTACATATGTACGTCATATTTTGTAAGCAATCTTAGCCACTATAAAAGCAAGATAGTGGTCTTATTACTAAACAATAAAATAATAAGCTTAGCAAGGATGCCCAAACTGGCCCTAACTCAAAACAGCCAAAATTTCAGTTACCTTTATTCTTCTTAGCACGGCAGTAGTGAAATTTTCAAACGAAAATATAATGAAGAATATAATTGAATCGGTAATTTCAAAAACCACTAAAGTCACACAATTAGAATTTTTCAGGAATCAATAAAAACTGTTTCATTAAAAAATAAAAGGACTTTTTTGGGGTCAGTATATTATTAGAGTCTTAAGAGATTGAAATATACAAAAATATTAACAGTTCATCTATATTAATAACGAAAAAAGTCTGAAAAACCGTTCTTGACTTACGTTGTTTTAGCAAGAAGCGGGGTCAGTGGTATACAATTTAAGCAAAATCAAAGGTTTTTATTGCATTTTAGTAAAAATTTCACTTAAATATTAACTTATTAACATGTCAAATGTTTTAATTTATCATGCTTCAATATATTAACCCTTAGGTCATACGAGAGAGTACTGGCAAGCTAGTTGGGCACATACATTAAATGTCAAATTACTCGCCGCCATCCACCATCTAGTAGTGCATGCAAAAACCACTTAAGTCAATTGACATACGTTGTTTTTGTATAGAACGTCTATTGTGAGGTATTATTTGAAGAGGAAGAATTGTTTGGACCGACGTAATTTATTCTCAGAATACGCATCTACGTTTGAGGAAGCATTTACAGCAGATAAAGCATATTTGAAAAAAATGTGACTTAAGTGGTTTTTGAAATGATCGATTCAATTATATGTATTAGGAACACTTAAACTGAATTCGAAGAATATTGTTAGTGATAATATCAATTTAGATTCTTTGTATCTTTGTAGCTACGAATTTCAGAACGGTAAATATTACAGAAAAATGGTATTGCACTTACATACATTGAATTGAGTTTCAAAAAGCTAGTTAATTTGAGCGGAATCAGGTTAAGAATTTAAAACATAAATGAAAACAGCATATATGAAAAATAAAATCACAACAAAAACATAAATTTTAAAAAAGGAGCCAAGTTCTTATGTGTACAAGAAACCTGTGCGTAAAAAGTCAGCCAAAAAAAGTAATGAGACCTAAAATATATGCCAAGTTTTAAGTTCATGAAGTTTAATATCAAATATCTTAAGTAGAGTAATATCGAAACAATTCCAAATCATGACAGAAATTTGGTAATTAATGATAACTGATTAAAATTTGGTGGGTTCACTGGTCAAGTTTTCATACATTTTAAATTTCTGATTAAGTAAGTATTTAAGAAAAAACTTGCCAAGTCCATAGTAAAAGGGTGTTTTTTTTAAGGGGGGGCAACCAAGAATCAAAATAGTCCATACAAATATCTTTGTTCTAATAGTGTTTTTGGTGACTTGTTCTACGGAAAATACGATTTCAAAAATTAATTTTTGCTTGAAAAGGCCCATAACTTTGTTAAGAGTGCTTGTATCATTTTAGATTTGCTTTTATTAGATTCAGCGTTAAAAAATACCCTTAAATCATATACCATACTTTGTGTATATACCTCAATTACACCAAATCGGAATTTTGGCTCAAATCTTCCAACTTCTTCCCAGATTTTCCCTCTCTTTAATAAAAAACCCCAGAACAAATATATTTATGAGGACTATTTTGATTCTTGGTTGCCATGACAAATTATATATTTTTGGCGAATTTCATGAGTGTAAGAGTTTTTTCGTGGGTGTTATGGTTAACATTCTACACTTGCCCCTCCCCCTTAAAAAAACACCCTTTGACCATGGATATTTTTAAGGACTCTCTTGATTCTTAGTTCCTATGACAAATGAAACATTCATTCCAAGTTTCATTAACATACCATTATTTTCAAAGGGTTTTCGGTAATATTTTACCTGTTGTACCTGAAAAAAGTCATCAATACATAAAAAGGACTATAACTTCTTTTTGGGTGGTTGTATCATTTTGAATTTGGTTTCATTAGATTCATCGTTAAAAACTACCCTTAAAGCATGTATCATATGATCAGGTTTTACCCAAACAAATATTTTAGTTTGATAGACCTCCAAATTCTCCCCGTCTGCACCTCTTCAAATGCATCTACACAAAAAGCCAATGCGGGGATTTTGGGGGACTTTGGATATGTTATAGAGGTTGCAATTCTGCGTCGATTCCAATTTTAATATTTCATGAATTAATTTTTTCAACCTCGGAACCTATTTTTCCTGGCCTATAAAGGTTTACCTGGCTACTCGCCGGACCAGTCTGGTTACTAAAAGAATATAGCGACCCAAACTTTACATCCATATAATTTATAAGAATTTTTAATAATGTGGGTGGGTGCCACGCCCCCTATATGGAAAATTCCAATTTTTCAATTTTTTCTTTCTAAGTACTTTAAGTCCTACCGACCTACCTATTTTCATCGTTCTACAACAATCGGAAGTGCTTCATATAATTTATAAGAATTTTTGAGAATGTGGGTGGATGCCACGCCCCCTAAACTGAAACTTCCAATTTTTCGACTTTTTTTTCTTCTAAGTACTTCAAGGCTTACCGACCTACCAATTTTCATCGTTCTACAACAATCGGAAGTGCTCCATATAATTTATAAGAATTTTTAAGAATGTGGGTGGATGCCACGCCCCCTGTATGGAAAGTTCCACTTTTTCAATTTTTTATTTCTAAGTACCTCAAACCCTACCAACCTACCAATTTTCATTGTTCTACAACAATCGGAAAGGCTCCATATAATTTATAGATTATTTAAGAAAGTGGGTGGATGCCACGCCCCCTGATTAGAAAATTGCAGATTTTCGATTTTTTTCTTTGTATGTACCACAAGGCCTATCGTTGTGCGAAATTTCAAGTTTCTACGATGTCGGGAAGTGCTCCATAATTTTGATGATCTGTCAGTGAGTCAGTCAGTCAGTGAGTCAGTGAATCAGTGAGTCAGTCAGTTACGGTTTTTGTGATTTTTGAAGTCCTTTATCTTGGGAACTACTAATGCTAAAGAGTTGAAATTTGGTGAGCCACCTGTGTTTGATCAGTGCAGCAAATACTCCGAATTTGAAGTTTCTGACTTTATTGGTACTGAAGTTAGAGGGGGGTTGAAAATCGCCTGAGTTTGTTCCTGTAAAAAGGGTGTAGTGCCGCGAACTTGGCTGGGCACTCCCGTGCCCTTTGATTAAATATTTATATTCATTACTAAAACTAATAATAATATTAAATAAACCAAACAATTTATTAATGCTTAGCAAAATATGTATTTGACTTAGTTCTTGTTTTAAACTAAAATACATTTTTATTGGAAATTTCTTCATTTATTATACCAATTTTGTTTAATAAAAATTTCATGGCCTACATTTTAGGATAAATTTCTTAAGATCAATAAATTAAAAAATTCAATGGGTAAAATTATCTTTTTTTCTTGTCCTTAAACAAATTATTCAATATAAAAGAAAAATTATACTGGTACAACAAATGTCAAGCTTCGGGATCTTGTTAAAATTATCACAACAAAAACATAAATGTTAAAAAAAGAGCCAAGTTCTAATATGTACAAGAAACCTGTGCGTAAAAAGTCTGCCAAAAAAAGTAATGAGATCTAAAACATATGCCAAGTTTTAAGTTCATGAAGTTTAATATCAAATATCTTAAGTAGAGTAATTTCGAAACAATTCCAAATCATGACAGAAATTTGGTATTTAATGATTACTGATTGAAATATGATGGGTTCACTGGTCAAGTTTTCATACAATTTAAATTTGTGATTAAGTAAGTAATTTAGAGAAAACTTGCCAAGTAAATCCACCAAATTTTAATCAGTAATCAACCAAATTTCTGTCATGATTTGGAATTGTTTCGATATTACTCTACTTAAGATATTTGATATTAAACTTCATGAACTTAAAACTTGGCATATGTTTTAGATCTCATTACTTTTTTTGGCAGACTTTTTACGCACAGGTTTCTTGTACATATTAGAACTTGGCTCTTTTTTTAACATTTATGTTTTTGTTGTGATTTCACTCCTTTTTGCAAAGATTTATTCTGCCAGGTGAAAATCAAGCCCTACCGCATCACAAAGTTTCATAATTCTACGTCAACCAAAAGTGCTCCATATAAATAATAGCAATTCTGATAAAGTGGGTGGATGGCACGCCCTGAATGGGAAATTCAAAATTTCGATATTTTTCTTTCAAAGTACTTCAAGCCTTAACAAGCTACCAACTTTCATCGTTCTACAACAATCGGAAGTGCTCCATATAATTTATAAGAATTTTTAAGAATGTGTGTGGAATGAAAAATTCCAACTTTTCAAGTTTTTTTCTTTCTAAGTACTTCAAGCCCTACCGACCTACCAATTTTCATCGTTCTACAACAATCGAAGTGCTCCATATAATTTATAAGAATTTTTAAGAATGTGGGTGGATACCACGCCCCCTTAATGGAAAATTCCAATTTATCAATTTTTTTCTTTCAAAGTACTTCAAGCCCTACCGGCTTACAAATTTTCATTGTTCTACAACAATCGGAAGTGCCCCATATAATTAATAAGAATTTTTAAGAATGTGGGTGGATGCCACGCCCCCCTGAATGGAAAATTCCAACTTTTCAATTTTTTTCTTTCTAAGTACTTCAAGCCCTACCGACCCACCAATTTTCATCGTTCAACAACAATCGGAAGTGCCCCATATAATTAATAAGAATTTTTAAGAATGTGGGTGGATGCCACGCCCCCTGAATGGAAAATTCCAACTTTTCAATTTTTTTCTTTCTAAGTACTTCAAGCCCTACCGACTTACAAATTTCATTGTTCTACAACAAACGGAAGTGCTCCATATAATTTATAAGAATTTTTAAGAATGTGGGTGGATGCCACGCCCCCTGAATGGAAATTTCCAACTTTTCAATTTTTTTCTTTCTAAGTACTTCAAGCCCTACCGACTTACAAATTTTCATTGTTCTACAACAAACGGAAGTGCTCCATATAATCTATAAGAATTTTTAAGAAAGTGGGTGGATGCCACGCCCCCTGAATAGAAAATTGCAGATTTTCGATTTTTCCCTTTGTATGCACCACAAGGCCTACCGTTGTGCGAAATTTCAGGTTTCTACGATGTCGGGAAGTGCTCCATAATTTTGATGATCTGTCAGTGAGTCAGTGAGTCAGTGAGTCAGTGAGTCAGTGAATCAGTGAATCAGTCAGTCAGTTACGGTTTTACGATTTTTGAAGTCCTATATCTCTGGAATTACTAATGCTTAAGAGTTGAAATTTGGTGGGCCATCTGTGTTTGATCAGCTCAGCAAATACTGCGAATTTGAAGTTTCTGACTTTATTGGTACTGAAGTTAGAGGGGGGTTGAAAATCGCCTGAGTTTGTTCCTGTAAAAAGGGTGTAGTGCCGCGAACTTGGCTGGGCACTACCGTGCCCTTTGATTTCGTTGTTCTCGTAGGACAAAATAATTTGAGGAATTGTTTTTGAAAAATACTTTCAACTCCAAATTTTTAAGAGAAAAAAATTATTTTTCAAATACATAGGTACAAAATATTTGTTCACAACCAATTTTTAAAAATGATTTAACCTGATAGACAAACAAAAAAAATTTAACTAAAGCTAAAGCATGACATTCGAGCGAATGAAAACAATTTTGGATGTGATTTTAATACAAAAAATCGCACATGAAAATATATACTAGAAACTTCTTAGTTTGTCGCGCTTCTTTGTAGCAGTTTTTGATTTTTCTTCAAAAATGTCAACAAGCTTACGTTTTCTGGTAGCAGAGAAGATCTTTTTGAAGTCACATTTCCACATTTCCTGCGACAGAAAAGCAACGCTCAGAGGATGCGGAGGTAGCTGGTACGCATAAATATTTCCTCGCTAAACGTGCTACATTTGGGTATTTTGAGGCATTGCTCTTGCACCATTCCAATGGATCGCGAACATTGAAATTAATTTGTGGCTCACGAAGATACATGTCAAATTCATTGTACGGTCCATCGTCAGTTTTAGCATCATCTAGCAAAAAGTCCATTGCGCTTATGTTTGAGTTCAAAGTTGAAGCGTCTCTATTATCACTTGGCATTGAAGTCTCGATTAAGCTTTTAACATAGTTGTGAATTGATTCTCTTTTAATTTCATCCTCAGCGCCTAAGTTCTTATGCCTTGGATTCAAGAATGAACAGACTTGTTCTAAAAGAACACCATCAACATCAGTGCTGTTCATCTTGAACTTGCGTACCAAACTTTGTTTTAAATTTTCGATGAAGCTGGCAGCGCTCTCATCGTCCTCTATAGCAGGTTTGAGGTGTTTATTAATTAAGCCATAGATAACTGGTCGTAAAACAGATATTGTAACGGATTCTTCGCAAAGAATTGTCGTTGCCACTTGAAATGGCTTAAGAACTTTAACCAATGCTTCTAACTGTGTCCATTCCCTTTCCATAATTTCAAATTTTCTGCCCAGTTTCGACGACGTAACATTTCTGTCACCTAAAACCGCAATGACTGCACTTTTATTATGTAATAGTCCTTCAGCCATAAAAAAAAGACGTATTCCACCTTGTAGGGCAGCTTTGAATAAGTTTCAACTCTTGTAATCCCAATTGGCGCTGTTTAATTACAAGAGCGGAAGCTGCGACATTAGAATGATGAAAATGGGTCACTAAACAACTTGCTTTTTTTAGTGCATTGAAATAACTTTCATTTGACTGCAATGCGTGCTTAAGACATATTTGAATACTATGGGCGGCACAGCAAACACTATTTTTTACACCTTCAACACACTCTACTGATGATATAATATTAGGAGCATTGTCAGTTTTCAGCCGTATGTCGTTCCTCCATATTTTCTACACACACAGCCTTATCATTAGAATGCGCTAAACAGATGAATAGTTATGCACTGCATAAGGATTTATGTAGCCACTATGTAACGTTACATAAATCCTTATTCATAAAAAATTTCCCCATCCATTTTAGTTATGCAACGCTTGTGTCAAATAAAGTACCACAAAGAGGAAATCTATTACGTTTTACTTCAACTTCACATAAACAAACATCAGCTGTTTGTGAAAAATCAATAAAAGAAAAATGCTTCCAGTTCGGTCTTTTCAATTTCTGTGTCTATAATATTATAATCTTGTAGTTTTCTTGTGTCATTACTCATTTTTAGCAAAAATAAATAAAAGGTTCGATAAAAATCATAGCAATTCCATTCCATTTACTCTCAGTGAATTTTTATTAAAAAAAAAACAAAACAACCCCCAGTTTTCCTGCTGCGCTGCCGCCACCGGTTGGATTGTTTTTAGTTTCTCTATTTTTGTTTTTCTATTCTATTTTCATAGTGTTATCTATTGTTTATAGTAGATACGCATTTACATATGTGCATAAATAAAAGAAAATTAGTTTTTTTTTAGAAAATAATCTGTTTTGTTGGGGTCTACCACGATATCTAGAAAACAATAATCCAGAAAGCTAAAATCTCTAAAGTAAAAATCTCGAAAAATAAAATCTAGAACTTATAAAATCTCGAAAACAAAAATCTAGAAAGCATAATCTCGAATTACAAAAATCTAGAAAAAAAAAATCTCGAATGCAAAAATCTAGAATAAATATTAATTTTTGAGACAATGGTTATAATTCGCGCGCGCGAATTATAACCATTGTCTCAAAAATTAATATTAATTCTAGACTTAGAATGTATATCTATCTAAAAGAAATTACAATTTTGAGCCTTGCAAACAGCCGGAAATTTAAGAATGACATTTATATTTATACCAACTTATGTTTTTGTTTTTAAATAAGTTTATTGATTCTGTTTTTTTTTTAAATATTTTTTAAGACTATGTTTTCTGAGGCTGTGGCTCGATGACTGGTAAAAGAGTACGACTGACTGAGGTGGAGCAAAAGTACCGTGAGCAGCCTGGTTCTCGGGTTCAAAGGTTTTTAATTCTCTTCTTGGATCCTTTGAACCGCTTAGGAAACCCCAATGCTCCGTTTAGGTTATGTTCAATGGCCAGGAAGGCACCTAGGGGAACAATTTTCTTGGACAGCTGTATAATTTTGCACTGTCACACTCAAAACAAAGTTTATCTAAAAATGTGCCACTGCGAAACTTAAAGCCGAAAAACTCGACACTCTGTGACAATGTCAGAATGCTGGTAGTTTGGAATCACTGCTTTTATTTTTGAATTCTATATAGCGTATATTTTTATTTATTTTTTGATATATTTTTCATGTTGTGTTGTTATGAAATATATCTGTTGCATTTCATTTGTTAGATTTTTTACTTTTTTTTTGCCCAGAAAAGTCAATAATTTGATAAACTGAACATAAAATACGTGTTATCAGAGACTTAACCTTTGAAATAAGTTTAAAAATAAATCTCGAATTTGTTTTTATTTTTCGAGATTATTTCGAGATTATGTCTTTCGTGATTTTTGTTCATTCTAGATTTTTGTGCGTTCGAGATATTTGCATTCGAGATTTAAAATTTTTTATTTCGGGATTTTTTGCATTCGAGATTTTTGTCATTCGAGATAACGTCATGATCCCGTTTTGTTGTTTTATTTCATTATTTCTTTGCTCACATTTTTTATTGGGAAGAATAGGTATAGATATGTATATGTGCACATATCAAAATATTTCACTTTTGTGTGTGTTAGTGATATTTTGATACTAAAATATCCTTATGTTGCCACTATTCAACCTCCAAACTCGTTTAGCTTATAATGAGTCTATGTAACGTTGCATAAGTTTTATGAATAAGGTTTTTGCGTTCAGATGCATTATAACGAGTACATAGCACTATGCACAAGCTATGATGCGTTTATGAATAAGTCTGACAGTGTATAATTTTTCAATTCCCACTCTTCATTAATAAAGTGCAGGGTAATTGAATTATAGGAGTCCTGTGACCTGGACGACCAACCGTCTGTTGTTAGGGCTACGTCAGAAATATAGCTAATCTCACCTTCAAGTTTTTCACGCATTGTGTTATATAAAAATTGAAGCCGGGAAAGTATTGTTGAGCAACTGGAATTTTATAATTGGGTTCAAGTACCGACATGAAATACTTGAACCCATCACTTTCCACGAATGAAATGGGCAGCCCATTTGTTGATATCATGTATGCGGTGGCTCGGGAGATTTGTTCCTGTCGGTTAACACTTTAGTCATCGTTTTCTTGTCGTCTTTTTTTTCTAGGAGGTCCTCCATCTATACTACTGCTTGCAGTTGTAACTCCATCAACCTTTGTTTCCGAAAGAAATTGAATGCTCACAGACTCTGCACTAGAATAAAATTAATAAAGCACAATATAACTTTTAATAGAATGGACCATATGAACTCAATAACATTATTATATGTATTATGGGAGACCTTAATGCCCAAGTCAGTTCAGACTATTATGGACTGGAACGCGTGATGGGAAGAAATGGCTTGGGGTCACGGAATGAAAATGGTGACTTGCTTGTCGATTTTTGTAACGCGAATCGTCTTGTGATTGGGACTGTATTTAAGCATAAGACGTGCAACAAAATTACCTGGGTGCATCCAGATGGTCAAACCGAAAACCAAATTGATCATATCATGATTCAGCAGCGATGGAGGAAGTTTATGTGTGATGTCCGGAGTATAAGAAATGCCGATGTGGGAAGCGACCACCATTTGGTTCTGATGAGTCTCAAACTACGAACCGCTGCCGTACAAAAACCAGCGCAGGATGCAGCAAGGAGCTCAAAATTCATTACTAATGCTTTGAATGACCCCAACATATGTCGAAACTATGTCACCACCCTTAACGACAGAGCCTCGTCATTAAACGGAATCCAGCATTCAACAATTGATGAGATGTGGGGTGAAATTAAAAGTGTTTTTATGGAGGCTGGATCTGAAACTGTACCCAAGCGAACCAGACGTAGAGACTCTTGGATATCCCAAGATACCTGGGATAAGATCGAACTTCGCAAATCGTTGAAAATCCAAATAAATGCCGAAGCAGATATTCAACGAAAGGCTGACTTGCGAAGAGAGTACCGCATTGCACATAAGATGGTCTATCGTTGTGTGAGACGTGACAAGAGGGTGAGGTTAGATGGACTCGCAGATAATGCGGAAATGGCTGCCAGAAGAGGAGATATTCGGGAATTGTACCAAATAGCCAAAGATGTGATCGGGAAAAAAAGCAACACCAATCATCCTGTAATGGATGTGGATGGCACACTTTTGGTATCAATTGAGGATCAGCTTCGTAGATTGAAGGACCATTTTTGTGCCCTGCTAAATGAGGATTCAGTTGAGCAGAGTGCTGAAGTGCCCCAACTAAACGAGATGCGCAGGTCCTATAGGGGTATTGACATCGAACCCCCGTCAGAATCGGAAATCCTTACATCAATATAATCTCCTCAAAAACAACAAGGCAGCTGGACTGGACGGAATACCAGCTGAATTCCTAAAAGCCGATCCCGTAACAGCGGCTAGTATTTTACATCCGTTGATACAAAGCATTTGGGAAAACGAATGCTATCCCAGGGACTGGAAGGATGGTGTGATTGTTAAGTTGCCAAAGAAAGGTGACTTAAAGAATTGCAACAATTGGCGCAGTATCACCGTTTTGTCCGTTTTCCCAAAACTAATGGCAACCATCATTCTCGAGCGAATAAAGGATAGAATCGAGTCTACATTCAAGAGGCATCAAGCTGGCTTCCGCAGTGGTCGATCATGTTTCGACCATATCAACACCCTGCGTATCGTCCTCGAGCAGTCGATGGAATTTCAATCACCGCTTTACCTCATGTTCGTGGATTTTGAGAAGGCCTCTGATCGAGTTAACCGAGAATGTATATGGAGATCGTTGCTTGGTAGAGGAATTCCACCAAAAATTGTTGCCATTATTAAAGAGTCCTACAACAACGCAAGGTGTTTTGTTTTGCACAATGGGCAGCTTTCCGACTCCTTCGTAGTGCAACAGGGTGTGAGACAAGGGGATGTTTTATCGCCAATTCTCTTTCCTGCTGGCGATGGACGACGTATTGACGGCCAGTGTTGGTACAGCTGAGCGACAGGGCATTCAGTGGAGACCCTTCGAAAGGCTCAGTCATTTAGACTATGCCGATGACATATGTCTACTGGCAAATAACATCAGTGGGCTGAACGGGATGTGCCAAACGCTGAAAGTGAAGGGAAAGTCAAGTGGTCTAAGAATAAACAGCAAAAAGACAAAAATAATGCTCACAGGCCGCTCCACACAGCAACGTATTATTCTACAGGAGACGCCAGTTGAAGTAGTAGAACAGTTCAACTACCTTGGCAGTATTGTTTCTGCAAACGGTGGTACGGATCTGGACGTTAAAAGTAGAATGAATAAAGCTCGTGCTGCCTTCGGTACCCTGTCCCCAATTTGGAAATCCAGTCAAATCTCCTTACGCACTAAGTTGAGATTCTTCGAATCCAATGTCAAATCCGTGCTGTTATATGCTTGTGAAACCTGGAAAGTCACGTCTACTATTTCGAAGAAAATGCAGGCTTTTGTGAATCGCTGTCTTTGCCACATCCTAAAGATTCGCTGGCCACAAATAATATCAAATGAGGAATTGTGGCGCAGGACAAGACAAGAGCGGCTGGACGTCGACATAAGAAAGCGTAAATGGCGTTGGATTGGTCACACACTGAGGAAACCAAACGATGAAATTGCAAAGCAGTCCTTTGAATGGAATCCTCAGGGTGCACGGCGGGTTGGAAGACCAAGAACAACATGGAAATCAACTGTCTTAGCGGAAGCAGAATCCCAGAGAAAGACGTGGCCACAGCTAAAGTACCTTGCAGCAGACCGTGAAGGATGGAGACGTTTTGTTGACGCCCTATGCCCCAGCCGGGGTTACAGGACACGATGATGATGATGATGATTATTAATTGCATTGTAAATCAAAATTGAATTATATTAAGGGTATTCATGCAACGTCGTAAGTTTACAAATTGTGTAAAATGATAAGTTTACGCAAAAGTTTGCATGAACGACCTTTTTATTATTTTGGTTAAATGCTGTGTAATTGAATCAGCTGTTCGTTAAACGTCAAATATTTGGGCGCGTTTGGCTTGGGTCGAGGTGTTGGTTTTACAGATAGTGCATTATGGTCTGTTTATTTGCATGTCTGTGTACAAATATATATTTGTTTTAATAGATACGTGTAGTAAGTACTCCTGTTAATTCAATTATATTTGTTTTGCATTGAAATAAATACATCAATGCCATTCATTTTGCTGGAATCTCAATACCATTTCAACTCAACTCAAGTAACAAAAAACCTGGAACTCCTGGAGAAGTGAGGAATAGTCCACTTAAGTAAAATGAATCATCCCTCTCTTCTTTTTTCTAACATCTTCCGACTATTTAGAATCTTCCAAACCAGTGCGAATCATTCGTTGACCACAACAAAAACATTAATAACAACACGTTGTTGTAAATCAAAACAACACGTTCGTCGTCGTCAACGAAAGGTTCGCATTGGTTTGGGTGAGAATTTATAGTTCTTCATTAATAATTTACGAAAAGTAGCTTTCCTAAAGGCTCTCCCAAACCAACACAAAATTAAAGTGAATGATCTCAATACTAAAAAACAACAAAAAACTGTATTTGTGAATGCTTCTCTATAATTTCGCGTTGGTTGGGCAGAGCCTTTAATCGTTGAGTAAATGTAGTTCTTCAAATTATTTTTTTTTGTGTAAACTACGTTTTAATTCACAACTTTTATCTCCAACTAATTGCAATGCAATAATTACAGAACACATTCAGAGCTTTTTTAGTCCTCCGAGATATCATTTGTATCATGTTCCTAAACAAAAGTCACAAACACGCCTAATTCAATCTCTAAAAGTCACAATGACGTTTGGATAAGTTTAACCAAATATTTGGTTAATTTTCCGCAGCTAAATCCTTGGATAAAATTAACCAAATTGCGTAAACCATTTCCCATACAAAATTTGACAGTTCATTAACCAAAAGATAAAATTAACCAAATCGTAAACTTATCTAGTGTTTTACGCAGTTGCATGAATACCCCTGTTATATTTTTTATTTTATAATTCTTACCTGCTTTTAATCCTGCTTGGTGGAGTTTCAGCATCACATTTGTGGAAATTTTTTAAATGTTTATTAATTGCTGATGTTGAGAAGTTGTATGAAATTGATGCCTTACAAATGTTGCATACAACTTCTTTGTTATTTTGCTTCGGTTTACAAAACCGCCAAACCCAGCTTTTTAGTTTACCACTCATTTTAATTAATTAAGCACTTTATGTTAGGTCACTCAACACCAAAATCAATACTTCGACTGTGACTACAATGTAGAATGTCTCAAAAGAAATTCAAATCAAAAAAAGTAACGGTTTTTTAGGTAAGAACTTATGTTAGAGAAGATGGGAACTTAATAGCGAAAAAAGACAGAAGGGAAGAGCATTCAAGCTAATGTCATAAACCAACTAAAACTAAAAGTAGCTTTTCGTATCGTTAAAAGAGAAACACAACCATACTGTACTAAACCACCTTTCTCTTTCTTTAATTCCTATTCCATCAAATGTCAGTTTCACTTTCTCGGTCGCTCACTTCTTTCCCAAAAGTGAAAGTGAACGAAACTTGAAGAAACGTCCCACTCCGCAATTATAAACGTATCATATGATTTCCGTGAATTCGCTTGTTTTTCCGACCACTTCAGCGGCACTCCGAGTATTATAGTTCTGCATTAAGCTAGAACTATAAACCTCGGAGGGGCACTTAAGTGGTCGGAAGAAAACATGCGAATGCACGGAAAGCATATGACGTGACTATAATTGCGGAGTGGAACGTTTCGTCAAGTTTCGTTCCCGAGCGCACCTTGCCTTATTTGTCTTAAAAACCGCACTAAGGATTTTGATAAAAAAAAAACAATGCATTTTTGCAGACATCTTGTCTAGCGGTTTTTTTGGTTTCCGATTTTTCCATTTACGGCTCTACCGATTTCTATAAAAAAAAGTATGCAAAGTTACAATTTTGTTTTTGGAAAACTCAATATTTCAAAAATAGGTTATGATTTTTTGAAAAAAGATTTTTGAATGTGTATTAATACAATATATTCAAAATAGGCAAATCAATTTTTTTATATTAAATGTTACAGAAATGTAAGGTTGGTACCTACATACAAAAAAATATGTTTTGAGAAAATCGCTCTAGCGATATAATTTTTTTGTGTTATACATAATATTTGTTCAAGAAATTAAATCGTATTCTTTTTTATCTTTAAGCTATTTTACGAGTTGTTTTTACTATTGAAAGCAGTTAATTAAACAGTCCTTAGCTTTTTCTGTAGTTACTTGCATATTTTTTGTTTAAATTCCTTAGTTCGAAAAGCAACTAGAATATAAGAGCCAGTATGTGCAACCCAGTCATGTATTTTATTTTTAGTAAATTTGCTTCAAGAAGATTATTAAAAATGTTGTCTACCTTCCTTTCTATATAATCAATCATAGGTAATTATTCTTTATATTATACATATATACACATATATATATGTACATCTTCACACATTTATGCCTACTTATATAAACTATAATATTACCTCACATTTTTAATTAATTTACGTAAGTATTCCTGTTTGAAAAAAATCATAAAACTTTCCAAAAAATGAACGTAGATATGCATGCAAAATATACAAATTATTTTTGCACAAATGCACTCTCTTTGATCTCGAGGTTATTTTATTTTTACAAAATTACCTGCAAATTATATTTGAAATGCTTCTGTGTTTTTATTTAAAATAAAATAAAAGATTCAAAATACTGGTACTTTAATAAATATAAATAGCTAAATTCATTGTGTCCACTGATTTTCAGTTTAATTTAATCCATAATTAACATACATACATACATACAGGAACTAGTAGGTACTAGGAAATTCCTGTAATTTCAATATAGTTTTTTGTGCATCGAAATTTGTTGAGAAATATGTAGGTAGATGTACATAAGTAAACGAATATAGAAACAAATAAGCACAAAATGTTTAATTCTCTGTCGAATTTGCATTAACATACTAAAAATAACTCAAAATAACAATATCCAGGTTTATTCTCTAATGCTGAGGTACCCGAGACACATGGGTACCCGGATACCCGGGTAGCCGATTACTCGGGTAATACCCGGACATTTTAAGACCGGGGTACCCGGGTATCCGGGTATTACCCGGGTAGACTCAAGAGCTCTAGTCAAAACCAAACAACGAAACCGAATGAAATTAACATTAACAAATTCCATTTTCATTATAAGGGATCAAATGCGGGATAAAAAATGTTGCAATAGTTTTTTAAATACCAAAATATAGAAAGAAACCAAGAATCACAAATTTAGTACAATTCAGAAGACTGTGCTTTAATCGCTTAATCACCTACGTATATTTATAATTAGGAAAATAATATTAAACGTATTTATTTAAATAACACGTGCTCAGGGGCGTAGCGAGAGGGGGGTGTGGGGGGGTGTACCACCCCCCCACGCTTTTCAAGAGTCGGCAAATTCAGGAAGCTAGATTTAATAATTCAAGCAATTAACAAAAAAAAAATAATAAAACCAGAAATTTTACAATATTTTTCGGAAAAAGTTAAAAAAAGTAAGTTTGTATTTTCATTATATTAAGGTTTTTAAACTTTTAAATGTATGTACCTATGCAAATCGACATTTTTGCCGATTTCAGATTTTGCAAATATGCCGAATAATTAAAAGTCGGCAAATCAACGAAGCTTCATTTGCAAACAATTTTGAATAAAACGAGCCTAAGCATTTTTGCCGATTGCGGATGTCGGAAATTCGCCGACTAATTCAAGAGTCGGCAAATCAACGAAGCTAAATTTAAAAAAAAATTAATAAAACGAGCATTTTTGGCGATTGCGAATTTCGCAAATATGCCGACTAATTCCAGAGTCAGCAAATCAACGAAGCTTAATTTGAAAAAAAATTAATAAAACGAGCATTTTTGCCGATTGCGAATTTCGCAAATATGCCGACTAATTCCAGAGTCAGCAAATCAACGAAGCTGAATTAAAAAAAAAAAAAAATAATAAAAAAAAAACATTTTTGCCGATTGCGAATTTCGCAAATATGCCGACTAATTCAAGAGTCGGCAAATCAACGAAGCTTAATTTAAAAAAAATTAATAAAACGAGCATTTTTGGCGATTGAGAATTTCGCAAATATGCCAACTAATTCAAGAGTCGGCAAATCAACGAATCTTAATTTGAGAAAAATTTTTAATACAACGAGCATTTTTGCTGATTGCGAATTTCGCAAATATGCCGACTAATTCAAGAGTCGGCAAATCAACGAAGCTTAATTGGAAAAAGAAATCTAATAAAACGAGCATTTATGCTATTGCGAGTTTCGCAAATATGCCGACTAATTCAAGAGTCGGCAAATCGCCGAAGCTTAATTAAAACAAAAAAAAATTATAAAACGAGCATTTTTGCCGATTTCGAATTTCGCAAATATGCCGACTAAACATCATAGAACAAGCCGTGTACCAAGAAGAATCGATGAAAATCCAGAATCAGCTTTCGACTTCGATTTCCAAACATTTTACCGAAAAGAATTTAGAACGGTTTTGCAAGTTTTTACGACGTGTATAAACGATAATTTAAAAGATAATTTTTCATCTTTCGAACCTTTTTAAAAGATTTTTAAAATTCCAGTCGACAGAGGCAATGTCACAATAGAATCAGTGGAATTGTATAAATTTCGAAGACATTACCAAAGTTCTGTTCAAGTTGAAAATGGCAATTCCCTTAGCGCACAAACTCATTTGCTTCATTTTTAATTCCTCCTGTGACATCAGCTTCTTGTGAACGATCATTTAGTAAATTAAAATTAGTCTTAAACTATTTGCGCACGACAATGGGTGATGATCGTTTGAATAATTTGATGCTGCTTTATTCTTCGAAAGATAAAGTGGACGAAATTACTCTTAATGAAGTCGTTGAAGAATGATCCTTATTAAAACACCGCCGAATTAAAATCTAGATAGTACAATATAAAATTTAAATATTAAATTTTCATTACAACTTATTAAGTTGCTGCAATAAAATAATAATAAATATAAATTAATAAATTTTATTATTAAATTTAATTTATTATAAATAATAAGCTATATTATTAAAAATTGTTTATTTTTTATAAATAAACTGCTGCAATATTAATAAATTAATGTATTTTATTATTATGAATGACTAAACTGCTGATGCTGATAGAATTATAAATATTGTTTAATACCTAGATATACCTAAACAAAAAAAAATGGCAGCAATAATAATATAAATGTTCATGAATTTAATTCGTTGTTAAAAATTATTTCTTATTTAGATTAATCGTTGCAATAATAATATTAATTTATTTATTCCACTGTTATTTATTATTTGTTATAAATAAATGCATAATTCCAAAAATAATTGATATCTTATTTTTCTATCAAATAATAGTTCCCAAGATTTTAAAATTTTTTCATGGAAAATCATTGCTCCTAAGTTTCTTAAATCTCTTACATCAGCTGAAGGCGGTTTCATTGAAAAATCTCGCATTTCGAAATCTCACAAAGTGTACCTATATGTGGCGAAGTGAAGATTTGAGCTAAAATCAATCAGTCCTATCAGGAGTTTCACCCGAATGTCATTCCACTCGGAAAAAATCCCTTTTTTCTTTTCCCTTATTTGAGTTTCGCCCGAAAAATTCTAAATCTATACAGTCGGCAAATTTTTAAAATAAGTCGGCAAATTCCTAAAATAAGTCGGCATTTTAATGAAAGTCACCCCCCCACGGCTCGAACCCTCGCTACGCCACTGCACGTGCTATGAATTATAACTGAACTGTTTAATTTTGTTGATAAAAATTACTAAAAATACAGGGATTGTACATAAATACATGTATCGTGATATCGAATACAAAAGTCTGGCAGGTTTTTTCTCAGCCTTTGGTGGGGGCCAAAACAAACTTGGTTTCCTATGGAAGGGTCATTAACGCTTCAATTCACTTTACCAAAATAGGAAGTGATGCTCTGTCATTTTCCATAAGTCTCAAGACTTTTATCTTGGTGATTCGATAAATAAGACCCATGATTTAAGCTTTTTAAGCAAACCTTATCGGCGTTTTTGTGGAGATTTTTGTTTATGATTTTTTGTGTTGTTGAAATTTCCAAAAAAGGGATGATAAGGTTCACGTAAAAATAATAAAGGGGCCCTAGCATTTATTTACTCCCCACCCCTCCCGAAGACTGAAAACAAAAGCTGCCAGACTTTGGTATTTGATATCACGATACATGTATCTATGTACAATCCCTCATTTTCAGATTTTGGTTATACATCAACTCCCTACAATTTGCTGTCGGCTCTTAGACTGTAGCCTTTCTTTCGCAGCAAAGAAAATTCGCCAGCTAAAAAAAATTCCAAACCATCATAAATACAGCATTTTGTAACTGTCAACATTGTTATTGTATATAAACCCTAACTGTGCCAAAAAAAATCGAAATTTTGATTTTTCATGATTGGTCTCAAAATTTCGGTAGAGGCTCCAAAAAAATTAATACTCCTATAGTCTATCCAGCAAAAAAATTGTCAGTACAGGGCTTATGGGTGAGCTTTTTTCAAAACAGTGGTGCCAGTGTATACCACCACAACACTCAAATAACGAATGCTATGGTTACACCTAAGGTTTATCTCAGTTTAGATTAAATAAATCTTTTTGGTGTTTCCACCGCACAAAAAGATTCAAAAAAGATTAAATCTGACAACACTTTCAAAAATGCAAATGGCGCTTCAATTTTTCTTATGAAGTGCGAAAGAGGCAGAATGTTTTATTCGTGTCAAACAATGAAGAACTGAATCGAGTCTCGAATGAATCGTTCAGCACCATGTTAAAATAGGTTAGTTCGATTTGTAAAACTATTTGTGCTAGGAAATTTAATAAGATTAATTTCTAATCTCCAAGATTAACGAAATATATTTGTATGGTAAATCTTCAATATTTAAAGAAGATTTGAGGTAAATCTTATTAAATCTCAGATTAGCGTTAGGTGGAAATGTAGCATAATCTGCCACTGAAAAAGATACTAAACCACTGATTAACATACAGGAATTTTTGTTGCAACTCCTTGAAACATTTCGTACGTTCCAATATGCATGAGCATGACCGTCGTCTTTCAATGCCAAAAGCAGGAATATGAAATAAAGAAGTCAATCCTCAGCTGGAGCTGTCAATTTGATTTGCCTACAAGCTGAAGCGAACAGCTGATGTATTAGATTTGCAAAGTGTTAGTGAAAAACAATTGAAAACGCACACATAGAATCAACTCCTCCATTCACCGCAGGTCCGATAGGAGTGGTGAATTAATCTGTCGGTTATTTTCGAAAATCGTGGACATTTTCAAAAAGTATAAAAACGGGAAGAACGAACTTTAAAGTGCTAACTTCACCTTATATATCATCCAAATTGAAATTGTGTGGAAGATGTGTAGAAAATTTAAATAAAAAGTAAGGTGTAGGTTACGAATGTAAGAAAGTTAAAAAATCCAAATAATTCCTTACTAACATCCGTGTTTTCTTATGTTAAATTTCTTACAACAAAAAAATCGAATCTGTTTAGAAAAAAATCGATTTGTTTAGAAGAAAAAATCAATTTTTCTAAACAAATCAAATCTTTCGTTTTTAGCAAGATTTACACAGACTTTCACACACACTAGTAAGATTTGACATTTCTCTGGAGTTGAAAGTTTTGTTCTGCGCCTCTACGGTGTTTTACCAATACTCAAAAGTGTTTCTCGTTCGTTTAAATAAATTAAAAACAAATATATCTCTTAAAAGTTTTTAATTCATCAAATGGCAGTGCATAATTAATAAGAAGTGATAAAAATATCAATGAACTTCGATTTGAAGTGTCTAAAGTCGATTGATGTTATGGAGCGCACGCTCGCTGACGTGTTCCTCATTTGATGTGTTTTTTGATGGATTTTGGATTTTTTTTTAAACTTTAATGGACGCACAACAATTTTTGTCTATTTCTGCTACTATTCCCGGAAATATATTTGTTTTTAATCGTATTAAAAACAAATGGTTGAAAGGAATTCGACATTATATAAAATATTGTACAGAGAAAAGAAAATTTCGAGCGCGTACTCGCTAGCGAGTTACTAACCCTGAGGCCACATGAGCGAGTAATCGCTAGCGAGTTACAAATACATCGAAACTTTTCCTACTCGCTAGTCAACTGGCTTGCCTACTATTTCGAAGCCAGTTGAGAAGCGAGTAGAGCGGTGAGTGATTTGAAAATTAATGTATGAACAACCCGCTTGCCAGTATACTCGCTCGTGTGGTCTCAGGATAAACGCATAACAAAGAAAGTTTCCTCTAATTATAACTAGCATTTAAAACTAATTTTCAAAGCATTGATTGATACATATGAGTAGTTGAGAACCAAAACTCGTCAAATCCAAAATTTTTTAAATCAGTATGTTATGATTCAGAACAAACATATATTGGAACTTCCGTTCAAAAATATTTAACAATAAATTTGGATATGAAGAGGTTTGCTGCAAATGATTGGATATGGCCAGTTTCAACATCATAAAAATAAAAGCACTCCACTACTTTCCCATCTTCAATGACCCATTCAAAAATGTTTACAATTAAAAAACATGAATTTATATAGTTCCTTCTTTTATAATATACAGCCCTATACTACTATCCATCGGGGGGAATTTTCTTTGAATATTCACTTATAGCCGTTCCACACTATCCCATTGAGTATTAATGCATGTCAAAAAAGTGTGAAGAAAGTCATGTATAATAGTGTGGAAGCAAAATATAAAATTTCATCACACACAACTTGACATCGCATCCTACACGATTTGACAAGAGTGTTTATACCTGAAAATATTTAGGATCGGTTCTAAAACCATCACACATTCTATCCCACTTGGGCGTTTGAGGTTATGGTGAAACTGATTTGTTTTGATGCAAGTGTGGAAGCAAAATATGAAAATCATTTTCATCACACAAATTTGGCAGTCGTATGAAATTCTTTCCCACCTTAGGGGCCAGTTATAGCCATCAGGAAAAGTTGAAACAGTATAAAATTGAATACTTTTTCCTGATGGTCGTTTATAGCGAACAGGAAAAATATGTCAGTTGGCAAGATGAAAACATGTGAATATATGCACACATACAACCTACCGCAAAATTTTCCTGATTGAAAAGCATACGAAAAATTTTTTCGTCCACAATTCTGTCGGTGGAACAGGAAAAATTGGAACTCAAATCATTGGAACGATTTGTTCCATTTTGTTTGATATGTCAATTAGCTGGCACGAAAAATGAATTTATATCAGGAAAATAGATAAATTCATTTTAAACAAAAAATAATTAGTCAATTGAAAATGTTTTAAGCAAAAAAATTTCTTTGAGTTAATTGCCATTGATTAGTGTAGCATTTGTGTTTCAAATCGAATGACAACATCGTAAATAATCCATTCGAACATTTTTTCCTGTTTTGTTTTCCTGATCGCTATAACTGGCCCCTAAGTCCTTATTCACAGCCTTATTCATTAGATTCCACTAAACAGATGAATAGTTATACTGTGAATAAGGACTTACATATATAGGTATAGCCACTATTCAGTGTTACACCAATTCTTATTCATAAAACATTTTCCAACCCATTATAGTTATACAACGCTTGTGTCAAATAAAGTACCAAAAAGGGAAATCTCAAAGAATTTTTGTTAAAAGGAAAAACAAATCAACCCCCATTTTTCCTGCTGCTGGATAGATCTTGTTTCTCTTGTTTGTATGTTTCTAGAATTTGCAGTGCCATAACCAATGATGAACAAACGAAATTCCAGGAAATCTTTGATTAAATTGTGCTAATCAACAAGACAAGATGTCAACAGACTAGCCCTAAGAGTTTTTATCAATTGATTATTTAATTGTAATGTTAAGGGTTTTCGATTGCGGTAAGAAATCGTATTTCTATTCTAACACTTTGTTTAGACATGCGCGGTGGCAGTGGAAAAACTACTTCACTCACTTACTCCATTTATTATTACGAGAATAATATATGACTTTCTCGTTCTTACGATAATATATCTGTGCCTCGAAATAAAAAAATGTTCCCCATTCTGGTGTCAAAATGTGAAACATGTTTCACATTTCACACCGTGCTCACTAGCGCCACCATTGATGGAATACCGCGTAAATAAAAACGACTCCATGATAATACTATAAAGTTTATATACAAAGGCAATACTTACAGTAATGTCTTGTAGCTTTTTGGAAAGACAGAAGTCATGAAAAATGACAATTTTAAATGAAACATTAATGCATTTCTTTACATTGAAAATTAGAAAATTAAAAATCATTAACAAAAATTTATATAGCATTCATGTAACCCATAATACTAGCATGCTTAATAATTTTGAATATCTTCTCATTGGTTTCATCTCCGCCAGCGGTTAACGAAATCTTATAAAACTTTTCCCCATGTACATCACGCTCAAACTCGTTCGATAGTAAATTCAGATCTTCTTTAGTTGCACAAAGCCATGGTAGAAAATGCATACAAATCATTACACCATAAAAAGCATACTTAGAAAAGTGTTTATAAAAGTCTTCAAATCTGTATAAGTAGTATTATAAAAGTGTAAATAACGGTTAGTTGAAGAATAAATTTAATAAAACACTTACGAGTACGACTCTAAGCATTTTTGAGCATTTTCATCACTCGATCTCAAAACTTCAGACATTGTATTAAACAGTGTTTTATGGTAAAACTTCAATAGATCCATCCAAAACTCATGACGTATTGATAGTTCCATATTCATGAACATAGCAAAACTTAAATCAATGCAAGGTGTTCCATATCGAAGTTCCTGAAATTTTTTTGCTATTAAGTTCAACAAATCACATTGGAAATCAAATATAATTACCTGAAAATCAATCAGTTTGCAATCTCTAGGATTATCGTCGTTTTCTTCGTATTGAAACATGACATTATTTCTATTGAAATCGCCATGAAGTATCGCAGCATATTTCTTATCATCTTCGTCGTGAATTGTTCGAATGAATTCTAATAATTGTGTGGGGTTCTTTCCATATTTAGTGTACAACTTGTTTAGGTTCTTTTCTAATTCAACATCATCGGAATTCTCTTTCGAAATTAGGCTTAACTTGCAACGCTCGAAGTATTCGAAAAATCGATCAAAGGCAACTCTATATACAGCATCATAAAAATTATTTGATGTATCTGCAGTTTCAATAAATGGCAAAGGCACGATGCTTGCAATTAATTTTTCTAAATGTTTGTCGTTTTTTATCCTGAGAGCATATGTCATTGCATGGTATTCCGCTAGTGGTTTTACCATAGCTAGCATGTGAGGTTTATCTAAATATAGTGGAGGACCCATTTTATAACCTTTCTCTTTTAAATGCTCTAGAACTAATACGCTTTCATTAGAAGTTGTTCCATTATCGCTTAGACCTAAAAAGCATGAAATATTTTAACATATTATAAAATTAATATGTATACATTGTTAAAACCATCAATTTTCCCATATTTTGCTATGTAAACCTTGGGAATCCAATTTTCAACTTTAATAGATTCAACGCCAGCTTCCGAAATTATTTTTGCATAGTAAGGTATAACTTTGGAGTAAATTAATATCTCATTGGCAAATTGTATATAACATCTGCTGGATACTCGAAAATTTTCATCACCCTTCATAAACTTAACAATGAGTTTATGGGAAGTTTCTCTGAAAATGGTAACTTAATAGTCAATCTCGGTGTAGTAAACAAAACAAAAACTTACTTCTTGTTGCTTTCATTAATAACTTTTATATTTAAAGTGTATAATGCAGACATAAACCCATCTAAACCTGTGGAATGCTCAATATCAAATTCCAAAAGTTTCACAGGGAGTAGTTTTTCCTCAATTTCCTTAATAAGTACATTTGAAATGTACGTTAAATGTTGTTTTCCAGTCGTCATTTTCGCTGTCTAGAAACTTTAACACAAAAGATGGTTTTTACTATCAAATATTTAAGAAAAGGAAATACACTTATGTAAAGAAAATTATCACTACTTGTGGCTTCACATCATAAAATTATGTCATAGTTCAATATTTCATAGAATAGGTAGGTTTTATTATATAGAATGCTACGAAAATTGGTAGTGGAGGCTACAAAAAACTATCGATTGTATTCCTTCGTTCATTAGAAAAAATATTTCTCTAACATATAATTTGTGTCGGTATCCATCGACTGAAAGTTTTGCGTCTAGAAAGGTAGAACAGCATCTAAATTTTAATTTCATTCAATAGTCCACAAAAACAAAAACAAAAATAGCATATTTTTTTATTATTTATGCTTCTTCTCCTTTATCTTCTTAAATTTAGAAAAAACAAAACTTGTTTATCAAGAATATCCAGAATGGAAAGAATAAAGAAACAAAAGCAGCTGCTCGGTGAAAAACTACATGCATAACAAACACTTGTGAATTCGATATTTTGTTTTTTTTTGTTTATATTGTTTGCGGTTTTAAAATAAACATGCGAATCTACCATAAATGAAAAAAAAAAACATAGATTCCACTGACCGTACCATATCAGGTAGTAAAAACTAAAATTCGCCATATCCACACCAGAAAAACTCTTCATAACCAAATTAAATTGTTAAACATGCAATAATAACTTTTAATGAGAGTTGAGTTCTTAGAAAACCTTTTTTATCTTATCATAGATTTTTTTATCTATTGGTTATGGTTTGGAGAAAAATTATATCTAAAATTCCGTTAAAAAGATATTCAACAATTGGTTATGATGAGTTTGTTTTGGTTTGATCACTTCATTATCTCTTTTTATTTTATTCACCCAACTTAATCAGAAGAATTTCTTTTCAAATTTTCTTCACATTCTATTCCTTTTTATTTTTATTTCACCTTTTACATGAAATAAAAAGAAGGCATTCCAATATTGTTCTGGAATAAATAAAAGAAACAAGCAAATGTTTTTTTCCGGAATATTTCGTTCAGTTAGAAACGCAAAATGCATATTCTGAACATTCAGAATGAATAAGGAAACACAATCATGTTATGTCCTTTTAATTCTTGATTGAATATAACTGTATGAAACAAAAATTTAAATCGTCGCAGCGGTTTTTTAAAAAAATAATTTTTTATACATATATCAAATTCTTAAAATATTTTTAAGAAAAAATGTTCGTATGCAATTTTTAAGTACATATTTAAATATGTGCATGTAAAAATAAAATTTCAAAAACAATTATTGTCAACCCGTTTTAGAGATACCGAACTTTCAAAAAAATAATTGGAAACTTTTTTGTCAAAATTTCTTTTTTGAAATTTTTTTTATGATTGAACTTATTTGAATATATAAACAAAAATAATCAAAATCCATTCGGCTGATAATGAGAAAATTCAAAATAAAAAAAAACATTATATGAGAGGTACTATACTATTAAGTGTAAAATTTTATAATTATTGGTAGTTTAACATAAGGAAAAAGTTTAACCAAACCGTTTTTGAGAAAAAATATTATTCTTAACGGTTTTTTAAATTTTAAATGAAAAGTACCGTTATTTTTGCATAAAAGTAAAATTTTTTCTTAAAATATATTGGAAAAAATTTTTATTTTCAAAAAAATAAATGTTGATAAATTTTTGTATTCAAAATTCAAAAAATATTTTTTGAAGATGTTGGTACACAATACTATTTATATTTTTTGGAAGCTTCTGTATAAAAAAATATTGAAATCAGTTAAACCGTTTTTAAGAAAATCGACAATAAAAAAAAAGTCCTGTGGAAGTTTGAAGCTACCATTAATAACCATTTTTTGGAAAAGTGTTTCCTTTTAGCCTTTACTTAAAGTAATTTATTTTATAAGAAAAGTTGTGGAACCGTTATTGAAAAAAAAACGATTACATAAAATTGCTAAGAAATTGTATGTAATATAATGTGTTGGCAGAATCACCAAAAACTACTATGTATCAAGTCAACTTTTTTGATCTTATTCTTTATCATCGTAATGACAAGTCTGATCAAAATCTCAAGTTCAATTTTTTTACGAATGCATAACTTGCCATATAGTACCTACATATTATATCGTAAGTAAAAAGACGACAGCTATGTTAAATCATTGTAACTGGTGCTGATATTTTTATACAAAAATATAAAAAAAAATCTTACTTGCATTTGCAGAAAAAGCAGTAAATGATCATAAATTGTTTTATTTTAAGTGTCAGTTGATCAAACTTAAATACTCACAAATTGAGTGCAAAACTTTTTGTAAATTAAATAAATAGGAATGTAATAAGTTTGAGCAAATAATAAGTTTGAAAATAGAAACCGTTCATTCAAAAATTTTAAGTTAAGACAAAATAAAAGAATAGATTTTTATCTTTCAAAATAGCTTCAAAATAATATTCCAATTGTCGTCATTGTTTTTTAATAACTTTTTTTCTATTTCGATTCAATTTTTAAGAAAATCACTAATCCTGCCTAAACGGAAGGAAATGAACCCCACTTCCGCTTAAGTTTCATTATACCTAGGAGGTTGAAATTTTATACTGATAACACAATTAATGGAGGTAGCAAAATTATGTGGTGGGCCAGTCATAAAATAACAAAACTTTTTTTTTTAACCACCCTAATGTAGGTAAATATATTATTATTATTATTTATGCTATGGATTGCATTCTATGAAGAAGCAATTTTTCGTTTGACCTTTTTGTTTGTATTCATCAGAAAATCTTTGTGGTACATGTTTTGTGTTTATGTATTTATTTACATTTAAGCGCAAGTCCTGAACATTTTTAGAGGTGTGAATCAAAAATATTTCTTTGTTATGTTTTTGGAGTTTTCTCAGTATGTACCTACATTAGGGTGGTCCTTATTTGTATGGAGGATAAAGAAAATTGTTTGTTTTTACTGAGCACCATTTTTTTCTGTTCTTCTACATTAAAAACGTGTACCAAAAAAATTTCATGCTAATCGGATTGTATTAACACGTGCCGCAATGAGTTTGAAAATTTGAGTTTTCTTAAAACCGACCACAACCGGATGCTATTAAAAATTTTATTTGCAGAATTAATAAAGTGCACTTTCAAACCTTCTACATTAAAAACGTGTACCAAAAAAATTTCATGCTAATCGGATTGTATTAACACGTGCCGCAATGAGTTTGAAAATTTGAGTTTTCTTAAAACCGACCAAAACCAGGTGCTATTAAAAATTTTATTTGCAGAATTAATAAAGTGCACTTTCAAATCTGTTACCTACTCTTGCTTCAAAATAAAAAAAAATAAAAGTCACGATTGGGTCGCACGTTCTTGCTCAAAAAGTTCAATTGCTTGGAAATTAAGAATTTTTTAAAATATTTGAGTAACTATACAAACATTTTTAAATTTATTATCGAAATCTTTTGAGCTGTTTTTAAGTTAAATAAGGTTTTTCATAACGGTTGTATAGCAAGTACCGTTATTTTTGGAGCTAAAATAGTATCTAAATAATCCCTAACTCTCACAGGGGCATCAACTTTAAGCTCAATGCGGCACGTGTTAACGTGATTTAAAAAAAAAAAAAAATAGGGTATTGTTTTAAGATATCAATGAACAAAAAAACGGGTGCTCAAAAGTTTTTAAAATAAGGACCACCCTAACCTACATATATTCAAAAAAAATTTATTTGCATAAGAAAAAGTTTTAAGCCAGGTTTGAGTAGTTTAAAATATTGTTTGAATATACTTAAACAAAATTTTAAGAATCCGTCGTTGGTTAGCAAAGATGAAAAATTATAAAATCGGTTATAACATCAGAACAAACCGAAAACGAGAAAATTACCCCTTAAGGTTTTTTATATAAAACTTTCTCAGGAACCCAGTGACATTGGGATACCCTGTATATTATACTATAATTGTCATAATGGAGCTAGTACGTACGATACTAAACAATAAAATAGGTGTTCAACGATTTTAAATTAAAGGTGAATGTTGAGAGATAGTAGGATGCTAAACTTGATTATTATTTTTGCCAATTCATCTCTTTAGCTAATTATCATACTAAATTACCTTGGGCCATAGTTCTAAATCGACTTAAATGTTGGGCCAACATTTTTGAACGCAAAATCAATTTAAATGGAAAGTTACAAAACATTTTGTTTACTATTATAGTTTTCCACGATTTTTCCATTTTTTCTTGGTATGCTACTAATGGACAAGTTCCATTTCCCATACTTTTCTGCTCTCTTTAAGTGAGTTGGGATTTTCCAGGATCTCATAACAAAATCTTCTCTGAAGTAGGTACAATACTCACTGATTTATTTCTCTCTTTTTACATCTGATATTTGTTTTGCTTATTTCAAGTCTGGTGAGAATGCCCAATGGGTTTTAGTTTTTAATTCAAAACATATAAATAAATGTTGCACTTACCTCTTTATATTTGGCTACCTCTTAAACTTGCCCCTATTATACCCTTTTTTTACCTAACGTATATTTTTCATTCAAGTAAAGCCTGAACTCTGTCTAACACTTATTTGTTTTTTTATTAATTGAGCCACTTGCAAACTTATAATGCCGAGACAAGAGTAGCTTTAACTATTAAACAATGAAGTTTTCAAATATTTAATTAAAATAAAAAGAAGAAATAGGTTTCCTAAAACTGACCTTTTTGTTGTGATTCCAAATTGTTTAAAACTCTATTCAATAATTGACACTTTCATGCAAGCTTTTTAGAAGATGTGTAGTGATAACAATTACAATAAATTGCTCTGCAACACGCGTCTCGACTGCGAGGAGAATTGTAGTACTGTAATTGAAATTAATATAAATTTTACTTTCTCACCGAGGAGTGTATACATTATTATTGACTCTTGGTATTTTATTTGTGTGTTTGTATTTTTCCAATCAAGCACATTACACGAGAGATGAAAATTTACTTCATATGTAGTAGATCGACTTTATTTTTTGTTTGCTATTATATTTATATTGTGTGATCAGTCAAAACTTTGCAGAGATTTGATCTGGCATTAAAGCTACAATTACAATAAATTCGTTGAACTTTACCCATGGTTGACGCAGGTTTTCTTGACAACCTCGAGAGTTGTCTAGAAAATTGAGATTTTTTGTTCTCAAAAATACTCAAGGAATGTAAATTGTATTTCTGTTCGTATACTGTTCAAAACTACGATTTAAGTCCACAGTACACATATTAAAGGTAATATAATTAGAATATTGATTTTTGTTTCTTCTGCGCATATATAAAAATTTGTGTCAAATGTCAGTATTTGTTGTTGTTTTTACGTGTTTTTAAGTCATCACCGTTCCAGCCATTTTTATTTCTGACAGTTTAAATTTTAATCTGTTGTTTGTTTTTACGTGTGTTTTCTTCCTCACGCTCACAGCCATTTTTTATTTTTGACTGACAACCTGGCGCAGTATAATACCTTAGATTTGTGTACTGTGATTTAAGTCCATATTACTGCCAAAGTTGAAATAAAAGAAAAAAAACTTGAAATAAAATACTTATGTAGAAATTTGTAATTTTGGGAGTACACGAACAGACATTGTGTTGTTGGTATTTCAATTTGTTTTAAAAATTAATAAAAACAATCCACAAATTCAAATGTTTTCATTTTCTATCTAGTTTAGTTGTATGAATACCCTTATTATTGAATGAAATTTGTGTATTCTTTTAAATTTCTATGTAAAACAAAAAGCGGCCTGTCGCACACCGAATCAACAACAAAACAAATGTTTCATAACTCATGTCATTTTGATGCCACAGCAAAAAAAAAAGTCTTTCGGGGCCACAGTACACAAAATCAAGAAAAGGACATAACTTGTTAGTGTTTTCTTTCTATTCGATAAACAAAACAAAATAATAAAAAAACAAAAAGTATGAGTTTTTATTTCATCATTTACTACTATTTTTGCGAATCTTCCTCGTTTTTCAAGAAATCTACTTAATTTTTTAGGATCAGCATTCCCATCCCTGCACTATCCACATATGTACAACAAAGTGTGCAAGTTAAGTGGCACACTATGATTGGATGAAAGAGTGGAATTGTTAGTGCCTGGCTAGCTAGAGCCGTAGAGGAGGGTTAGATTATACTGACAATCTTTCTCCGTTTGTGTATACCCACCTCGAGCGTTCATTATATTTAGAAAGGGGAAAATGAAGCTTGTATCAAGTATCTACTTAAGTTTATCTAGAATTTGATAAACAATAAATACAAAAAAAATGTTTGGTTGTTGAACTGAGTGTTTATTATTTATGTTTTTGGCTTTACTTAAAAAAAATCCTGACTGCGCAAAACTAAATCTGCATTTAGACAGTTTTATATTCTGTGTACGTTGTTCGTTATTTACCTTTTCATCCAAACCTCATGTTTTCCTCCGACCATTTTTTGCAGATAAGTTACTGCATAATAATTAATGCTTGTGTCTACACATTTTTTCGTGGGATTATCTCGATTTATAGCGCGAACATTTCTTAAATTCTTTTCGGTCATGCGATCTATCCTTTTTCTTTTGACAACCCGAGAAATCACCAATCTAAAGGCTGTTCCTACTTTGTTGACAGCTTTGTTTTACTTAAGTTTAGATATTGTAGCTATCTTCACTTTACCAGGTTTTCATTGCCATCGTCTTGTTTAAATGGAACAATCTCCCTGACAGCGGAATTCAATTCATCAACCTTATAAAATGTGCAATCATAATTTTTCCAAATGCTCAGCATCGAATGCGATTTTACTGCAATTTTTCCTTCATACTCCTTGCAGGGTTTGGTTCGGGACCCTTTACTTTGGGAGGTGTCTTTGGTAGAACTTTCACAACCTCATTCCTGCTAGCATATTTCTCATGTTTTAGGCCTTTTATGCAGGGCTGGTTTAGCAATAGTTTTCAAAACTGTAGATATGCTGGTGACCGCGGCATACGACTTCTCTGAAATTCGATTGGAAAAGGATATGGCGATACTTGTGATTGCAACCGTTCGGTATTAAACTTATAAATTTTCAATTTCAAAACATTATTCGTTAATACTGTTTTAAATTAGCTCGTTTCGTAAATATAACTTCGTTATTATTAAAATAGAAGTAGGAAACCATCACGTTATATTTATTTTGCGAAGTTTCATTCAGTCTTTGAATAAACTCGCAAGTCATCATTCCTTAAAAGATTTCCGCCGGATAGGAACAACCTAAAAAAATTACAAAATGCATGCAATTTGTGTTATATTTTTTTCTTTTTATTTAGCAAAGATCTTGGTCAAGGAATGACATGAAAATTTATAAAAAAAAAGGCAACTATTGAATTATCACGCGTCGCGATGGGATGGGAATAAAAAACTTTTAAATAAATTACAACTTCAACAATATAATATATATTAAGATGATAACGACGGGAATACTGCGGTTTTCGATGATTTTCATTGCAAAAAGTTGGATGCGCATTGTTCAGGTGATTCTCCATCATATTCGTTAAAAAAAATACGATAGCCAATAGCCCCAGAAAAAATAAAAATAATTAACAACAATCGTTTTAAATTCTCTATCTGTTTATATCCGAAATAAACAAATGGTTTGCAAATATTCTAATTTTTAGACCTCTCAAGAAAAAAAAAAAAAAGTACAATGAAAGATTATTTAACAATCTTCATTAATGTTCCATAGTCAACTATAATTTATTTGTTTAGTTAGAATTATTGAGTGTTTAATTATTTATTAGCATTAAGACCTTAATTAATACCATTCTGTTGATTTACGATAGTCTTTTTTCATATGGTTCACAAAAATCTTCATTTGTCCCTCGACAAAGTGTTCGCAATGACAATTGAAGCTCTCCATTCTTTTCCATCGATAACAATTCTAAAAAAAAAGTAATTACCCTAATTATGTTGTTTAGGAACAACAAATTAACAAACCTCTATTCTTATAGCTATCAAGTAGTGCACTAGGGTTTTTCAATTCTGCATTTCTTGATGTTATCCAGCTTGAGAGCTCGCCCATTACTGTTGTGTCCTTGGGAATCCGTATTGGCTGTGTTGTTTTTGCTACATCTGATCCTATTATTGGAAGATGACACCAGCAATATCCAAGTGTAGTCTCTACGGACCATTGATTCTTTGCGTAAATACTGACAAGAATTTGGGGCCCTAAGTTAATCATTTCGTTTTAGCAAGTAAAGTCCACATGTACTTAACTAAACAACCAACTTACAACCAAAAGGATTGTTGCTTCTATAAATGCACTCAAATGGTAAATTAAAAACTATTTTATCATTGGCATGTTTTGGCATAGCGGCTTGGGATATGCCTTTGTTTACTCCAGAGATATGCTCCCAATTACTTCCAGCAACTATTTCGAAGCGACAAAATACTTGACTACTTTCTGGGCCAAGTGGGAAAATAGCATATTCTATAGTTCCAGTGGCGAAAATAAGAAAAGATTTTGACTCGCATATACTGGCTATGTTTGTCATTTTGTAAGATGTTCTTTTGTTTTAGCAAGTTAAAAAAAAATTGTTTAGCCTTCGCGTTGTTTTTGTTTACAAATAAAGAATAAGAAATTAAAGATGTTCACGACCAAACCTCCCACAACATTCACCGTTACTACTACTTCCTGGATGACGATTTGCTTTAAACCAAATATCTTTTCCTAAGCCCGGCTTGGAAATAACCTATCCTGCAATCTACACCCGTAGCATTGCGGATTTTAAGAACCCCTTAAACGAGGAAGCAATTGTTGAGGATGCCAGCATAGGAAACCAGCCAATTTATTCACAGATTCACAATTTGGTGCAAATCTGGTAAATAGTGATTCTTCGTACATTAACAGTATCTTATCTGTGTAAATTTTTATTTTTGTTATAACTAATTATCTAACTGCGTTCATTTTTCAATTATTCTCGCCAATAACTGTTTCTTTCTAAAGTGAAAAAAAATAAAGAAGAAAAATGTTTGTATGCTAAAATTACACGGGTACTAAACACATTTCATTCCGTTTAAAATCAAATAGAGCGCTCTCGCTCTAAATAGAACTTTTTTTTCAATCTGTGTCTTCAACACAATCAACCGATACCTGTAATTCTTTTACGTATAGAGCGTACTCGCTTCAAAACTTATGTACATATGTAAATGTATTTCCAGGCGTATTTTATTAGTCTTAAGTTATTGTAGGAACCTGTATATATGTATACTTTTTTTGCATTTATAAGCCAACACGCAAATGTTAATTGTAAGAGACAAACGTCTAAAGTAACATATTAATAGCTCCGAGAGCAAGAGCTAGTTATATTATTTTTCCAAATATATAAAATTGTAGCCATGGTGGCATTTGATTTAAAAGCGAAAGAACAGGACGGCCATACTTTACAGCCTCCGATGTCACTGTACAACAAAAAGAAATAGATATAAGCATTCGATGTATTAAAAGAAAAAGAAATGAATAGTCTCAATAAAAAAACATACATACATACGACCAAATAAAAGGCTTGTTCCCGTACCCGTACTGTGAATTTCTGAGAATAATAGGTCCGTTTGGTATTCGGTGTGTTTAGTAACTTTTTCCAAGAAAATGAGATGGAATAGTGAAAAATACCTGTGGTGCGTCCCTTTATGTTACTATAGTTAACTATGGTTAATGTGTCAAAAAGAAGAGTTGCAATGTCATAAGCCCTGTTTTTTAGTGCATTTTTATTTTCGCTTAGAAAAAAGTAACATGTTAAATACAACAACAGTACGGAATTATACCAGTTTGTTGTTGTGATTAACATGCTACTTTTTTCTAAGCGAAGATAAAAATGCACTAAAAAACAGGGCTATAGTTAAAAAAGTTACTTTGGGTTACTTTTCATTTAGGAACAACCAAAGTTAGAAATAGTTGATCTGTCAAACAGAATGGATGAAAAAAAAATCGAAATAGACTTGGAATTAATATTAAGAACAAATTTTGATTCCATTAGATTTATTGAAAAGAACTTTTATCAGCATAACACATTTTGTTGTAGGGTATCCAAGTCAAGAATTATGATTAAAAAACTTTTACCTTTTTATAAATCCGCCGTTTGACTTCGTTTGTTAAGTATTTAAATTTTAACGCGTTTCGACAATTTGATTGTCATCATCAGAAAATAAATAAATAAAATTAAAAATAAGGTTATCACAGACTTTACATTATCGCGGCGCACGCGGAGACGTTGTATAAGCGCGGTTGTAAAAGCAACTGGTTGAAGTTTTGTTTCTTTCTCGCTTAAGGCCGTGTGACAATTGCGTTAAAATTCTGGTTAAATTTGATCCCAGTTAAATGTTATCCCTTTTTATAGGGGTGAGTAAAATTTAAGGTTTTTGCTGTGTCAATTGGATTAAATGAGACTTTTTTTACATTCACTTCCCATTAGTTTTGTTGTTGCATTTTTCTCAGTAATTATAGTTCGCAAACATATCAGTTTGCAAAATGAATGAATCATCTGAAAAAGTATTTTCAATAAATTTTATTGATTCTTTTACATTATCAAGGATTTATCTCAAATTATTCAAACTTCTTTTTGAGTGCATACTTAAATTTATTATAAGGTCTTGTCTATATTTCTTAATCCTTTCATTTAATTTTAGTTTTTTTTTTCCATTTTTCATCTTTCCCGATAGGATTCATGACTTCTTGATAGCAAAATAAAATATTTATCTACATTCATCTCCCTCAGCAGTTTTTTTACAAGGGTTTACAACAACACAAACAAATCCGTATCGCTTAAGATACGCAGCCGAACGCGCCCATAGACATGTCAAAAATTAACCACCGACTAAAATTTTAACGAGCTCCTGAGCAGGTTAAATTTTGAAGTCTATATTCACCTCGGTAATGTCAAAATTTAGCCATGGGATCAAATTTAACAAGGATTTTAACGCAATTGGCACACGGCCTAAGATTCATGTGTGTTTTGGTCTTTTATATATCTGTTTTTGATAGCGGTGTCTTATGCTACATTTCCACCTAACGCTAATCTGAGATTTATTAAGATTTACCACAAATCTCCTTTAAATCTTGAAGATTTACCATACAAATTTATTTCGTTAATCTTGAAGATTAGAAATTCATCTTGTTAAATCTTCCTAGGACAAATACTTTTACAAACCGAACTAACCTATTTCTGCATGGCGCTGAAGGATTCATTTATGGCTGTATTCAGTTCTTCACAGAGGAAACATTCTATCTCACTTCCTCTTTATGAGAAAAAATGAAACCCCATTTGCATTTTAAAAGGGGCTGTCAAAGTAAATCTTTTTTAAATCTTTTTGTGCGGTGGAAACACCAAATAGATTTATTAAATCTGAACTGAGATAATCCTTTGGTGGAAACATAGCATTACAAAATGTTCGTCTTGAACTTGAGTTTATCGTTTAATAGATCGTTTGTTGTCATTTTTGATGCTTTATAGATCTCATATTCTTCTATGGTGTCCATATATTTACCTTTTTTGCATCGATGTAAAGGCTTCAGATTCGTCTCGAAATCAGTAAAAGAGTGATTGTGGAGCGATGAGATGTAGAGCGTAGTTTGATTTGTTTTGCTTATATCGTTTTTCGGTAGATGTTCTTTATATCTGTGCCTACGTTCTGTAACTCTCGCATCGAAAAAACTGGTCGAGAAACGATGAAAACTGAAACAAAATGCATGAGTTTTGTTCCATTATTATATTATATACCCCCCATCCAGTACTATTGTTTTCTTCTTTTGGCCCAATCTACACGCTCTATTGTTTTGATGCAGTATATGTCAAAGACCATGTTTTTGTTATTATACTGTTTTATATACTACTTGTTGTTTTAAATTTTTATTGCTATATTTTGAAAAGCCGTCCCTTGGAAACTGTTATGTCTACAGAACCGGCTTTGGACTCAAATTAAAGCAAATTTAGTAAGGTTGAAATCGTAGAACAATGTTTTAATCGGAAATTAAGGCGTAATGGCTAAAATGGCCAATAAGTGAAAAAACCGCAAAAAATTCACTGTTTTTTTGGATTTTTACTAATGTTGCGTTCGGCGCTCGAGGTCGAAAAATCGGCTTTATTACTAGGCCAACATCATAAGCAACTCAGCAAAAAATCAGAACTACCAGACCTGACGCAAGGTCTCAGTCCTATGAAACTAAAAGGCTACTGGACTATTATTAGACTATTATCATTGTATATAAATTCTATAGTATTCTCATGAAGAAAAAAAGCTCGTGGCCATCTATGCGTCCAAATGTAATTCTAATTTTTGTTAAGGGATCTCGGTAAGGCGATCACAGCGAACCTATCGACCAAATGTCAAGCTACAATATATATAATACTATAGATTAGATATACAATGCTATTATTAGTGTAAATGCCGACTAACTGTTCAGTCACTACAATAGTCACAGAAGCAGTTGTCATCGTGGAGTTGTATCCAAACCCTTCAATAGCTTCAGAAATCGAAAACGTTATTGTGACCAAATGTGTGTTACAATTAGGTTTGTTTTTGCTATGTTGTTTTCAATGTGCCCGCGGCGCGGAATCATTTTTGTAATTATTTATGTGTTTTCATCTTCAGATTTCATTTGCTTAATTTTTGTTTGTTAAAAAATATGAAAATTAATTTGAAAATCGAATAAAGAAACATCAAATCTTATTCGAAAAAGCCAAATAAAAAGTTTTTTTTGCTTTACATGTATATATACAGGGTGTCCCGCACCTGAGTGGATAAGTATCTAAGGGTGTGGTTCCTGGGTATTTTCTAAGAAAAAAATTGTATACTGCCTGTAATTGTATACTGCCCCCTGAGGCAGGGGGGGCAGTTTCTGAAAAATTGACTTAAAATGCCAAAAAAAAAAACATTAAAAATCAACGAAAATACATCTAATAATTTGCTATATTTTGTCTTATAGTTAATACTTCATTCTTGCATTTGGTTTTTAAAACAAGTTGTTTAAGCCAATAGTTTTTGAGAAATTAAATTTCAAAGTCAAATTTGTTCAAAAAAATTGTGATTTTTTTTTCGTCGATATTTTTCAAAATTTTACGTAATTAAGTGCTATTTTTGTATTCAATATTCATTGCCCTCATTATTTTGTAATCCATTACCGAAAACTAAATGTAAAAATCTTTCTTAGTTTTTGAGAAATTAAGAAAAAACAAAAGGTACTTTTCTCAAAAGAGCCCGAAAAAATTAATTTATTCATGAATTATCCATAATTTAACCCTTTTTTCGTGCTTTTTTGGTAAAAGTACCTTTCGTTTTTTCTTAATTTCTCAAAAACTAAGAGAGATTTTTACATTTAGTGGAAGTATTCACTCAGGTGCGGGACACCATGTATAGGTACATAAGGGTGTTCTCTTTTCTTTTAGGTTTTTTTTTTTTGGTTTTGCAATTGCTGCAGCTTTTTTATTTTTGTTTTATAATAATCTTTAGAATCATATTCGAACATCAATTTAAGGAATTAAAAAAAAAAAAATAGAATTTTTAAGCTCGAGATAAAATGGGAAAAACATCACAAAATATCATCAGTCGAAATATTTAATATTAAATTATTAAGGGTATTCATGCAACGTCGTAAGTTTACAAATTGTGTAAAATGATAAGTTTACGCAAAAGTTTGCATGAACGACCTTTTTATTAATTTGGTTAAATGCTGTGTAATTGAATCAGCTGTTCGTTAAACGTCAAATATTTGGGCGCGTTCGGCTTGGGTCGAGGAGTTGGTTTTATAGATAATGCATTATGGTCTGTTTATTTACATGTGTGTGTACAAATATATATTTGTTTTAATAGATACGTGTACTAAGTACTCCTGTTAATTCAAATATATTTGTTTTGTATTGAAATAAATATGTACATCAATGCCATTCATTTTGCTGGAATCTCAATACCATTTCAACTCAACTCAATTGACAAAAAACCTGGAGCTCCCGATCCTGCTTGTAAACGTAGTAATTTTTAAATAGAGAACCTCTCCCGAACCAACGTAAAGTCGGAAACAACTCGGAAGGATAAAACAAAATGTAAAGCTAGAACTATTAAAGCTTTCTCAAACCAATGGGTTATAAACCCACGAAAAGTTGCTTTCCAAACACTCAAAAGAAGAAGTGAGGAATATTCGTTCCAACTTCACCAAATGTCAGTTTCACTCCCATGAGATGAGTATGGTTTTCATGTATTCGCTCATTTTCAACCGACCACTTCAGTAAACTATCAACAATTATTATAGTTCTACCTTAATATACATGACAATAGTCGCGTTGTAAGGTAGAAATATATCAGTCGTAAGCTCACGGCAGTGGTCGGATGAAAATCAGCGAATACAAACAAATCATATGTCACGCCCATAATGTACTTTTCTTCATTTTTGTTAACTTTTGATTTCGGAAGTGAATAGAGCGCCCCCGAGTACACTTCACGGAAGTGAAACTGAAATTTGTTGAGGAAGGAACGAAAAAAAGAGAAAAAGTGAATTATGGCTTAGTTCTGGTTTTGACAGTTCAGAAAGATACTTTGCACTAACTTATGAAATCTGTTTCTAACAGCTTTCGACTATTTAAAATCTTCCAAGCCAGTGCGAATCATTCGTTGACCACAACAAAAACATTAATAACAACCAACACGTTGTTGTAAATGAAAACAACACGTTCGTCGTCGTCAACGAAAGATTCGCATTGGTTTGGGTGAGAATTTATAGTTCTACCTTAATAATTTACGAAAAGTAGCTTTCCTAAAAGCTCTCCCAAACCAACACGAAATTAAAGTGAATGATTTCAATACTAAAAAACAACAAAAAACTGTCTTTGTGAATGCTTCGCTATAATTTCGCGTTGGTTGGGCAGAACCTTTAATCGTTGAGTAAATGTAGACCTTCTAATTATTTTTTTTTGTGTAAACTACGTTTTAATTCACAACTTTTATCACCAACTAATTGCAATGCAATAATTACAGAACACATTCAGAGCTTTTTTAGTTCTCCGAGATATCATTTATATCATGTTTCTAAACATGCCTAATTCTAAAAGTCACAAACACGCCTAATTCAATTTCGAAAAGTCACAATGACGTTTGGATAAGTTTAACCAAATATTTGGTTAATTTTCCGCAGCTAAATCCTTGGATAAAATTAACCAAATTGCGTAAACCATTTCCCATACAAAATTTGACAGTTCATTAACCAAAAGATAAAATTAACCAAATCGTAAACTTATCTAGTGTTTTACGCAGTTGCATGAATACCCCTATTATTTCTAAATTTTTGAATGGGGTCTTTTAAAGGGATTATAAAAGAATAAAAATCAATAAAAGAAATCTTTAAGTAGCTGCAATTTTTGTTTCGTATATTTTTTTAAGGAAAAAAAATGATTTTGGGAAGTAGACGCCCTAATGCTACTTATTATAAAAGCAACCAACCTATGAACAAAGTAAAGTTACTATGAAGTTACAGTTAGGTTTTGTTTTTCAATATTTTTGTCACTTTGAAATCGTTAAAATGGATTTTCCACTTTGTTTCAAAAGTGTTTTTTATAAGTTTTCTGAATTATAATCAATAAGAGACTTTAGAGTCACTTTGAAGTTGCAAGTATTCAAAGTTTCAATTTTGTTTTTAAAAACAGCTAACTGCAATTAAGTTACACAGAAACACATGGTTAACTACTCAGTTACTATTAAGGCACGCCTATTAATTGCTAGTCCTACAGAATAAAAACAGTGACTTAAATATGACAGAATTGGAACTCAAATACTTTAAAATAAACTGAGAGCATTCGATACCATCACAATTTGAAACCAAATTTTTGAATTTCTTGTTGCAAAATTCAAATCTGTGCCCCATGGGTAGTTCTGTGTTTGATCGCGGCCATTTACAAATCCATTCTGACCACACACCCTTAGTCGGCATTTACATTACCCGATTTTTCCAGTACGATTTTTCACAATATTGGGTGAAATGTTTACATGAAATGATATGCAACGATCTTTCCAGTCAGATTTGTGTCCCTGTCCTCTTCATACTTTATTGCTGTCTCTTTCATTTTGCATTCAGAGGTAGATGCACTGATCTCTAAAATACACTGGATAGTGTATCGATACAAAAATATTGCTTCTATTTGAAGAATTGTTATATTATGAAGCTGACCACTTTTTTGTATACCAGTATAACTGTATAACATGTAATACAGAGATAATCCATTAAACAGACATCAAATCTCCGTTCGTTTCACCTCCCGAGATCTGTGACGAGATTCAGCTATTTCAGCGAGTGAGATGAGATGACTCGCCTTACTCGCCGACTCATCTCACTTCACTCGCAAAAGTGATTCAGCTATTTAAGTGAAATGAGTAAGTTCGAGTTTAGTTTCGAACATGAGACAAAGAATAAATATAAAAGAGCTAAATTCTACCTCCTTGTCACACTCGTTACGCAAAATGTAATGAAACAACAAAAACAACAATGTAAACATCGGAATCTTTAGGTTAGGTTAGGTTGAAGTGGCTGTCAGTCATGAAAACTGACACACTTAGACCATAAGTTGGCCCATTGTGATACCACAAGAATCTGGGAAGCCTTTTTCCCTACTCGATGAACCATTTGGAGCTTCTTATGAAGCGTAACAGACTACCTATGTCAACATTTACTAAATCACTAGGATCATTGAAGTAGAAATCTCCAAGATGGAGTCTTCGCCTATGAGATAGAGCAGGACAAGTGCATAGAAGATGAGGAATCGATTCTACCTCTTCCACGTCCATACAGCTTCTGCAAAAATCGTTAGAGAATACGCCAAGACGCGTTGCGTGCTTGCCTATAAGACAGTGTCCGGTTATGACACCTATCATGGAGCTAGTGTGCAATCTGCTTAGAGATATCAAACATTTAGGGCCAGTTTGTTCACAGTGGGTTAAATCAGCAATTAGATTATCACTGATTCTGTTCAACCCATAGTTATGAATCTGTGATAATCAGAGAGTGTTTGTTCACTCAATTTTCAGTTTGATTAATAAATCATAGTTTTTCCAATAATCTTTCCATTTTCCAGTCTATCTGTCAATCAATTGTCAGACATATTCCGTCATTAACTTATTTCAGTGTGAGTGAGCTTTCGAAAAAAACATTTTTTGTGCAAAAAAAACACGGAAAATCAGTGCTTGAAATATAATGTTGTGTTCAATTTAAGATTATTTCCAGTTAAATTACTATACAGAATAGCTACACACGTGAAATTTGTATTTATTTTAATGCGGCTATAATTGATTTTTTTTTACAAATATATAGTTGAAGTGTGTAGGTAGTGCTGGCATTTTGTGAAACCTAGTGATGGGATTTTTTCCCAGTTGTAGTTTTTCTATGCATATTTTATATTAGGCCTTGCAAAAAAGCACTTTATTTTTCGATAGTAAATAAAATAACTACAATTTGTAGTAAAATCTGTACAAATTGTTTATTTTTTTCTTGCAAGATGGACGATGCTTGGTTTCTCTTTATTCATGTTCTTTGTTCGAAGGAATTTAATAGATTTTGTTTCTCTTTTTTATACCTACGCTTAGGAAAACCAATGATGAACAAACGAAATTCCAGAAAATCTTTGATTAAATCATGCTAATCAGACAGAATCGGCGAATTAGTGATTTCTCCAATTAAGTGCTCAAATCATGGATTCTCTGTTTAAAATTTTGCTGAACAAACGCATTCAAAGATAACCAACTGGAATAATCATTGATTTAAGTTGACAAGGTGTGAACAAACTGGCCCTTAGACCGCTTAAAATCCATTACTGGCCAGATTTGTTTTGTTGCCCAGCAAGTGGTGATATTGTTCCACCTAAGGTTTGTTCTCTCTAAAGCATCTTGCTTCAGCATAAGTTTACATTTAGCGAAGGGAATACCAATATCTGCCTTACTAGGTAGAAGAGGTAGAGGAATTAAAGGAATCTTTAACAATGGAGTATCTTTTGTTTCCATTATTTTTTTTTCATAATTAAAGTTTAATGTGAGTTTCACCCTTGAGAAATAAAGTTTAAAAGTGTCGCAAGTGAATAGAATATAAATTTATTTAATATATATATGGAGGGCTCAGAACTGTACCGAACCAAGTCATGTTTTGTTTTTTATTTTGCAGATTTTTGTGGATACTTTTCAACTCAAGTTTTTCATTTTTAAATAAGAGAATTATAATAATAATTTAATTTAGAGAATAAATTTTAGACTTTTCCTTTTTACGAGTAAAATATTCATTAATTTATGGCAGTTTATTTAATAAACCTCTTAATATCTTTGAATTTTCTTTTTCTGACTTGGTTCGGTACAGCTGTGAGCCCTCCATATATATGTGCATATGATAATAAAATAAAATTAAAGAATCAGTAAAAGGGTAGGTAGTTGTTTTTATCTACGTTGTTGTTTTTTTATTTCGTTTCCTATCCATGAATAGGAATTCTTGAGAAAAGCACACATACCTATCCAAAACTGGATATTTACCAACACATACACCAAGTCACTGCGGAAATATCTGGCGAGTAATCTGACATTTCATTTCACTCGCTCACTCACTCACTTTTGCTAGCTGAATCGATTTTCGACGTAAAGTGCCTCATCTCACTCCCTCCCTGCGGTTTCGAATTAACTGAATCTCGGCACTGTTTGCTAACATTTGTTGTGTTCGTAATTTAAATTCATTCACTAATTAGTAAATGAAACGGAATACCAAACGTAAAGAGTGTGACAAGGAGGTAAAATCATTAAGAAAAAAACGCAGAATATGCAATCGCATCCTCCTCATCATAATTATTCATTAGCTGTTTTGCTCAACTTGTTCCCAAACTGCAATGATTTATCTCATTCCACTTTGTAATTATACTAAAAAAATATACCTAATGCACACAGTGAATAACTTAAGATAATAAACAATAAAACATATACTTCCACAAAAGTTTATATTTTCATATCATGGTCTGTTTCCCTTTCTTCAGATAGACATCTGGAAATAGGGATGAGCGATTTTAATCAATATTTGCAAAATATCGATAATAAAGAATTCGATGTTTTGCAACATCGATATTAACATCCAAAACATCGGCCTAAAAAACAAACAAAAAGTTAGTACGAAAATGATTGATTCTGCTAGTAAAATCTAGATGGAGTGACTTTCATAGTTTTTAAGTCATCTGTAACATTTGGAATTTTTTGAAAAAGGTAATTATCAAAAGATCTTTCAAACCAAACTTAAAAATTCAGAACCACAACGAAACTTTCGATTTGCAAAAAGGCACAGATATAAGTTTAGACATGAAGTGCCTATCAATTTTACTTCCATCAAATTTGTTTTGTGTTTTTTTGTGCAAAAGAAATATTTTTACATCGATATTCAAGCATTAATATCATCGATGCTCAGCAAGACGCATTTTAAACCATACAAGTTATTGTACACACTGTTGCAAGCAAAAATATCTTGCAATATCGTTAGATAACAGTGTACACATGAAATACTTGCAATATTGCTTCTATAAAATCTGTGGACGATATATTTTGCAAAATACAAATTTTAGCATCGATTTCCACGCATTGAAATAATAGATGCTAAAAAGCCACAGAAAACAGTTTACCCTGAGGCCACACGAGCGAGTTATCGCTAGCCAGTTACAAATACATCGAAACTTTTCCTACTCGCTAGTCAACTGGCTTGCCTTTTTCGAAGCCAGTTTTGAGAAGCGAGTAGAGCGGCGAGTGACTTGACAATATGTAGCCAACTCGCTAGCGAGTACTCACTCGTGTGGCCTCCGGGTTACACAAAATTCCTTGAAATATTACTACAAAATACATATTTAATATCGATTTTAACGAATTTAAATTATCGATGGTCAGAAACACGCAGTTTACACCATGCAAGTTCTTGCGCACACGTTCGTGTGAAACAAGATTCTGAAATATCGGATTTTAAAAAGGGCACACATAACAGCTTAACACCATGAATTGCCTTGCAATATTGATTTTATTAAATTTGTTGATATTCATTAGTGCATAATACATATTTTAACATCGATTTTCAACCATTAAAATCATTGATGCCTAGAAAGATACCGCTTACATGCGGTTTTAGCACACAAGCTTCTTGCATCATTATTTTGCAATATCGATGTTAAAAGTTGAAATACCTTGCTTATGACTTCATATTTTTCATTTGTATAAAAACTTAAATCGATTTTAAAAAAACTTAAGAAAAAATAACCGGCACCAGAAATTTTGAAAGCAAAAATACATTAGAGCATAGCATGACGCATTTTTTGCTTTGGGCAAACAAAAAACTTAAACAAAAACACCTGCAAAAAAACATCGATGTTAAGTAGCATTGATGTTTTCGGTTCGATATTTATTGACATCGATGTTTTGTCTTCGATGTTGTAATCGATGTTGTGTCAATATCGCACATCCCTAACTGTAAACTACTTTTTGTTTTGTGTCATTCAGACGTCAAATTATGAAGCCGACTACCTAATTGTCATCTTCAAATGGAAGCAAAGAAACTGTTATACATTATAAGGAATACACTATCCAGTGTATTATAGAGATCAGTGGGTAGATGGCATATTTGGACCAGCGTTGCCTATTGCATTTTTTTATTCGTAAAACAAATTTACATACAGTCAAATACTTTTTGGTTTTACGAAAAAAAATTATAATTCAACAACATTAAAACCACAAACAATTTCATCATCATTGTTGTTGTTTTTTCTCCTGAAACCCAACCTTTTAGTGCCTTGCATATGAGCCATGTAGCAAACTATGTATGTATTTTCAATCAATTATATTTTATTATTAATTTCTTTTTAGAAAATACAAATAGAAGTTTGAAAATGCATATCTCCTGCGAAAAAAAAAGAAATAAATCTACTTATTTCATTTTGTTTTTGGATCAACTTCGGAAAATTTTCCGATTAGTGGCAACTCTAGTCAACACTGAACTGAACATAGTCGGCATTTACACCACCCGATTTTTCCTCAGACGATCTTTTGTTCATAGATGAAGGGAGTAGAAAGTGAGGGGTAAGGACCAAATCGTCCGTTCCTGGCAAACTCACAGGATTTTTCCAGTATGTTTGCGTTCTCTTTTATACTTTTCCCAGAGTCTTGTGTGTTCAGCGTTGCCACTAATCGGAGAATTTTCCGAAGCTGATCCAAAAAGAAAATGTAGTAACTAGATTTATTTTTTTTTCGCAGTAGATATGCATTTCCAAATTTGTATTTATATTTTCGAAGAAGAAATTAATGATACATATATAAGTGATTGAAAATACATACATAGTTTACTACATAGTACAGGTAAAATAGGATAAATAAAACAAAAAAATTAGTACCATCATGAAACTTGGTGAAAACGTTTCATGTATTATGAGAATGAAAAATCAAAAGAGTATATAAAAATATTTCACATGGAAGGGTGTTTTTTTGAGGGGAGAGGGGGGAAAATTGTGGTGTATCAAACAGAAAAACTAACTTTGGTGCAACCTAAACATATGACACATGTTTTTAAGGTAGTTTTGAATGCTGAATCAAATGATTCCAAAACCAAGTCGATGCGACGTCCTTGACTATATTTTCAGTATAAAAGCTAAATATTACCGAAAACCAGTTGAAAATAATGGTCCGTCGATAAAACTTAGCATAAATGGTTCATTCGTCATGAAAAGCAATAACAAGAAGAGTCTATAAAAATATCTGTGGTTAAAGGGTGTTTTTTTGGGGAGTTGGGGTAGTGGTGGGATTATTACCATAAAAACTGTGTCAAAAACGGTACCCCCCTGAAATTTTCTTAAAATGTGCTATGGACTAACAAAATGAAGAATCAAAAGAGTCTATAGAAATAATTCGCTGGGAAGGGTTATTTTTTGAAGATAGGGGGAAGTGTGTGGTTATTTTTCAAAAAAAATATAAAAGGATGGTACCCTCAAGAAAATTGGCAAAAGTGCTTCATTAACTACGAGAATCAAGAATAAAAGGAGTCCACAATAATATCAAGGGAGAAAGGGTGTTTTTGTGGGTTTGGCTAAAGGCTGTTAATTGTTTTTGCAAACATTTTTTGTTTTTGGAAAAAGTATTATGCTTTCCTTCACCCATTAAAAACATCCTTCTACCATATTGATATTTTTATAGACTCTTTTGATTCTTCATTCTGGTAGTTCATAGCACATTTTTATAAAGTTTCATGAGGGTACCATTTTTGTCACAGGTTTTATGGTAATTATCCCACCATAACCCCAACCCTCACCCCAACCCTCAAAAAAACACCCTTTAAGCACTGATATTTTTATAGACTCTTCTTATTATTGCTTTTTATGACACATGAACCATTGATGCCAAGTTTCATCGACGGACCATTATTTGCAAACTGGTTTTCGGTAATATTTAGCTTTTATACTGAAAATAAAGTCATCGCTACATAAAATTGACAATAACTTTTTTCACGGAGGTCGCATCGACTTGGTTTTGGAATCATTTGATTCAGCATTCAAAACTACCTTAAAAACATGTGTCATATGTTTAGGTTGCACCAAAGTTAGTTTTTCTGTTTGATACACCACATTTTCCCCCCTCTCCCCCTCAAAAAAACACCCTTCCATGTGAAATATTTTTATAGACTCTTTTGATTTTTCAATCTCATAATACATGAAACGTTTTCACCAAGTTTCATGATGGTACTAATTTTTTTTCATTCGAAAGACTTTTCGTACTATTTTACCTGTACTAACACAGCTCATATGCAAGGCACTTAAAGGTTGGGTTTCAGGAGAAAAAACAACAACAATGATGATGAAATTATTTGTGGGTTTAATTTTGTTGAATTAAATTTTGCCATCTACCTCTGAATGCAAAATGAAAGAGACAGCAATAAAGTATGAAGAGGACAGGAATAGAAATCGGACTGGAAAAATCGTTTCATATCGTTTCATGTAAACATTTCACACGATTTTGGGAAAAATCGTACTGGAAAAATCGGGTAATGTAAATGCCGACTTTGCCAGAAACGGACGATTTGTTCCTTACCCCTCACTTTCTACCCCCTTCACCCATGAACAAAAGATCGTGTGTGGAAAAATCAGGTGGTGTAAATGCCGACCTAGCATTTTCTTGCAAAAATCTGTTTTTTCTCTGACGTGTAGATGGCGTTTTTGTGCTGAAAATAGGGAGAAAATAGAGAATAGAGTAGAAAAAAATACAGATGACGTGTAGATGGCCTTTTTGTGCTGAAAATAGGGAGAAAATAGAGAATAGAGTAGAGAAAAAATACAGTGAGCAAGGTCTTACCCTGAGGCCACACGAGCCAGTACTGGCTAGCCAGTCGCAATACACTCACATTTTTTTACTAACACATACAAACCTGAGCAACTGGATCGTCAACTGGCTTGCCTTTTTCGTAGCCAGTTGGGAAGCCAGTAGAGCAGCAGTAACAGGGTTCGGCAGTACTATTTCGTAGCATATTTGGAAAAATAGGACTAAAACTTAAGTTTATTCACATTTTCTTTCACAAAATATTAATAAAATAAAAAACGGGAGTCCATGCCCATTCCCTTAGAACCCAAAGTTTTATAAATTTGATTAGCGATCTAAAAAATATTTGAAGATGAATATAGCCGGAACCACACTTGTCTCGTCTGTCGTGTTCTGTTTTTGCATTTGACAAGAAAGCCAAACAAAATGGTGAATGAATTGGTAGGGAATATTACGAATCTGTCAATTTTAAGAGTGTTATGCTATGTTCCCACCAAAATGAAATGCGAGATTTTGGGTGAAAACTTTTTATATTTTGAGCCGCTGGAACAAGGTTTCAAAGAAATTTCAACGAAATCGCACTTGGATTTCAACGATAAATATTATTTTGTAATAAAAATAAGTTAAGGCTCTCCAAAACCAACGCGAAACATTAGTAATGACAATGAAACTTTGGCTTTTGTTGTTTTATGCTAGTGATGTTGCAAGTCAGTGCGTGTTTTCTTAGTGCATTTTTATCTCCACATAAAAAGAAGTAGCATGTTAAATACAAAAACAATCCGGTATAAAGATAAAAATACACTAAGTATCTACTACGTTTAGTGACAGTTTGCAACATGTTAGGCTTGTTAAGTGAGCACAGAGTATGTAAAATGCCACTCCACACCACACAGAAGATATAATGAAGTGGTAACATCTTCAGTCTTGAAAAGGTGGTAGATCGTAGTAGTTAAATTTCTTTCCTTAAAATTGGAGTAGATTTACTCCATTTGGAGTAAGATCCGAACGCTGGCCAGTAGAGAAGCCAGTGTGGCATGCCGCCTACGTCACAGCATATTAACGAATAGGAATTTGACAGGTAGTCTGTGTAGCCAACTGGCTAGCCAGTACTGGCTCGTGTGGCCTCAGGGTTAGAACAAGGAAACGTGGCATTGTTCTTGCTTATAATTAGCCTTAACTTAAAGTTAATTATTTCAATAGGTGAGTTTTATTGGTATTTAAAGCTAGCGCAGCAATGCAAGCACCAATAAAACGCTATACTCACTTTTATATTCACTTTGTATTTTTTCTGAAGGTTATTGGCAGACATGCCACTTAATGTCAAAACTTTTCGCCATTAAAAAATCGAACAAATCTTTAAATAAGAGCAAAGGCTACCAACCTTCAAGTAATGAATATTTGTTTATAACTTAGTTTGGCGCCACCTTAGTTTCAACTTTACGAAACTTTATCTCAACTTTTATATTCACTTTTATACTGCCATTATTTATCGACACTTTTGGGTTTTTGTTGTTTGCCGAGGGAAATTTTACTGTGCTAGCTATAGTTTTTTCCAATAAAACACGCCTAATATTTTATGTTTTTTAATTACCTTGAAATGAAATCCTGTTGCCTTCATTTTGACAAACATTTTATTTACAGTTAACAAATTTTTTGACAGCTTGTGTGAGTACCAACTTGAAAACTCAAATTTCATACGCTTTTTCACAAGAAGGTGCCGCTAGCATGTGTGTGTTTTCACTTTTGCACTTTTTGCAAAAAGTAAGTTTGAATGTAGTTACCCAAGGGGCACAGATTTGAATTTTGCAACAAGAAATTCAAATATTTGGTTTCACAAGGCTAGATTCAAAGTAGGTATTCTTAAAACATGTAAGTTTCTCTGAAGTTTGTGTTTAGTTATTGAATACTCTCATTTTGTTTTAAATTATTTAAGTTCCAACTGTGTTATGTTTAGGTCACTGTTTCTATTAAGTGAGACTAAAAATTTATAGGCGTGGCTTAATAGGAACTGAGTAGTTATCTATGCGTAACAATTATAGCTGTATTTTATTTTTCCCCAGATCTGATCTGAATTGGATTTGCATACGAAAATACATGTATAAAAAAAACAACACAAAATCCAACTTTGATTTTGGATTTCGATTTACAAATCCATTCTGACCACACACCCTTATACTACGTTTTCACCGAACACTAAACCGAGAATTAATAAGATTTACCTCAAATCTTCTTTAAATCTCCTTGATTTACCATACGAATTGTTTTCGTTAATCTACAAGATTAAAAATTAACCTTGTTAAATCTCCTTAGAACAAAAAGTTGAACAAATCAAACTAACCTATGGCGCTGAAGGATTCATTCGTGGCTGGATTCAGTTCTCCATTATTTGACACAAATACACATTCGTCTTTCTCACTCCCACTTCATAGGAAAAAAAGAAACTCCTTTTGCTTTTGAAGTGTGCTGTCAGATTAGTCTTCTTTTTAATTTTTTCATCCGGTGGAAGCACCACAAAAATTGTTTTCCTTAAATCCCAGATTATCTTTTGGTGTAAACGTAGTATTAGCATTTGCAAAAAATAGTTTTTTCTCCAACGTGTAGATGGCTTTTTTGTGTTGAAAATAGGGAGACAATCGAGAATAAAGGTAGAACTAGAATAGTCGGAAGCTGTCGGAAGCTTATGTCAAAACCGACCGAAAAGTAGCTATCCGAAACGTCAATTTCACAAGTGACCCATAATACACTTAAGTGGTTGGAAGTGAAACAAAAAAAATAATACATAGTTGTTTATTCAATGTTTATTTTCTCATACTTATTCACAGCACAGAGTGATATGCTTTTAATTATTTATTTTGTGAAACCACTTAAATTTGATGTGATATAAATTAATTAAAAGAAAATTGATTTGACTTTACTTATTCATTCATTAAACAGAAAATAAGTTGAAAACTATGCACCAAGCGCCAAGTTCTTGTTAGTTTGCTGCCACCATTTTGATTTTGCATTCGCTCACTTACGAAAGAGCGGTCGCTGAGCGCTCTCACGTCCGACGGCAAAAGTTAACGAAAACTAAACGAAAAGTTCCACTTCGCAACTATGTGCGCGTCATATACATTTCTTGTTTTCGCTCGGTTTCGTACGACCACTTAAGTTGGCTTCCGACTATTCTAGTTCTACCTTTAAAGTAGAGAAAAATACAGAAGCAAAAGGATAAACAGAGATAAGTATGTAACAGTCCCGTCGCACTGGGATCCTGTTTGTTTTATTATGATAATCTATAATCCGGATCAGATTTTGGGGATAATAAAATGCAGCTAATGTAACCTTATTGCAAATAGCTGTTTTTAAAAACAGAGTTTAAACTGATTTGCGACTTTAAACTTTTGCAACTTCAAATGTGACTATAGAGTATCTTATATTGATAATGATTCAGAAAACTACTATGTAACACTTTTGTAACAAAGTAAAAATCCCTTCAATTAAAACTTAGTGATTTAAAAGTGACAGAAATATAAAAAAACATGCATGTAGCTATTGCAACTTAACTTTGTTCTTCTGTCAGATGCTTAAACATTAATTTATATTAGGGTGACTATTTCCAAAAATCATTTTTTAATAACACATAGCCCTTAAATCAAAAGCTTATATCCTTAAAACAGCATTTGACAAACAAATTTGTCCGTGGTTACTAACCCGTGCCTTTAATCATTTATAGTCTTTTTTTAGCTTCTTTAAATTAATTTTTAAATGATTTTTAAAAGAGATGATTATAGAACAAAAATCAACAACAAGAACTTGAGTTGCCACAGTAATTTGAAAAAAAAAGTGAAAAAAGAGGCCACCCTAATACTGCGTTTTCATTAGCCCAAATGAGCTAATTTCGTTGAAAATTTACAAATGCGATACGAAATCATCTCATTTTCAATACAAATTCACATTTCGAAATGAGATAATTTCAACCAAATTTGCACAAAATTAGGTTGGAAATTAAGTCAAAACCTAACGAACACACCCAATTAGCCACAGCTTGAAGAGCTCTGAATTGGTTTTGTATGAAAATGTCAAAGCGCAATGGAAGGAGACAAAAGAAAACAGCGACAAAAAGCGATTAACAGCCAGTGAAATTCAAAAATGAAATGAGCTGTCAAACGAAATTACCAAATTACAAATGAAAACACCTTTTCTGTGATTTGCGAAATTACCTCATTTCAGCTCTAATGAAAACGTAGTATAATGCACAAGCACATGTAAATACGATTTTTTTATTTATTCAATTTTCAATATTTTAGGACTTTTTTATATATTTTACAAAGAAACAATTAATTATTTTTAACACAATTCAGCCAAAATAAGTTAAAAACACGAAAAAATTGAAACAAATAAATAAAAAAACAAGCATAGCGAAAATGAAATGGCAATAACAAACCTAATTGTAACAAGAAATACACAAGGGCAGGTACAAAATTGTTTTTATTCCTAGAGTTATTGAAGCGTTAAGATGCATACGACTTGAATTACGACTTTTAATTCAATGATGATAGGAAATAATTTGATTTTTGGTCGCTAAATTTGATTTAACCTTTACAAAATTATTTTGTAGAATGACAGACACCCTAATATAGGTTCATGTTAAAAAAATCCTTTTGTTCGTCTTGCACAAAATAAAATGAAGCCTGATTCACAATGCGGCGGGAAAACGAGACGAGAGCGTGACGTGATTCGCTGTCATCTTTTTCTAGTTATAAAATCGTTTCCCAATTCACAATGCGGCGAGATTCCTTACAACGAAAGCTCTTTTGTTAAAAATAAAAAATAATAAAAATTGCCCAAAAAAGCTTTAAAGACAACAGATTAGGAATTACTTGATCTTTTAATTTCAAGTTATCGTATTTTTTCTTTAAAAAAATACTTCCATTATGTAAATAACTTGTCAAAAAATAAAATCGTTGTCTCGTCGCGTCTTTTTTTCAATTTTTCGAATTCTTGGCGTGACGTGACGACGAGAAACGCTTCATTGTGTATATTTCCATATACTTTCATTGTTTGAAATTCAATTGACAGCTACGACGGGATCTCGTCACGCTCACGTCTCGTTTCCTCGTCGCATTGTGAATCAGGCTTGAGCTGCTTTTTTATTTTCAATATACAATATGCTTGCGGAATTCATATTAGGTCTGTTCGCGTACTTCCCAAAACTGCCAATTTCTACCCATTTTAGTCCAAAGTTCTGTCAAAGTTCATATAAAAAAAATGATATTGACGGACTTTGGACTAAAATGGGCTGTTTTGGGTAGTACACGAACAGAGGTATTATTGAATAGAAAAACTTAGACTTTTTGAAACAAATGAAACCTAAATAAGTTCAAACACACAAATAAACTTAAATATCTGAAAAAAAAGCTGCAAGCATATTGAAATCGAAATGAGAAAAACAAACCTAATTGCAACATGTAGGTACTACATGTAGACGGTCACAGAATTGTTTCCGATCTCTAGAGTTATTGAAGGGTTTGAATGCAACTCTAGTATGACAGCTGCTTCTGTCACATTTGTTGTAACTGAGCAGTCACTGAGGGAAGGCATGATGTTTCAAAGGCAGTGCGTTCTTTTTCTTCATTAAAGCCAACTTTTATTAACGTTCAGCGTTCATTTATTACAAAGTCTTATTGTTTGAATTTGGAATTTATTTATTGAAACTATTATTGGTGTAATTATTTTCAATTTAGTATTTACTGCTGTAGATTTTCTTTTTTGAAATTGATTGTTGATGTTCTTTGATTAAAATTTATACTTTTATCCATAAATAGCGCTCGACTTGGACAACTTTTTTTATAATGGAAATTTTTATCCCATATTAAATGAAGAATTAGAGAGGTATTTTGTTTAATGATTCAATTTCTTACAAAAATATAGCTAAGGAAAATTTGATTTGATAATTGTATGAATATTTAAGTACTAATTGTTTGAATATTTTTGCATTTTAAAAGCTCTCCCAAAAGAACGCGAAATCATAGCGAGAAATTCTCAACTATACAAAATATGGCAGATACACAACGCTTAATAACAGTTCTTTGTTTGACAAAATAAAAATACCACAGGTTTGTTAAGAAAAAGAGCGCTCAGAAAGTTTTGTTCGTAAATGTTTCAAAGAAGTTTCTGAAACTCCTTGAATACTTACCTATAACAGTTTCTTCACACTTTTATAACATGCTGGCTCCACCTGCCATGAACGATGTCAAGACTATGAACATGTTTAATAAAAATCCAATGGAGCCTGAAAAATCCATGTCTTGTCGACGACATGTCGAAGAAAACAAACTTTTGAACAAGACATGAACGCTGTTCAAAGCCTGCCATGAGATTTGTCGTTTCACGTGTGTGTGAGTTTTTTTCTGGTTTTCCTTGTATCTAGAGGTAGCTGGATATTTAAAAAGGTCTTTCTACTTTTATCTGGAGTCTAAAGGCCGTTTATTATTGCAAAAAATAGAAGTAGTGGTGAGAGGGAAATGAAACGACATGACATGAATTGCCCAGCGAGAAAAAATCTGCTGTTTGTTGATTGGATTGTGGTTGCGATGTTGGGCATCTGAATGCCCTGTGGAGTCGGGGTGTAAGGGTTATTGTACCCAAAGAAAAGAAGAAATGAGTGGAGGCAGCAAGATTAAAAAAAAAACAAATAGAGAATCATATCTGTCATTTTGCTATGCTTTACCCAGAGGCCACACGAGCGAGTAATCGCTAGCGAGTTAGGTATATACATTAATTGTCAAATCACTCGCCGCTCTACTCGCTTCACAACTGGCTTCGAAAAAGGCAAGTCAATTGACTAGCGAGTAGGAAAAGTTTCGATGTATTTGTAACTCGTTTGCGATTACTCGCTCGTGTGGCCTCAGGGTTAGAGAAGTGTATTGAGTTTTCAAATGATTAAACAAGTAAAAAAGGCTTATTAAACTAAATAAAAAGTGAATTAAAAATTAGTATGGTGAATAATTACAATACCTTATTAAACGATCTATAAATTATGATGCGGTGCAACGTTGAATCCTGTAAATACGCAAACAATAACGAGTGTACAAATATTTAATTTCACAAGTTAATTTAGTATAATATTTTCTAAGTAATGTGAAGTGATGTTATTTAGGTAAATAAATTACCTTTTAATACTTTTAAATAGATATTTTATGATATTTTGATGTAAAAATAGTAAATTTGTTGTAAATAAAAATATATTTTAATCGAGTGATTTAGATGAGATTCATCTGTCATGTCATGAAAAATTCCCATCCATGGGCGAAATAGTTTTTCTGGGCAATGGCAGGGCGCTCAAATCCATTTAGCAACTGTAGTGCTAAGTTATTTTCCAACGTTTAAAAAAAATATTTTTAAATGCTGCTGTTGCGCCTTTTCTATTTGTTGGTTTTGTATCTTCACCAAAAAGTGATTAATAGTTAAAAAGTATTCTTCGAAAGTGTATTTACCTAAAAAAACATCACCTAGCATAATTGTATGTAAAATATGAGACAAAATTTACCTGTGAAATGAAAAATTTGTACACCGTATTAAAATTCTATGAAATTGTTGGATAAAATTTCTTTTCAGAAAAACAGCTGTTTTCTGTGATGTAATCTCCACAAAAATCTTATGTCAAAATTTAGCTTGGATATTAGCTGGTGTTTGGAGAGAAATGTGGGAGCGAAATTTTAGCTCGATCTGCATACTAGGCTTTAGTTGTTACTAAGCAAGTCCAGAGTTTAGGCTATTCATAAATGAATTTAAACCTAAGGTTAGGGCTAAACCTATGGTCTAACTTTAAACATAGGAAATTGTGTGTTTAAGTAGTTATTATCACAGCCAAATAATGTCAAATTTGATTTTTTTTTTCGTGAATTAAAAAGCTCAAAAGTAATTTATATCAAATAAAATGCTACGTAAACTTATCGTCCTGAAAAATGTCGATTGATACCGCAATTGGAGAAGATATGGATATTTTAGATGAATTTGAGTTATGAAGTGAATTGCAAAATGTGCCACAAGGAAAAAGAAAAATAGAAAAGAGAGAAGAATAGAATAAGAAAAAAGTTCCTTCTCTGGTTGTGACCAGTTTTCCTGGCGTTCGCGTTTTATATTTTCTTTGTTGTTCGTCTAAAAATATAATAGAATATTTGTTCGAGTTTCTTTTTTGGATTTTTAATTTAATAGTTTTGTTTTTTTTTACTTTTTTCGACATGCAATATGAGGAGGGACCACACAAAATGTACACTTTGGGAATATAAGTGTATTTTTTTTTTCTTTGAACTGTCATCATTTGAAGTATAATTGCAGTAGAATACAACCTTAACCTGGGGTTCTACTAAGCACAGCTGGGAAATTGACTATGAATAAGAGCTGTGTTTATTTAACCAACAAGCCTTAAACTTTAGATCAAGAAATCACGACTTTAGTAATTCTCTATGAATACGCCCCAAAGTGTTTTGTAAAAAATTAGTACCCTCATATTTTTTAAAAACTTTATTTTTAGAAATTATCAAATATTGAAATATTGTTATATTGGTGCAAAATCAAGGTTTTAATATATTAAATCAAAAAAAAGTATAACATATTTTATTTCAATTTTGTTTTTCGAAGACAAAAAATTAATTTCAGAAAAAATATGGCTGAGAGTAAGTTTTCTTTCAAGCATAACTGATCTTTCCAGTCCAGTCCAGTTCAGGGTCGGATTTAGTGGAATGGTTCACATGAGTGAAATTATATGGATACTGATGTCAATGACCACAGTAGATAATACCATAATTAATTTATTTTTGACACAAAGTAATTATTTGTGTCAGGACTCATAATTGTGAATAGTGTTATTTAAAGCCTAATTAGCCATGATTTACGTGCATTTTTATCTCCGCTTAAAAAAAGCAATGACAAAATGCACTAAAAGGAAAGGCTTTTATCTGCTGGGGTGCCCAAAGGAAGCAATATACAAAACAAAATATTGTGATGCTTCCGTCATTTGCCGACCTATAATCAAGTGTACAGAAATTTAAATCATTGAATTTAATTAAAACTTATTAAACCAAATAAAAAAGTGAAATTAAATTGAATAATGATTGCGTAGATACTTGCAATACTATATTTTAAAAAATATATAAAAAACAACATACGTTAATGCATTACATCCTGTAAACACGCCTAAAGTTCACACAAATTTAACAAATAAAAGAACCTGTCACAATTTAGCTCGAGAATTAATGTGCCGAACAATTATTTCACGCGCTAAATTTTGACAGATAAAAGCTGTACAGTAAGAAACGAAAATTTGATTTTTTAGCTGGAGCTGCGTACCTCTCAGCTAAAATGCTTGGCTAAATTTTAGCTTGGATAAATTTTGGAGAGAATTTTGTATGGGAGCGAAATTTTAGCCCGATCTGCGTACTACGCTTAAGCAAGAGTTTAGCAAACATCTATGAATATGCCCCTTTAAATTCAATCCATTTTACGAGCGCGCAAGTTTTGAAGGGGGTAGCAATGACATATAATACATATAAACCCTGTTCCATGGTTTAGTCCCAAACAGTTTCAAACAGTTTCAGACCGCCAGATTTGGTGCGGACCAGTACAATTTTTCAATTGTGGAACGACTTCGGACTAAATCTGACGGTTTCAAACTGTTTGAAAGTCGGCAAGGAACACACCTATAATATTATAGAGATCAGTGGTTTTTGTACACAAAAATTTTTTCTTTGAAAGCTCACTCACACTTAACGTCAGGGCATTGTATATAAACTCTATAGTATTCTCATGAAGAAAAAAAGCTCGTGGCCATCTATGCGTCCAAATGTAATACTAATTTTTGTTAAGGGATCTCCGTAAGGCGATCACAGCGAACCTATCGACCAAATGTCTACCTACAAAATCGTGTTTCATGAGAATACTATAGATTGGATATACAATGGTCAGGGATCAAATAGAGATCTATAAAATCGATTTTTTTGGTCAAAAGAAACCACATTAATCCCGTGTGTACAGGGCCGACTGCCACGTCAATTAATTTTTCTAAACTCTTTTGTATGTTATTATCGCCCCCTACATTTGACTACTATCAACTGTTTAGCGTCATTTCCTTCGGTAAAATATTTGAAGCCATTTTGATTTCGTTCATTCTTTCATTGTTCGTCGGCTAGTAAAGAGGTTAGAATATTTGCACGAATTTATTATTAAAAGAGAAAAAATTATGGAAGCCAAAGTCGAGACCATGAACGGAAATCCATTACCACAGCGTAATAAAGGAGGAAACCAAAAAAATCAAAAGCAGCCCAATCAACAGCAGGCACAGCAGCAGCAACCTCCGAAGCAGGATCAAGATCAGCCAGTTGTAATAATCGATGTAGATGCTCCTCCGGTTGAGAAGAGACCACGCTTTGGAAACAACCAGCAAGGCGGAGGAAACTTTGGAAATTTCAATAATCAAGGTGGCAAACAAGGCGGTAATCAAGGTGGTGGTAATCAAGGCGGTAATCAAGGCGGTAATCAAGGCGGAAATCAAGGAGGAAATCAAGGTGGTAATCAAGGAGGAAATCAAGGTGGTAATCAAGGAGGAAATCAAGGTGGTAATCAAGGTAACCAGGGAAGAGGTGGCAATTTCGGCAATGGCGGCCGCAGAAGCAGAGATCGTCGCCGAAACTTCGGTGGAAGAAATGAGGTGAGTGAAAATTTTCTCTTCAAACTTCACAAAATGGTGGCCATATTTTTTTCGATAGACCAAAAAAAAAAAAACGAAATGTTTCTATCTTATCTCATTTAAAAATAGATTATCAAAGAAATACTCAATAATCATTATTATAAAACATCACCTTTTGCATTTGGATTAGTATTATTCAAAAGAAAAATAATTTATATTTTTTTTTTGTCGGTACATATATATGAAATACCTACTATACTACCTATGTACGTCGTAATGAGAAAAATGGCTCAAATTTAACTATTATATAATTTTTATATTATTAACTATAAAGTTCTAGAAAATAATCGTAATAGGAAATGATTTGGAAATTTACACAGATTAATTATTATTAAAAGATTTCCTACGTTTTTAACAAAAAAATTGTCGGCCATATTGTAGAACTTAAGGGTGATTAGATACAAGATGGACACATTTCACATTAATCTGTGTACTGTGGACGATAGATACCATAAGGTTCTTACAACGAACTTAAATCTTCGAATTTGGAAACAAGGTTCGAAATTTTCGTCAATTTACAATCACACAAATAAATACAAATTTTTGCCGCTTTTTTTAAAATCTGTTATGGAAACTCGCGATAAAAATATCGAATGCAGAAAGCTTATATTCCCAACCCATTATCCAAAAAAGTTTTCCCCTTTTCTTCTTTTAAAATGCCGACAAAATGAAGGGGCGACTTTCCATTAAGGTAGCACGCCTAGACTGTTGATTATTTTTAAGGTTCAATAGAATAACTATAAAATATTACGGTGAGGAAACATTCCTAAATATGATTTTAAAAAAATTTGTGATTTTTCGCGGGTTCCCAGGATTTTAACTCCCTTTTTGGGTCGTCTGTCCGCTTAGGGTAAGTTCAGTCGCCTGGCAGGCGCCTATAGGCGTTTTTCTTTTTTAGCTCTGAGCATCGGAGCTCGAGCTATCGGAGTAAGTTCTGAGCAGAGTATGATCAGAGCTCTCTGATATAATTTTGAAACACACCTGAGCTCTGAAATGTCATACGATTGTGATGCGTTCAACTCACCAAAATTAAGTAATAACTTAATTTTCATCGGACAGCTGGCCAATCAAAAAACTCGAAAAATTCAAAATTATGAACTGAAATTGATGTGTCGAACGCGTCCACCTTATTTTTGGTTTTCTTTACACAATGTGATTTCGTTTATTCCTCGTTCGTTAGTCGTTCTCATGTGAATGGCCTTTTAAACCTTCGTTGTTCCGCGTACGGGCAAAAACCAAAAAGGTAGGCGGACGATAAAACTGAAGGTCTTTGAAATTTAATTTCTCAAAAACTATTCGCTTAAACAACTTAAAGTAAGAATGACGTATTAACTTTCCAAAAAAACAATAGCACATTAAGTGTACTTTCGTTGATTTTAAATGTTTTTTTTTGGCATTTAAAGTCAATTTTTCAGAAACTGCCCCCCCCCTCTCCTCTGCCTCAGGGAGGGGCGATACAGTGTTAAACAGAGAATTAGCACACATTAGTGAATCGGATTTCAACAAGAAAAATCTATATTTTTGCTATGTTCTTGGAACATAATTTATTGAAAACTCTTTAATTCAACGTTAAAAAACTTAAATATACACAAAAAAAGAATTCAGCAAAATAACAACAACAAAAAATCATTAAATAAAATTTGTTGGTGTAATATGGGGTGGTCACAGAATTAGCACAAGTACGAAATAAAATAATCTATCACTAAAACAAGTACTTTTTTTCTAATATTTTGTTGGGTTCCCTTTCTGCTTTAACACAGCCTTAAACCGCCGAGGAATACTCGCCTCTAGGTGCTTGCATTGATGAATAGGAATGCTGTTCCATCCATCGTTAATTGCCTTCCAAAGCTCTGCTAGATTCCTTGGCTTCCTTAGTGCAACCTGATATTTAACATCGTTCCATAGATTTTCTATGGTTTTCAGGTCAGGACTCTGCACAGGCCAAGGCAAAAAATTGATTTGCTGATCATTAATGCACTGCTTCACCAATCGGGAAGTGTATAAAGGATCATTATCATGCATAAATGTCCATGATAATGGTAAATTATCGTCTGCAAAGTGCTCCATATGGTTTCCCAAGGTGCTCTTGTAGAGATGCTGGTCCATTTGCTGCTTTATTTTTACAATAGCCCCTACACCGTACCATGAAAACGCACTACAAAACACTGGTGTCAAAAAAAAATATTACAGCCAGGCTTAAGTTCACCGGAGTACGGATCCAAATCCTTATCATTTTGGAAAAATGCTTTTTGGAGTGATGACTCGCAATTAAACCGATTTGGATCTGATGGAAAGCGTTATGTTTGGCGTCGACCAAAGCAAGATATTAATCCACGTTACACAGTTAAAACTATGAAACACGGTGGTGTGTGTATTATGGTGTGGGCTGCGTTTTCATGGTGCTGTGTAGGGCCTATTTCGAAAATAGACCGGCATCAGTACAAGAGCATTTTTGAAAACCATATGGAGCCCTTTGCAGACGATAATCTACCATTATCATGGACATTCATGAATGATAATGATCCTAAATACACTTCCCGGCTGGTGAAGCAGTGCATTAGTGATCAGTAGGGCTGGGATTTTCATGCACTAAAAAATCGGAAATATGCGCTTAAAATATGCCCTTAAAAATGGAAAATATGCACTAAAAACAGGAAAATATGCACTTAAAAAACATTATTTTACCTTATTTTCCCCAAAAAACAAATAAAAAAAAGAAATTTTAGTCAGATTTTATAAGTTGCGAATTCAATTCAGTCTTTTATTTAACAAAAGTAAAGATAACATTAGAAGTAAAAAAATAAAAATAAAAATAATAAATAGGTATTTGTATTTAAAACGTTAACAATATTAAAAATATCTTAAGTAACAGAAACTTACATACTTTTTTCTTTCATATGTGTTTCACATAAATAAGAAAACTTTGTTTAAAGTTTTCAAACACAAAACTTTGCCTATTTGGCCTGTGAAAACTTTTGTAAAGAGAAAAAGAACGTTCCACGTCAACGGACGTAAGGGGAGCATTTTTCAAACAACTAATTTGATCTATTGTAAGATTATTAAAACAGCTTTCGTTATTGTTGCTCAGACTTAATACATTATTTAAACTTTTCATTGCAGAATACCCTTTATTTTTTTCGAAAACAGTCTTATTTTTTTTTTATAACTGCACCAATAGGGCCCTCTACATAGTTAATTTTTGCAAAAGTTTCATCAATTAAGTCGATTTGATTTTTCAATGTGCTTCTACCTTCAAGCTTTGTGATCGTGTCACATAGAAAACAATAATTTGAAAAAATAAAAACAATTTCACTTTAAAGCAAGGGTTTCCAAACCATCAACAGTTCAATAAAAGAGAAAAGGGTATTATTTGTTTTCAATAGGCGCGTTCATTTTGTTGACAATTTATTACTACGTTTACGTTCAGTATCTAAATATGTAGTTGGAATAGGGTCGGTGCACATGAGGCATTATTTATTAAACAAACTTATCGAGCAAGGTTTTGCGTCACACAAAATACGAACAAAATGCACTTAAAATATGCATTTATTATGAAAATATGCATTTATTTTGGAAAATATGCATTTTGCATGAAATATACAAAATATGCACTAACGATTAAATGCCATTTTAAAGGAAATTTTATGATTCGTAAAGATAATTTAGTCTTTGGCTTCTAAATGTAATGAGAAAAAACATGCATTTGCATGGAAATCCCAGCCCTAGTGATCAGCAAATCAATTTTTTGCCTTGGCCTGTGCAGAGTCCTGACCTGAATCCCATAGAAAATGTATGGAACGATGTTAAATATCAGGTTGGACTAAGGAAGCCAAGGAATCTACCAGAACTTTGGGAGGCAATTAGGGATAGCTGGAACAGCATTCCTGTTCATCAATGCCAGCACCTAGAGGCGAGTATTCCTCGGCGGTTTAAGGCTGTGTTAAAGCAGAAAGGTTACCCAACAAAATATTAGAAAAAAAACTACTTGTTTTAGTGATAGATTATTTTATTTCGTACTTGTGCTAATTTTGTGACCACCTCATATTACACCAACAAATTTTATTTAATGATTTTTTGTTGTTGTTATTTTGCTGAATTCTTTTTTGTATATATTTAAGTATTTTAATATTGAGTTAAAGAGTTTTCAATAAATTATGTGCCAGGAACATAACAAAAATAAAGATCTTCCTTATTTAAATCCGATCCACTATTGTGTGATAATTCTCTGTCCAACACTGTACATCTTCCCCCATACAATTTTTTTCTTAGAATATACCCAGGAACCACACCCTAAGATACTTCCACTCAGGTCCGGGACACCCTGCATAGAATATAGGGATATTTTGAAAAACTAAAGCAGGCCAACTTTCAAATTTCTACTCCCGGGTTTCAAATTTAAGAAAACTGCAAAAAAAAAAAAAAAAAAAAAAAACAGTTGACATTGGCGCCTTCACAAACCCTAACTGGAGCTACAGACAGACGACCAAAAAAGAGAGTTATAATCCTGAGATCCCCGGTACTGTTGACACAGAAAACTACATATATTTTGCTTCGAAAACAAAAAGCAAATTACCTCATTGTAATTACAGACACTCATTGGGATGCCTTTTGCTGCAAACAAGTGTTTGTAATCACGTACTTTGCTTTTAGAGTTTCGAACAAAATGTATACCAACTCAGACAAAACTACTTCTGCCCTGACACCGTACCTACCTACGTATATATTGTAGTATAGTGATGCGCAGCGAAGCTGATGCTACTTGCTACAAATTCATCAGCAACAACGCATCAAGAATTTTGTTGATTCTAATTTCTCAAGTTTGCGCATCACTTACTGCAATATTACAATAATGAACAAGTTACACAAAAGGCAACGCGGGTTTGATTCATTTATGAATGTTTGGCGGGATTCATTATGCATGATTTCTGCAACGATGTGGTCGTGAATTTACGCATAGTCTGCTCTACATTTGAATAAAACTAGTATATTGTAGAGGAGTTGATATCTGTTATAATATACAGTTTAGCTTATGTAATTCTGCACCAAAAAATATACTTTATTCTAACATTGAATAGATTTCGAGAAAAACTCGTGTGTATAAATGGATCCACACTTGCGGCTCCATAATTTAAATTTAACCATTCACTTTATTTTTTAATTGGTGTTTTTGGTAACGTACATTTTCACAATTTCCTGTCAGAAACCATAGAAGAAAAAACCCAAGGTTGAGAAACTTGATGAACATTTCCCGCTACCAAACAGGCATATCCCTATAACACGATGATTCCTTGCGTTATCTTCACACTCATGAAAATAGGAAAAGAGTCAGACGCAAAGAATCATCGTGTATTAGTGGACATTATTTTTCTAATTTTTGGCTATCCAAAAGCTATTAAATAGTCTCCGCCATGTTCGTAGTTGTCTCACCATTTTGTTTTTATAGGGGTGACAGCTTCCCGTTCGGAAACGTATCGGATTCTATGATATAATGTAAAGATACCCCATCGAGCTTTACTCCGTCCAATTTATATTTGTAGAAAAGGCCTTACAGGAGAGCTTTTTCAAAAACACTGGTGCCTGTTGCTGCTTGCACGGCAGTTAACTTAAGAAATTTTTTAAGACTTTGGTTTCCCTATGGAGTTTTCACATGGTGTCCGCTAAGTTGGCATTTACACCACCCGGTTTTTTCAGTACGATTTTTCCCAAAATCGGGTGAAATGTTTACATGAAACGATATGAAACGATCCTTACAGTCAGATTTGTGTCCCTGTCCTCTTCATACTCTATTTTTGTCCCTTTCATTTTGCATTCAGAGGTAGATGGCATATTAAGACCAGCGTTGCCTATAACATTTTTTTTTCGTAAAACAAATCTACTGCCAATCAATACTTTTTGGTTTTACGAAAAAAAAAAATTAAAATTCAAAACAATTTAAACCACAAATGATTTCATCATCATTGTTATTGTTATTTCTCCTGAAACCCATCCTTTTAGTGCCTTGCATATGAGCCGTATAGCAAACTAAAATTGCGAATGGTCGTGAATTCTGACATTATTCTTTCAAATGCGTAATTTGCTTGTTCGTCGAATGACGTGAATTTTCATAAAAATATGGTGGTGTGAAATGCGTCCTGGCGGGGCCATGTTTTCTTTTTGGAAATTGTTGATATCATCGTTTATTTGCTTTGTTGAAAAAATTAAGCCAGAATTATGTAGTTGATATTTGCGTTTGGAATTGCCTAAACAAATTTATTCGCAAGATCTTTGGTAATGTCTTAAGTATTTATTTTCAATCAATTATCTGTTATTATTAATTTCTTTTTCGAAAATACAAATCGAAATTTGAAAATGCATATCTCCTGCGAAAAAAAATCTACTTACTGCATTTTGTTTTTGCATCAACTTCGGAAAAATTTCTGATTAGTGGCAACGCTGGTCAACACTGAACAAACAAATCTCTGGAAAAGGTATAAAAGAGAACGCAAACATACTGGAAAAATCGTGTGAGTTTGCCAGGAACGGACGACGGACGATTTGGTCCTTACCCCTCAACCCCCTTCACCTATGAACAAAAGATCGTGTCTGATCGTGTTACAAAAAGCTGGAGCGTAATGGAAACAAAACTATTAAAAAACGGGCAAACAAAAGTCCATTCTCTACTTTGGAAATAGAGTTGTTTTTGTTAATAAGTTTCTGAAAAAAAAAAAAAATAATTTTCACACAAAATTTTTAAAATAAATGAACAATAAATTTAAGATGTTATTTTCAGTAACTCAAAAACACAAATTATTTATTTTTTTGCTTAAATGTACATTTCGGAAGGTATGCTTCCATCGTCAGTAAGCTCTATTTGAACAATCTTGTTTTCAAACTAGTTTTTTAAAGTACAATTTTTGTTTTTAGTATTTAATGCTCATCAATTCTCAATAAAACACGAAGTTTTTGCGAAAGTCAAATAACAATAAAGGATGCCTTTTTCCCTAAAATCATTGTATGCTGTTCTGTTTCTCCTATGGAGTTCCCATAGTATTAAGTGGTGAATTCAGCTCGATTTTTCTTTGAGGATGAAGTTTCCTGTTAGGAATACTAACATTTTAAGGCCTGTTTAGGATTTATGTTGTACTTAAAAGCTTATGTTCTACTCTGCGTAAACTGTCACATTAGCACTTATTTTAAACTTAAATATTTAATTCACATTAGCACTTATTTTCAATTTAAATATTTAAGTTTCGTATCAGCAAATGATCCTTAATGTATTAACCCATCTCAAGTTGAATTCTGACATGTACAGTGTCGGCCAAAACATATGCAACTTTTTTCATGAAATTAAACTCTGGTCTATAACTGCCCGGATTTTAAAATATTTAATTATCTTTTAATTGATAAATGCCCTTATTATTACCAAAATAAAATTAATAACAACAAAAAGATGTTTTATAACTAAAAATTTTAAATATTCAAAGAATAATGATATTATGTCCCATATTTCCTGGTCAAAACATAAGCAACTTTTTAAAAATGCATGTTTTTAATTTAATTTAGTGTTTAATTTATAATATTTTGTGACAAAACCTTTGTATTTCATCATTGCACTGCAGCTCCAGAAAATTTGGAACCGTGGAACCTGGTATACTATTCCAAGCCTCCTTGACTTGCACAAAAAGATCGTTCCTATTTCTGGAATTTTCTCTGAACTATTATTGGATCTACAATCTCCAATAGTGTGTCCAAGGGTTTGAGACCAGGATACTATGCTGGTCACTTCAAATCATCAAGTTTTTCCACTTGAAACGATTTGTTTGACTATATTTTGGTATGGTTCGGATCATTATCTTGCTGAAATATTCATTTCAGGGGAAGATCCTCCTCAGCACATGGAAGCATGACATTTTCCGGTTCACTCACCGGTTCATAATTCCATATATTTTATCAATCGGATCCACTCCATGTTCAGAGAAACATTCCCAAACATCCACGAACCATACTATAACCATACCAAAATATAGTCAAACAAATCGTTTCAAGTGGAAAAACTTGATGATTTGAAGTGACCAGCATAGTAGCCTGGTCTCAAACCCTTGGAAACACTATTGGAGATTGTAGATCGAAGAATAGTTCAGAGAAAATTCCAGAAATAGGAACGATCTCTTTGTCCAGGTCAAGGAGGCTTGGAATAGTATACCAGTTTCCACGGTTCCAAATTTTCTGCAGAATATGCCCTGGAGCTGCAGTGCAATGATGAAATACAAAGGTTTTGTCACAAAATATTATAAATTAAACACTAAATGCATTTTTAAAAAGTTGCTTATGTTTTGACCAGGTAAAAGGGGACATGATATCATTATTCTTTGAATATTTAGTATTTTTAGTTATGAAACATCATTTTTGTTGTTATTAATTTTATTTTGATAATAATAACATTTATCAATTAAAAAATTATATAATATATTAAAATCCGGGCAGTTATAGACCAGAGTTTAATTTCATGAAAAAAGTTGCTTATGTTTTGGCCGACACTGTATACCTATCTGTGGTGTTTAGGAGAAACATGATAACTCCATTTTAAAAATTGCGTCCTTACGTCCATTTTAGATCGACCTAGAACCTAAACGGGTGGACCGATTTTCTTCAAATTTGCAACACAATTTTCAAAGGTTATGTTCATAAATATTCCAAATTTGAAGAAAATCGGCTCGCCCGTTTAGAATCTTAAGTGGACCTAAAGACCCAATTTTTAAATGGAGTTATCATGTTTCTCCCAAACACCACAGATATGTAGGTATCAAGAAATTGTAAGATATCGTGGAAGGACTGGTCTTACAGACTACGTTCCTATTTTTTGTTTTTACTGATTTATCTTAAAAAGAATAAAATAAAAATGTATTTATTTTTATACGTAATAATTTTATATTTGTTGGTTTTCTACTAGCAAAACAATGATAACAAAAACAATCAGTCACGCGATGATAACAGAGGAGGAATGGGTGGTGGCGGTGGCGGTGGTGGTGGTGGTGGTATGGGCGGAGGTGGACATAATGACACTATGCAAAGCAACCGAATGAATGATAGACGTGGTGGTGGCGGTCGTGGATTCGGTGGTGGCGGCGGCGGAGGCGGAGGTGGTGGACGCAATGAAGATTTCTTCATTGGACAACGTTTAAGAAGCATCACTGGTCCTACACACGAATTACCCCCTATTGAGTGTGAAGAGTCAAAGTTTTCCGGGCGTAATCGACTTTATATTGGAAACTTGACAAGCGACATAACAGAAGAAGAATTGCGTGAATTGTTCAAGCCGTATGGTGAGATTGGAGAAGTTTTCTCCAATCCGGAAAAAAATTTTGCATTCTTAAAATTGGATTACCATCCAAATGCCGAAAAAGCAAAACGTGGTTTAGACGGAACAATGCGCAAGGGTCGTACACTTCGTGTTCGCTTCGCGCCAAATGCCACTATTCTGCGTGTCAAGAATTTAAGCCCATTTGTATCTAATGAGTTGCTTTATAGATCCTTTGAGATCTTTGGCCCAGTTGAAAAAGCAAATATCGTTGTTGATGATCGCGGAAAACACACCGGTGAAGGTATCATCGAATTCGCTAAGAAGTCTTCGGCAAATGCAGCACTTCGTCTATGCAGCGATAAATGTTTCTTCTTAACTGCATCACTTAGACCTTGCGTTGTAGAACCATTTGAGATCAATGAGGACCCTGACGGTTTACCAGACAAGTCTATGAATAAGAAATCACAAGAGTTCAATCATGAGCGTGGCGTTGGGCCGCGATTTGCCGAATTAGATTCATTCGAACACGAGTATGGTACAAGGTGGAAGCAGCTATACGAATTATTCAAATCCAAACAAGATGCACTCAAACGGGAGCTGATAATGGAAGAAGATAAATTAGAAGCGCAAATGGAGTATGCACGTTATGAGCACGAGACTGAAATGCTTCGTCAAGGTAAATGCTGAAAATTCAGCTATTTTGGCTTTTAGTAAATGTTATTTTATCTCCAGAACTCCGAAAACGTGAACAGGATAACGAACGCAAGAAGATGGAATGGGAGTCACGTGAAAAGCAAGCCGAAGAGTTCAAAATTCGTGAAGAAGAGAACGCACGCCGTCAACAAAGTGACATGCAATCTCGAATGTTACGCCAAGAAGAAGAAATGCGACGTCGTCAACAAGAAAACACATTATTCATGCAAGCACAGCAGTTGAACTCACTATTGGATCAACAAGAAGGCAAGCAAGGTGGTGGGCCACCCAATGTTGTCGGCGGTGGTGTTGGTGGTAATAGCAATGGCCCTAACTTTGATAACTTCGATAATGCCAACCAAAACAACAGCCCATTTGACTTTAGAGGTACATATTGTTTTTTAGTTTCCATTTGAGTTGTTCAATAATTTCAATCATGTTATTGCAGATGCATTATCCGCCTTTGCAGGTGGCAATAACCAAGGCAATGTAGGTGGTGGTGGTGCTGGACCAAACAACCAACAGGTACGTTCATTTTTCAACATGTTCAGACAAGGGCCCCTTTAAATCAAGAAAATGATTATTTTTAAGTAGTAATATGATTAACCAATAGAAAATATAAGAACAAAACATTTTTAAATAAAATCTCTTCAAGAAAAGTATTCAAGTGCTTCGGCTGAACTCTTCTGGTCTTATTTTGATTTTTGTGTGCTTGATAATATTCGTTTGTTCTTTTATCTGTATTTTGTTCCACAAATTGATTTAAATTTAAATAGCCGTAATTTCCTTCTTGACGTTATTACTTGATCCATGTACCCAAAAGGATTATTAGATTATTTTTTTTGTGTCAAAAAGAAGACACATATTCCCTTAAAAATAATTGATTCAGTTCAATCTGACAACTCAAATCTTCGATCACATGTCAGTGACATACATATTTGTTGGATCAAATGTATTATCAAGTTAAAGGAAAAATTGAATTTATGTATTTCAGTAGTATTTTTTTTTTGTGAGAAGCAGGGAACCTTGCTTTCTGTAGAGTTCATATTTTTGAACCTTCTTTAATAGCTTTAAGCAGAGGCTTAGACCAGTTTTGAATTAGGATATCATTTACCTGCAATATGGCTTAACCCAGCATACAGGTTGAAATAAAAAAAATACTTGAAATTTGTTGTCGGTAACTGTTGATCGACAAATTATATATACAGGCGTGTTTTATTGACCTTTGAAAATGGAATAAAAAAAAAAAAAACAAAAGTAACTACTCATTCAAAAAAGATTTCGGAAAACAATGTCAGTCGTTCTCTATTCTTTCGGTGAAGATTGTGTGATTCATTGAACTATCACTCATCACTCAAAACATACCTCGTAATAAGGGAGATAATGCATATAGTTATCTCAGTTACGGTAGAAGGCTTTATTTTGCCATATTTTCTCAAGTTTTTTTATCAAGGTAAAACTTCATAAACAAATTCATTTCAAAGTTAAAAATGTTTTGTTTACATTTTGTGCTACAGAACAACCTACTGCACCAATTCACAAGTTTTCAAATGAACTCCATCAAAAGACGTAGAGTGCACATCGAAATACAGAACACTGATTTCCAGTTTTTAAAATTTTAATTTACCAATTGAATTTCGGTCAAATTGTAAGACACTTATGTTATGAATTCACAATACATAATTGGAGTGCAGATTATGAAATTCAAAAAGTAAAACTTGTTCCCATTGAATCATTTTTTCCGTCGTTGTACTCGAAAATGTTTTTTCTATGCAAGAAAGATTAAGTTATTGTTTGGGCGGCACGACCATACTTGCACCTCCAATGTTAATTATTGGGATTTAAAGTTGAATACAAAGTAGAAAAGTCCCTAAGAACAATTAAAGTGCTAGATAGACCCCGTCTATTTGATGATCTATCATTTCCTCATTTTGTATGGCCTTAGTGTCAAATATTCAACCTACAGTGTAGTGTGTTAAACTTTCTAAATGTTGTCCCCTTGTGGATCGTCACTTATAAAAAAATTATAGATGAAAATGTGGCCTCACAAGAAAAAAGCAACTTGGTGTAGACGAAAATTGAATGTGTTACTGAACATACAGTACTGTTAACATTTTTTATTAGTGTTAAATATTTCATTTTATTCCAGCATTTGTCGTTCGAAGTCAAATTCGATGTTTAAATAAGATTTTTCAATAAATACTTAAACGTTATTTATTTCTAGCAGACATACAAAAATCAAGCAATTTGTTAATGATTGGTATGCAAAAAGATTATCTCATTCTTTAATCTCATTTGTATCTTGTTATACAAAACGATCCAGCCAAAAATTTGGCAGAACATGGTTTGGGTTTTCTTTTTAACTTTCTCACAATCTCTTTTTTGCATACCAATGATAATCAGTATTACCTTGTGTTCTTAACCATCTTAAAAATTTTGGTTTTTAATCAGACATTTGCGAAATATCTCGAAAATAACGGAAGAAAAAACAATATTTGAACAAAAATTATGACAATCGGTTGTTTGGTGATTTATCTAAACAATTGAATATCGATACAACATTATGTTTAAAGTAAAGCTAGCTGTTTCTAAACACAAATATATCACAAATACGCATCCGTCCTTCATAAATGAGAAGTTTGTAAGTCAATGGCATTGAACGAAATCAATGTTCCTTTTTTTTCACTCTTCACATAAAATGAAAAGAATTCATTACATATAAATATTCTAAAATTGATGAAAAACTATCCGGAAAATACTGGTTAATAAAGGAACTTAAAACTGTTATTCAAAACACTGGAAAAAAGAAACACTGAATGATTTATTGCTGGTTTAAATTGGAGTTTTTTTATTTAAGAAAACAAGGAAACGTACATTTGTTTATAGAAATAGTTAATTTTGTATTTATTGTCAAACTCTGATTTTGTACAGACTTATAAGTTCAAAAAAGCACGCCTTATATGTATTTAAAAAGTTATCGATAGGAAATTACGGTCTAATTAAGATAAAGCGTTACATATTACTTGTCGCCTTGTCAAATTAATATTTAAAAAACTATCAAAAACAATTCTTGGGAATTAAAATTTTAGTATTAAAATATTTATCCGTTGTACATCAAAATTATATTGTTAGAAAATGTATTCCACATTAATCAGTTATACACTCAGTTAAACCTATTTTCATATTTCTGATCAGTAAAAAATACACTTGGTTTATTTTATCAATGGACTACAATCAAAATAAAATAGGCTTCTCTTATTCCTGCTTATCTTTTCCATGAATTCTTCAGTTTAAAATACACATGTAGGATTTACACCAATTATTTTCGTTCTGAATAAGAGGGAATTATGTTTGTATATGTCACTTGATTATAATGAAATCAATGTGTGCACGGGACTTTTATTCACCAGTTAATATTCTCTATTTTAGGAATCAGTTTTTTTTTTGATGTGTTAAGTTAAAAAACAACAATAATTGAAAACTGTTTCAATTTTTTATTTAATTTTCTCAGGGGAAGGTGCAACGACATAGGTCGTTATTCATTGCTGAAATGTATGCATGTCGTTGAGAAACAAGCAGGATATTAAGAAGATTTTTCTTTGTATGTATAGAATGAATGAAATACGTGATGAATGTTGTTCTTATTTCATACATAGAAGAAGCATCTGAATGATGTCACATAATTGAAAATATTTTTGCTATATTTTATCAAGTATGTACATACATATGTACATACATTATGTGAATACTTTTGTTTTGTATATGTATTTAATCTAGGTATGCAAATTATATTTTAAATTATGAATTGACTATAAATTAGTTAAAAATAAAACTAATTTTTATTAAAATATTTATTATAACGTGAATACAAATAATTCCATATTCCATATATTCTCTTAATGCTCTTCCGAAATATCTCACGTCAAAAATATATGAACAAAATCATTTATAATGTTGCGTTAATGTGTACATGTTATCGTGAAATGGATTTGTTTCGAATAATTTTGAATGAACAACAACAAAGTGTGTGTGTTACCACCAAGTTTCGAGTTAAGTGCAGAAGAAAAATGTGAAAGTAATTTTCAACACACAAATTTTGCTGTCACAGGAAATTCTATCCTACTTTCATAAATAAATGTTTTAGTGAACTTTGTACTTTCATAAATTTTGAAATAACTTGAAAACGGCGTTTCGAGCATGATTGATTAATTTAAATTTGAATCTTAGAATTTTAAAATTACTGGCAATAACTGGCATTTGCACTTAACGCACGCTTTGAACGCGATTACTTGTAACTTAACTTACTTCTAACGTCTTGGTCTTTGTCTTTTTATATGAAACGGTTGTAAATGTTGCTAAGTCATCTGTCACACCGCACCTTCATTTGACATAATATGTTAACACTAATGAGGTGAGATACTCTAAACCAGTTCAAAGTTTTGAAATATTCACTAAAAAACTTGAATTACTAAAAATTGGAAAGATACCACCAGAATAAAAAAATCGTTCTCTTAAATCCGGCGATAGACTTTCCAGATGGTAAACAGAGTCACATCTAATGAGGTATCAGTCACCTCAAATTTTCGGAGCCAATGAAACCTGTTAACTTTTGAGTAGTAAATGTTTGTCTGAAATGTCAATAAATGTAGCGAAACCAAATATCTTCGTTTTTGATTCCAGAAGAGTTTCATTTTTCCCTTGAAGATGCATATTAAATGTATCAAGGTTTTTGAAAATATCGATTTAGTCAGAAATATCTTTAAATCGACCGTTTACATATTTTCATTTCATATTTATTGCTTAAGAGAATCAAAAGGTTCCACAAATATTTTCAAACACTTTCAAGAACTTTCAAGAGCAGTCCCGCATGCTCTTATTTTGCTCTTTACAAAATAGATGGAAAAAGCGTCCATAGTTTGGCACAAGCAAAAGTTTGAACAAGCCAATATTGAGTCCCGATTTTTTTTAGAAAATAAATAAGTGCAAAAGTGAAATCTTTTCTCCTTCGCACCTGAATTGAATTGCCCCCTTTTGGAGCGTTGTCCCCACGTTTTGAAACACTGCTCTAAACCAAATCAAAATTAAATCATTTAAAGAGCAAACAACCCACATAACTTTTTAAATTGCATTGAGTTCAGCAATCAATTAGATTGAAATTTCCCTAGCGAAAAGTATTGTGTTGCTCTATTGAAAAGTCGTTAAGAGCGCACTCAGTTATTGTTTTTGACGAGAACCAAAAGAATTATTTATTTTCTCCTTTTCTGCACCATGGGATGTGAATAATTTACCGCAACGTTGAGCTATCGAGCTATGAGTTTTTTTGATGCAAAAAATCTCAAAGAACGAATAAAAATCCTTAAAGCCCGTGAAGTTGACACCCATGGTAATGTTTTCCAGGACATGTTGAAAAAGCGTCCTTCAGGCGACTGAAAATAACCTAAGCGGAGAAACGAAGTTGCGTGAGTGAGAGAAAACAGAAGATCCTGTAATCAAAGTTATCTTGCTCCTAGTTTTCAGAGCAAAATACTTAAAAACTCAGAAAGAACTACTTTTGTTCCGACACTGTTTATAATCTGCTCTACGTATGCACGACCACTCTGTGCTGAATTAATGATACAGTTCGGCAATACGCGCCCGAGTGCATGTTTTTATGAATGATATTATGTATTTTCTATTTCGCCAAAGATTTGTGCCTCATGTTAAAAGTTCAAATGAGCTCAACTCCATATTGCGTTTCGCCCAGGTACAGAAGAATTTTCTTTTCAGATTTTCTTGATATTCTATTAATAAAGATTTATATCTTTCAGTAGCAAAATTAGGAACATTTGGAATATAACGAAAACATAATCACAAAATTTGAAGTGCGAAATGTTTGCAGTTTTCCTTTGAACTCTTCAATTAAAATTTTAATCTCATCATAATGTTGCACTACTATTGGACTGGACTCCGAATAGCCAGTTTTTTCAATTTGGTGTATCGGTGTTTTTTTGTTTAATTATTAATTGGTTATGGGTGAATGCCTTTTTGGATTTATTGGAGATATTTACTACTGAGTAACTGATTTCGATCATCCATCAACATGGGAAGACTGAAACCAATAGGGGTTTTTCTTTTTTAATTCAGAGCAGAGCCTGAACTGTCAAACAAAAAGTTGTGTTTCTTTTTTAGCTATGAGCGTTCAGAGCTAAAAATTTGTATTTGTCGGCATTTACATTACCCGATTTTTCCAGTACGATTTTTCCCAAAATCGTGTGAAATGTTTACATGAAACGATATGAAACGATTTTTCCAGTCCGATTTCTATTCCTGTCCTCTTCATACTTTGTTGCTGTCTCTTTCATTTTGCATTCAGAGGTAGATGGCATATTAGGACCAGCGTTGCCTATTGCATTTTTTTTTTTTCGTAAAACACATCTACTGGCAATCAAATACTTTTTGGTTTTACGAAAAAAAAATTTAATTCAACAAAATTATACCCACAAATAATTTCATCATCATTGTTGTTGTTTTTTCTCCTGAAACCCAACCTTTAAGTGCCTTGCATATGAGCTGTGTAGCAAACTATGTATGTATTTTCAATCACTTATATTGTATTATTAATTTCTTCTTCGAAAATACAAACACAAATTTGGAAATGCATATCTACTGCGAAAAAAAATAAATCTAGTTACTGCATTTTCTTTTTGGATCAGCTTCGGAAAATTCTCCGATTAGTGGCAACGCTGAACACACAAGACTCTGGGAAAAGTATAAAAGAGAACGCAAACATACTGGAAAAATCGTGTGAGTTTGCCAGGAACGGACGATTTGGTCCTTACCCCTCACTTTCTACTCCCTTCATCTATGAACAAAAGATCGTCTGAGGAAAAATCGGGTGGTGTAAATGGGCACTTTGTCGGCATTTACATTACCCGATTTTTCCAGTACGATTTTTCCCAAAATCGTGTGAAATGTTTACATGAAACGATATGAAACGATTTTTCCAGTCCGATTTCTATTCCTGTCCTCTTCATACTTTATTGCTGTCTCTTTCATTTTGCATTCAGAGGTAGATGGCATATTAGGACCAGCGTTGCCTATTGCATTTTTTTTTCGTAAAACACATCCACTGGCAATCAAAAACTTTTTGGTTTTACGAAAAAAAATTTAATTCAACAAAATTAAGCCCACAAATAATTTCATCATCATTGTTGTTTTTGTTTTTTCTACTGAAACCCAACCTTTAAGTGCCTTGCATATGAGCTGTGTAGCAAACTATGTATGTGTTTTCAATCACTTATATGAATTATTAATTTCTTCTTCGAAAATACAAATACAAATTTGGAAATGCATATCTACTGCGAAAAAATAAATAAATCTAGTTACAGCATTTTCTCTTTGGATCAGCTTCGGAAAATTCTCCGATTAGTGGCAACGCTGAACACACAAGACTCTGGGAAAAGTATAAAAGAGAACGCAAACATACTGGAAAAATCGTGTGAGTTTGCCAGGAACGGACGATTTGGTCCTTACCCCTCACTTTCTACTCCCTTCACCAATGAGCAAAAGATCGTCTGAGGAAAAATCGGGTGGTGTAAATGCCGACTTTCTTTTTTCGTTCTGAGTGTGTTCAGAGTTTGTTCGCGCGCTCTATGAGCTCAGAATAAAATGACTGAGCAGACTGAGTTCAATGCTGAACGCATAGCATTTTTAAGCTAGTGTTCAGGTGTATTTCAAAATTGTTCAGGGTGGTCAGAACAAACTTGCTCAGGTGATGTTCAGAACATGCTCGACATGCTCGGACTCTGTTCAGAGCTCTTTTCTGAATTAAAAAAGAAAAACGCCTAATATAGGAAAAGGTAATGATACAGTTTTGTTTTAATTGTATTTTTATTAACACTAGTCTCGTACCCACCCCGTGTCGAAATTCGACACCAATCAAAAAATAAAAGCTAGCTATAAAATATTTGAAAATGGAAGCAAAGAACAATTTTTTTTTAAATTTTTTGAATTTGCACAGTGAGTGGCAGTATAAAATGGTACTTAGCTAAAAATGGACCCGTTGTGTTTAATTTTGTAATTCGCACACCCCCGCCACAGTAGCTTTCCAACCACATACAATTTATCCAAATCGGTCCAATACTTTTTGAGCCTATTTATATCGTCCCTCTTCTCACGAACTGACGTATCTGCTTTTTCAATATTTTACAGGAGAACAGTTTTTAGTTTTGTGTCCTCCTTCTATACGCGTTTCTTTTGTGTTTTACGACGATTTTGTGATATGAGATTCAATGTTTATACTTGACTAAAAACAGTTAAAAATAATCGGTCAACCAGATACGTCAGCTCGTGAGAAATTATAGTGAGAAGTTTAAGTGTCGTGACACTGTTTTGAAAAAAGCTAATTAGTGACACATTTTAATGTGACAGTATGCACAGGTATTACTGTTTTGAAAAAAGCTCGCTCATAAGCCTTTTGCTGAACATTTTTGTTTGACAGAGTATAGTAAACAGGAAAAACCGAATCGCCTTTCTGCCTCGTAAGTCTTAGGGGGTTTTCTTTAGGTAAATTCAGATTTTGATCTGAAAATTTAATTTTTTCGTCTCGAATGGTACACGATTTCAGATTGATTGTTCTTTTTCATTGTATTGGTGTATAATTTTTGTCTTGAAGCTATAGCGAACCAGACATGTCAAACTGGTGGCTTTCAATTGTTCTGGTGTGTAATGGTGTTAGTAAAAGATGGGTAAATCTGCCGAAATATGCAGATCTGCAAAATTGATTTTCGATAAAACAAAATTGATTTTTATGCCCATTCGAAGGCTTTAACTGCCGAAATCTGTGTTTTGACAGATCTGAAGAGGAAAAATATCAATTTTTGTTACCAAAAGAAACCCCCATTAAAATGTCATTTTAATGTATTTCAGATCGAAACAAATAACTGAATTCAAATATTAATACATAGTTTGGGAGCCGACCGTAAGATTACCTATCTCATCGCGGCCACGCAAAAATTAAATGCCAACTGATAGCCTTAGTCCAAACATTTACAAAACTGCTGGTGGGACAAGCTTTATCTGGTCGCAATGGTCAGAAAATGCACTTTTTAGGTTGCATTTTTCGCTAAATGTACCAAGAATACAAACAATTTATATAAATGGAGTATCAAATGAAAGCTAAGAATGTCCTTTACACGATACCATTGGTCGGACAGATTTTTTTGGCTGTTGCGACGAGTCCGACCATTAAAAAAAGATTGTCCTTTTTTAACACTGCAGTTCACATCAGGGAAAACTGAGTAAAATCATATTAAATGGTTAGGAGAGTAGCCTTCACCACTTTTTTTTCATTTCCATCCAAGGATGCCCAAAATCCCTAATTTTAGAAAAGTGGTCGGACTCGTTGGTTGGCATTTAATTTTTGCGTGGCCGCGATGAGATAGGTAATCTTACGGTCGGCTCCCGGACTAAAGTCTCGTAACTGTGTTGGTTCTATCAACCAGTTTTAAAACTTTTTACGATCTAAGAATTCCATTGTATTACATTTCAGATCGGTTTTTTGTGTCTTCTAAGCAAATTTTCAAAACAGACTTACGAGGTTTTTTTTGACAAAAAGCCGACGATATATATAACAATAAATTATAAAACTAGATTTAAAAACAAACTCTATCATTCTTTGTATATTTATAGCTTTTGGTCTTATAAAATGGCAAAAAAGGGATCGTACAAAGACTTGTCGGCCGCTGTAAATTACATTTTTACTCGCACATTCTCATAAATATGTTTCTTAATTTTGTAATCTATTCTATACTTACTTTTTTAATCTTATTTTTCACCTCTTCACTTACTTTCGTACGCATATAATGTACGACGTACCTATCTCCTGACGATTTTTGTAGTAGTTCGGTCAGTGTTTTGTTATTGAGCTATGTACTAGCCTAAATTTAGTATTGATGCCTGCTCTGCTAGATAAAGCTTCAGTAACCTTTTATTAAATTATTAAAAAACCTTACGTCTTTTCAAATAAATCGGAGATGTGTTGGTTTTTTATTTTTTGCGATGTGTATATTTTAAAAGCTTATATTATTATTATTGCGAAAGTATAGACTTAATGGCAATTATTATTTTAATAATAATAATTTTTATAATGTAAATGCCTATAAGAAAAGGTCAATGTAGCCTGAGTTGAGTTCTTTTAAGGTATTTATTTAGGAAATATTTAATATTATAGAAGTTTCTGTCATTAAAATATACATACATATGTACCTTCGAAAACTGTTTAACAAGAATACATGTACCTATGTGTGTTGGGTTTTAAGGGATGTGATATCACACAACAAATAAGCAAACTTTTCGATCTATGATAATGTTTACTGAGTTCTCTACTGATTTTATTGGAATACACTTTTCTTAATAATATACGTCCCTAACATCATATGTTTTGGAATTAAATTACAAAAAGACAGCATTTTAGTAATATTTTTTATATTGCGGTATTTTTTGGGGGTATTGTGCTATGATTAATCTATATCTATATATAGAATATATTTCTATTTTTTTGTTACATTATTCACCCGTTATTAGGAACAATTCAATCCATTCGAATTTGGTAATAATCAACAAAATCAGAACCAAGGAGGTGGTCCAGCTAATCAGCGAGGAAATAACGGAGGCGGAAATAATAATAATAATAATAATAAGCCATGGGAACGCAGAAGACGTTTTTAAGAAATAAGCTTCTTAATCTAAATAATAATCGTATTATCATCTTTAAAACATGCTGCTTAAACTAAAAGTACGATGAGTTTATCATACTTTTATTGCAAAAAATATTATCTTGAAGAAAAAAGATAATTGCAACTTAGACATTTTAGGCAAGAATGATAATAAATCATTCATTATAGTAATTCATTCAATTTTAAACATCTTATACTTACTTGACTTAAATTAATTAATTTCTCTTATTAAAATATAGTATTTTAAGCTGGTAAAAATAAAGGAATCTTAAGCTTTGTAAATCTCACCAATTAAAAAACAATTGTATTCGCATCTTAAGTGGGACATTCAATATATGTTTAATGTGTATTTACAAATAATTCAATGTCTTTTTTTTGCTCTTAAAAATTTACTGCTGACAAGAATTTTTCTTATATGATATTGTAGACAAAAACAATGCATGAGTGATTTCCTCGATGTTGAAATTTTATTTATATATTATTTTACTTTGTGACAATTGTGAGTCGAGTTACTAATATTTTTTTTATTATAATGGAGGTATTAACGAACAGGAAATGCTTGATGTAGAGAGTGAAGTTTAGTTTTTAGTCATTGGTACTGTGTCCTTCGAACCTAGAAAAAGATAATTAAATTATTTTAAGGCAAAAGGATACAAATTAAAGAATGTTTTTGTTTGAGGGGATAATACATAAGTAAATGGTAATCATTCAAGTACGTCAGTGAAACATAAATCATTTAATCTTAAATTCAATATTTTTGACGAGTTCTTTTATTATTATTATACATACTAGTAAAAATTAACATTGGAGATTCCAGTATTTGTTCCACAACCGCAATGCCCATTACTTTCTCTATAGAAATTAACAAACCATCATGAATGTTTTGTGTACACGAACGCGTTTGCAAATTGAAATGTCAAAGAAAATAATAACGATTCCGCTTCGGAATGTACACGTTTGATAAAACGTAAAATAAAATGTACGGGTATTGATGGCTTACGTTCTTAAATAAGTTTGTTGCCAGCCAAACAGGTTGCTATGCAAAACCTGTTTATTTTAGGCAAAACTAGTTTGGCATATGGGCTTTCGGATAAACTGTACTTTTGCCCAAAAAAATACGCAACGCAATTGCGTGAGCGGTACAGAGAACCCAAAAAGGGAGTTGAAGTCCTGAGAACCCGCGAAACGTGTCACCCAAAGATCTGTTTCCCTTGCAAATGTTGATTTAGGATAAACTTTTGCCGATAACAAGTTTGGCCTGAAATATTAACTAATCCGGCAAAACTACATAGTTTATCCACAGTGTATTAGGATGAACTAGTTTAGCCTAGGGAAAACCAGTATCCGAACGCGTATAAGCAAAACCGGCGTTGTCTAGGTTAAATTAGCCTGTTGGCCTGAAAAAAAGTTTCGCCGATAACATAATGAAGGATCCGGAGGAGAAAGGGCTTAAGTCCCCTTAGGTTAAAACCGAGAAAAATGTACACATTTGTAAGTTTAATACTAAAAATATGCTTACTTCAAAGGAAAATTAATGAAAATAACAAATTATTTTGTGTAGCACAAAGTACCTTATTTAAGCAAACATAATCAGCCTTATTATGAGTTTTACATGGAAAATATTTCACCCGAAAAATGTTTGTTCCCCCGCAATTTTAAAAGCTATTATGAGTTTCGCCTGAACTTCTCTTGGCCTAAAATAAGCAAAAAACTTGCGCAAATGACACCAGTACCCTATGTTTTTCTTTGTTGCACAGTCAAAAACTAAGTGACAATTTAAACTCTTAATTACGAAACATTTCGCCCTTAATGATTACTCACAAAGGGGAATTTTCGTTTTTCGGGTGAAACTTACAATAGGCGAAAAGTGAAATGTTAATTTTTCTTCGTTGAATGTTGATCACGTGAGATTCAAAATAAGGTTGAATATGGATACCTCCCCGTAAGAATGTATTAAGCCAACAAAAATTTTAAAGCTATCGAAAAAACTCGTTTTAGTTATTTATCTATTTGTGTTTTTAATAAAAAGACTTGGAACGGGAAGTTCAAACTCAAAATCACTTTAAACATTTTTTTAATAACTACAATAATTAAATTTGATAAATAATTAGTCAAATAAATAACTGAACAAGAAATCTTAAAATTTTAATATAATTTTTAAAATGTCGCTTAATTCATTCTTACGGGAAGGTATCAATATATTTGTTTTAGTTAACTTCTTGATTCTTTTTTTCTAATATACACTGACATGAGTCAAAAGCACCTTCGATGTTGGAGCCAAAATTTAAGTTTCGAATGTATTTTTTGAAATTTGCTTTTGAAAGAAGAGGATAATAATTGGGAACGGGTTTTGTTTTTTTTTATTCAGATATCTCTAGATTTTCAAAATATTAGTTTGAAAATAAAATAATTTTCACAAGCGTGGAAATTCGATTTGATTTGCCATGACATCGACCGAAAAAGTTTCGAATACTGATATTTTTTATTTAATGGTTAAGCTGACATGTCGATTGGTTTAGACACAAGTTTTTCTCTTTTATATAACGTTTTGTTTAATTTTTGGGGCAAAGAAAAAAAACGAGTTTGCGAGTTTCAAAGTCGATTGTGGAGAGTACTGTACTACATAAGGTAGTAGTCATGAATATCTATCTACAAGACGTAAAAAACATTTGTGTTTTTAGGTGGCAGCGGGTGGGTATCGAACCCAGACGTTCGGCATATTCTTGATACAATTAAAATTGCTGCAGATTCAGTGATTGTGCGTATCTGATTATCAAGAAATTGAAATTATTCTCGTTTATGAGCCTAAACGGCTCATATTCTTCGTTCATTTTCAAATATAAAACAATATAAAAAATTACAATCTATCCAATCCAATCATCTAAATTATAAAGCCTAAAAATGGTCAATTGCTAATTACCAGTTTATAATTCTTTAATGTATAAAATGCTAACTACTTTACATTCATATGTGCATATACTAACGTAGCAATATTAATAAAATAACCTTTTGTAAGGTTTTTGCAAAACCGTTAACTGGTTAATGGCCGACCAAATTTGTTTTTATATATGTATACCTTATAGCTTTTTTGTTTGCTTTTCCTTTTCATATCCTTATCGATTAGAGCAAGTGGACCGCCACGTTTTATATATTTTGAAAAACGCAAGTGTCTCCAAAATTTTTTTGAAATTTTTTGTTATTTAAGTTTTTGTTTATTGGTTATGCAAATTTTGAAATTTCATCAACCCTATCATTTGGAAATAAATAAATGGGCATCACTTTCAATATAGACTGGTGCTCATTCCATTTCGCTGGATGTGTTTGTTTATTTATGATAGATTAAGATTGTACGTAAATAGCTGCGTTTTCATTTAAGCATGTAATAAAATACAAATCATACTGGTTACATAGAGAGGGAAAATAAAAATGCAGAAGTTATCGATAAATGCTGAATTTATAAATCACGAGAAAAGAATCTGAATAAGATTGATCGGTATCTTCGTCTGCGTTTTTACAACAGTGGGAAAAAGTGTCAGTTTTACATTCATACCTGAAGCGATATTTTGGGAAAATAATCAACGATTGATAAAACTAAATGACGATGTAAACGAGATATAGTGTAGTTTAGTAAATAATATTAATAACAATTTTGTAGATAGAAAATAAATGATACATTGTGCCATTTTGACGCCAGTCTACTTTAAATAGAACTTTTTTAAGTTTATATCTGGCCAATAACATGACAAAGTTGATGATATAGAGATAAAATGAAATACTCGTTAATGTATGTGCTGGTTTAAAGTGATCATGAACGATATGAACTGCATTTGTATATGGACATTATGCGTACAAAATTATCAACAAAACTTAAAGAGAATAAACTAATAGGAGGTGGAACTTTGACCTATACATATGAGATTTTTTTATAATAATAAGGCGGCTGCTTGCACTAATTACAAGTGGTCAGAGGAAACAAAAATATGTTTCTTTTTCGAGAACTAACGGGAATTTAAGGTCATTGGTTCAAAGGCTAAACTACTACAAGCAAAACAAATATACATATTGAGCTAAAAAGCCAAATATTTCTTTCATATGAATGAGTACATCTTTGTATTCAAATCTTATTTTTAAACATTTTGTTTGAAGAGGGTGTTTTTTTTAAAGGTATAGAGTTTTTTTTTTTTTAATTGTCGAAAGATAATCTTCTGGCATTATAATTTAAATATGATTTCTGGCATATGACCGCCACGGCAGGCTGACGTAGTCTAATCTGGCGGCCCAATTTTCGATAACTTTTTCCAACATTTGTGGCCGTATATCAGCAATAACGCAACGAATGTTGTCCTCCAAGTGGTCAATCGTTTCAGGCTTATCGGCGTAGACTAGCGACTTCACATATCCCCACAGAAAATAGTTAAGAGGCGTTAAATCGCACGATCTTGGAGGCCAACTCACGGGTCCGTAACGTGAAACTTTCCAAACGTTTCCTTTAATAAATCAATTGTGGCATGAGCTGTGTGACACGTTGCGCCTGCACATCATAGTTGATTGATGAGCGAAAAAGTCAGTAATCATGGCTCTATAGCGGTCATCATCGACTGTAGCGTTCTGGCCAGCACCGTTTTTAAAGAAGTACGGAACGATTATTCCACCAACCCATAAAATGCACACCAGTCAGTTTTTGTGGATGTAACGGTGTCTCAACATACACTTGAGGATTATCATCACTCCAAATACGGCAGTTTATTGACGTATCCATTAAACCAAAAGTGAGCTTCATTGCTAAACAAAATTCGCTTATTTTGTTTTTCGACCAGAACCATGATTTTCAAAATAAATTTGCATACTTTAGAAACGTTGTTCAGGCGGCAGTCTATTCATGTTGAAATGCCAAACCAAACTAAAAATAAATCACTTGACAGCTGGCAAAATGGCCGCCAGTTAAAATAGTGTTGCCAACTTAAAGTTCCCTACATACCCTTTAAAAAAAAAAAAAACATTTTTTTTTTAAATTGTACCTGTGTACCGAAGATATTAAAAATGCATACGTAACCCAGGATGTCAATATGTCATCATTCATAAATTTAGTATTACTCGATTGAAACATTATGTACTTTCCATAGCAAGTTGTTTTTAAAGTACTCGGTTGAGCCAATACAATTAGATAGAAGTTACTAGCAAGACACAATATTACCAATATTACTATTATTCGTTTTTTCTTTAACTACTCAAGCATATTTTTGTTTTGTTATAAATAGTCGCTCAACTCAATAGGCATGTTCAGAAAAATGAAATCTCAGCGATATCAGAAATCTCAGTCTTGTTTTCAGTTTTGCTGTCAAATACTGAGACAGCTAAATTTGGATTAGCTTGCTCACTTTTTGATGGAGCAACATTTATGAGAACTCATTTCCCCGAACTGACCAAATTGTAAATTTTATTTTGAATTTTTAAGAAAAAAAAGATTAAGAGATTGGTTCTTTTGTGCGCCGAAGACGAAGTTAGTTAAAAAAAACATCATGTCATGAAAAATTACAGAATTAATTGTCACCACTTAAAAAGGTAAATTTCTGGGAAATTATACATCTTTGATTGTATTAAGGTAAGTATAAAACGAACGGGGCGATCTAATTCTTATTTATTTTTAAATATTGAAAATGACTTGAAAAACAAAATTAGATCGTACCGTTTTCGAGTTTCAATCTTGAAAAAAAAAAAGAAATATGTACGTATGTATGTATGCTTCTCTCATCTCCTGAAGTGACGCAACTACTTTTTCCTTCATATTTTACAAAAAACGCATGTGTTAAAGGTTTTGGCCCTTCTTTCTCTTCTTTCAATCACTGTTATTCCATGTTTTGTAAGATATTTGATTTATTATTTTGTATTCAAAACAAACCTACATTTAAGCTTCAACACATTCCCTTGGAATTTTACCTTTAAATGGTTGCGTCACTTTGTGAGAAACAAAATGTGCAGTTTTAAATCTAAATTCAACTTGTGCTTTTTCCTTTTTAACATACCATTCAATTAAATTAATTTTATGATTTCATACGGTATTTTTATTTATCAAACAAAATCGTCGGTTTTTTGCAAAAGTCACAATGATAAATTTAATCCCAAAGACACAATGTAAGGAGTTTCGACCATACTTATTGATGGATGCAATATCCCATTTAAAGTATCAAAAACTAAAAAACTATTTACTTTCAAAATTCGTTTCATAATGTGCATTGTATTATGAATTGACAAAGGGGAAATAATCAAATTCGATCATCTCAAATTTAATAAAATGTTACTTGTTGATTTTTCGCAATAAACCAACGATATTTGTTTTCATCATCTTGAGAGAGTCTGCTTATGTAATGATGGTGAAAACAAATTGTAATATTTGGTTTCTTCGAAAATTTGGATCATATAACCGGAATTCTACGAAGCACAAGAACTTAAATTATATGGACCTGACACCGAGTAACAGTTAAGCGAATGGAGTTTTGTGAACTTAGACTGTCGGACGGAAGTTTCTTAAAATTGTTTTTTTTTTTTTGAATTGGTTGTCACGAAAACTCAAATTATTTGACCGATTGAGTTTATATTTGTATGGTAGCTCTACGGTGGATTAAAATTATTGCGTTATTTTCGGTAGTTTTGATATTCGAAAATGATGACAAAAACCTTTTCATTCAAAGTTGTGTCATAAATTTAATATTCAATAGTCGGAGTTGATTCTAGTTTTGATCAGAGCCAAAGGCCTATCACTAAATTACCGTTGAACGTGAACTATTTACCGTTTTTTATTTTTAGCAAGCAGAGTATCACCATGGCAGTGGTAACCCAATGTTTTTGTTTTTGTGTATCTTATGGAAGCTGTAGATACAATTTGACTATATTTTGGCTTGTACAAGATTTAGAATAGCTGGAACATGATCAAATATTTACTTTTGTAATGAACATTTGTTTTATCGAAGCCAAGACTACAACTTTTTTCGGCACCTCAAATCTAGGGAAACTGAAATGGGGGGTTTTTTGTCCGTTAAAGTTATCACTATTATACAAAAAAGGTATTTTTATGTTTATTTTGAATACAATAGAACAAGAAATGAAAAAAATTTGAAAAAAAATCTTCTGTTTAAGTTGAACTTTTAATTTGAACAATAGAACAAGTTTTGACAAGTTTAAGGGCCCAGCAAAGTAAACACACAATTTGTTCGTCGCTCAGCTCCTCAAATGGCATATAGCCAAAAAAGTTTTCGTATCAAGGACCTTTTAACCAAACACTTGTAATTTAATATCTTTGATATTTACATAAGACAACCTATTTGTATTATGGAAGAAAATTATTACTTTCAGATAAATTAATATTAAATGCTGATTAATATGAGGAGTTTTTCGTATGTAAAAAACAACTGGAACGTTACTTGCATTTAATTTTCTTGAACGAAATTCACTTTTATGAAAGAAATTAAAAAAAAATATAAAAATATCAGCAATTAAAAGCAGCTTTGGTAATTCGGAGGATAAACTCTCGCTCAGAACTAAAATATGGGAACACTCCCAATTCACTGGAGTATCAACAAAATTTATCAAGTAATTTCTTTTGGTTGTAGATTATAAAGTTGTTGCTGGGTTAATATATGTATGTTGTATACATACATACAGTGTAAATTCATAAACGTCAAATGTTTCCGCATCACTGCTTTTTTGCGATGCTGATGTGCAACGCAACTGATGCTGATACAAATGCATCAGCAACAACGCATCAAGAATTTTCTTGATTCTAATTTGTTTGAAATTTGCGCATCACTTGATGCAAGTTTGCAATAATGAACATGTTACGCAAAAAGTGATGCGAGTTTGATGCATTTATGAATGTTTGGCGGAAATGATTGTGCATCATTGCTGCAACGATGCGTTTGTGAATTTACACACATGTATAAAGAAGTTGGGCTTTTTTAATGAAATTACAGATTTCTTAAACACATTATTATTGAAAACTATAAGATTGTTTTTAATCAATACATTCATATACAGTTTATCAACTTTCGTATTATCAGTGTCACTATAGGCGCTTTTCTTTTTTAGCTCTGAGCAGAGCATGGAGTAAAGCTCGAGCTATCGGAATTAGCTCTGAGCAGAGTATTATTAGAGCTCTCTGATATAATTTTGAAACACATCTGAGCTCTGAACTGTCATGCGATTGCGATGCGTTCAACTCACCAAAATTAAGTAATGACTTAATTTTCATCAGAAAGCTGGCCAATCAAAAACTCGAAAAATTTCCAAATTGTGAACTGAAATTGATGTGTCGAACGCGGCCACTTGAAATGAGTGCAAAAATGAGTGAAGTTGGCTGCGCTCAGCTATTTGCTCCATTCGCTCGGTCTTCTTATTCTGAGCTCATGAAGCGTACTCTGAGCTAGCTCTGATTTAAAAAAGAAACACAAGTTGAGCGCTCTGAGTGCTCGGAGCTATAAAAGAAACAGATCTTTTTTTGACAGCTCAGTACTATGCTCGGAGCTAAAAAAAAGAAAAACGCCTTATGTCACTATTGATAAATTTGATTATTACTATGAATCTTGAATAAATTGGGATGGTAGGAATAGATATTTAAAGGCCGTGAGTACGAAATTGGTGTAATCTATTTGATTTTGCTCATAAAACGATCTTTATACTGTTCCATTTGAACTTGACGATGGTAAACCCTTACTACCTACCTATATTTTTTGTCACACAACTTCCTACCTGTAGTCTCACAGAATCCAGTCTTCTCAGCTCAAACAAAATTGAAATAGAAGCAGTACAATTTAGTTTGTTGTTATTTTTTTTTTTAAATAAACAGTAAAAATACAAAAAATCAACAATATTCAAATAAAAACATGTCCTACAGAGTAAAAAAAGACGAAAAATTAGGCATTTTGAGATGTGAGATCCATTGTTAAAATTACAAAAATTAGGAATTTTTCTTTCTTCATTAATTTATAAAAGTTAAATAGTAAACCCAAATGGAGACTTCGGTCAAATTACGAAAATTTACATAAAACTGCAAGCCTCATAGTGCAAATCATTTCTGAGCAGCCTAGGATCGCATGAAGAACAGTACCTGCGGGTTGTCAATCTTTCCGAGGGTTCGTTTAATGCCATTTTCAAAAAAAAACGACAATTTATTTTATAAAAAAAAAGTTACGTAACAACCCACCTGGAGTCTCTCAGACTCCACACAAACTTTGAAACTTACTTAGAAGCATTGGGAAATATGCTCAATTATCGATATCAATAAGAGTTTTATTATATTAATTTATTAAAAAAGGTTATGTTCATTATTTAAATAAATATTGACTAAAAAAAATAGTTCACATTTATGTCTGTTCGTTTACTTTTCAAAACTTCGAATTTAGCTAAAAGTTCTAGTAAAAAAAAATTGTACTAGAATTCGTAGTTTTAAGAAATGAAACAGGCATATATCATTAATAAAATGTTATTCTACAAGAACATGTAAAAAACTACCGAGATCGGAGATCGAACAAAAAAAAAAAACAAAAAGTGTATAAAATGGTGAAGTTTTACATCATACACCAATGCAATTTCATTTTTTCAAATAGTATTTACTTAGAGAAATACGAATTGATATTATTTGGGTGATGTTCCGCTGAATTCCCTTTCAAGGCCTGTGCAGTACTTGAAATTGCAACATGATTAATTTCTATGCTACCAACCATAAAACAAAAACAAGAAAAATATTAAGTACATGAACATACAACGTAAAATATTCATAATTAAGGATGGATTGAATGAAAAAGAATTTTGTTAAAATCTGAGTTTCCTTATGTCGAATTCCTTACAACCCCAAAATCGATTTTATTCTGTCAAAACAAATCTTGCATTTTCAGCAAGATTTCAGATCGATTTCACACACACTAGCAAGATTTGACATTTCTCTGGAGTTGAAAGTATTCAGCGGCGGGTTAAACAAATATTCTAAAGTGTTTAGTCGTCCATTACTAATAAATTACTAAAACAAATTTTAATTCATCAAAAAATAGTGAATAGTTAATAAGAAGTTATCAAAAGATCAATTAACTTCGATGCAAAGTGCCCAAAGCCGATTTAAAGATATAAAGCACGCCCTCGCCGATGTGTTCCTTGATTGATGTGTTTCTTGAATAAATTTGGGTTGTTTTTTTTTCACTTTAATGACCGGACAACTACTTTTGTCTATTTTTGAAACTTTTCTCGCAAATATGTATATTATGTTTTTAATTTAACAAATGGACGCAGCAAACTGAGCACTTTTGAATATTTGTTATTAATTTGTTTGCGCATTAGAATGTTTACTTTTTGCCTCAAAGCTATTGTCAAATGACACACACGCAATCCCACGGGAAAAATTTGATTTTTTGTGTATTCCTTACAACAAAAAAAAAAATCGATTTGAAATGGTTGTAAGGAATTCGACATTAATGTCATTAGAATTACGTATCAAAAATACTTATGTGTAATAGTGTTTTCAATTAGTAATTCAGAAGAACTCTTTGGTCCAAACGTGAATGGAACAGGGAGCGATAGCTTCATTTGTTTGGAAGTTTGTGTACTTATCACTTCTGTGATTATATGGATTTAAAACTTTATCACACGGTTAATATACAAAAAAAAAGAAACTTGTAATGGGCTCTTTTTGAAGAGTGAAGCTAGGTCTGAAGCGGAAGAAACAAGCTTTATTTTGAAGGATAACCGTAATACGTATAAGGATCTTGGAAAACTTCTGCACATACATCATACCAACGACTATGTTCATGGCGTAAAAATAGAGATTATATATTAGTATTTTGGAAATAGCGTGAACAAATTTTAGAGAGTAAAATTATTTGATTTTGATGCAAATAAGTACTGCAATAGTTGCATTCGATTTTGTCTCTTGCTTTCCCCAAGCATGTAGTTAATGCTACTTCTTATAAACTAATAAGGATATACATCGAAAATTTTTAACAAAATTCAGTAACTTCAATTCTCCCATCTTAAAATGATTAAAATCATAATTGGTTCTCCATAAAAACATCTTAACGAAATACAGAGTTGAGATATACTCAGAAGATATGTAAATACAAAAGGATTTTGGTATTAGAAAATGCAAAACAAATCATTATTTCCAGTTTTTTTTTTTAAACGATATACAAACTCTGGGCAGTTATTAATTCAAAAGTTTCACTAAGACACTTGTTACTGCTATATAAAATAAAGAAAATTACGCTAGTATTTTTTTTAATTTGGCAAAGTAATAATTTCAATTGCCACCAATTTGTAGGAATGAGATGAAAAACTGAAAGTAATATGAAGCTCCTCATTCAAATTTACACAGCAATATTATTGCTTCTGTAATTTTCAAAAAAGAAGTAAGTCTCATTATAATGTTCATGTAAGCTTTAAGGAATGAAGCATCATATTATAAATAACTTCATTTTTCTTCGAAAGTTTAGCTTTTTTGAGAATTTACCAGCAATATTTATAGCTTCCAGTTTTTTTTTCAAACAAATATTTTGTTTGCTTTAAAATAAATCTCAATAAAACGATGGCTCAGACGAGCAGTGGCACAAACTAAGGTTTAGCGGTAAAGGTAGACCGTGATAAAAGTTCTTCAATAAGAAGAAATCACGTGGTATATAAAACCTAAAATTACGTATTTCCGTGTACCTACATATTTCTTCAGAGGATACTAAAGCTGAGAGAAACACAAAAGTATTCGTATATCCTTTATACTACTATACTATTCTTCAAACTACGATAATTGCTTTTGAGATACGAGAACGCCTGTCTTGTACGCTTGAGGTAAGAATTACTTATTTTTAATGTTATAGGGTTATTACTTTTCTATTTTTCGTTTACAAAAAAAAAAACTGCCTGCATAGCCAGACTTGGCGATTGCTTTTAAGTTTTCTATACATATAGTATGTACTTGTTTAAAATTAAACAATTGTCTTAAAATGACACTTTTATTCCCACCCAGATATGCTCATTACTAGGATACTATGTTGAAAAAGAAAATATAACGTCGGTGAAACGCGAGAGGTGTGTAACTCCAATTTTTCTGAAAATGAGGTTTATTTTTGTATTATGTATTAATTTTTTTTAACTTAATATCTCCCACTTGGAAAATTGCGAAATTTTTAGTTTTTTTTTAGTTTTTAGTTCCATACATTTCATACAGCTACTATTAAAAAATGTCGTTTTAAACCTCCCCTGTAAAATTTGGTAATTGATTGCGAGTTTTTTTTTAATACTTTTTGAATTTCACCGACGATATATGTATCTATCTAAAGGATATTTTACATGGATTTTCTAAAAAAATATCTACCATAAGATTTTACCCGCTTAGTGTGAAATGAAACCAAATCTTACCACCTTCGAATTGAAGCACGTGGATGACTTTTATGATCTAAAAAACAAACCAAACCTTACTTATGAAAATATGTTATTTGGGGGGCAGCAACTATTTATACGTATATGCACATATATACGGCTTCACTGAGAACTTCAACCATGTATTCTGAGCCCGTTTTTCAAAACGAAAATAATGTTTTAAATCTGCATCTTAAGTTGCAAGTAAACTGTATAACCCACTGTCTTTCAAGTGTGTAAAAGTATTTTTAAGTGACTTAATCCTATCTTTTATATCAGGAATTTCTACTATTGTAGAAAACTCATGTAAACCAGAAGTGTATTATTTCTATTACTTTATTTTGTTTGCAGTATGTTGTACAGACTACTTGAAGCCTAAGAAAATATACTACCTGTTATTTAATAAAAACAAGAAAAGAAGTGAACAAATTTCTCTTTGGCATATCTGGGCCTTCTCATTTGAAAATAATATTTTCACTGAAGCAGTCTACACTGCGATTCAAATAAATACAAACAAAATCTATCCAAACCTAGAAATAAAAAAAAAGAAGTTTAAAATCCGCCAATATTGTTTAAAGTTTTAAACATAGGTACATAAAAGGGTTTCAAACTTCTCTTTTTTATAAACAAAAGTCTAAGCATATTCTAACAACCTATACCGATTTCAGTTCAACAATATTCGAACCCGCTGGTGAACTCTTGTATTACGAAATTGGAAATTAATTAAAGGGTGAGTATTTTTCAAAAATATTTATTGATCTCAAATCTAATTAATATTCCGTTTTTATCTCTAGAAATAAAGTCGTGCCCCACCTTTGGACCCATGGAAAGGTATGTTTTCTTTTCAATTGTTTTCATGTAAAACTGTTTTATTTTTAACTCGTATCATATGTTCTAATATCGTAAAAAAAAATTTATTATTATTGTACATTATATTTTTTTTACGATATTAAAATAAAAAATACAAAAAAAAGTTAAAACTAAAATGTCTTTTTGTTCTGCTTCATACGGCTTTATGCAGTATCAAAGACGATATGGGTGATTCTTTGTCCTCTTTTTTTGTTATTCAATGTAAAATTTTCTTATCAATTTCTGGTTTGAATTTATTATTTATTTTATTATTCAGCCTTATAATGAGTTTCACATGAACAATATTCCACCCGGAAAAATTAAAAGTGAACTTTTCGCCTATTGTGAGTTTCACCCGAAAAATAAAAATTCTCCTTTTTTTTGAGTACTAATTTCGGGCGAAGTGTATTGTAATTAAGATCTTAAATTACCACTTATTTTTTGAAGGTGAACAAAAGATAAACAGGTGGTGCTGGTGCCTTTTGCGCAAATTTGTCCTTTATTTTAAGCCAAGAGTAGTTTGGGTGAAACTCATATTAAGCCTAGTTTATACTTCAAAGCGAAGCGAAAACAAATTTGAAATGAAACATCAATAATTAATAAGCCAAAATGTTTTCAAAAAAAAAGTTTTTCTCATAATATTTGGATTCAAAAAGTCCATTGAGTTGCATTTGTATCGAGACAAATTTGTTCCACCTTGTCGCCGAAATAATTGTATTTATTTTTTGTCAGTTGTTCACGCTTAGGAAAAAGAGTATCTTTTATATGAAAACTAAACTTCGCTTGGATGTATGTATGTATAACTAGGCTTTAGCTTTAAAAATTCCGGGGGAACAAACATTTTTCGTGTGAAATATTTTCTGGGTGAAACTCATTATAAGGCTGATTATTATTTTGCGAATTAAATATACTATTTTTTGTTTGATCATTAGAATTTCGTAAACCTTTTAACGGCGTAAGTTAAAATTTTCTTGGAAACTATTTTTCTCGAATTAAATATACTATTTTCTGTTTGATCATTAGAATTTCGTAAACCTTTTAACGGCGTAAGTTAAAATTATCTTGGAAACTATTTTTCTCATTAGCATTGAGATGTAAGATCACAAACAGACAAAATGTCAGTACCGTCAATTTCAATTTTACCGTTGCATTTAAATTCTTATTGAACTTTAATCAAATAATTTCTTGCAATAATATTTACTTTCTGCTTATTAGTCCATGGTGTATGGTACCAATACATCGGAAAAACTACAAAAAAAAAATTATTCCATGCAACAAAATCTATGAAAAGGATTGCCATCTAGAAAAACGGGCTCCAAAACCGAAAAAGATACCTTTTTGAAGAAAAAAGGGAAGTAGAAATTTTAAGGAGTCAAAACATTGGCCCCTATTATGACTTGCGATTCGCCGAATGACGGGTTGTTAGCCTTTTATTTTGTGCGTGGTTGGCAGTTTTTCCATAATTTTCGCCTAACCTTTAAAAGTTATGAATAACTGTATTTGATATCCCAATTTTGCTGGCAATTTAACGATCAGAAAGGCGCGGTCTTTGTATGCAGTAATTTTTACTTGCGATATAGGTACTATAGGGCAAGTTTTGGATTCGTGCAAAAAAAAAATTTCGAGATAACAATCAAACATGACATTACGATGATAGAGAACACGAAAAAAGTGGGTGGCACAATTCTGTCTGTCTGTCTGTCCGTACCTCAACCTACAGCCTAAACCACTGAAGCGATTTTCTTCAAATTTTGAACTTAAGGTTTTTTTGTAACTCTCCAGAGGGGAAATTGAAATTTTTTTTTTAGCTCAAAAAATAACGGTTCTTGCCATACAACCGTTAAGGAAAAGCTTATTTATCTCAAAAACGGCTCCAACGATTTTGATAAAAAAAAAAATCAGTGTATTATTGTAGATATGATATACCTTTTAGTAAGAAAAAAAATCACCAAAAACATTTATTAACGGTACCTGCCATATAACGGTTTTTTTGATTTTTGGTTTTCTCATTAACCGCTCATCCGATTTCAATAAAAATTTTTGCACAAAAGCTTTGTTAGAATATAAATAATACTGCATACCAAAATTTTTGAAAACATAAATTTTGGATTTTTAAAAAAAGATTCAAAATTCTTTTTTGAAAATTCAATATTTCAAAAACGGGTTGATGAATTGTTTTGAAATTTCAATTTTAAATGTATATTAATATATACTCAAAATTGGCATACCAAATTTTTTTTTGAAAAATGTTACAAAAATTTTATATATAAAAAATTAATTTTTAAGAAAACGGCTGCAATGATTTTAAATTTTTTTTTTGCTAATATTGATATTTTTTTAAGTAATCAAATGGCGTACTTTTTTTTTGCGCTCTAAGTTATTTATCAGGCTGTTTAAACAATTAAAAGAACGATTTAAGTGCTTTTTTATACTTTTTCTTTAATTACTTGAATATTTTTTAAAGTTCTTAAGTTCCTTACAACTTAAACATAAGAGCAAGTACGTGCGATCCAGTCGTGCATTTTATTTACCTTTCTTCCGCACTCAAAATTCTTCCAAGAGGCATGATTAAATTCTACAAATAAATTTCTGATAAACAATTTAAAAGACTCAAAATGATTTTCCTACCACTTTAATAAAAAATTCAAGCCACTTGATAAAATAACAACCCTTAATTTGACTGTTTTTATACGAGTCTCCACCTTTAAACATCACTTTTTAGACGTTATATCGCTAAAAAAGAGGAATAATATTCCACGTTGATGAAAAAAGGTTGAAAACATAACGGTTGCCTTCGTATTGATTTGGCAGATGACTGTGGATTCAATAAGTAAGTGTCCCCAAACTTGTAATCGGTGCAATAAATTATGCATGGAAGATTGCAATGTTTTTATGGGAATTTCCAACACTATTTCACTAAACTTTTTTTTTAAGTTGTAGCAAAATGCTTTAACAACAAGATTTGACACTCTGACTAAGAAAAACCTATAAAAACAAAACAAAAATGGTCCAATTAGTTTCATTTGTTAAATAGTTTTAATACAAAAAATGTTCTTATATATTTTTGGTTTAATTGGGTAAATATCTATTTAAATACAATCTACAATCGATGTCATGACAAAATTTGCTACTTATTTCACATGGCATGGAAAAGAATAGTCAAAATGTCTACCGTGACAAGTCCGTTCCTTGTTTTTCCAATTAAAATCTGTTATTTTTTTTAATGAAATACCTCATCAAAGAAATTTCTTTCTTAGAAAAGTTTGAGTGCAATACTTGCTTGGCGAAATTTTGCAATAATTAAATCAAAATACTTATAAATAAAATAATCATGAATGACTTTTGTCCGAGGATTTAGTTTTATATTGAACTCATAAGATTTCCCGTTAAACTGCCATTTTGTTTTAGTTTTAAGACGTTTCTTTGGTGTTATTTTAAAAGAGACTATTTATAGTTAACATCAGTCACTGTTTTCATTCGATGAAAGTGTGTCACAAATTTGTCAGAACCGTGAGAGTATTTTCTAGGTATGTTATAACATGTTTTTGGTTGATTATTTGAATTTTATATTTCTTTTAACGGCATAACTTAAAATTTTCTTGGATCATAAACATTCTGACCCCCTGTTTCACAGTGGAAATTTTAACTCTTCTTTTGGTTTAAACTTAAGCAGCAGAACAATTCAACGAAGTTCAAGGTTTAAACGAGACTGAAACTGGCCACATGTCAGTACCGTGGCATTTAAATCCTTATTGAACTTTAATTAAAAAATTTCTTGAAATAATATATATGAGTAGTTGAGAACCAAAACTCTTCATATCCAAAATTTTCGTTTTGTGCAAATGGAGAAAAACTTAATACGGCTTAATGATAGTTGCTAGAAAAGATTTTATTTTGTATAAAAAAAAGATTTTTAAATCTATATGGTATAATTAAGAGCAAAAATATATTGGATGTTCCGTTAAGAAGATATTTAACAATTAAATTTGGATATGAAGAGTTTTGCTGCAAATGATTGTATATGGCCAGTCTCACACCTCCCCCCTCTCTCAAATACACCCTCGAATATAATAGCACTACACTACTTTCCAATCTTCAATGACCCATTTAAAGACTTGCAACAAAAACCCATGAACGTTTTAGTTCCTTATTATATGACATAATCAATTGCCAATGATGGATAAGAAGAGTTTTGAAACCAAACCTATTGCATACAATGGATGTGGAAAGTTTTGATGCAAATTGCACTGTGGATATGGAGAGTTTTGGAGACAATTACGATGTTTGACATCAATATTAAAGGGGATTTGAGGGGTAAGGCTGTCAAATTTTCCTTTAAAACTATTCAATATGCCCATCTTAACAAAACTGCACCAAAATCTCAATTTTTGATAAAAGTGGATATGACGAGTTTTGGTTCTCATCCACTCATATGTACTTTCCGTTTTTACAAAAACGAAAAATACAATAATTTTGTTAAGAACAAAAGGGAAGTAGAAAATTCGAAGAGGTGAAAAAACATAACAAGCAATCAAAGATATCAATTATACAAAGTATGGCCAAAGAGAGGGAGAATAAATTATAAATAAAAAAGAAAAAGACACTATAGTCCATTCCAGTTCAGTGCATTTCACCATAAATTTTGTTCTTTAAAAGTTGTAGCAAAATACTTTTACAGCTTTGATACTATGACTATATAAAAACAAAAAATAAACGAAAACAAAAATTGTTTCCATTGAGTTTGAATTTTTGAAAAAAAAAAGAAAAGAATCACAGTTGGCAGAGAATCACCCATGTACATATGTATATATTTTTTAAATTTAAAACATTGCACCATGATGAGAACTACGGATCTAATTTCTGAAATCCCTTACCAAAAACCATGTGGATTTAAACGTATTGAGTGCTTTAATGTTTCAAATATTACTTTAAATATAAGAAAAAAAACTATTATGAAATGTTAAACACGGCAAATTTTTATTTACAGTAACTCTAAACTAGGAACCAGCTTCAAATGCAAGAACAAACGTGCCAGCCGAGGTATAATTCAAACGTAAGTTCATTATTTTTATTTATTTTCATAAAATACATGTATACATGCATATATACATTAGCGCTATTCTGCCACTGAATACGTATTGGCCTTATCTACACAATTTGAGATTTTTTGTTCATTGCTATTAACACATGTCAGATTAAAGAGGAAAATAACTTGATACGGCTTCCAAATTTTTGTGCTGAAATGATTTTCATATATTGCTTCCACAATTACATTAATTACGGTCTACGAATTCTTTATTGAAAGGTGTACTATATTGCTAAAATTTTCGACGGTGAAAGCTTGTGATTATTTTAAGATTACATACGTACAGTGTTGTAAACATTACTTTTTTAACATTTTTTTTTGTTTTGTTTCAAAAGTTAAAAAGTTTATTCCAGTTCAGTGCATTTCACCATATATTTTGTTCTTTAAAAGTTGTAGCAAAATACTTTTACCGATTCGATACTATGACTATAGAAAACCAAAAAAAAAAAACAAAACAAAAATTGTTTCAATTGAGTTTTAATTTTTGAAAAAAAGAAAACAGTTGGCAGAGAATCACCCATATGTATATATTTTTTTAATTTAAAACATTGCACCATGATGAGAACAACGGATCTAATTTCTGAAATCCCTTACCAAAAACCATGTGGATTTAAACGTATTGAGTGCTTTAATGTTTCAAATATTACTTTAAATATAAGAAAAGAAACTATTATGAAATGTTAAACACTACAAATTTTTATTTACAGTTACTCTAAACTAGGAAACAGTTTCAAATGCAACAACAAACGTGTCAGACGAAGTATAATTCAAATGTAAGTTCATTATTTTTGTTTATTTTCATAAAATACATGTATACATGCATACATACATACATAGGCGCTATACTGCCGCTGGATACGTATTGGCCTTATCTACACAATTTGAGATTTTTTGTTTATTGCTATTAACACAAATGTCAGATTAAAGAGGAAAATAACTTGATTCTACTTCCAAATTTTTGTGCTAAAATGATTTTCATATTTTGCTTCTTCACTTGCATTCATTACTGTCTACGAATTCTTTAGTGAAAGGTGTATTATATTGATAGAATTTTCGACGGTGAGAGCTCATGATTATTTTAAGTTTACATACTTACATTGTTGTATACATTACTTTTTAACATTTTTTTTTTTGTTTCACAAGTTAAAAAGTACTATATCTACTACCCTATTATGCAAATACTTCTGACTACTTTTGCAACAGCAACGATTTGAAAAAATAAAGCCCACATTTATCTATAAAACTCATATTTATTTGCATTTTTCATGTTCTAAATTCACGTTGCTAGTTATATCTTGAAAAGTGGAAGTTTTATGTAGTTTTCGCGATTGGATTTTCTGACTGATTGTTCTAATCCATTTTAATTCCAATCGAATATAAAAACATCGTGTTGTCATATTTGAACTACCGAATGACGGCATTTAACAAAAAATAGATTCTTCAAGTATTTATTACATTTGACAAGTTATCTATTGGTATTTGAATATGTGTTTCAAATCTACTCCTTGAAATATGGAACAGAAAAAGACTCCGAAAATAAAGATGTGAATATGGATTGCAAAAGGAATACCCGGAACGTTCAATTGAAAACGACACCAGCAAGGGCCTTTACGAAATTAGCGGCAGTCTAGTACCAATATCCTTTAACTAGGAAAGTAAATTCTTCTATTTAGGGCCAGTTTTTCAGTTCAGGGTTAACTCTGAGTTAAATCAGAGTTAGCTAATCCTGAAAATAAATTATTTATTTAATTGTGTATGTATCAGAGAACTGCATGAACCCTTTCATTAGCAATTTTGAGTCATTCACAAAAATACGAGCCTTTTGACAGTGTCACATTCATGGAAATGAAATAAATATGAATGTGTCTGAATACTGTGTAAAGGCAATGAATTTTGTGAGTGGCTCGTAAAATGTGCTACCTATATTAAACCTTTTTGGTCAATGATGATAGAAATTACCGTTTGATGTTTAATGAAAAAAAAAATAATAAATATATAAAAATAAAATGTTTAAATAAAAAACTACATAGTTCCATATTGTTAACGAGTTTTTTTTTGTTTTTGTTTCAGATTGTTTGAGCTGCTTTTAATTATGTTATTTTGATGAAGACAGGTCTGATACTTTCAGGCATTTTGAACGTAAGTGAATTTTAATTTCATAGTCAATATTTTAAAACAATTTCTTAATGATGAAAAATATTACCGTTTGATGTTCGATGAAAAAATTAAAGGCTGTATTTATTTACACTGATTTTACTAAATAAAATTTAACTGTTTAACAACACAACAGTTCCATGTTATTAACTTTTTTTTTTTTAATTTGCAGGTTGGTGCGATTCGCCTAAAAGTATGTTCTTCAGTTGAAGCGTGGTTGGCTGTAGTATATTCAGTTGGATTTTTAGATACATCTTGAAGGTAAGTGTATTTTAATTATTTAATATCGTGAAACATTTCTTAATGATGAAAAAAATTACCGTTTGATATTCGATGAGAACAAAAAATATGGCTGCATTTATTTGCACTGATCCCAAATAAATTTTAGAATATTAAATAAAACAATAGTTCCATGTTATTAACGATTTTCTTTTATTTTATTTTCAGACTGATTGAATTCGCCTAAAATTAAGTTCTTCAGCTAAGGCGTGGTTGGCTGTAGTATATTCAGCGTGGTTGGCTGTAGTATATTCAGTTGGACTTTAAGATACATCTTTGAAGGTACGTGTGTTTTAATTATTTAATATCGTGAAACATTTTTTAATGATGAAAAAAATTACCGTTTGATATTCGATGAGAACAAAAAATATGGCTGCATTTATTTGCACTGATCCCAAATAAAATTTAGAATATTAAATAAAACAATAGTTCCATGTTATTAACGATTTTATTTTATTTGCAGACTGATTGGATTCGTCTAAAATTATGTTTTGCAGTTAAATACATAGTATTTTCAGTCGGATATTTACAGCCATTTTGAACGTAAGTGTATTATAATATTATATACTTAATATTTTGAAATTATTTCTTAATATTGAAACCTATTACCGTCTGATGTTGAAGCACAATAAAAAGACGCTATTTTTTTACACCTAAAATCTATAAAACTCAATTAACATAATAATTATGTATTTTTGTTTCTTTCCGAAATCTCCAAACCTATTGAGCTCAACTTTTCAGGCATTCGTTTTAGTATTGGTCCGAGTCGTTTCAGATGTTTACTTACCACTTTTTAGGGCTCTACAACTTTCGCCGGGTTCTGTAAAACAATATTTTCAGGTTGATTAAATTCATCCAAAATGATGTTGGTTGTAAAACACGTTTGTCTATAGTAATTCCTTGAACTATTGCAGGAAAAAAGAAAGAAACCGACTGAACAATAGCAAGCTTGTGTGTGTTAATAAAAATGCTAGTCGCTGTTGCAATTGATAAACAACGAAACTGCATTGGGATAGAGCTAACCATGTGGCTTCAGTGGCGCGGTGTGTAGTGCATCGGACTCTGAATCGCAGGGTTCATGGTTCGCTCCCATATGACGGCAAAGAGTTTTTCAATTAATACGAGCATTACCAGACTAAGCACCACTAAAGGAGTCTGATGATCGAGGTGGCTTTCGTGAAATAGCTATAACTCCAGCCTATATACTTGATGGTAACACACACAAGTTGTTCATTCAAAATTATTCAATATAAATTGATGTATAATGCGCAGCATGCACTGCACTTGTGTGGATTTCCATTTACACACAAACCCAACTTACAACGATTTTTAATTTTTATTTCGCTACACGTTTCGGAATTAAGATTCCATCTTCGGGCTAAGTCAACTGAATAGGTTTGTACTTTGATGTAGAATTTTAGTACATTAGTCCAATGTCATATTCTTCTTCTTTTGTTTTTATTGTCCCTTTCGTTTTAATTATTTTTGTTGTTTTCCTAGTTCTCTGTGACATTAATTTTAATAATTATTAATAATTAATTCTGAAATGCGTAGCGAAATAAAAATTAAAAATCGTTGTGTAACAAAAACTTAAGTCTTTTAATAAATTGAATAAAAAAATAATTTGTTTTTTATATCATTTTTATTTTATTTAATTTATATAATTACATATACATACATACATATATGTACATTAGACTGATTCAAAAAAATGAAAATGTCTTCGATTTTCAATACCACTAGCTTTTTTGGTAAAGTTAAATGAAATAATAATCCTGGCAAAATTTCAGCCCTTAAGGTCAATATTTAGAGGTCGCTCATCGATACTTTCTGTTTTCCATACAAATCGTATGGGAACTTTTTGTTTGATTCCTTCTTAATTTTATAACTTTAGAAACGGTTATCATACAGAAATGATCAAGGTAGAATCTGAAAGAAGATTTGATGTTCTTTAAAAAAGGTCCTTACTTCTTATCTAATTAATGTACTCCTTCCAAAGTTATTCAAGGTCAGAGTGGTATTCGTGGTGAATTTAAAAGTTTTTTGGATTCCGTGTTGAAAAAATCTGCTATAATACAAGATGTTTTGCAAAAGTTGTAACAAAAGGCAAGTGCGTGTAAGTTGCACTCAGACAAGAAAAAAATCGTTTTAGAGTGGGGGTCTATTTCCCCCCATTTTGGCAGGAGGGGCAATTTCCTAAAAAAATTGGTTTAAAAAAGAAAAAAATATTTAAAATCAACGGCAATACTTAGGGTGTCATGATATTACTTTTTTAAAGCCAATAATCCATTATTTAATTAACTTTTTAAAAAATGTTGTTTTTGTAAATATTTTTTGAAAAAATTAATTTCAAACTTAGATTTAAAAAATGAAAAAGTGATTTTATTTTTTTAATATCTTTTTGAAAAATTTTTCGTTATCAAGTACAATTTTTGTTTATGGATTTCAATACCTTCCTTAATTTTTAATCAGATGCTGAAAACCGCAGGCTAAAATGTTTTGTAGTTTCTGAGAAAATTGAAAATAACAAAAACCAAGTTTCTTGTTATTTGACGCCCTGGAATTTAAATTGTTCCTTCCTACAAACACCCAATTTCCAGTAGTAGTAGTAGGTATTTTAATTTTCAATTTTCTCAGAAACTACAAAACATTTTAGCCTGCGGTTTTCAGCATCTGATTAAAAATTAAGGAAGGTATTGAAATCCATAAACAAAAATTGTACTTGATAACGAAAAATTTTTCAAAAAGATATTAAAAAAATAAAATCACTTTTTCATTTTTTAAATCTAAGTTTGAAATTAATTTTTTCAAAAAATATTTACAAAAACAACATTTTTTAAAAAGTTAATTAAATAATGGATTATTGGCTTTAAAAAAGTAATATCATGACACCCTAAGTATTGCCGTTGATTTTAAATATTTTTTTCTTTTTTAAACCAATTTTTTTAGGAAATTGCCCCTCCTGCCAAAATGGGGGGAAATAGACCCCCACTCTAAAACGATTTTTTTCTTGTCTGAGTGCAACTTACACGCACTTGCCTTTTGTTACAACTTTTGCAAAACATCTTGTATTATAGCAGATTTTTTCAACACGGAATCCAAAAAACTTTTAAATTCACCACGAATACCACTCTGACCTTGAATAACTTTGGAAGGAGTACATTAATTAGATAAGAAGTAAGGACCTTTTTAAAGAACATCAAATCTTCTTTCAGATTCTACCTTGATCATTTCTGTATGATAACCGTTTCTAAAGTTATAAAATTAAGAAGGAATCAAACAAAAAGTTCCCATACGATTTGTATGGAAAACAGAAAGTATCGATGAGCGACCTCTAAATATTGACCTTAAGGGCTGAAATTTTGCCAGGATTATTATTTCATTTAACTTTACCAAAAAAGCTAATGGCATTGAAAATCGAAGACATTTTCATTTTTTTGAATCAGTCTAATGTACATACACAACCGAAGACGCAAAAATCAACCATGAAATGGTGCTTTCATGAAAAAGATTGTGAAGCGTGTACTTGTCCGATCAAAACGATTAAGGTTTTTATGCATAGATAAACTTGTTTTCTAGGACATCATTGGAAATTTTTTTTAATTATGTTCTCCCGTGTTGGTAAAAGCCTCTAACAAAACGAGAAAATGGCTGTTTTTCAAAGCAAATGTAGCTTACACTCTGGCATTTTTAACACGCTTTTATTAGTTTCGACTGTATGTATGTATGTATGTATGTATGTATGTATGTATGTATGTATGTAACGGAATCTTTGGGCGTGAGTTTGACCCACTTCTGACGGTCAGATTTGATTCAAACTTTGGACACATGTCGAAGCCCGATGACAATACAATAATTCGATCAAAATATCTGATTAGGTTCGCCAGGATTCATAAATTTCTTTCGGGATCCTTTGTTGCCTTATAACAAATCGAACTAAAAAATGAAAAATAAATTATAGTTTAAAAAACTAAAAACACGCTTTTAGAGTTAATCAAACTAAAAAGTAAAAAATAATTCTTAGCATGAGGATAAAATTACCGACGAGAAAATTAATGTCACTGTTCTAAAAGCGTGGAGTGCCTTGTATGACATATTTAAACTAACTGCATATCGAGCAGGTAATTATATAGGTGACTGAAATATAATTCTGGTACGTGTCTCGGATAGCTTAACTGGTAGAGCTCTTGGAGCGTAACAAATAGATCTGGGTTCAATTCCCAGTCCGGGCTTTCCGAATTGTTTTTTTTTGGTAAGCGAAAATTTCGCACTGAGTAGGCCCTCCCTTTCCTTTTTCCTTTCTTTACCCATTTTCCTAATAAGCTCAAAATAGCGATATCGAAATTTAAAGCTTGGTATCAATCATCATAATTTTCATTGTTTCATTCCGAAATGCACAGTTAGTTTAAAAATGTCATACAAGGCACTCCACGCTTTTAGAACAGTGACATTAATTTTCTCGTCGGTAATTTTATCCTCATGCTAAGAATTATTTTTTAGTTTGATTAACTCTAAAAGCGTGTTTTTAGTTTTTTAAACTTCCATAATTTTTTGCATAAAATTCCATATTTTTATTAGGGCACTATTGAAGAAAATTTTCAATTTTGTACTTAATAAAAACTTCATTAATACAGAATAAAAATGCTTGTAAATTTTGAAAAAAAAAACGCATTTTTGACAGTCAATTTTTGTATACCTAACGGAATTTTTTTGACAATTTGTTTTTAGTGGATATAAACTCAATTTATTTTTCACGATTTTTATTAATTATATAATCATAATTGTATCATTTGATATTGAAATTTTAAACTAAATTTAAATTTTTGTTTGATAAAGTTGAATGGGCACATAGGTTTCCTTCCCTAACATAGAACAAAAAATAAAACCAAAAGTCGAAATGCAGCTTCTGACAATTATATATCATGTGATAATTGATGAATTGTATGCACTATTATGATATTAAACGGATCTAATTTCTGAATTTCCCAATCAAAAATAATGTGGATTTTAAATGAAATGAAATTTAAGGGTCTGTTTTACAATGTCTCTGAAGTTTTGATTAGTTATCTGACACATACATTTTGAGGCTGTCGTAAGTCCAAAAGTAAAAAAAAAAATAATTTTTTGGTTTTAAAATTTATAATTTATCAGGTGGGTCATATATCCATACTCATAATTATGAATTTTTATCTTGCGGCCTTATGAAATTGCGGCAATATTTATGCGTATCTCATCAGAACTTTACTTTGAAAAAAGACGTTAATATGTATTTCAAAATTTATTTCAAACTTTATCAAAGGAAATATACAATTTTAAATTCAAATTTATATTTACAGGAGGTCTTACTGGGAAAGTATTGAACAAGAATATCATGTTCGTTGAAGTAATTGAAATGTAAGTTCTCATTATTTTTGATTATTTTCGTTAAATATATCTATACAGTCACTCCCAAAATTATTCTGAACTAAAAGTTTTTTTGTAAGCATGAGTTTTTTCCTGTTATTGTTTTTTTCTGTTATTATTGTTTTTCTGTTATCTATATTTCTCTTTGTTTTGCCTTGTTATGCACATTTTACCGTTACTTTTATAAACTTAACAGAGCAGGAGCAATCATTGTATCGAATTGTTATCTAGATTAATTCCGAATACTTTGGGAACGAAATATTTATGTACCTATGTTTGTATATATGTATATTGTCGCTGTACTTCTTGCAGCTTTTAACGAGAAAAGTGTAGTTGAAATAATATGTAATACAAAAGAATTAACATATGTATGCATGTATGTATGTATGTACATAATGTATGTATTTACATACATCGTCGCTTATTTTTCTTTATATTCTGACAAGCTTTACGTTCTATGAGCTCAAAATAAAAATTACAGCGAAATTATACATACAAACTTAAATCTTTTGATAAATGATGAAAATAATTACCGTTTGATTTTTAATGAAAATTTTAAGGCTGTATTTATTTACACTGATCCCAAATACTGATCTAAATAATGCAAAAATGTTTCTTTACAACGAATAAAGTTCAATTATTTTCTTATTTGTTTCCAGAAACTAAATCAGCTTTAAGGAAACAAGAGGCCGTTTTGGCGATGCTCTTTAAAGTAAGACCCAATTCTTTTTATTAATCAGATAGAACTTTTGAAAATTGATTTGAACATTAATGAATAAAATCTTGATTAATATAATAATCCTAAAAATATTGTTGAATCTTGAATTTCGAAAAAATAAACTTCCGTAGAGTTGTAACTAAAATTCGAATTTAATATTCAAATCAATTAACAAAAATAAAATCTGCATGCACTACTTAATATTAATCTATGATGAAAACTATTAATATTTGTCTTCTTTTCCCGTCATAAATAATATTGATGATAGAAATTGAAGCTGAAAAAAAATTATTACAACAACCTAATTTTAATGTTATGGTTAAATTATAATTATTTTTGTCTATTCCTAAATCATGACCATAATCTATCTTGATGGATAGATAAACATACACTGCTGTTCTGATATTCGGTCGAAATTAAACCATACGGATTGAAAACGGAAAACAAAAAGATACTCTAATTGAAAAATTGAAAACGTCAAAAAAGGATGGATTAAGCCGTTTGTGGTGCCGAACGTCTATGAATCCTAGATGAAAATAGACCTACAATACACCATTTATTTGACCTTTTCAATTCCGATATCTTTCTGTTGTCCGTTTTCCATCCGTACGGATTCAATTAGACCGATTATCATAACAGCCACCATATATCTAACAACCGAATGAATTTTTGCAATGCAGGTGGGTTAAGAAAACGCACAATTTCAAAAATCTAATAGCTAATAGCGAGATACTAAACAAACAAAATCCGGTTTGTTTTGCACAGCCGAAATTCTGAATTTATTTATAATTTTGATAATTTATTTTATTGGATAATGATTATTTCTTTTCTTTAAATGGTTAATTGTTAAATAAAAACGAAAAAAATGAATAATATGTAAATTTTAGCACCTTTTACAAAAAACAACAATTATTAAAGTTGATTAAAAAATCCGGAATATCTTTGGCGGCACTGTACAGACTTCGATATTTCCTTCGGCAAAACAACTTGTTCTTTTTAATAAGATTTTGAAACCCCTATACGGTGGTTAAACTCTGCCTGTTCAAAGTGAACCTTGATTTCAATTTTTGGTTGTTCGTAATAAGATTATTTAAAAAAAATAACTTGAAACAACAAATATTCATTTTTTATTTAATATTTTTGTTTTTTTTTTTTATATATTTCCTAGGTAAGTGGTAGCTGAAAATAGAAGAAAATCACACATAAACTTTATCCAAGTACAAGAGGTCAATCAAGAGAGTGCACTTGTTATTATAGTCTACAAAAAGGTAAAGAAACTTTTATAAATTTAAATATACATAAGTATAAGAAACTTGGAATAATAAACAAACCGGTTGACTATATAAAGTTCAGTCCCGCTTTCAAAGCGTGGACCTAGTAACCATGAACATAGAAATAAGAACAATTAGTTAAAGGACCTTGTTTGAGGTGGGACAAGTATCAAAGTTCACAAGTTTCCAAATATTCGTCAAAAAAATATTAAGTGAAGATACATAACAAAAACTATATCTTCTTTTCCCGTCATAAAGTTTTTGATGATAAAACAATTTCTGATAATATGTTCTTCATATTATTTTAAGTTATCCTTCAATGAAAATAGATATTTATTAATGATCCATTTTGATTTTAATTGTGTATATTGCAGATGACCCCGAGAAGTACTTTTATTCAAAATTATTTGAAGCAACAAAAATTAATAGAGGTAATTAAATACATTTTTGTTTTGACTTTTTATTTATTAAATATTAGAAGATTTATCGATACCCAAAACGCTTACAAAATTTCAAATTAAATTAAACTATGAAATGTTGCCCGGAATCAATATCAAATATTCTATTTGTTGTTTTGTTAATTTAAACTGTATTGCATTCTAACTTTACATACCTATTTGTTTTGTGTATTATGTTGATGAAATTAATTGGTCCGTGTTTATGAATTTATGTTGATTATAATTTCATATTCCAATTACTGAATTTGTTATTTTATTAAAATCTTACTCCTAATTACATATGTTTAAATTGTAAATAATATTTATTTTTTGTATTCTTTTTTCTTCAGATGGTGTAGTTTCTATTTTGGTTGCAAGTTAATGCATTGTTAAAGGTATGTAAATATTTCCAATTAAACACAGTTTATAACTACATTATGTAAGTTAGTTTTTCATGATGATATTAATTGGTCCGTGTTTATGAATTTATTTTGATTTAACTCTTCCAATTACTGATTCAAATCAAACTATATAATTTCGGAATGAGTTTTTTGTTTGTTCTTGCTTCTTGGCAATTTCGTTTAAACTACATAACTTTAGAATTTCGGAAACTATGGAGTTGTTGGACTTTTTCGGTTATTAATCATTTTGCCATAGTGTATTTTGCGAACAAAAAATTTTTGTTGAAAAGATAATTTTGTACTGCAAATACAATAAGATCAGGTTATATTGGGCAATTCCATGGTAACTCACGTTACATTTGGGAGAGTTTCACGCTCTTTCATTAAAATTTTTATACTTATATAAATATACATAAATAAAACAAAATATAAATTCTATACATGGTAATGATTTCAACTTCTAGGAAAAAATAAAATTTTTGGGAAAAATAAATTCTTTCTTAGTACAAAATACTAAAACATGTTGGTAACTCACGTTTATTCGGACACGGGTTTTGTAGCAGTACTATGCTTATTTTCTAAAAATTAAACAAACCAATAAAGGTAAACTGGTTTGTTGAATTAGATATCAGAATTTATCAGCCTGATTATATCTGTACACAAATTTTAAATTATTAAAAATATTTTATACAAATTTATTAAAATACATGGTAACTCACGTTACAAAAAGTCGGTAACTCACGTTATTTTACGTTTTTAATTTAAAAATTTAGGGTTAAGCCTGTTATAATTTTATTTTATTTTTAGCCGTATGCTTATTACTTGTAGGATATTTTGTAATTCTAGTTTTAAAACTAGCGAAAAATAGACAGGGGGCGAGATAAATTTTCCATTTTTCTATCTTCATGTCCACTTTTTCATGGAATTACCCTATTCATAGTTATTGCGAATAGATGAAAAACATACTTGCAATAAAAGAACTCATACCGATATTTTATTCAGTAATTTTTTCTTTAAAATTGTCTTACTACGAATAATCTAATATTTTATTTAATGTGTGTATTTATATTTCTTTTTCTAGAATTTATTTCTGAAACAGCAAACACCAACAACAGCGTACAAAGGTAAGCTTAAGTTTATTTCTCTTATAACTTCCCATTACTTTTACTATCGTTTTAATTTTGATGAAATTTATTGGTCCGTGTTTATGAATTTAAATTGATTTTAGTTACCTACTTCCAATTTCTGAATACCTTTTAAAAAATAAATAGGTGTTATTGATTAAATTTTTTTTATTAAAAAAGTTTTTTTTTATTTTCAGGTTTTTTTTTAAACAAAAACGATGTCGAGATCGAAATATGTATTGAGCAGAAGAGAACTCGATTTTCAGGATAAGAAATATGAAATGTCCATTGTACAAATGTATATGTATGAATAAAAAGTGAAATGAGCGAAATGATTTTCTTTTTTAATTCTCTCTAAAGGAAACTTGAAGACGCAAAAAGCAATAACAATAAAATGCATTGATCTCACAACAATTAAATCAGATTAGAATACGCCCTTTTCTATTACGACGCACAGTAGTTCCTTTCTAATGAAAAAGTGGAAATAATTCTATGAAAACCATACGGATCAACTGATGTTTGACATGTAATATAAATGGGACAAGTTCTCAGCCTGATATACGAATTATGGATTTATCTCAAAAATTAAGCCTATGTACTTACCAAAATAACTTACAAGGAGAATAGGAAAAAGGCGGTCTACAAGACCAATAACGACGAGGCATAATACATTCAGGGTTATTATGAGTTTCACGTGAACAACATTCCAGCCGGAAAAATTGACATTTCGCTTTTCGCCTATTGTGAGTTTCACCCGAAAAATAAAAATTCCCCTTTTTTGTGAGTACTAATTTCGCGCAAAATGTAGCGTAATTAAGATTTTAAATTATCAATTATTTTTGGGGGTGAACAAAAGATAAACAGGCCAAGAGAAGTTCAGGCGAAACTCATAATAGCTTTAAAAATTCCGGGGGAACAAAAACAAATGAACAAATTTTTACTTAGCGAATAACTTTTTTCAGTGATTTTAATTAAGCTTCGATTAGTACTCGTAACTATTGTTGTACCAAAGAATACCTTCCCGATTACATATCATAATCAGCCTTATTATGAGTTTCGTCCGGAAAATATTTCACCCGAAAAATGTTTGTTCCCCCGGAATTTTTAAAGCTATTATGAGTTTCGCCCGAACTTCTCTTGGCCTAAAATAAACAAAAAACTTGCACAAAGGGAACCAGTACCACCCCTGTTAATCTTTGGTTCGCCTTCAAAAAATAAGTAATGATTTAAGATCTCAATTATGATACATTTCGCCCGAAATGAGTACTCACAAAAAAGGGGAATTTTCATTTTTCGGGTGAAACTCACAATAGGCGAAAAGTGAAATTTCAATTTTTCCGGGCTGAATATTTTCCAATAAAACAAAAAACGAACTGGGATGCTTTCGTATTTGCATTTTTCGATGATTCCCTGCACAGAAAACATTTACATATTTATATATTGTCGTCGTTCAGTGAAAACTCTTTAAGTCAATTTTAATTTATTTTGAGACATTGGCACTTTTTATGGATTTGTACTTAACAGAATTTGAAAATGTTTGATTTTAGGATTTTTTTAAATTTATAAATAAGCCAACATAAGATTAAGAGACCTTTTACAGAACTAAAATATTTATATTTTAATAAATATATCGTATCCGCAAGAGGTTTCGAAAGAAATGGACATAGGGAGTTTTGAAAGAACGACGACGATGTTTTTTTTTTTTTTAATTTCTTTATTATTCTTTAATGTTGAGATTACAAAATTTTTCTGCGAAGCCTTGGTATTACTATATTTGAGAAATATCTATTCAGAAAAATATTAATTTTTTACTTCTATTTACTTACATACATTCTGAAAAAAAAACTTTCGATGGAATCTATTCGCAAACACGTTTAATGTCGAATAATAATTTAATTTGCGATTTCGAATTGTTTTGACATTTACATACTTTCGAGATGGGTCCCTGGGCCCTTATTACGAAATACGATTATCGTTCAAAATACCGCGTTATTGACGACTGGAGGCAGTACTCTACCGGGCAAAAAATGCAACAGAATAACTAAATAAGATGTCAAAATTTGTTGTAAATCGTATGTGATTTGTGAAGTGTTTTTTCCGAAATTATTTATTAAAAGAAGAAAAACTATTCTAATAAATATAAAAACTATATTTTTACTTAAATAATAAAGTAAAACTTCTTCATAATGTAGTTATCCAGTTGTTTTATTCGCCACCAGGTATCGCATTTTGACTTTTCTAGTCGTCAATAGTTAAAATTCGATTACGTTAAACGATAATCGTTAATGTAAAAACGATACTCGTATTCTTCTACGACTGGCCATTGGCCTTCGTATAGCTTTCGTTTTGATTTCAGTGCTATTAATATTTGTCTTTCTGTGACTTCCACTGTATTTTTTATCAAAATAAAACAATCATACGTTAAGTAAAACAATTATAAACAAAAATAAAATTTTATTAATATATGCCACCAACACAAAACTAAATAAATGAACATACAACGTACAAGTTTATTTTGAAATTGAAGCTGATGTATTTAACTTCTTGTAATATGATTTTCTTCTTCTGTTGTATTTATTTTCATTATTTATAACATGTTTATTAACAAATCACTGAAATTATTGAACTTACATTCAAAATTTATTCACTTATTGACAGTTCTTAATACTGAAGACAGTGCTGGTGGGGTAAAGAGAAAAATCCCTTTCTGTGGGAATTTTTGTCTTTAAAAATATTTTATCTTTAAGATTAATACGATAATATTTCCAACGAAATTTTAAGTGTTAAGGGTTTCACTTTGTCTAATCAAACTAGGAAATAATAATAAAAACAAACGGACTTCACTCCATTTTTATTTGATACCACAAGCTAAAGCTCCAAAGGTATTAGTGAAAGTTCAATATTAATGACATTTAGCAAACTAATTTCAAAATCTAATAAGGAGTTTTCGGTTCCCGTTATACTTTAAAAGCCATTACCTTTTAAGTCTGACAAATAATGCAAAATTGCAAACTGAAAATAAAAGTAGTTTTTTTCCTTAATAGAGATTTATTCTCAATTAATCTTGTTTTTTTTTTTGTGAATAAAAATACGACTATTTATCCTTAAACAATTTGAAATACTCATGTTTACACAAGTGATGATTAAAATTAGAGAAGGATTGAAATTTGGTGAAAAAATTTAAAAGGGATTTTTCTGATTTATTGATGGGATTTTTTCGTTAAGTGCCCTATTATGAGTGCGAAGGTGAGATCAGATGTTTTTTCTCGTTTGCACTCATTGAATTTCGAAAAAAGTCATGACTCAAAAGTCGTCGTGTAATAGGGCACTAAATAAGTCCCCTATTACACGATGATTCTTTGCGTCTGACTCTTGTCAAAATTCAATGAGTGCGAAGGTGAGATCCGATGCTTTTTCTCTTTCGCACTCATGAAAATTCGAAAAGAGTCAGACGCAAAGAATCATCGTGTAATAGAGGTCTAAGTAACAAGCACTTGCGTGAAGATAGATGTGGTTGAAAAAAAAATCTTGTTTAGTTTTTGCTGGCAACGTTTTCATGGGTCCATTATCGTTTTACATAATAGGGATATGTCGTGACTTTCGTTTTCGTGACTATCGTTTTTTTTGCCGTTCGTTTCGTTTTACATAATAGGGGCCCTGATTATGAGAAAGTTTAGTTGGCATTACTGGAGCTTTTCGATTATCGTATATTTGGGCCTATTCGGCGTGATCTTTTATTCTGCTATGAATTTCTATACAAAAGTTTAAGCTGTTAAAGCGTTCTTAAAAAATTACATAGTTCCGATTTTGCGAATTCGGACATTTTTACTATAGAATCGAATAACATAGTTGGGCCCCTGATATTTTCAACATGGAAAACTGAAATTAACCATGAATTTCACTTTTATATATATAAGAAGTGAGGATCTTTTGTTTAAAGAACATGCAATTTTCTATCAAATTTCCCCCTCTTGATCATTTCTGTAAGTATGTTTAAGAGTTATAAAAAAAAGAAGAAAACAAAAAAGGTCTCAGACGATTTGCATCTAAAATGGAAAATAGCGATGAGCGACTCCCAAATGTTAAGCTTTAGGTCTGAAGTTGTAAGAGGCTTATTATTCCACTAAACTCTAAAGTAGTATTAATAAAAAACTGGGCCAGGGGTGACATTCTGTATGGCAAAAACGAACAAACGTTTTCGTTTGTGCGAACAATTTGCTTCATATAACTTTAAAAACGAAAGAATTCGATCGTGCGTGCGATAGAACTTAAACGACAGCTATTTACTTCACGTTTCTAAGATTAAAAATAATTTAGTTATATTTTTGGAAAGCTTTAGCGAATTTACAATCATGATGGCTTCTGATGCATTTAGCTAACAATAATAAGATATAAAAGTATGTATCACTTTAGCAAAACAAAAAAAATCGTTTACGAACAAACCACCTTCACCACGGTTTCAAATATTCATCAAGATTAATAGCTGCTTTTTATTATCTCTGGGTCTGGGTCGAGGTTATCTTTTAACATGTATTACAAAAACAACATGGGATCTAGGTTTCTATCGAGGTTAATTTCAATAACCCAGATAGAGGTTTTCACTCTGACCGGCAGAGAGCTATTTACCATTGTGAATGGATGTCAGCGATTTGTCAGCAGTATTAGGAATAGAGAGGAAAAGAGACAAGTGCTTACATGAAAAACAAATAAACATAAGAAAAAAAGAGACTGTTATACAGCACTGCTTTTGGTATAAGGGGGGGTACCTTGCACCCTGCTGAGTACCTCCACCATATATCAGTCCTCTATGTAGGGCCGGGCGCCTAAGGCACGTTGTCAGATTAGTAAAAAAAAATCGATAGCTCGAAATACTCGAGCGCGTCAGATTAAGATAGGGTAGGATAATTACATGCTGAAAAGTGTGTATTTTAATAATCTGACAATTTGAGTGTGACCTAAGGTAGTGGGAGGGTTACACTCTTGCAAAAAAAAATTGTCACCTGGACATTCTCGAGCGCGGTTGAATTTTTTTTTATTGTGAAGCAACTAATTCTAGAATAACGGGAAAAGTATAATCTGCCATTTTTCTCGTCCCGGTTTGGAGGTAGAGGTGATTTTCGAAAAAAACGACTTAAGTGGAAAAATAAATATTAAAAATCAACGACAATGCTTAGAATGCAAAAAATAACATTTTTAAAAGCTTGAAATCTGTTCTTTAATCCTACATTTAAATTATATTATTTGTGTTAATAGTTTTCAAAATATTTGCATTTAAACTCAAAGATTTTATAAAAAAAAAACAAAAAAAATGTTTGGATCAATTTTTCTCAATATTTTGTGGAATAAAAAACTAAATTTTCTTTTTGTGTTCAATGCTTGTATTAATTTTGAATCGAACACAAAAAATCGGAAGCTTTTATGTCTTCTAGTTTTTAAGAAAATTGTAAATTACTGATACTACTTTTTTATGAGATTATTATATTATATCATTTTGAAGCTATTCCCATTAGTAGCTATTGACATTGGAAACAGAGAATACATTCAAAGTTATAAAATGCAAACAAAATTTGGCAAACACTGAACCTCGCACATACCCCAAATCCTATAGTGAGCCCAAGCAGGGCGGTTGCATACATAATCTTACTCAGGCGCGGATCCAGGAATTCAGCTTGGGGGAATTGAATTTTCTACATATCTGGTGATTAGAAAAACTCCAATTTTATCATGACTTCAAAACAGTTGAAGGCATGACAAGAGATCTTTGCCGCTCTGCCGCTCACAACGGAACCAGGCCCTAAGACTGTATCGGACTCCTGCTTAGAGAAATAGTGCACAAATTTCTTGCTGCTGGAAAACTTATTTATCAACCAGATTAAGCTCCATTTCATACTTTTCAGACAATTATGAGAGTATATGCTGAACATATAAGATTGGAAGCAAAATTTGCAATCTAAAAAAAAAGTTGACAGTAACTAAAAAAAGGAATAATTCAAGTGTCAATTTGAAACAAAAAGCTAGAAATAATTGCAAATATGTGGTGAAATCCATGCCGAAAAGAAAAAAACTGTTGTCAATGCAAAGAGGAGTGTATTTTCTTGCATGGAATTTTTTTTTTTAATTTCGTTACAAATTTGAGTACTGCACCAAGCATCTGCACATAATTTTTTTTATTAAACACAACTAAATTTGTATGGAGTTTTTCAATGCGTTTTTCCAACATTCCGTTATAAATCCAGGTCTGCTATAATTATAAAAATTTGATTAATTTTATTAATTATGTAATTTTTTCAAAGCCTTTTTTTAAAAATCCCATTTAAAAATCCAGGTACTCTACCAGGATTTAGTAAAAAAGAGTACGGTTTACATATACAGAGGCAGACAGTGGAAACTGTTTTTATTTTTGTTTTTGAAATACAGGAGAGTTTGTATGGAGTTTTTTAAAGCCCTTTTTCAAAATTCCGTTATAAATCCAAGTACTGCAACAGATGTCTGCTATAGTTTTGTTTTAACAAAATAGAGTATTAGGATTCAGATAACGGAGAGGTGGACATACACATGGCTTTTGTTAAAACTATTGTGTGTGTTTTTGAAATATATTGGAGCTTGTATGGAGTTTTCAAAGCCTTTTTTTCAATATTCCATTATAGATCCAGGTACCTACTGCACCAGGCTTCTGCCAGAATTGTTTTCTAATGAAAAAGAGCATACAAATTTATATATCAGAGAGGCAGACATATTTCTTAAGTACAAAATAAGCTGTCTTTGCTTTGCAATACAGTGGTTTTTGTATGGACATTTCTTAAAACTCCGTTACAAATCTGGGTACTGCACCAAGTTTCAGCACATAACTTTTTTTAATAAATTAAAATTAAGTTTTAGAGAGACAAAGAGACAGACATATTCCTTCAGTGAAAATTGTGGTTTTTTGCTTGCGATATAGGTTATAAGTACTTATAAGGCATGTTTTGGATTTTGAGATAATAATCAAACATGATATTACGATGATAGAGAACACCAAAAAAGTGGGTGGCACAATTCTGTCTGTCTGTCTGTCTGTTCGTCTACAGCCTAAACGGCTCGATCTATTTTCTTCAAACTTGGTACATAGTGGTTTTTGGTGATTCTGCCCACACGTTTTTTTTTTTTTTTTTTTAGAACCAAATATAACGGAACGGTACCTGCCATACAATGTTTTTTGGTAAAGGACAATCGAAAAAACTGTAGGAAAGGTGGTCTAGGAACCAATAAAAACGAGTCGTATGTCGTTGGAAAGGTATTTGTATGCGCTACAATAGTCACTATGGCAGTTCATTTCAAATCACTGTGTGGAAAAAGTTATTCACTAACCAAGGTTTTGTTTTGGTACATTTCAGTGTGGAACAAATTTATACAAACTGGCCTTACCAATACCAATAATATGTATGTCGTTGAAAAGGCATTTTTATGCACAATAATAGTTTCCACAACAACTTATTGCAAGTCACTGTGTGGAAAAAGTTATTCGCTGTTTTAGAGAATTTTGGTACAGATAAAATTTATGGAGCAGGGGTAACAAGTAGCGAATAACCTTTTTCACACAATGATTTGAAAAAAGCTGCTTCATAAACGATTGTAGTACATAAAATTTCCTTTCCAACGACATAAATATGTCTCGTCGTTATTGGTCCTGTAGACCGTTTTGTCCTATTCTCCTTTACATAATCGTATTTTTCTCAAAAACGGCTCGACAACTTTTCTTAAAAATAATTCAATAAATTTATTATAGTAAAGGCTTCCTTTGGGTGGAAAACCATTTTTCAAAAATGGTTATGAATGGTACCTCCCGAAGCACTATATTTTAGTTTTTGATTTTCTTTAAAACGGTACGACCGATTTCGATTATTTTTTGAAACGGAAGCTTACAAAAAATATAAATAGTTTTGTGTACCAAAATTTTTGAAAAAATATTTTTTGGATTTTTAAAAATTGTTTCAAAAATTTTTTTGGAAAATCAAATATTTCGAAAACGACATGATCGATTTTTTTAAAGCTCGATACTTAAGAGTTTCTTAGTACTCTATAAAATATTTTTAGAAAAAAGTTTACATTTATGAAAAAATAACGGAACCTTCCACACAAAAGTTAAAAAACCGCAAAGGAACATATTTTTTTTCTCAAAAACGACTCCTACGATTTTGATTACACTTTTTCTATATACTAAAATTATTACGATCTACTACCAAAAATTATAAAATTTTACACTTTGCATCTATTAATAGTACCTTTCACAGAACGTATTTTTCCATTTTGAATTTTCTCGTTATTGGCTGAACGGATTTAAATTATTTTTGTATAAACAAATTTCAGATAAGAATGAATAATATTGCATTATCAAGATTTTCAAAAAACGTTTTCGGATTTTTAAAAAAAGTTTCAAAATTTTTGTTTTGAAAATTCTCAATCAAGAATTAAGATGGCATTCTTTTTTTTCACAACTAACTGTCGAAAGAGTTGTTTTAGCCAATTTAAAAGTCGTATTTCATACTTCTCTGATTTTTTCTCTCATAATTTAAATATTTTTATATAGAATTTTCTTAAATCCGCAGTGTCTTGAAAAACTCTTTGCCGTCATCTGGGAGCGAACCATGAACCTTGCAATTCAGAGGCCGATGCACTACACACCGCGCCACTGAAGCCTTATGTTCTGCTCAATCCCAATGCAGGTTTTCGTTGTTTATCAAATGCAACAGCGACTAGCAACACACAAGCTTGCTATTGTCCAGTCGGTTTCTTTCTTTTTTTCCCATGCACCGATTCGTATGCCAACAATTCGATGGTCATACAATATATTTTATTTGAAAACTAAACAGTGAAACGTGAATGGATTATTTTTTGTTGGTTATATTTACAATTTTTTATTAAAATATAAAAGACCTGAAGGTATAACTCCAAGATGTACTACACCCTATGCCTGCCTTTACTATTTTTGAATAGAAACAACTTTAAAGTCTAACATATCAAAGGGGTGGACATATTGCTATCACGTTTTGAGGTCGATTTTTTTGACTTTGTTACTCAGGAAGTCTAATAGAATGGCTCCACTTATCGTACAGAAATACCGTAAACCTGCTGACCACTGGCTCTTAGACTATAATCACCGCATATGAAAACCATGACTGGTGGACACCCTATACATATTATCTAAGAGGGTGTGCGTCCAGGGCTACCAGTAATTTTTGTAAAAATTATTTCTTGACCATATCGTTACGAAGTTAACCATTACATTAATAGGTCATGGTTTTCGTATAGTTTACTAAAATATGTACATGGAATTACCCAAAAAGTTTATCTCTGTCTTCTGTGTTGAATAACAAGTAAAGATTGCTCGTATTTCTTCTTTTCTCTGGAGCTTTGGGGGAGGGGTCATGACCCCCATGACCTCCCCCCTGGGTCCGCCACTGATCTTACTTCTAAAACGCAGCCGTAATGCTGGCAGTGCAAGCAAATTACAAATATCTCAAAAAAGTAGTATCAGTAACTTGCAATTTTTCAAAAACTAGAAGACACAAAACCTTCCGGTTTTTTGTGTTCGATTTTAAATTAGTATGAGCATTGACCATAAAAAGAAAATTTAGTTTTCACTTCACAATTTAAAAAAAAAATCGATCCAAACATTTTGTTTGCGTTTTTTATCAAAATTTAGAGTTTGTATGCGAATATTTTGAAAACTATTGACATAAATAATTTAATTTAAATGTAAGATAAAAGAACAGATTTCCGGCTTATAAAACCGTTATTGTTTTGAGTTTTAAGTATTGTCACCGATTTTTAATATTTTTTTTTCATTTAGGTCGTTTTTCTCGAAATTGCCTCTACCTCCTAAACGGGGCGACATAGATCCCCCCTCCCATAGTAAGAAATGCTTGTACATATTTGACCCTTCTAAAAAAAAAACCGTTTTCAATTTCTGGCGCCCAAGTTACTATACTCTCCCCAGTGATTGAAAAAATCCTGAATAAAAATGTTTCTTCTTTTCAAATCGTCAGATTAAGAAAACCCCTCCAGATAATCGTCAGATTAAGGTTCAGCACATGTAGGACATCAAGTTGAACCACATATATCAAAATCTGACGCGCTCGAGTATTTCAAAATGGCGATTTTTGTTTGCATTTTCAAGAAGCTGCCGCAAGCTTGCGTCACATCCGAATCGTCAGTCTTTTGAATGTGAGCATCCTTGGGGGTCACTTAACATCCCCTATTAAAATCTGGCGCGCTCGAGTAAATCCATTTGTTTTCCAATTTCTACACTCCCATACAGCCACCCCCACCACGCAAACCGGCAGATTAACATACCACCGTTATTAGAAAGACCCAGGCCATATACACTATCAATATCTGACGCGCTCGAATATGTCCACGTGACTGTTTTTTTTTAAACATTTTTGAACACCTGTAGATGCTCCCACCACCGATGAAACGGTTTACTTTACTAACATTTTTTTCTCTCCATCATCAAATCTTCACAATCAATTAGGTCCCAACGACGCTCGAGTAAATCCACATTTAGCATCGTGGGCTCCCCTACTATAAATACCCATCCTCAAATAATGTGAAATATATAAATAAAGATTTTACACCAAGAAGAAATGATTAGTCAATTGACGACTAGAAAAGTCAAAATGCGATACCTGGTGGCGAATAAAACAACTGGATAACTACATTATGAAGAAGTTTTACTTTATTATTTAAGTAAAAATATAGTAAGGGTATTCATGCAAAAGCGTAAACTCGTCGTAATCGTTGTAAAGTTTTAAACTTCGTAAATCTGTCAAATTTTCCATACAAATTGTGACAGAATTACGAAGTTTTAAACTTTACAACGATTACGACGAGTTTACGCTGTTGCATGAATACCCATAGTTTTTATATTTATTAGAATAGTTTTTCTTCTTTTAATAAATAATTTCGGAAAAAACACTTCACAAATCACATACGATTTACAACAAATTTTGACATCTTATGTAGTTATTCTGTTGCATTTTTTGCCCGGTAGAGTACTGCCTCCAGTCGTCAATAGTTTTACAACAATAATTAAGCCATAATAAGTGTTATTTGGCTAAATTATGACTTCCCTACAAATTGCAACAGAATAGTTTTTTTTTTATTTATTCTTTTCGTTTATTTTCTCAGGCCTAAAGATGGGTGCCTTGTTTTTCACCACATTTTACCATTTATGAAAATGCACCATATAAAAAAAGAACTACTTTGTTTTGAATCAAGACGACTATGGCTAAAAATGATACTTATATTCTCTTTAATTAATTGTAGAGGCTTTCGTTCAAGTTATATATAATTTTGTATCCTAAATTATATATTTATTTATACTTTTCATTCAGTGGAGACCGTTCGAAAGGCTTAGTCATTACTATGCCGATGACATATGTCTACTGGCAAATAACATCAGTGGGCTGAACGGAATGTGCCAAACGCTGCAAGTGAAGGGAGAGTCGAGTGGTCTAAGAATAAACGGCAAAAAGACAAAAATAATGCTCACAGGCCGCTCCACACAGCAGCGTATTATTCTACAGGAAACGCCAGTTGAAGTAGTGGAACAGTTCAACTACCTTGGCAGTATTGTTTCTGCAAACGGTGGTACGGATCTGGACGTTAAAAGTAGAATGAATAAAGCTCGTGCTGCCTTCGGTACCCTGTCCCCAATTTGGAAATCCAGTCAAATCTCCTTACGCACTAAGTTGAGATTCTTCGAATCCAATGTCAAATCTGTGCTGTTATATGCTTGTGAAACCTGGAAAGTCACGTCTACTATTTCGAAGAAAATGCAGGCTTTTGTGAATCGCTGTCTTCGCCACATCCTAAAGATTCGCTGGCCACAAATAATATCAAATGAGGAATTGTGGCGCAGGACAAGTCAAGAGCGGCTGGACGTCGACATAAGAAAGCGTAAATGGCGTTGGATTGGTCACACACTGAGGAAACCAAACAATGAAATTGCAAAGCAGTCCTTTGAATGGAATCCTCAGGGTGCACGGCGGGTTGGAAGACCAAGAACAACATGGAAATCAACTGTCTTAGCGGAAGCAGCATCCCAGAGAAAGACGTGGCCACAGCTTAAGTACCTTGCAGCAGACCGTGAAGGATGGAGACGTTTTGTTGACGCCCTATGCCCCAGCCGGGGTTACAGGACACGATGATGATGATGATGATGATACTTTTCCACCACTTTTCCGTATTCGACTATTCACCATCTGCATCTATGTCATCTCTAACCAAATTCAAAGCACCTAAAAGTAGGCAATGAAAAACAGAGGCTCTCAATTCTGTAATAAACGAAACGAAAGCGAAGGTTCGTTTTTCAAAAAGGAAAGAAATCGTGCGAAAGTTGACATTCCATATCGCATTGCGTTTAGTTTATTTGGTTCACACAAGTTTGAGAGCCTCTGTTTTTCATTGCCTACTTTTAGGTGTTTTGAATTGATGCTAAACAAAGTATTTCTTTTTTTATATGGTGGCTTTTCATAAATGGTAAAATGTGGTGAAAAGCGAGGCACACATCTCTAGGCCTGGAAAAATAAAAAACAATTCTTTTGTAGTTTGTAGAAAAGTCATAATTTAGTCAAATAACACTTATCGTGGCTTAATTGTTATAAAACTATTGACAAATCATTTCTTCTTGGTGTAAAATCTTTATTTATATATTTCATATAATTATTTCTATTCAATCTTGGTGAATATTTGAGACCGTGAGTGTAGGTAAGTGTAGGTTCGTAAACGATTTTTTTTGTTTTGCAAAAGTGATACTTTTGTCTTATTGTTTTTAGATTAATGCATCAGAAGCCAGCATGATTGTAAATTCGTTAATACTTTCCAAAAATATAACTTAAACTATTCACTCTTAGAAAAGTGAAGTAAATAGCTGTCGTTTAAGTTCTTTCGCACGCACGAATGAATTCTTTCGTTTTTAAAGTTACATTAATCAAATTGTTCGCACAAAGGAAAACGTTTTTTCGTTTTTGCCATACAGAATGTCACCCCTGGTACCCGCTCCCTAACACACGTGTTAACTGGCACACGGATAGACAACTTGTCCGCTTGATAACTTTTCTTATTTAAAAAGATATGATATCTTTCCAGTATTTATCACTTCACCAAATTCACCACTTCATTAAATTATGGTGATTTTCTAATACATGTGTCACATGCATGCACTGCCTTACGAAGTGTATACTGGTAGTAGTAAACGGTGTTATCATACGCGTGCGTGTATGTGTTAAGAAGTTATCCGTTCATTATCTATACGAAGAACCTGGCTAGTAAAAGTTATCCGTACGTTAACACACGTCACAGACTATTATGGCTGCTTTACAATGACGCGTTCGCGTTCGCGATGCGTACGTTACATTTAACAAGCGCTACGGCCGCGTCGTGATAAATCGGGGAAAAAAGTTCAAACTTTTTCAACGCAAGATGGCCACATACCTAAATTGAAATCGAAATGTCAACACGCACGCAAAAGTTAAGTCCCCTATTACACGATGATTCTTTGCGTCTGACTCTTTTCAAAATTCTATGGGTGCGAAGGTGAAATCAGATGTTTTTTCTCCTTCGCACTCATGAAAATTCGAAAAGAGTCAGACGCAAAGAATCATCGTGTAATAGGAGACTAATCTCTACTTTCGCGTTGCAGCCGCTTACGCTACGTTGGTTTGTGTACCTACTAATGGATGCCAAATCGTAACATAATGCCCAACACGTCATTGTTAACACTAAACTGAAATTCCTAGACGGTGTTCACATTGGACTGACTCCTCCGACTAATTTTGACATTCATCCAACTTCTTTTGCTCAGACACAAACTAATGTGAACGCCAACAGACTCACTTTGAAGTTGAGAAGTCGTTTAAAGAAAACACAAATCTGAGCTCGTTGAGCGATTAACTAATTTTTTTTCATTCCAAAACTTTAATTTCATTTATTTAAAATGTTTTATGAAGTATTTGTATTGTTTTGTGAAGTATTTGTTTGCCAAAGAAAAAGTACAGAGAGAGAAAGCAGTTGTCACAAAAGAAAACGTCAAAAAAAATCCATAGATTTTTAAAAAATTTAAAATATTGTAATATTCTCTCAGGTTCGTTAATAAAACTTATTTACTTTATTCAAACGTCCACTTATTTAGTTCGCAAAATAAAACACTTTACTTTTCTTACTACAAACAAAACGATTTATTATTCACCACTGAATTAATTCACAAACTTTACTTTTCACTTTTATTACAACCAACTTTATTCATTCACGATTAAAAACAAACTGTGTCGCTGCCGTTCAAACATGTGCCTTTTATACTTGTTTTCCAAACTCTGGAAAGTAGTGGAAGGTTCTCGTCTCTGCTTCCAGAGCTTTCCGTAGGGGAAATTTCCCAATAATTTCCCTTCCAAAAGCTTTTATTTGACAGCTGGTAAATCTGCTATAATCTGGCAGATGGCGCTTCTTTCGTTTGAGAGTTGCTATAATTATAGCTAATAAGGGTATGTTTGCACTGTGACCGTAAGCTTTATTGTGTCCATTTGTTTGCTTTTCGGAATCGTTATAGTTCAAATTTGGAAAGTCATTACACTGCCCCCCTATTAGGATTGATCGTCCCGAGCAAATCCATCACTTCCCTCACCATTATAACGATGTAAACGGTCGCTGTGAACTACTTTTAGCTTGCCTCTTAATCCTCTCTGAATGCGGTAGACGACATCGTTTATTCGCGTTACTACAGTGTAAGGGCCTTCCCAATTTTGTTGAAGCTTCGGTGAAAAACCCTTCCGACGGTGGGGATTATAAAACCACACAAGGTCTCCCGCTTGGAATCCTGTTGTTGTTGCTTTTGTGTCATACCGTGTTTTCATCCGGTCACTTGATAGCTTTATATTTGCTCTTGTCCTTTCGTGGATGTTAACTAGCTTTTCTTTGAGGTTGTCCACGTAGTCGTCTATTCCTTGTGGCTCATTTGCAGAACATCCAAATTTGATTTCGCTTGGTAGTCGTATTGTGCTCCCGAGCAGGATTTCTGATGGTGTATGTCCTGTTGAGCTATGTACCGCACTTCGATAGGCCATCAAGAATAACGGAATATGCCGATCCCTGTCTCGTTGGTTGTCGCTTACAACTTTGGAAAGGTGTTCTTTAAGGGTCCGGTTGAATCGTTCAACCATCCCATCAGATTGTGGGTGAAGCGGTGTTGTTCTCGTCTTCTTAATGCCAAGGAGTGTACAAACTTCCTGAAAGATTTTGGACTCGAAGTTCCTCCCTTGATCTGAATGGAGTTCCATAGGTACACCAAACCTGCTTACCCAGTTGAAAACAATCTGATCCGCGACTGTTTTGGTTTCCTGATTTGGGATGGCAAATGCCTCAGGCCACTTGCTGAAGTAGTCCATTACTACCAGGATGTATCGGTTTCCGCTTCTGGTTTCTGGAAAAGGGCCTGCAACGTCTATTGCAATTCTTTCAAAAGGCGTGCCCACATTATACTGCTGCATCTTACTCTGGACTTTTCTGCCTGGTCCCTTGCTTGCAGCACAAGTTTCACATTTTCGGCACCATTTTTCGACGTCTTCTCTTGCGTGTAGCCAGTAGAATCGCTGCCTTACCTTTTCCAGTGTCTTATTGACACCCAATTGTCCTCCGGAAGCTCCATCATGCATCTCTTGCAGAACGTCATTAACTTTGGAACGAGGTACGACTAGCTGCATCACATATGATTTGCCGTCTGTGGACTCCCATTTACGTCTTAGTACTCCTTCTTCTACATGAAGCGAGTCCCATTGTGCCCAATATGCTTTAAGAGTTGGACTTCTATCGGAGATGTCACCCCATTCTGGTTTTTCTTGGTGTTCCTTCCATGCAAGAATGGGTTCAATATCCAAGTCTTCTTGTTGGGCAGCTCCTATTTCTTCATTACTCCAACCGTAAATGGGATCGGCTCTTAATCGCTGGATGGAAGCAACCTCCTTCTCTTCTTGACGTGTGCAGTGCTTGCAGTCCGGTTTGCATGGTCTCCGAGATAAAGCATCTGCATTTGAGTGCAACCTTCCTCTTCGATGTTGGATCTGGTAGTCGTATGTCTGCAATCTCTCTATCCATCTTGCCACTTGACCTTCTGGATTTTTGAAGTTCAACAGCCAATTAAGTGCGCCATGATTTGTTCGAAGAAGGAACTTCTGTCCATAGATGTACTTATGGAAGTGTTTTGTTGCCGATACTAAAGCTAGAAGTTCTCTTCTGGTCACACAGTAATTTCTTTCTGGCTTTGAGAGCACCTTGCTGTAATAGGCAACGACCTTCTCTTCTCCTTCGTGGACTTGTGATAGTACGGCACCAATTCTCACGTTACTTGCGTCAGCGTCGATGATGAAGTGTTTCCCTGGTGTCGGATAGGCCAAAACTGGTGAATTGCATAGGTGCTGCTTAAGTTCCTGGAAGCTTTTCTCGCACTTGCTTGACCATTTGAACGGTTTGCTTTTCTCTGTTAGCTGATGCAAACTTTTCGCGATCCCAGCAAAATCCTTCACAAATCGTCGATAGTACGTGGCTAGACCAAGAAAGCTCCGGAGTTGATGTTTATCCTGTGGTGTTGGCCAATTCTTTACGGTATCAACTTTTTCAGGATCAGTCTTCACTTCTTGGGAAGAGATGATATGTCCCAAGTATTTTACCTCAGACTTGAAAAACTCGCACTTGTCTGGATTCAATTTCAAGTTTGCTTCTCGAAGCCTCTGGAACACGGCCTTAAGGTTTCCACAATGCTCATCAAATGTCTTACTTAGACTAGGCAAGATTTCCAAGTAAGTCCTTGTAAAACGCACTCCATCAAACGCTCAAATGTTGCCGGAGCGTTGCATAGTCCAAAAGGCATCACATTAAATTGCCACAGACCATTTCCTGTGGAGAAAGCCGTCTTTTCTCGATCTTCTGGATGGATTTCTACCTGCCAGTAGCCACTCTTCAAGTCCAATGTTGAAAACCATTCAGCTCCTTCCATCGCATCCAGAGTATCGCTGATTCTTGGCAGAGGGTAGCTGTCTTTCTTTGTCACATCGTTCAGCCTCCAATAGTCCACACAAAATCGAGTACTTCCGTCCTTCTTTTTGACAAGAACAACTGGGGATGCCCAAGGACTTTTAGAGTTTTCGATTAGTCCATCTTTCTTCATGGTCGATATCATCTCTTCAACTTCGGCTTGTTTGGCTAATGGGAGACGTCTTGCTGGTTGTCGAATAGGTCTTGCGTCTCCTGTGTCGATTCGATGCTGCACCAGTTGTGTTCGACCATACTGCCCATTGGGTGAAGAGAGTACATCAGCGTACTCATGAAGGAGGCTTCCAGCAACACTTAGCTGATATTCACTTAATTTTGAAGACTTGAGAATGTTTGACTTCATAGTGTTCACTTTCCTGGGGTCCACATATTCTTGTGTATCAACTTCTGTGATTTTAGTTATTTTGGATACGGATTCACATTTTCCAACAACTTCTCCTTTTCTAAGCTTGACTTCGTACGGTTTGATGTTGAGTATCCGTACCGGTACCATGTTGTTCTTTGGCGCCACAAGGGTCTTCCCTAAGATGATGTTTTGAGAAGACTGTTCAGAGTCTGGCTCCACCATTAGGTATCGATGGCTACCCAAATCTCCCTTTATTTTTGTCCAAACCAACACTTCTGAAGAAGGTGGCAGGCAAATATCTTCCTTTATGACAGTTCTCAGAGTTGATGAATTTTCATTGCCATAAACCATAGGAATCTCCACATTTCGGTATTTTAGAACTTGCTTTCCGATATCGAGAATTACTCCGTGCTCTTTCATAAAGTCGATTCCAACGATGCACTCGTCACATATATCTGCTACCAGAAATAGATGTGAAAACTCCAGTTCTGCCAAACGGATTCTAAGACGAACCTCCCCATACACTCTGGCTGCCTCTCCTGTTGCTGTTTTCAGACGGTAAGTGTTGGTGTTATGAAGCCATGTCATCTTCACCAAGTCCTTTCGAACAATGGAGGCAGTAGCACCGGTGTCGATCGTAGCCACTTGCTTCTTGCCGTTTAGTGTTGCCTCCACAGTCAGACTTTTGTTGTTTCGTTTCGTCTGTGAGACCTGGATGGTGGTTCTGGGGCCATCGATACCAGAAACCAGCTTCTGCCCCTCGAAGTTGGTTCTTACTCGTTTCCCGGTTGAGAAACGGGCCGAGTAGGAGTTTTGACATTGTTGTTGTTAAATTTCTGCTTCCACAATGTTGACAAGCAGATCTTCTAGGTGGCAGTCTGCACTGGCGTTGGAGATGTCCAGTTTTGTTGCAATTCCAGCATCGAGCAGGTCCATCGCGTTGGTTCCTTTGGAATGCTGTTCTCTGGCAAGAGCACTCCTCAATTTCTATTTCTCTTACCCGATGGACTCCTTGAGAAGCCTGTTCTGCTGCTTCCATAGTGAGGGCGAATGCTAGTGCTTCAGGAAGCGTGCGTTTGCCAGCAGTTCGAATTGCTCGCTGAAGGTTGATGTCAGATACAACACGAACAAAGGCTTCTGTTGCGAATTGAATGATGATTTCATCTCCTGCAGCCGGATATGCCAGGTGCGCCAACCGTTCGATGTCTGCTTGGAGTTGTTGCAGAGTTTCTCCTCTTTTCTGGACTCTGGAATTGAGTTGGACGCGGAAGACTTCTTGCATATGGCCATCTCCAAAACGTTTGTCAATGGCCTGAACGAGAGCACTGAAGTTGCCATTTTTATCTGCTGGTATGCTTTGTAACAGCTCAGCAGCAGGTCCTCTGAGGGCAAGCGTTAGAGCTATGCATTTGTCTTCCTCATCCCAGCCATTTGTTGCTGCGGCTGCCTCAAACTGCTTCTTGTAGATTGACCAAGAAGTTTGCCCATCGAAGGTTGGTGGATGCATCTCTTTTTTCTTTGGACAGTCGCCAGAACTTTCTCGAACCTTCATTTTCTTTACTTTATCTAATTCCTTTGTAATGGATTCGATTTTATGTTCGAACTTTGCTTCTACTGTCAACAATTGCTTATCGACATTAGAGAATTGTTGATCGAAAGTTAACAATTGTTTATCGATAGAAGAAAATTGTTTATCGACACGCTCGTCAAGGGCAATAATTCTATTGTCAAAGGCATCTGTTTCAACCGAAGTTAAACACTCGCATGAAGATGCGGAAAAAAACCCAACGTTGAACCGATTGAAACCGAAAATGAAACAAACGAATTTTGTTTGGGAAAAAGCACTTGCAAAAAAACCCAATTTATTTGTAATACAAAACGCTTGCCGATCTTGCCGATTACAGAGCTGAATGAAGACTAAACTATAATTTCCTATAAGAACGAAGGACGCATTTTCTTTTGTATGCACTTTCGTATAATACATAATATAATAATATAGAATGTTGAAGTATAGGTTAGCTGGCGTTCGCTGGCTGTAGTGTTGTGAATAAACTCGTACGCTCGCGTTCGATACAGTCCCGACAAAAAAGGAACTTTTTTCATCTAAGTCCTTTCCATCTCTGGGCTGCTGATTGGCCTTAAGCTGGCTGCTTCATTCTCCATTGATTGCCTTGGTCATTCCTTGCTGTAAAAACTGTAACGATACTGAGAACTGGATTAAAATCGTTATATATGATAGGCTTGTTGAGCCCAATTTAGCTCATATATCCTTGCCGACCCTGCCTCCTTATTTATTCAATTGGTAATATACATATTTTCTGAACTGGCCTTGTTAGCTGTCCTGCTTCGGTTCGTAAAACTACGGACCTTACTATCCCATCCTTACTCGTAATCAGCTGGCTGATCCTCCCCATAGCCCATTGGGCTGGAGGGAAATTTTCGCTTTTTATAATTACTAGCTGGCCTACCCTTAAACTCTCTTTTTCCCTACGCCACTTCTTCCTCTCTTGCAATGTCACAAGATACTCTTCTCGCCATCTCTTCCAGAAATGGTCGAACATAACTTGTCTCTCTCTGAAGAGCTTTGCCCCCCTTGCTCCTGTTTCTTCAGCTGTCGAGAATGCTGGCGGTAACACAATTGGCTCACCTATCAGAAAGTGACCCGGAGTCAACGCTTGCATATCTGTAGGATCATCACTTAGGGGATGAATTGGCCGGGAATTCAATATCCCTTCTATGCCGATTAACAATGTTAAAAATTGCTCGCTCTCTAATATTCTCTGGCCGACTATGCGCTTCAAGTGATATTTCATCGACTTGACTGCCGCTTCATATATACCCCCTTGGTGAGGGGCAGCTGGCACCATAAATATCCATTCTGTTCCTCGCTGATTCAACTGGCCGAATAATTCATCCCTCTCCCAATCTTTCCAGGCTTGCTTAATCACCCTTGCCGCGCCAACAAATGACGTGCCATTGTCACTGAACATACGCTGGCAGTGCCCTCGCCGACTGACGAATCGCTCATAACATGCTAAAAATGACAGAGAAGTCAAATCTCCAATCATATCAATGTGGACCGCCCTTGTCTTTAGACACACAAAGATTGCCACCCAAGCCTTCCTTGTGGTGATTCGCTTGCCATCCCTATCCAATACCTTAACTACAAAAGGCCCTGCATAATCGACCCCGGTATGTAGAAAAGGCTTGCCGACTTGCACCCTATCCGCAGGCAACTCTGCCATGAGCTGTTGCTCTAGCCGATAATTATAACGTACACAAATTGGACACTTGTGTATATAACGTCTAAGCTCGCTACGCAGTTTGGGTATCCAGTATTGCTGCCGAATGAACTGCATCATGATTTGACTTGCTCCATGTTTCGTCATTCTATGAGCATGGTCAATTAACAACCAGGCCAACCTCGTACCTTGAGGGATAATGGCCGGATGACGCACCTCATATTCCTCGCTTGCACGATGTAGGCGCCCTCCTACTCGCAAAATACCTTCGCCATCGAACACTGGCCTGAGAGACTCTACCTTGCTATGCTCCGTCAGCTGTCCATCCTTCTGGAGAGCCGATATGTCCTTGCCGTAAACCTCTCCTTGAGCTTTCTTGATGAGAAGCTTTAACCCCTTCATCCTTTCATCAGCTGTAGGTGTCATAGACGCCGGACCTACACTATACCTTGCTCGCTTGCTTCGCCGCCTTTGCTTGCGTTCCCTTGCTTTTAGTCTAAGCCGATTTATGTATTGAAACACATACCCTAGCACACTGATCGCCTTTTCCAACCGAGAAGCATATTCTTCGATCGGAACACTGGCTTGCTGCTCAGGTACCCATATACCCAAAGTTTCCTTCGCCTGTGCGATCGCACATATTTGAATTTCGCTTGCTGCCATTGGCGGAACTTCGCCCTTCACTGGATTGACTGGCCAATTGTCTTCTTGCTGTACTAGCCATGATGGCCCGTGTAGCCATAGCTTGCTTTCGACTAACTCTAATGGCAGCATTCCTCTGCTTAGTAAATCTGCTGGATTTTCCTTAGTCCCGACATGCCGCCAACTATTAACACGAGTATTCATCTGAATTGATGAAACGCGGTTTCCTACATAAGTTTTCATATCACGGGGTAGTTTTTGTAGCCAATACAAAACCACCATCGAGTCTGTCCAGAGTGTGTAATCTACGCTTGCAGCTGGCACCTCTTGGTCCCAACCTAACCCAGCTCGCCATAAATCCTGTATCATAATCTTGCCGATAATAATTACTGGCGCGATGTACCCATTGGGGTCATATAGCTGTGCAATATAGCTAAGCAGATTCCTCTTCGTAACTTTGCCAGTGATTTCCGGCGATTTCACCTCGAACGTAAATTGGTCTTGGTTTATTAACCATTTCAAGCCCAATACGGTAGCTTGCTCTTTATTATTAAAAATCATTACCTCTTCCTTGACGGAGGGCAATCGGCTAGCTAGCCATTGACTATTCGATTTCCATTTGCGAAGTTCAAACCCAGCCGTTTGTAATACTCTATCCAATCGCCTTGCAGTATATAACGCCTCCTCTTCGCTGTCGCAACCCGAAACGCAATCATCCATATAAAAATCGTTGCAAATAACTTGCTCTATATCTGGATAGGACTCCCTAGCATCTCGCCCACACTGGATCAATGCTCGCACCGCGTTGTATGCCGAAGATGTCATGCCATAAGTCACGACTGTCAGCCAATATTCTTGAAGCTTCTCGCCAGGAGATTCTCGCCAGAAGATTCTTTGCGAATCCCATTGATGCCTAGCTATTCTAACTTGCCGAAACATCATCTTGATGTCTGCACTGAAAGCTATCCTATGTCTGCGAAAACGCATTACAATCTCAAACAAGTCTCGCTGAAGCTTCTCTCCTAGCTGCTGTACTTCGTTATATGAAATACCCCTGTCCGTTTTGCAGCTACAATCAAACACAACTCTGAATTTTTTTGTCACACAATGATGTGGTATATAATAAACTAGCTGCCCTTGCTCTGCTAACTATTCTCGCATAAAGCTAACATAACTCTCTCTGAGAGCAGGTTCCCTAGCCAGTTTCCTTTCCAGCATAAAAAATCTCTTCAATGCTATTGCTCTTGAATCCCCTATGTCCTGCATGCCAGGCTTAACAGGAATCGTAACAACGAAGCGCCCTTCGCTATCACGTCTTGCCGTTTTTGTGAAATTATCCTCCACACTTTGCTCCTCTGCCGATCTAGCCTTGCCGTTCCCAACCTGATCCATCTCCCAAAGCTGTCGCACCAAACTATCCAATTGAGCTATCTCACAACATCTTAATGCAGATGCACTTCCAACTTGCCGCTCTGCCGTTCCTAGAGAATCAACTCCAAATGTCACTATGCCAAAACTCGTTTCAATTGCAGCTATTTCTCCTATCATTCGTGGTACTGAGCATACCATCACCCTTGCAAAGAATTTTACACCCAGTATTATATCAACTGGACCCCTCTGCCAATAGGATGGATCAGCAAATGGGATACTAAAACTTTCGCTTACTTGCTGTATGTTTGCTTGCGGGGTTATTAATGACCAGCTGGCCTCTTTTGGTAATACCCGAAAGTCGTCTTCCATGCACACCTCCGAAGAGTACCATGGGACTATGCCGAACCTTGCCTGCTTATGAATTCGCATAGTATTGCCCTCATTACCGATTTTGTAACTTGCTGTGTAAATATTCTAAAAGTTCGCACTAATTCAAATGGAATTAAATTTGGTTGAGCCCCTGAATCTAACAGCGCTCGAACTGGCCCGACTAGCCGACCCTCTGCCTCCAACCTAACCATCATTGTTGAAATCAAAGCTAAATCACCTGTGGAGGAAGAATATGAATTAAAAACGTTTAAATATGTTTCAAGGAAATTTTCTCTTTTATTCGTTTTCTTCCTTTTAGCTGGAACGACTAATTGTCAATCCCCTCTTCGCTTCATTTCTCCCTTTGCCGAAATAGCTGGCTGTGGCTCCTTGTGGCTTGGGCACAGTAGACTGTTGTGCATTACCTTGAACGGACACCTGGGACATGGAGATTGAAAACAAGCATCCACGCCATGCCCTTGCTTGAAGCAGTTCTCGCACAGTGCGTGCATGCGCACCAAACGCACCCTGGCCGACTGATCGAATGCCCTGAACTGCTTGCAGTGATACAACTGATGCTCCTCACCGCACAACTCGCACCTATGCTGATACCTGGCTGATCTGCCCTCTTTATTCCCTTGCCGAATTATGGGTTGCACCTTACCCCGCTGCTGCTGCCTTGCCGTCTTATCTTGCTGTGCCTCTCGCTCGCTGCCAAATTTGTCGAACCGCTGTCTTGACTCTGCCCTTGCCGCTGTGCCGCTCATCGAGAACGCTGCCCTTGCCTGCTGGCTGCTTGCCGGTTGTGTGTTTGCCGCAGCTTGCCGATCAAGGAAGTCCAGCATTTCCTTCGCTGTCGGGGTTTCAGACTGTCGCTGTAACTCCCACTGGCGCGCCGTATCTGCATCTAGTCGCTCATGCACCATGTGGACGATGATCATGTCCCAGTGTTCTACTGAAATCCCTTGCGCTTTCAGCTGGCGAAGAGTCTCGTGCGTCACGTTAGAGAGCCTCTGAAGATGATCTGCACGAGGAGTAGCTGGCAGAGCTGGCGAATTTATAAACTGCCTTAGCAGCTCACGACAGGTTTGGTACTTCCTATCATATATCTGGTTCAGTCTTGCCCACGCTTCCAAATAATTGCTGTCGGTGAGCTGCCATTCGCCCATAGTCCTAGCCGCCTTGCCGGTAAGTGATTTATTCAAATATTGAAATTTGAATGCTGGCTTTATCTGATCGTTGTTGTGCACTGCTGCCACAAAGCGATCCCTGAATCCCTGCCACTTCGTGAGGGACCCATCAAATTCCCCCCAGGTGTGCTTAACCTCTTGCTGCTGTGGCATCTGGATGGACACCTCGATTGCCTGTCCGCTTGCCTGTCCGCTTGCCGCTCGCTCGGTAGCTTGCCGTTCCTTACCTCGCTGCTCGATCGCTGTTATCCGCTTGCGGTACTTCCCTTTCGTAGCAAAGTACAACTCCTCTGCCACCGCTTGCTGCTCCATGACTTCATCCACGTCATTGGCCTTGCCGGAGATCCACTTGATGTGGTTTGCATTCAGCTGGCCCCAGACGTCCTCAAGCCGTTCAAGCCTCACCTGGAGACCCTCGCCATCCTCCTCCTCGCCTAATTGTTCTACATAGCTCGCCATCCTCTCCATTGCCTTGAAGCAGGAGATATGTATCTTATTATTCGCCATCTATAGCAAAAAAAAAAAAAAAAAAAAAAAAAAAAAATGTAGGCATAATAAATCGAAACTTAACACCTCTTGCTAACAACCTTAACATGAGTCTGTGCCAGATAGATATCATGGGCTCGCCAAAAATAACTTGCTGAATAATCAATATAATGCACTCGCAAAAAAATTGGTAATTGTACCTTGCTGAATTATTTAACTCGCCGAGTTATCTAGCTTGCCTAATTACTATCTGCGGACGGTGGTCTTCATCAAAAGATTCTCTTAGAAATCTTAGCTTGCCAATTCTTGCCGATGTAATCGTTCTTATGATTACCCTTTGCCGATATGTAAGTATAATTGTCGTAATTTATACTATTCTTGCCGCCTTGCTTGTCATGACAGCTCGCAAGTTTATCCTTTCGTTAATTTCCTCGAATTTTTATTGATTCGGCTTGCCTATAAATAATTTAATTTGATTATTTATTTCCTTGCCGTCATAACCACTACCCTTGCTGTTAGCACTTTGGCTCAAATATTTCATACTTAGTACTTTTTAGTACACTTGCCGACTTGCCGGTGGCTATGATTGTTTTCCCTAACCATGCGCATTGTTACTCCCTATCCTATCTATTGCTTCGTCTGCACCATGTAAGCACGCAAAAAAAAAAAAAAGATATGCCTGAAGGTGGTTGTAAGCCACCAACAGCAAACGCAACCCCATCAATAAAAAACAATAAAAGATATTGAATGGTGGTTGTAAGGCACCAACAACAAACGCAACGCAAAAAAAAGATATATGCATGATGGTTGTAAGGCACCAGCAACAAACGCAACGAAAGAAAAAAAAAAAAAAAAAAAAATATATATGTGTCTGATGGTGGTTGTAAGGCACCATCTAGAACACCACGCAAACGCAACCTACCTATGTATGTAGGTACATACAATCTTAAAAACGAAATCCCCTTCGATGATACTTGTGACTCTCCTAACTATATGTTACCCACACACATACCTAATAAAATAATACCGCTTTAAGTCACAAGCACCACAGCACAGCACAGAGCGAAGCAACGCAAACCACAAAAAAAGGAAAAAGATGAAGACCACACTCGTCACCGTTATTCTTGCCGTTGTTTATTGCTCATTGACAATAATTAAAATACCTTGCCGACTTGCCACTGTTCTCACTGTATTTGTTTTTCTTCCTTCGAGACAAAACAAAATTCTTGCACTAACGCTATCCACCTCGCCTTTGCCCTTGCCGTTGTTTTTCAAACAAAATAACTTTCACCTTATGCCGCGTCGCCAACTAGGCGATATAAAAACATTTCTCAAATATAATTCTCGCACTTGCCGACTACGCACCTATCTGCACAATTGACTCATATATACATATGTATAATATAAAAGGAATAATTTACTCACAGTTTGATCAATTATTTAAACCAGCGGTTCCCAAAGTGTGTTCCGCGGAACCCTGGGGTTCCGTGGGAGAGTTTTCAGGGTTCCACAAGTTTCTGGAAGTATAAACAGTAAAATACAAACAATAAAAGAAAAATAATTACAAATTTCCACAAAAAAAAATTGAATTTTTTTTTTTTTTGAAGCTTACATTATATTTTTTAATCGAAGTGTGAACTTCAAGGTCATAAACTGTTTCATGAGTAAACACATCATTAATTGGGGAAAATGTATTGATATATGCAGCAATGGTGGGAAAGGTTAGAGGGGTTGTTTCAAATATTAAAAACTTTGCTCCTAGAAATACCAGCAGTCATTGTATTTTCCATCGTTATGCACTTGAAAAGAATGCCAAATGATTTAAAAAAAAGTTCTCTGTGAAGCTGTGAAAATAGTAAATTTTGTTAAGAGTCGTCCTCTCCAATCGAGATTGTTTAAATTAGTGTGTAAAGATATGGGCAGTTAGTACGAATTGCTTCTTCTTCATACTGAAATTCGATGGTTTTCCAGATGGAAAGCTTTATACAGGTTATTTCAACTTCGTGATGAGTTGAATGTGTTCAAACTGGAAAACAAATTGTCCTCAACTGCAAACCTCTTTGATGTATTGCATGACGAAGAGCAATGGATTACAAAATTTGCTTATCTTGCAAAAATTTTCGAGAAGATCAACGAAACTGCTACAGCTCTGCAGGAAAAATCAATTACAGTATTTTTGCGAGAGACAAACTGGCAGCTTTGAAAAAAAAATTAATTTCTAGCTTTGCGACCAAATTGTGGGGTAGTTTTGATATTTTCCTTCCTGTATGTTTTCGGGGGTGCTGAATCCGAATCTGAGGTTTGCCAACAAAATTTCGTGACGCAACATTGAAAAAACGCAAAAAATTATGCAAAATTTCATTTCTTGGGAGTTTTTCACGAATGACTCGAAAATTACATCAAAGTACCATTGAATGTATATACAATTTCCAATATATCTCTATCCAAAGTTTTTTCTGCGGCAACCCATTTGGACTCAAGCGCTAATCGAAAATTGACGTAACTTTACTGTTGTCGAAAATCCACTCCAAAGCGCTAAGAAATAACTTTGTGTAAAATCCCACAATTTGCCCTTTTGAGCACAAATTGGCAGAATTTTTCGAATTAGGTAGTAGAATGAAAACCATAGATTTCTCGAAGGCGAATGGAGGTAATTGAAAGTTTCAAATAGAATTTTGAAGCAAAATGTTCACACTTCAGAATGACCATAAACATTTTTTTCGAAAAAAATTACCTCCCCAACTTTGTATACAAAATGCATTTATTTTTAATTTTTAGATTGGAATATCTCGTGACGTGATAGAGCAATTTCAAGGCCAGATTCGAACTCAGCGCCTCAAAGACCATCAGAAAAATATATCTTGGTTCATGTTACAGACAAAAATTCAAATTTTGTCACACAAAGTAATTTCTTAGCGATTTCGAGTGGATTTTCGAAAACAGTAAAAATACATCAATTTTCGACTAGCGCTTGAGTCCAAATGGATTGTCGCAGAAAAAACCTTGAATAGGGTTAATTGGAAATTGTGTATGCTTTCAATGGTAGCTTGATGTAATTTTCGAATAGTTGGTAGTTTTCGAGCCATAAGTGAAAAACTAAAAAAAAATGCATTTTTGCATCATTTTTTGCATTTTTTCCATGTTGCGTCATGAAATTTTGTTGGCAAACCTCAGATTCGGATTCAGGACCCTTGAAAACATAAAGGTGCGAACAAATCAAAACTACCCCACAATTTACATGGTAAAATTACAAAATGACTGGACTATTTCATGTGTAAAAAAGAAAAATTTTGAGTGTCTTCCAGTTTTACATGAATTCTTGCAAGAAAACATGCTTGAACTCAGAGCAGATATTAGCAATGTTATTGCTCTCCATTTGGTTAGTCTCGAAAGATCCATGCTGGATTACTTTCCAGATACAAATACTGACATCGAGTGGGTACAAAATCCATTTCTAATTAATACTATCAAGCCTATGACCCTGAGTATACAGGAATACGAGTCCCTGATAGATCTGCAGAGCTCCTCTTCATCTAAATTTGTATTTGATTCTGTATCATTAAACGAGTTTTGGATTTTTATTAAAGAGGAACGCACCCATAATGTTATTATCATCTATCTCCTTTTGGCATTCCTATTTCACCAAATGTCAGTTTTACTTAAGTAACCAAAGTTGAACGAAACTTGACGAAACCTTCCACTCCGCCATTATAGCCGCTTCATATGCTTTCTGTGCATTCGCTTGTTTTCTTCCGACCACTTAAGTGCCCCTCCGAGCATTATAGTTCTAGCTTAAGAATGAATTCCCTGAGCTTGCCAAGAAAGCTATATTAAATTTGGTACCTTTTGTTACAAAGTACAGCTACGCTGTGAAGTAGGCTTTTCAGCGTATACTTACACAAAAACTAAATACAGATCGAGACTGGGCGCTGCCAGATATGCGAATAAGACTTTCGGACGTAGAAGTTAGTTCAAAAACAATTATAAATCAAACAATGAAACAGATTCATTCCTCACACTAAAAAAAAATTGATTTTGAAATGTGTTGTTTTTCATTTTTTGCTATTGTCAGGAAGGGGCTCCGAAATATATTTGGGCATTGTTTAGGGTTCCACAGCTTAAAAAGTTTGGGAACCGCTGATTTAAACAATTATATCAATTTATTCTTATTTTTTTTTCTTCGATTTTATTCTCACAACAGAAATCTTCGTTTCAACCTTTAAGCCGTATATCACACACCAGATCAACTGAAGAGAAACGACCACCTAAGGAGCCGGCACATTCTCTCATTCGCCTGTGTGCGAATATCTGTCGCTCGCCGTGAGTGTATACACATATGTATTTTGTGTATTCCTCCCTATGCCAACACTATGCCAATGCCGAGGCTTGCAGAGAGCAGCTATATACTCTTATATATTTCCCCTTTGAATAGCAGACGTGCTTATTCATGTTGGGACTTGCACCAAATATATTGTAAAAGGAACGCATGCACATACATTACCAATACAAAAGCCGCTTGCTGTGTCGTGACATCTTGCTGTTTTTTCCCTTGCCATCTTACGGTTAATTTGCTTTTGCTTGCTGGATTCCTTTGGACAATTTTTTATAATTCAAATAAATACCCGTAGGCTTTTGGCTCGCCATTTTCATTTATTCATTTCACTAGCCGAACTTCACCAACCGAAATTTACTTTTTATTAGCTCGCCGGAGTTTTATATTTTATTATTATATTACATATTAGCTCGCGGACCTTAATCATAGGTCGCTGGTCACTATCCGGCTCGTATGGACCAAATGTTTCAACCGAAGTTAAACACTCGCATGAAGATGCGGAAAAAAACCCAACGTTGAACCGATTGAAACCGAAAATGAAACAAACGAATTTTGTTTGGGAAAAAGCACTTGCAAAAAAACCCAATTTATTTGTAATACAAAACGCTTGCCGATCTTGCCGATTACAGAGCTGAATGAAGACTAAACTATAATTTCCTATAAGAACGAAGGACGCATTTTCTTTTGTATGCACTTTCGTATAATACATAATATAATAATATAGAATGTTGAAGTATAGGTTAGCTGGCGTTCGCTGGCTGTAGTGTTGTGAATAAACTCGTACGCTCGCGTTCGATACAGCATCTAACTTATATTCGAGCATATTTGTCTGTTTTTCCAGCAGACACTTTTGTTCTTGGCTTTGTTGCTCTAGAAGATTTTTCTGCTCTTGACTTTGTTGTTCAAAACGTTCGAGAAGATTCTTTTGTTCATTGCGTTGTTCTTGGCTTTGTTGTTCGAATCGTTCGAGAAGGTTCTTTTGTTCATTTCGTTGTTCTTGGCTTTGCTGTTCTAGAAGATTCTTTTGTTCTTGGCTTTGATGTTCTAGAAGATTCTTTTGTTCTTCAAATTTTGCGAGCAGCTGAGACAGCATATTGGTCATGCCCGATGTACTTACTTGTTCTTGCTGTTCTTCCATTTCAATGTCGAATATAAACGTGTCCGGGTTTTTTCCACATCTTCTTAAATCTTCTTGCAGACGAATTATAAGATCATTCTTTGTTCCAGCAGTAGGAAGATCTCGCTTATTCAGTTCTGCCTTAAGTTCCACTAAACTTAAATCATTTAAAGATTTACCCATTGTCTTTTTTTTTTTTTTTTCACACAATAAATTAACTGAGTGCACAGATAAAATAAGTTTTATTCCACTTCTAACACCAATGTAATATTTTCTCAGGTTCGTTAATAAAACTTATTTACTTTATTCAAACGTCCACTTATTTATTTCGCAAAATAAATACTTTACTTTTCTTACTACAAACAAAACGATTTATTATTCACCACTGAATTAATTCACAAACTTTACTTTTCACTTTTATTACAACCAACTTTATTCATTCACGATTAAAAACAAACTGTGTCGCTGCCGTTCAAAAATGTGCCTTTTATACTTGTTTTCCAAACTCTGGAAAGTAGTGGAAGGTTCTCGTCTCTGCTTCCAGAGCTTTCCGTAGGGGAAATTTCCCAATAATTTCCCTTCCAAAAGCTTTTATTTGACAGCTGGTAAATCTGCTATAATCTGGCAGATGGCGCTTCTTTCGTTTGAGAGTTGCTATAATTATAGCTAATAAGGGTATGTTTGCACTGTGACCATAAACTTTATTGTGTCCGTTTGTTTGCTTTTCGGAATCGTTATAGTTCAAATTTGGAAAGTCATTACAATATTCTGCCTGTCCTTCCCATCTCTTTCTCACAATCAAGTGGGAGTGAGATAAAGTACAGAGACGTCATAAAAAGTCGGAGGAGTCAGTCCAATGTGAACACCGTCCTATGCCTGAACTTTTGCGTTGACAGGCAAATCTTTCAACGCAACGCCCAACGCGGCATTGTAAAACAGCCATTACGCATTTGTTAATAAGAATTACTAGTTAACAGATGTATAAACGCTAGAACGTTGTTATCCGCCGTTTATTAATATGGGGGTAAGTAAGAAGCTAATGGCATTTAAAATCGCAGA